>LR738715.1:306165027-306215033 GCA_902687465.1 Secale cereale | reverse complement strand
AGGGGGGCCGCGCCACCAGGGCGCCTGGAGCCCTGGTGGCCCCCCTCCGGCTGTACTTCGGGTGCCGGGAAGCTTCTTGAACGCTGATTTTTTATATAATTTTTCCGGGATTTTTCTGGCAGTTCTCGTAATGGGAAAACCTGAAATACAAAAACAGCCGAAAACAGAAACTGGCACTGGGGTGCACTGAGTTAATAGGTTAGTCCAAATATGATCAAAAGTGTATGGAAGTGTATAAATATCATAGCAATATCACCCAAAAGAGGCATGGAGCAAGCAGAAATTATAGATACGTTTTGGACGTATCAACATCCCCAAGCTTAATTCCTGCTCGTCCTCGAGTAGGTAAATGATAACAAGAATAATTTCCGTGGTGACATGCTATTAACCATATAGGACTTTTCATAGTCATATGACAAAAGCTTACTGAGACAATGAATCTGTAGTAATTAAGTTGCCTCATGAGAAAATCACAAAGAACTGAAAGTTTTACAATATGATACTGAAACATCAAATAGATTTGCAATGAGCATGGTGTGCAAATATGATAAAGTAATATCTCGCTTGCCCCCTTTAGTGAAGCAAAACATAAATGCAGGGGCACCTCCAAGGTTTAAGTGATGACTAGATACAATCATTTCAAAATAAACGATATCACAATCATGCAAAAGACAATGCTACTTTGGGACAATGCACATTACACTCAGAATGACAATCATGCTCTCAGTAGTTGGTGCTTTTAAAAGAAGGTGGAGACTCTCGAACCGTGGCTTTTGTTGGCAAGGTTGAAAACCCGTAGTCGGAAACAATGACAAAACATGTACCAGAGCTCTTGGTTTTAAAAACAGAGGTAATAATTATTTTTTTAGATTATGCATGTTCCGTCAACGAATGCTAGCTGACAACTCAATCACTTCTTGAGATGGACAAGTTTCGAGGAACGGCTCCCGAATGAGGACGATCACATCCTCTTAATCTCCTTTGTTTATCACTGCCAAAGTTTTCTGATTTCTCATGAACAAAGCGTGAAGGAGGGTTTGTTTGTTATATTATTTTTGAGCCGGGCGCACTCAATGCCAGTTCCTTCTCGTATTATGGGTTTGCACATTATACATGCAATCCCGAGGTGAAGCTTGTCCAACTTAAAAAGATTATGAATTAACTAATACTTCCTCATGAACTTAAAACAGAGGCACAAAACAGAAATGCTTTTCTTTGAATAATTTTGAGATGGTACATGCAAGTCTCCGTTAGGAATGGCAGGTAAGTACCATGTATAGGAAGGTATGGTGGACTCATATGTCATAACTGGTTTAAAGGAATTTGGATGCACAAGCAGTCAGTCCGCTTAGTACAGGTGGAGGTTAGCAAAAGACTGGGAGCGACCAACTAAGAGAGCAATGACGGTCATAATCATGCAGAGCGACAAAGCAACATTGAATCAGGCATGGAAGTTATATCGCTACTCAGAAACAAAAGATCATCAAGGCTTGACAGACTTTCTTTACAGTCTTAAATATGCGTGAGCATACGCCAAGTCAATCAAAATAAATTCTTGAAGGAAGATATTACTAAACCATACCACATCATAGGCAAACAAATCATGTTGGTACTCCAATAACACATTGGGAACCCCCCCAGCTATTTGAGACTAACCATAAGAAAACATGAACTACTAAGCGCCATTATGCACGTAGCATCTTTATCATAGACATATCAACCAATGCAACGGAAGCAAACTCTCTTAATAAGATAAGCATGATAACTAAAGAGAGTTCAAGCAACCAACTAAACAAAAGCTCTTTAAAAAGATAAGCATGAAAACTAAGAGCTAAGCATGATAGTAGCTATTGATAGACAAAGAACACACACAGCAAAGATAGACATGAAAATTCTATGTCATGTTCTAGGTAGAAGTGGAGCGTGTTTCTCTCCCACATAAAGAAAGCTGAGTTCCGACTCGTTATGAAAAGCTAAAGAAAACTAAAAAGGAAAACTAAAAGCAAGACGCTCCAAGCATAGCACATAACACATGAAGTGATAAAAATATAGCGGAACGAAAGACGAACTGATGATGTTGATGGAGAAGGGGATGCACGGGGGCATCCCCAAGCTTAGACGCTTGAGTCTCCTTGAATATTTCTTGGGGGTGCACGGGGGCATCCCCAAGCTTGAGCGTTTGACACTCCTGGATCTTTTTATCATCTTCCCTCGCACACTTGAAAACTCCCTTCATACATAACTCATCATAATCTGATTAGCGAGGTTAGTACCCATAATAAAATAATTGTTCCTTGCTGGAAATAAAGATATTCTTGAAGGTATACTGTTTCTCAAGATTGCCAAAAGGTTTTTGCAAAGAAAAAGCAAGCTCTAGGTTTGCAAAATGAAGGAAAGGCAAAACAGGACAAAATCTGTGAAAAACAGAACAGCAGGTAGTAAATGATTTTTTCGGGGAACTTCTGCAACTCTAATAAAAAAACTCAGAACAAACGCACGAAAGACAGTTATATAGAGCACGCTGTCGAAAAAATTCAGACCAAAAAGATGATCTGGTGATTTTATACGATTTTTTCTATTCAAGGACAGAATCTGTTTCCTGGACAGCACGTCACAACTTTTGAACTTTCTTGCAATCAGAGGCTACTCTTGGCACAAAATTGAAAAGTAAAGATACAATGATGATGCTACTGTAGTAACAAACATCAAGACCACTAAAAACTGAAAGAACAAACTGAAAGCAAAGATAACAAGGGTTGTCTCCCTAGAGCTCTTTCTTTATAGCCAAAAAGATAGGCTTAAGACCTTAATGATGCTCTCGTAGGAATAAGAGTTGAAGAACAAAAGAGAGCATCAAGAAGCAAATACCAAACACATTTAAGCCTAACATGCTTCCTATGCATAGGAATATTGCAATACAATAATTCATTGAAGCACAAAGCAATAAGCATAAGAAGACAAAACAAGTGCAACTTCAAAACCTTCAACATAAAGAGAGGGAACTTGGTATTATTGAAATATCTATAAGCATATGTTCCCTTCTCATAATAATTTTCAGTGGGATCACGAATAAACTCAACAATATAAGCATCACATAAAGCATTGTTACCATGATCCACATGCAAAAAGGTATCATTACTCTTCATATAAGCAAAATATTTCTTATTAGGAATAGTGAGAGTAAAGCAATCATAACCATCATGGTAATCATTGTATTTAGGAGGCATATCGTAATCATAATAAACTTTACCCTCAATAGTAGGTGGACTGAAAACATCATATTCATCATTGTAATCATCATATATAGGAAGCAAAGTATCATCTTCAAAAGTTGGGGGACTAAAAATATCATGTTCATCAAACGTGTCATCCCCAAGCTTAGAGCTTTCCATGTCATTAGCAATATTGATATTCAAAGAAAGCATACTAATAACATCACCGCCATCATGATTGTTATGCAAATAATAAAGTTCCATAGGTTTTTTAATTTTCTCTTCAAACACATCATGTCCCAAAGCAAGGTAGAGCTTATAAAGCTCTCTCATATTTTTGTTGTTTTCCATTAAGCAAAACTGGTGAAAAGACATAAAGAAAACTGAAAGTTAAACTAACAAGACTAAAAAGCAAAGATAAAAGATAGCATGCAACTCCCCTATCTTGAAGAGTGGAGTCCCCGGCAACGGCGCCAGAAAACTTCGCTTGATGGCTTCTCGCCCCTCGTTGGTTACCCCAAGTGGAAGGTTTGAGATGCAGTGTAGCGGAAGTTTTCCCTTGGCAAAGATACCAAGGATCGATTTCCCTGAGACTCCCAGTTTCAACAAGAAGGTGTCAACTGCTAACGGCGCCAGATATTAGCAATCAACGTGGACCTGCACACAGATACAAATAACTTTGCTCCCAACGAGTACAGAGAGGTTGTCAATCCCTCCGGCCTTGTCGTTTACAAAGGATTAAACGCAAGTGATAACGGTGATAGATATTGCTGCAATAGTAAGTAAAAGCGAAAAGTAAATAGCGGATGTGATCAGTGATGGTAATATGGACCGGAGTCCCATGATGTTCACTAGTGATGTCTCTCTCCCAAAAGACGATAAAACAGCTATGTGAGGTAAACGAATTACAGCTGGGCAATTGACAGAACCATGTGCGCAAACCAATGCTGACTAAGTTGCAAGAAAGGTAGAGGTTCAAAGCATGGGCGGTATGCCAAGGCAAGTACACTGAAATCCATCTGCATCTACTACTAATCATCCACCTTGAGATATCTATCCAGAACATCTAGCTGGTATTAAGTTGCGAGTCCCACCCATAGTGTAAACTCAAAGCAACAGACAACTGCATTAAAAGAACTTTGCGTAAAGTAAACAATCCTTGCACCCGCGGGCACAAGCACCATTGTTTTCCCCCTTGTGGCAACAGCACATCCCCTAGACTCATGTTTCTATCACTCAAGCTAGTCATCGAGGGGCATGAACCCACAATCAAGCATAACGTTCCCTCTTGGAGTCACTACCTACTACTTGGCCAAAGCAATAAATAACAACGGAGAACATGCAAGAATTACTTACGAACATAAATATAAAAGAGGTGAATCAAATATATTACTCAAACACAATCTCAACATAATCTCACAATCCATCGGATCCCAGCAAACTCATCATAGCAACAGCATAAGGATTACATATGTGCCTCGATCATGTAGGGCAGCTGATACGTCCAAAACGTATCTATAATTTCTGCTTGCTTCATGCCTCTTTTGGGTGATATTGCTATGATATTTATACACTTCCATACACTTTTGATCATATTTGGACTAACCTATTAACTCAGTGCACCCCAGTGCCAGTTTCTGTTTTTGGTTGTTTTTGTATTTTAGGTTTTCACATTACGAGAACTGGCAGGAAAAATCCAGAAAAATTATATAAAAAATCAGCGTTTCAGAAACTACCGTGCGCCCGAAGGACAGCCGGGGGGGGGGCACCAGGGCTCCAGGCGCCCTGGCGGCGCGCCCCCCCTGGGCCGCGCCGGGGGGGGGCGCCTAGGCCCCCCGAGGCTCCTCCGATGCCCCCCTTTGGCATATATTTAAAGCGTCTCCCGAAACCCTCGAAACAAGAACTCTTTTTCGCGATCTCATCTCTGTTCCGCCGCCGCTGCCGCTTCCAAGATCGGGAGCACCAGGAGAACTCTTCCCGGCACCCTGCCAGAGGGGAGGATCACCACCGGGAGCTTCTCCACCACCATGGACGCCTCCCGGATGAGTTGTGAGTAGTCTCCCTTGGACCATGGGTCCATGACCAGTAGCTATGTGATGTTCTCCTCCCGTTCTCGTGCTTCACTAATTAGTCCTCGTGAGCTGCCCTACATGATCGAGGCACATATGTAATCCTTATGTTGTTGCTATGATGAGTTTGCTGGGATCCGATGGATTATGAGATTATGTTCAGATTGTGTTTGAGTAATATATTTGATTCACCTCTTTTATATTTATGTTCGTAAGTAATTCTTGCATGTTCTCCGTTGTTATTTATTGCTTTGGCCAAGTAGTAGGTAGTGACTCCAAGAGGGGACGTTATGCTTGATTGTGGGTTCATGCCCCTTGATGACTAGTTTCAGTGACAGAAACATGAGTCTAGGGGATGTGCTGTTGCCACAAGGGGGAAAGCAACGGTGCTTGTGCCCGCGGGTGCAAGGATTGTTTACTTTACGCAAAGTTCTTTTAATGCAATTGTCTGTTGCTTTGAGTTTACACTATGGGTGGGGCTCGCAACTTAATACCAGCGAGATGTTCTGGATAGATATCTCAAGGTGGATGATTAGTAGTAGATATTGATGGATTTCGGTCTACTTACTTTGGCGTACCGCCCATGCTTTGAACCTCTACCTTTCTTGCAATGTAGTCAGCATTGGTTTGCGCACATGGTCCTGTCAATTGCCCAGCTGTAATTCGTTTACCTCACATAGCTGTTTTATCGTCTTTTGGGGGAGAGACATCACTAGTGAACATCATGAGACTCCGGTCCATATTACCATCATTGATCACATCCGCTATTTACTTTTCCGCTATTTACTTACTATTGCAATGTCTATCACTATTATCACTTGCGTTTGATCCTTTGTAAACTACAAGGCCGGAGGGATTGACAACCTCTCTGTACTCGTTGGGAGCAAAGTTATTTGTATCTGTGTGCAGGTACACGTTGATTGCTAATATCTGGCGCCGTTAGCAGTTGACACCTTCTTGTTGAAACTGGGAGTCTCTGGGAAATCGATCCTTGGTATTACCAAGGGAAAACTTCTGCTACACTGCATCTCAAACCTTCCACTTGGGGTAACCAACGAGGGGTGAGAAGCCACCTAGCAAAGCAATTTCTGGCGCCGTTGCCGGGGACTCCACTCTTCAGGATAGGGGAGTTGCACGCTATCTTTTTCCTTTGCTTTTTAGTCTTGTTAGTTTACCTTTCAGTTTTTGCTTTAGTACCTTTTATCGAAAATCACAAAAATAGTTATCTTGCTTGCTTGCTACTATGGGTTCCACCGAGAACACCAAGTTGTGTGACTTCACTAGTCACAACAACGATGACTTTATCAGCACACCTATCACTACACCTGCCACTTCAGCACCTTCATATGAAATTAAACCTGCTTTACTGAACTTAGTCATGAAAGATCAATTCTCCGGTGCTGGAGATGATGCTGCTTTACACTTGAACAACTTTGTTGAACTTTGTGATATGCAAAAGTACCAATAAATAGATGGTAATATTGTTAAGCTTAAGCTTTTTCCTTTCTCCTTGAGAGGAGGAGCTAAAATTTGGTTTCAGTCTTTGCCTAGAAATAACATAGATTCATGGGACAAGTGCAAAGATGCTTTTATCGGAAAATACTATCCACCTGCTTAAATTATCCAACTGAGAAGTAACATAATGAATTTTAAACAATTGGATAATGAACACGTTGCCCAAGCTTGGGAACGTATGAAATCTCTTATCAAGAACTGCCCTACTCATGGTTTGACTACTTGGATGGTTATCCAAACTTTTTATGCAGGCTTGAACTTTACCTCGCGGAACTTGTTAAATTCGGCCGCGGGAGGAACCTTTATGTCAACTACACTTGGTGCTGCCACGAAGCTTCTCGATGAGATGATGACCAATTATTCCCAATGGCACACCGAACGCGCTCCAACAGGTAGGAAGGTAAACTCTGTTGAGGAGATTTCCTACCTAAATGAAAAAGCTGACTTGATCATGTCTCTACTCTCGAAGCAATCTTCTGTTGATCCTCGTTATGATCCTTTAGATTCTGTGATTGCTCAAGAACAAGTAGATGTGAACTTTATCTCTAGAAACAATTTTAACAACAATGCTTATAGGAGTAACTTTGGTAGCAATCCTAGACCGTTCCCCTCTAATTCCTATGGGAACAACAATGCTTATCCTAGCACCAAGAACTCCACCCAAAAAGATAGAGACTTGCCTGGCTATGAGAAACTGCTAGAAATAGAGAAGGCCACTAAGAATTACATGCACAACCAATATGAACAAAACAAAATCTTCTCGAGGCAATTAAATGAGCATACTGCTATCTTGCAAGACATTAGTAGACAATTAGAGAGCCTAAATATTGACATTTCTAACCTCCAGACTAGGCTCACTATCACTGAGACCCAAGTTTCCAATATGTCCCACACACAAGCCACTTTGATAAACCAAATGGCAGCTAAACCCGAAGTGGTTGCATCCCTAAGGGAGGAAGAGGATAAAATTAAGAACCTTCCTACCCACCACACTGTTGCTACTATCCAAGTTGTTGAGGATATCCAAACTCTTAGCACCCAATGTACTCCTGGTCCCGGTGGACCTATTAATGGTGATGCTATGACTATAGAAACTACCAAACAAGTGAACCTAAAGGACACCACTACCACTTTACTTGATGCTAGTGACCTTGATTTTGATAATTGCACTCTTACCGAAGTTATTGATTTCCTTCACAAGATGTCTAGAGATCCCCGCACTAACACGCTTAACCTTGCCTTCACAGAGCATATCACTAATGCTCTTATCAAAGCTAGGGAGGAGAAACTTAGAGTAGAAGCCTCCATACCTAGAAAGCTAGAAGATGGTTGGGATCCTATGATAAAAATTAAATTGAACGACTTCTCTTGCTATGCATTATGTGATGTCGGTGCTAGTACCTCTGTCATGCCCAAAAGAATATATGATATGCTTAAATTGAAACCTTTTGATTCTTGTTCTTTTGGTGTTCGTCTCGTTGATTCTTCCATAAAGAAACCTTTGGGGAGGATCGACGATGTTCTTATCGTTGTCAAGGACAATTATGTTCCCGTTGATTTCACTATTATGGATATTGAATGTGATCCTTCTTGTCCAATTATTTTGGGACGTCCCTTTTTGCGCACCGTTGGTGCTATCATTGACATGAAAGAGGGTAATATAAAGTTTCAGTTTCCTCTCAAGAAAGGGATGGAACACTTCCCTCGAAAGAAGATCAAGTTACCTTTTGAGTCCGTTGTACGGGTTAGCTATTCTTTTACTCTTGATAAAACTTGATCTCTATGCATTATGCCTAGCTTAAAGGCATAAAAGAAAGCGCTTTTGGGAGGCAGCCCACATGAATAAATTTTTTATTTTGCTGTGTCTTAATGTTTTTTACTACTGTAGTATCATCATTGTATCTTTGCTTTTAAATTTTGTGCCAAATATAGCCTCTGATTGCTAGAAAGTTCAAAAGTTGTGAGGTGCTGTCCAGGAAACAGATTCTGTCCTTTGATAGAAAAATTCGTATAAAATCACCAGATAATCTTTTTGGTCTGAATTTTTTCGACAGCGTTCTCTATATAATTGTCTTTCGTGCGTCTGTTCTGAGTTTTTTTATTTGAGTTGTAGAAGTGCCCCGAACAAATCAATTACTACCTGCTGTTCTGTTTTTCACAGATTCTGTCCTGTTTTGCCTTTCCTTCATTTTGCAAACCTAGAGCTTGCTTTTTCTTTGCAAAAACCTTTTGGCAATCTTGAGAAACAGTAGACCTTCAAGAATATCCTTATTTCCAGCAAGGTATAATTATTTTATTATGGGTACTAACCTCGCTAATCAGATTATGATGAGTTATGTATGAAGGGAGTTTTCAAGTGTGCGAGGGAAGATGATAAAAAGATTCAGGAGTGTCAAGCGCTCAAGCTTGGGGATGCCCCCGTGCACCCCCAAGAAATATTCAAGGAGACTCAAGCGTCTAAGCTTGGGGATGCCCCCGTGCATCCCCTTCTCCATCAACATTATCAGTTCGTCTTTCGTTCCACTATATTTTAATCACTTCATGTGTTATGTGCTATGCTTGGAGCGTCTTGCTTTTAATTTTCTTTAGTTTTTCATAACGAGTCGGAACTCGGCGTTCTTTATGTGGGAGAGAAACACACTCCACTTCTACCTAGAACATAACATAGAATTTTCATGTCTATCTTTGCTGTGTGTGTTCTTTGTCTTTTAATAGTTACTATCATGTTCTGCTCTTAGTATTCATGCTTATCTTTTTAAAGAGCTTTCGTTTAGTTGGTTGCTTGAACTCTCTTTAGTTACCATGCTTATCTTATTAAGAGAGTTTGCTTCCGTTGCATTGGTTAATATGTCTATGATAAAGATGCTACGTGCATAATGGCGCTTAGTAGTTCAGGTTTTCTTGTGGTTAGTCTCAAATAGCTGGGGGATTCCCAATGTGTTATTGGAGTACCAACATGATTTGTTTGCCAATGATGTGGTATGGTTTAGTAATATCTTCCCTCAAGAATTTATTTTGATTGACTTGGCGTATGCTCACTCATATTTAAGACTGTAAAGAAAGTCTCTCAAGCCTTGATGACCTTTTGTTTCTGAGTAGCGATATAACTTCCATGCCCGATTCAATGTTGCTTTGTCGCTCTGCATGATTATGACCGTCATTGCTCTCTTAGTTGGTCGCTCCCAGTCTTTTGCTAACCTCCACCTGTACTAAGCGGACTAACTGCTTGTGCATCCACATCCTTTTTAACCAGTTATGCCATATGAGTCCACCATACCTACCTATATGTGGTATTTCACCGCCACTCCAAGTAAATTTACATGTGCTACCTTTAAAACCTTCAGTTTTTGCAATACATAGCTCATGGGAAAGTAGCTTAAAAACTATTGTGGTAAAGAATATGTCGCTTATGTATCTTATTTCTTATAAGTTGCTTGCTGAGCGGTATCCATGTTTCTGGGGACGCCATCAACTGTTACACTTTTGTTGAATATCATGTGAGTTGCTATGCATGTTCGTCTTGTCTGAAGTAAGAGTGATTTGCCATGGGTTGAATGGTTTGAGTATGCATATTGTTAGAGAAGAACATTGGGCCGCCAACCAAAGCCATGTATCATGGTGGAAGTTTTAGCTTGGACATTAATCCTCAATCTCTTATGAGAATATGCTTAAGCATTAAAGAGGATTCCATTATCTATTTTCTATGTTGTCCCGGTATGGATGTCCTTAAGTTGAGATCTATCAAAAACGAGAAATCAAATGCGATCTATCTCCTTGGACCTTTGTACAGGTGACATAGAGGTACCCCTTTGTGACACTTGGTTGAAACATATGTAATGCAATGATAATCCATGGAAATCCGAGCTAATTAGGACAAGGTGCGAGCACTATTGGTATTCGATGCATGAGGCTTGCAACTTATAGGATGTCTTATGCATAACACATATGAAGTACTACTACCGTTGACAAAATTGTTTCTATGTTTTCAAAATAAAAAGCTCTAGCACATGAATAATCCATGCTTCCCTCTGCGAAGGGCCATTCTTTTACTTTTATGTTGAGTCTCCACCTTCTTTCTTCAAAGCACCAACTACTGAGAGCATGATTGTCATTCTGAGTGTAATGTGCATTGTCTCAAAGTAGCATTGTCTTTTGCATGATTGTGATATCGTTTATTTTGAAATCATTGTATCTAGTCATCACTTAAACCTTGAAGGTGCCTCTACATTTATGTTTTGCTTCACTAAAGGGGGCAAGCTAGATATCACTTTATCATATTTGCACATCATGTTCATTGCAAATCTATTTGATGTTTCAGTGTCATATTGTAAAACTTTCAGTTCTTTGTGATTTTCTCATGAGGCAACTTAATTACTACAGATTCATTATCTCAGTAAGCTTTTGTCATATGACTATGAATAAGTCCTATATGGTTAATAGCATGTCACCACAGAAATTATTCTTGTTATCATTTACCCACTCGAGGACGAGCAGGAATTAAGCTTGGGGATGTTGATACGTCCAAAACGTATCTATAATTTCTGCTTGCTCCATGCCTCTTTTGGGTGATATTGCTACGATATTTATACACTTCCATACACTTTTGATCATATTTGGACTAACCTATTAACTCAGTGCACCCCAGTGCCAGTTTCTGTTTTCGGCTGTTTTTGTATTTCAGGTTTTCACATTACGAGAACTGCCAGGAAAAATCCAGAAAAATTATATAAAAAATCAGCGTTCCAGAAACTACCGTGCGCCCGAAGGACAGCCGGGGGGGGGGGGGCACCAGGGCTCCAGGCGCCCTGGCGGCGCGCCCCCCCTGGGCCGCGTCGGGGGGGGCGCCTGGGCCCCCCCAGGCTCCTCCGATGCCCCCCTTTGGCATATATTTAAAGAGTCTCCCGAAACCCTCGAAACAAGAACTCTTTTTCGCGATCTCATCTCTGTTCTGCCGCCGCTGCCGCTTCCATGATCGGGAGCACCAGGAGAACTCTTCCCGGCACCCTGCCGGAGGGGAGGATCACCACCGGGAGCTTCTCCACCACCATGGACGCCTCCCGGATGAGTTGTGAGTAATCTCCCTTGGACCATGGGTCCATGACCAGTAGCTATGTGATGTTCTCCTCCCGTTCTTGTGCTTCACTAATTAGTCCTCGTGAGCTGCCCTACATGATCGAGGCACATATGTAATCCTTATGCTGTTGCTATGATGAGTTTGCTGGGATCCGATGGATTATGAGATTATGTTCAGATTGTGTTTGAGTAATATATTTGATTCACCTCTTTTATATTTATGTTCATAAGTAATTCTTGCATGTTCTCCGTTGTTATTTATTGCTTTGGCCAAGTAGTAGGTAGTGACTCCAAGAGGGAACGTTATGCTTGATTGTGGGTTCATGCCCCTCGATGACTAGTTTGAGTGACAGAAACATGAGTCTAGGGGATGTGCTGTTGCCACAAGGGGGAAAACAACGGTGCTTGTGCCCACGGGTGCAAGGATTGTTTACTTTACGCAAAGTTCTTTTAATGCAATTGTCTATTGCTTTGAGTTTACACTATGGGTGGGGCTCGCAACTTAATACCAGCGAGATGTTCTGGATAGATATCTCAAGGTGGATGATTAGTAGTAGATATTGATGGATTTCGGTCTACTTACTTTGGCGTACCGCCCATGCTTTGAACCTCAACCTTTCTTGCAATGTAGTCAGCATTGGTTTGCGCACATGGTCCTGTCAATTGCCCAGCTGTAATTTGTTTACCTCACATAGCTGTTTTATCATCTTTTGGGAGAGAGACATCACTAGTGAACATCATGAGACTCCGGTCCATATTACCATCATTGATCACATCCGCTATTTACTTACTATTGCAATATCTATCACTATTATCACTTGCGTTTGATCCTTTGTAAACTACAAGGCCGGAGGGATTGACAACCTCTCTGTACTCGTTGGGAGCAAAGTTATTTGTATCTGTGTGCAGGTCCACGTTTATTGCTAATATCTGGCGCCGTTAGCAGTTGACACCTTCTTGTTGAAACTGGGAGTCTCTGGGAAATCGATCCTTGGTATTACCAAGGGAAAACTTCTGCTACACTGCATCTCAAACCTTCCACTTGGGGTAACCAACAAGGGGTGAGAAGCCACCTAGCAGCAGCTCACGAGGACTAATTAGTGAAGCACAAGAACGGGAGGAGAACATCACATAGCTACTGGTCATGGACCCATGGTCCAAGGGAGACTACTCACAACTCATCCGGGAGGCGTCCATGGTGGTGGAGAAGCTCCCGGTGGTGATTCTCCCCTCCGACAGGGTGCCGGGAAGAGTTCTCCTGGTGCTCCCGATCTTGGAAGCGCGGCGGCGGCGGAACAGAGATGAGATCGCGAAAAAGGGTTCCCGTCTCGAGGGTTTCGGTACACGATATAAATATATGCCAAAGGGGGGCATCAGCGGAGGCTCGGGGGGGCCGCGCCACCAGGGCGCCTGGAGCCCTGGTGGCCCCCCTCCGGCTGTACTTCGGGTGCCGGGAAGCTTCTGGAACGCTGATTTTTTATATAATTTTTCCGGGATTTTTCTGGCAGTTCTCGTAATGGGAAAACCTGAAATACAAAAACAGCCGAAAACAGAAACTGGCACTGGGGTGCACTGAGTTAATAGGTTAGTCCAAATATGATCAAAAGTGTATGGAAGTGTATAAATATCATAGCAATATCACCCAAAAGAGGCATGGAGCAAGCAGAAATTATAGATACGTTTTGGACGTATCAGAGCTCATGAGGGCATATTTGTTGGTTATGCTACAAACTCTCATGCTTACCCTGTCCTCAATAAGTCCAATAGACTCATTGAGGAGACGAGTAACGTAGAGTTTGATGAGAATAACGGCTCCCAAGTGGAGCAAAGTGGTACTTGTGATGTAGGTGATGAAATTACTCCCCAAGCCATAAGAAGAATGGGTGTTGGATATATCCTACCCATTGAGGAACCCCTTGTGGCCAAAGGAGAAGGACAATGTTCCACTCAAGTGGAACCATCACCAACCCAAGACCCACACGCTTCCGAAGAACAAAGTGAAGGCCCTCAACCGGACGAACAAGGCCAAGTGCAAGATCAATCACAAGATGGTGGGGAGCCACCAAATGATGCACAAGGCCAAGTTCTATCCTCTGAGCAAGATCAAGATCAAGAGGAAGCTCAAGATCAAGATCAAGCTCCTGACATCGCTCAAGATGATCAACTCAGTGCTCCTCAATTATCTCTTGAAGAGCAATTGGAGCGTCGTGCTACAAAAGTTGCCTCCAGGCTTGCTTCCAGAGAACATCACATGGAGAATATTTTTGGAAGCATCAAAAGGGGGGTAAGCACTCGTAGACAATTAGCAAACTATTGTGCTCATCAAGCTTTTGTCTCCTGTGTTGAACCTCAGAAGGTCTATGAGGCGCTCGAAGACCCTGATTGGCTTAATGCCATTCATGAAGAACTCCACAACTTCGAGCGTAACAAAGTATGGCGTCTGGTGCCGAGGCCAAAGGAGAACCATAATGTCATTGGAACCAAGTGGATCTTTAAGAATAAGCAAGATGTTTACGTCATTGTCATCCGCAACAAGGCGCGTCTGGTGGCTCAAGGCTACTCCCAAATCGAGGGTATCGACTACAATGAAACCTTTGCCCCTGTTGCTCGCCTTGAATCTATTCGTTTGTTGCTTGCCTATGCTTTTCATCATAATTTTAAGCTACAACAAATGGATGTGAAAAGTGCATTTCTTAATGGTCCTATTAATGAGTTGGTGTATGTTAAACAACCCCCCGGGTTTGAGGACCCCAAGTTCCCCAATCACGTGTATCAACTCGATAAGGCACTCTATGGCCTTAAACAAGCCCCACATGCATGGTATGAGCATCTTACCGAGTTGTTACAAGATCGTGGGTTTGAAATTGGGAAAATCGACCCCACTCTTTTTACTAAGAAGGTCAAAGGGGGAGTTGTTTGTCTGCCAACTATATGTTGATGATATTATCTTTGGTTCTCCTAACAAAGCTTTCAATGATGAGTTCACCGCACTCATGACCACACATTTTGAGATGTCCATGATGGGAGAGTTGAAGTACTTCCTTGGGTTTGAGATCAAGCAAAGAAGAGAAGGAATCTTCATCAAACAATCCAAGTATACTCAAGACATGCTCAAGAGGTTTAATCTAAGTGATGTCAAGCCGGCTACTACTCCAATGCCAACCAAGTGCCAACTTGACATTGATCCCAATGGTAAAGCCGTGGATCAAAAGGTATATCGTTCTATGATTGGATCCTTACTTTACCTTTGTGCATCTAGACCGGATATTATGTTGAGTGTGGGAATCTGTGCATGGTTTCAAGCCTCACCTAAGGAAAGTCACTTTGTGGCAGTTAAGCGAATCTTTCGATATTTGGCTCATACCCCAAACTTTCGCTTATGGTACCCAAGAGGAGCAAACTTCAACCTTGTAGGTTTCTTTGATTTTGACTGGGCAGGATACAAAGTGGATAGGAAGTCCACTTCCAGAGGGTGCCAATTTCTCGGTTGCTCTCTGGTAAGTTGGTCGTCCAAAAAGCAAAGTTGTGTGTCTCTCTCGTCCACCGAAGCAGAGTATGTGACAGCTAGCAGTTGTTGTGCTCAACTCCTATGGATGAGGACAACTTTAAAGGATTACGGTGTCACTTGTGACAAAGTGCCTCTTTGGTGTGACAATGAAAGTGCCATCAAGATTTCTCCCAACCCGGTGCAACACTTCAAGACGAAGCATATAGAGATTCGGTATCACTTCATCCGAGATCATATACGGCAAGGAGAGATCGAGCTTCACTATGTCAACACTCATGATAACCTTGCAGATATCTTCACAAAGCCTTTGGATGAAGCAAGATTTTGCGAGTTAAGGCATGAGCTAAATATCATTGATTTGAGCAATGTGGCTTGAGCACGTGCACACCCCACCATACTCTTCATATTGTCTAATCTAGGTGTAGGCATGGACATAGGGGGAGTGTTGTTCTCTCAATGAACTCTCTCTCCCCCCATTATGCATAAATTGATCAAGTCTTTCACATTAACCATCTTTGATGGTACTTGTGCTTCAAGGACGAGTTTTGGTCATGGGCCCAAGGTTAAAATCTTCGTGGCGCCATACCTCTTGACTCAAACATAGGTGGCTTCGGCCACCGCCCTCTCTTGAAGAGGGGTTTCTTGTCTCTTTCTAGTGTGTGTGTGTTGTTTCTTGGTATTCCTTGCATTTGTGTCTTTTTTTAGCTAAGCCATGTAGTTTAGTTGCCGTGGCATGCTGGGCGGTACTACCGCTGGTGGTGCGCGGTACTACCGCCCCCCAGCGTGGTACTACCGCTGCGGGGCGGTACCAAGGGGTTATATCGGGGCAGGGGAGGTTTCTCTCCCCCATACCCATTCGCTCGCCCCTTCGTTCCTCGTCCTCTCTCCAGCAGTTCGTCGCCGCGGGAGGGCTCCGGCGGATCTCCTTCCCCGGGGCGTTCCTCTCCATTCCTTCGGTGGAGTCGATCCCCACCTAGTTCTCTTGCCATGGATGCCGGTATTGCCCCCGTTCTCTCCTTTTGTCTCATTTTCAGATCTTGTGATTTAGGGGCAATAGTGGTTGCATCTCTAGATTTTTGGCTAAATCTAGGCTTGAGTAGGTTGGAGAAGGCAACTAGACTGTCTAGATTGGAGTATGGTCGGAATATTTGTGAATTTGACAGGCCGGTAGTGCCGGATCTGACCACAGTAGTAGGGAACTGATGTTCCCCCGCCTCGAGCGGTACTACCGCTCTCTTGGAGCGGTACTACCGCTTGGGCGGTACTACCGCTTACAAGTCACGGTACTACCGCTGCCTACCAAGTTCAACCATGTTTTTTCCATTCTTTGATCTCCTTTTGTTGTGCTTGTTGGCTTATGCTCGTTCTTTCTGGTTGGTTCGCGTGTTTTGTGTTTGGTTCCAGGTGATGAACATCCTGAGCATCAATCTCGCCGTATCAACCCCAATCGTGCCACCTCGAAGCGCTACCGCACATCTGAGTCTGCAGGAGGTTCATCTAGTGCTCCACCTCCACCTCAACTCAAGAAGAAGTCCATGTCGAAGCCAAAGGGCAAACCTGTGACCCAAATGAGTGGCAAGGAATTCTGGGCAAAGCGTCGCCGCAATACCTATGAAGTAGATCAAGAACCCAATTTGGTCAACCATCCGTCCTGGAACCGCTTTTAGTTTGCCATCTACTTTGATGTGATCAAGGCAAAGAAGAATCTCTTTGTCAGTGTTCGCTCCACCGACAAGGATTACCTGGAGAAAGATCCTGAGTATTTTGGCGATGCTCTTCAGATGTGCTCTCATCTTAACATTCTCCGGATCATTCAGTTCAACAAGGATTTTGATGCAGATCTTGTGGCTCAATTCTATGCCACTGTCCATCTAGGGACTGATGAGGACAGGACTCTGACATGGATGACCAATGGCAAATTGCTTTCTGTCAAGTGGAAGGCTTTCATGGAGTTACTTGGGGTGGAAGACCATGGGCTTGAGACTCCTGTTGGCTTTCGTCCTTATCGCAACACTACCTCCACCCACAAGCAAGCTCTCTGGCCCTACTGCACTGCGAAGGTCCACCCTGAAACTAAGAAGTTAACATATGAGCTGTCTGCCTATCTGGATATCCTTCACCGCATCTTCCGTGAGACCCTCTTCCCTCGAGTTGGGAATCAGGATATGGTTCACTCCTATCTTGTGGACATGCTTCTCTTTTGCCAGCATGAGCTAGAGAAGAACAGTGGTGAGTCCCTGGATATCTCTCATGTGATGTGGTTTAAACTCTTATATGCTATTTCTGAGCGCAAGTGCCTGACCTATGGACCATTCATCATGCTGCTAATTGAGAAGGCTTGGGATCATACCTATCCCAACGTTTTGCTTGAAACTGTAGAGTTGGTGTCTCATGAGATCAAGCGTCTGAGGAGGAAGGACAACTGGGGCACTCAGGCACCCAGATCTGGGGGTACTTCCTCTACTGATGATATGGAGACTGAGGAGGCCGAGGCTGAGGCTGAGGCTGATGATGACGATGACCATGAGCCATCTAATGCAGAGCCCTCGTGGGCAAAGAAGCTCAAGCTGAAGATGAAGAAGTTGTTTTGCATGGAGTCTCACGGTCAGTACACGTCTCATGTGGCAGAGAAGAAGGCCAGGGGACGTCACAAGGAGCTCATGCGTCAGTTGGGTGCAACTGTGGCCAGTGGTTCTGAGGATCAGATCACCGAGGAGGAAGAGTGGATTCAGCAGCACTGCCCGTGGACAGATTCCGACGCCGAGCAGTTTCCGGTCGACGACGACGGTGCAGATGACCCCGCTGGGATTTGATGTTCGAGACCTTCACCTGCTCTCACCTGGAGCCGTAGCTTAGCTCTCTGCCCTTTTGGTGTCTCGATGCCAAAGGGGGAGAAAGTTTAGGGATTTGTGTCGTTGCCTTTGTGATTCTTGTTGTTGTGCTTTCTCGTCTTTTGCTTTGTTTGGTTTTCGTGAGACCTAAGCTCCCGACATATGGTGTGAGACATATGCTACCTTCCTTTATCTTATCTATGTACCTTGGTACTCTATAGCGTGCATGCTTATCGTGTTATATACTATGCTCTCATATCATGCTAGGTTGCTGGTCTCTAAAATATAGGGGGAGTGTTGATCCTAGTACGTGTGTCGTGCAGTCCAAAGCACTTATCTACATAGCACACATCTAGGGGGAGCCCGTCTATATTTTAGGGGTGTGGGGTTTGCGCTTACTCTATGTCTTTACTCTTTTTGTGCAAATCCCGTATTGTCATCAATCCACCAAAAAGGGGGAGATTGTAAGGGCATATTTAGCCCGATGGTGTTTTGGTGATTGATGATAATGCTTTTGCGGACTAATCGTGTTCACTAAGTTCTTCAGAGATTCATTCTTTGGCACAAGACGATTATATCCCCTCGGTGTTCGATTCAAGACGGTGTAGCTCTTTTCGTTTCTTTGTTGGTGGACTAGTTTCGTAGGGGTCACCGTACTATCAAGAGGGGATCCACTTTGGTAAGGTTAGGGTGGAATCAACACGTACACTTCCTTATCGCACCCACCATACCTTCCCGCCTCAATGGAGTTCTATTTTCCCCCTTCTCTGTTTTTCCTGGCCCCAGCGGTAGTACCGTGGGCCTCAGCAGTAGTACCGCCTAAGTGCCTCAAGCGGTAGTATCGCTCCACTGAGCGGTAGTACCGCTTGTAGCACTCTATGGCAGCACCGCTGCAGCTCCGTTTTACTACCGCCTCGACTCGAGAACGCACTTTCTCGTGTCGGGTTTTGCGGCACTAGAAGTGGTAGTAGTGGCGGTAGTACCGCTCCCCAGCGGTAGTACCGCCCCTGCTTCCACGGTAGTACCGCTCTGGGTCCCAGCCCCCTTGCGCGGCAGTACCGCTAGGGTACCTCTTACTAAGCGGTAGTACCGCTCACTCAAGCGGTAGTACTGCTCTCTGCGGGGCTGAGTGGGGGGGGGTAACGGTTGGATTGTTCCCCCCACTATATAAAGGCACCTTCTTCTTAATTGTTGACCTACCTCTTCCCCCAAATACTCCATCGTTGCTCCAAGCACCATTTTCGCCCGATCTCTCTCCCTAGCCTATCAAACTTGTTGATTTGCTCGGGATTGCTTGAGAAGGCATCGATCTACACTTCCACCAAGAGATATTTGATTCCCCCCACTAATCCCTAGCGGATCTTGTTACTCTTGGGTGTTTGAGCACCCTAGACGGTTGAGGTCACCTCGGAGCCATATTCCATTGTGGTGAAGCTTCGTGGTGTCGTTGGGAGCCTTCAATTCGGTTGTGGAGATAGCCCCAACCTTGTTTGTAAAGGTTCGGTTGCCGTCTTCAAGGGCACCACTAGTGGAATCACGGCACCTTGCATTGTGTGAGGGCGTGAGGAGAATACGGTGGCCCTAGTGGCTTCTTGGGGAGCATTGTGCCTCCACACCGCTCCAACGAAGACGTACTTCCCCTCAAAGGGAATGAACTTCGGTAACACATCCTCGTCTTCACCGGTTCCACTTGTGGTTATTTCTTTCCTTTACTTGTGCAAGCTTTACTTGTTTATCTCATATAGCTTGCTTGTGAGGTTGTTATCTTTGCTTCCTATAAGTTGTCTTCTGTTGGGGAACGTAGTATTTTAAAATTTTCCTACGATCACGCAAGATCTATCTACCAGATGCATAGCAACGAGAGGGGAGAGTGTGTCTACGTACCCTCGTAGACCGGGAGCGGAAGCGTCAAGTGACGCGGTTGATGTTGTCGAACTTCTTCGCGATCCAACCGATCAAGCACCGAACGTACGGCACCTCCGCGTTCAGCACACGTTCAGCTTGATGACGTCCCACGAGCTCTTGATCCAGTAGAGCTTCACGGGAGAGTTTCGTCAGCACGACGGCGTGGTGACGGATATGATGTGTTCACCGGCGCAGGGCTTCGCCTAAGCTCCGCGACGGTACGACCGAGGTGTGTTTCTGTGGAGGGGGGCACCGCACACGGCTAAAACAAATCAACTTGTGTGTCTTTGGGTGCCCCCCTGCCCCCGTATATAAAGGAGCAAGGGAGGAGGGGCCGGCCACCTCCTATGGTGCGGCTAGGGAGGGGACTCCTACTAGGAATAGGATTGCAATCCTATTCCTAGTAGGATTCACCGGAAGGAAGAAGGGGGAAAGGTTTAGGAGAGGTGGCGCCCCCCCCCCCCCAATCCTAGTCCAACTAGGATTGCTAGGTGGGGGCGCCGGCCAGCCCTATGGGCTGCCTCTCTTTCACCCTTTAGGCCCACTATGGACCATTCCCTCTCGTAGGGGGTTCCGGTAACCCCCTCCGGCATTCCCGATAAATCCGAAACTTTTCCGGTATACTTCCGGTGTCCGAATATAGCCGTCCAATATATCAATCTTTATGTCTCGGACATTCCGAGACTCCTCGTCATGTCCGTGATCTCATCCGGGACTCTGAACTACCTTCGGTACATCAATACTCAAAAACTCATAATACCGATCGTCATCAAACGTTAAGCGTGCGGACCCTACGGGTTCGAGAACTATGTAGACATGACCGAGACTCATCTCTGGTCAATAACCAATAGCGGAACCTGGATGTTCATATTGGCTCCTACATATTCTACGAAGATCTTTTATCGGTCGGAACCGCATAACAACATACGTTGTTCCTTTTGTCAAACGGTATGTTACTTGCCCGAGATTCGATCGTCGGTATCTTTATACCTAGTTCAATCTCGTTACCGGCAAGTCTCTTTACTCGTTCCGTAACACATCATCTCGTGACTAACTCATTAGTCTTTTGCTTGCAAGGCTTATTATGATGTGTGTTACCGAGAGGGCCCAGAGATACCTCTCCGACACTCGGAGTGACAAATCCCAATCTTGATCTATGCCAACACCACGAATACTTTCGGAGACATCTGTAGAGCATCTTTATGATCACCCAGTTACGTTGTGACGTTTGATAGCACACAAGGTGTTTCTACGGTATTCGGGAGTTGTATAATCTCATAGTCATAGGAACATGTATAAGTCATGAAGAAAGCAATAGCAGTTAAACTAAACGATCATAGTGCTATGCTAACGGATGGGTCTTGTCCATCACATCATTCTCCTAATGATGTGATCCCGTTGATCAAATGACAACTCATATCTATGGCTAGGAAACATAACCATTTTTTATCAATGAGCTAGTCTAGTAGAGGCATACTAGGGACATACTGTTTTTGTCTATGTATCCACACATGTACTAAGTTTCCGGTTAATACAATTCTAGCATGAATAAAAGACATTTATCATGATATAAGGAAATACAAATAACATCTTTATTATTGCCTCTAGGGCATATTTCCTTCAGTCTCCCACTTGAACTAGAGTCAATAATCTAGATTACAAAGTGATGATCCTCACACCCATGGAGTCTTGGTGTTGATCATGTTTTGCCCGCGGAAGAGGCTTAGTCAACGGGTCTGCAACATTCAGATCCGTATGTATTTTGCAAATCTCTATGTCTCCCTCCTTGACTAGATCGCGGATGGAATTGAAGCGTCTTTTGATGTGCTTTGTTCTCTTGTGAAACCTGGATTCCTTCGCCAAGGCTATGGCTCCAGTGTTGTCACAAAAGATTTTCATTGGACCCGATGCACTAGGTACTACACCTAGATCGGATATGAACTCCTTCATCCAGACTCCTTCATTTGCTGCTTCTGAAGTAGCTATGTATTCCGCTTCACACGTAGATCCCGCCACGACGCTCTGCTTGGAACTGCACCAGCTGACAGCTCCACCGTTCAATAAAAATACATATCCGGTTTGTGACTTAGAGTCATCCGGATCGGTGTCAAAACTAGAATCGACGTAACCGTTTACGACGAGCTCTTTGTCACCTCCATATACGAGAAACATATCCTTTGTTCTTTTCAGATACTTTAGGATGTTTTTGACCGCTGTCCAGTGATCCACTCCTGGATTACTTTGGTACCTCCCTGCTAGACTTATAGCAAGGCACACATCAGGTCTGGTACACAGCATTGCATACATGATAGATCCTATGGCTGAGGCATAGGGAATGACTTTCATTTTCTCTCTATCTTCTGCAGTGGTCGGGCATTGAGTCTTACTCAACTTCATACCTTGTAAAACAGGCAAGAACCCTTTCTTTGACTGATCCATTTTGAACCTTTTCAAAATCTTATCAAGGTATGTGCTTTGTGAAAGTCCAATTAAGCGTCTTGATCTATCTCTATAGATCTTGATGCCTAATATGTAAGCAGCTTCACCGAGGTCTTTCATAGAAAAACTTTTATTCAAGTATCCTTTTATGCTATCCAGAAATTCTATATCATTTCCAATTAATAATATGTCATCTACATATAATATTAGAAATGCTACAGAGCTCCCACTCACTTTCTTGTAAATACAGGCTTCTCCAAAAGTCTGTATAAAACCATATGCTTTGATCACCTCATCAAAGCGTATATTCCAACTCCGAGATGCTTGCACTAATCCATAGATGGATCGCTGGAGTCTGCATACTTTGTTAGCACCTTTTGGATCGACAAAAACTTCTGGTTGCATCATATACAACTCTTCTTTGAGATATCCATTTAGGAATGCAGTTTTGACATCCATTTGCCAGATTTCATAATCATAAAATGCGGCAATTGCTAACATGATTCGGACAGACTTAAGCATCGCTACAGGTGAGAAAGTCTCATCGTAGTCAACTCCTTGAACTTGTCGAAAACCTTTCGCAACAAGTCGAGCTTTGTAAACAGTAATATTACCGTCTGCGTCGGTCTTCCTCTTGAAGATCCATTTATTTTCGATGGCCTGCCGATCATCGGGCAAGTCAACCAAAGTCCATACTTTGTTCTCATACATGGATCCCATCTCAGATTTCATGGCTTCAAGCCATTTTGCGGAATCTGGGCTCATCATCGCTTCCTCATAGTTCGTAGGTTCATCATGGTCTAGTAACATGATTTCCAGAACTGGGTTGCCGTACCACTCTGATGCGGAACGTACTCTGGTTGATCTACGACGTTCAGTAGAAACTTGATCCGAAGTTTCATGATCATTATCATCAACTTCCTCACTAATTGGTGTAGGAATCACTGGAACAATTTCCTGTGATGTACTACTTTCCAATATGGGAGAAGGTACAATTACCTCATCAAGTTCTACTTTCCTCCCACTCACTTCTTTCGAGAGAAACTCTTTTTCTAGAAAGGATCCGTTCTTAGCAACGAATATTTTGCCTTCGGATCTGTGATAGAAGGTGTACCCAACAGTTTCTTTTGGGTATCCTATGAAGACACATTTTTCCGACTTGGGATCGAGCTTATCAGGTTGAAGTGTTTTCACATAAGCATCGCAGCCCCAAATTTTAAGAAACGACAACTTTGGTTTCTTGCCAAACCACAGTTCATAAGGCGTCGTATCAACGGATTTAGATGGTGCCCTATTTAACATGAATGCAGCTGTCTCTAAAGCATAACCCCAAAACGACAGTGGTAAATCGGTAAGAGACATCATAGATCGCACCATATCTAATAAAGTACGGTTACGACGTTCGGACACACCATTACGTTGTGGTGTTCCAGGTGGCGTGAGTTGTGAAACTATTCCACATTGTTTCAAATGAAGACCAAACTCGTAACTCAAATATTCTCCTCCACGATCAGATCGTAGGAACTTTATTTTCTTGTTACGATGATTCTCTACTTCACTCTGAAATTCTTTGAACTTTTCAAATGTTTCAGACTTGTGTTTCATTAAGTAGATATACCCATGTCTGCTCAAATCATCAGTGAAGGTCAGAAAATAACGATACCCGCCGCGAGCATCAACGCTCATTGGTCCACATACATCAGTATGTATGATTTCCAACAAATCTGTTGCTCGCTCCATAGTTCCGGAGAACGGAGTTTTAGTCATCTTGCCCATGAGGCACGGTTCGCAAGCACCAAGTGATTCATAATCAAGTGATTCCAAAAGTCCATCTTTATGGAGTTTCTTCATGCGTTTTACACCAATATGACCCAAACGGCAGTGCCACAAATAAGTTGCACTATCATTATTAACCTTGCATCTTTTGGTTTCAATATTATGAATATGTGTATCACTACAATCAAGATCCAGTAAGAATAGACCACTCTTTAAGGGTGCATGACCATAAAAGATATTATTCATAAAAATGGAACAACCATTATTCTCTGATTTAAATGAATAACCGTCTCGCAATAAACAAGATCCAGATATAATGTTCATGCTCAACGCTGGCACCAAATAACAATTATTTAGGTCTAAAACTAATCCCGAAGGTAGATGTAGAGGTAGCGTGTCGACGGCGATCACATCGACTTTGGAACCGTTTCCCACGCGCATCGTCACCTCGTCCTTAGCTAATCTTCGTTTAATCCGTAGTCCCTGTTTCGAGTTACAAATATTAGCAACCGAACCGGTATCAAATACCCAGGTACTACTACGAGCATTAGTAAGGTACACATCAATAACATGTATATCATATATACCTTTGTTCATCTTGCCATCCTTCTTATCCGCCAAATACTTGGGGCAGTTCCGCTTCCAGTGTCCAGACCCCTCGCAGTAGAAGCACTTAGTTTCAGGCTTGGTTCCATAATTGAGGCTTTCTGCGAGAACAGCAACAATCTTGCTATTCTCCTTGAAAATCCCTTCCTTGCCCTTTTTCTTGAAACTAGTGGTATTGTTAACCATCAACTTTTGATGCTCCTTTTTGATTTCTACCTCCGCAGCTGTGAGCATCGCGAAGAGCTCGGGAATTGTCTTTTGTATCCCTTGCATATTATAGTTCATCACGAAGCCATTATAGCTTGGTGGTAGTGATTGAAGAATTCTATCAATAACACTATTCTCATCAACTTGGCAACCAAGTTGAGTCATATGATTGTAATGCCCATACATTGTGAGCAAGTGTTCACTGATAGAACTATTCTCCTCCATCTTGCAGCTGTAGAACTTATTGGAAATCTTATATTTCTCAATCCGGGCATTTGCTCGAAATATTAACTTCAACTCCTGGAACATCTCATATGCTCCATGACGTTCAAAACGTCGTTGAAGTCCCGGTTCTAAGCCGTAAAGCATGGCACACTGAACTATCGTGTAGTCATCAGACCGCGACTGCCAGACGTTCACAGCGTCTGCATCAGCGGAAGGGGGTTTGTCACCTAGCGGTGCTTCAAGGACATAATTCTTCTGTGCAGCAATGAGGATAATCCTCAGGTTACGGACCCAGTCCGTGTAATTGCTACCATCATCTTTCAACTTAGCTTTCTCTAGGAATGCATTAAAATTCAAAGGAACGGTAGCACGGGCCATTGATCTACAACGACACAGATATGCAAAACTATCAGGACTAAGTTCATGATAAATTAAAGTTCAATTTAATCATATTAATTTAAAGAACTCCCACTTAGATAGACATCCCTCTGGTCATCTAAATGATCACGTGATCCAAATCAACTAAACCATGTCCGATCATCACGTGAGATGGAGTAGTTTTCAATGGTGAACATCTTATGTTGATCATATCTACTATATGATTCACGCTCGACCTTTCGGTCTCCAGTGTTCCGAGGCCATATCTGTATATGCTAGGCTCGTCAAGTTTAACCCGAGTATTCTGCGTGTGCAAAACTGGCTTACACCCGTTGTATTTGAACGTAGAGCTTATCACACCCGATCATCACGTGGTGTCTCGGCACGACGAACTTTCGCAACGGTGCATACTCAGGGAGAACACTTATACCTTGAAATTTAGTAAGGGATCATCTTATAATGCTACCGTCGTTCTAAGCAAAATAAGAAGCATAATAAGATAAACATCACATGTAATCAAAATATGTGACATGATATGGCCATCATCATCTTGTGCTTTTGATCTCCATCTCCAAAAGCACCGTCATGATCACCTTCGTCACCGGCTTGACACCTTGATCTCCATCGTAGCATCGTTGTCGTCTCGCCAACTATTGCTTCTACGACTATCGCTACCGCTTAGTGATAAACTAAAGCAATTACATGGCGATTGCATTTCATACAATAAAGCGACAACCATATGGCTCCTGCCAGTTGCCGATAACTTTACAAAACATGATCATCTCATACAAAACCGTATAACTCATCATGTCTTGACCATATCACATCACAACATGCCCTGCAAAAACAAGTTAGACGTCCTCTACTTTGTTTGTTGCAAGTTTTACGTGGCTGCTACGGGCTTAGCAAGAACCGTTCTTACCTACGCATACAAAACCACAACGATGTTTCGTCAAGTATGTGCTGTTTTAACCTTCACAAGGACCGGGCGTAGCCACACTTGATTCAGCTAAAGTGAGAGAGACAGACACCCGCCAGTCACCTTTAAGCAACGAGTGCTCGTAACGGTGAAACCAGTCTCGCGTAAGCGTACGCGTAATGTCGGTCCGGGCCGCTTCATCTCACAATACCGCCGAAGCAAAGTATGACATGCCGGTAAGCAGTATGACTAGTATCGTCCACAATCTCATTGTGTTCTACTCGTGCATATCATCTACGCATAGACCTGGCTCATGATGCCACTGTTGGGGAACGTAGTATTTTAAAATTTTCCTACGATCACGCAAGATCTATCTACCAGATGCATAGCAACGAGAGGGGAGAGTGTGTCTACGTACCCTCGTAGACCGGGAGCGGAAGCGTCAAGTGACGCGGTTGATGTTGTCGAACTTCTTCGCGATCCAACCGATCAAGCACCGAACGTACGGCACCTCCGCGTTCAGCACACGTTCAGCTTGATGACGTCCCACGAGCTCTTGATCCAGTAGAGCTTCACGGGAGAGTTTCGTCAGCACGACGGCGTGGTGACGGATATGATGTGTTCACCGGCGCAGGGCTTCGCCTAAGCTCCGCGACGGTACGACCGAGGTGTGTTTCTGTGGAGGGGGGCACCGCACACGGCTAAAACAAATCAACTTGTGTGTCTTTGGGTGCCCCCCTGCCCCCGTATATAAAGGAGCAAGGGAGGAGGGGCCGGCCACCTCCTATGGTGCGGCTAGGGAGGGGACTCCTACTAGGAATAGGATTGCAATCCTATTCCTAGTAGGATTCACCGGAAGGAAGAAGGGGGAAAGGTTTAGGAGAGGTGGCGCCCCCCCCCCCCAATCCTAGTCCAACTAGGATTGCTAGGTGGGGGCGCCGGCCAGCCCTATGGGCTGCCTCTCTTTCACCCTTTAGGCCCACTATGGACCATTCCCTCTCGTAGGGGGTTCCAGTAACCCCCTCCGGCATTCCCGATAAATCCGAAACTTTTCCGGTATACTTCCGGTGTCCGAATATAGCCGTCCAATATATCAATCTTTATGTCTCGGACATTCCGAGACTCCTCGTCATGTCCGTGATCTCATCCGGGACTCCGAACTACCTTCGGTACATCAATACTCAAAAACTCATAATACCGATCGTCATCAAACGTTAAGCGTGCGGACCCTACGGGTTCGAGAACTATGTAGACATGACCGAGACTCATCTCTGGTCAATAACCAATAGCGGAACCTGGATGTTCATATTGGCTCCTACATATTCTACGAAGATCTTTTATCGGTCAGAACCGCATAACAACATACGTTGTTCCTTTTGTCAAACGGTATGTTACTTGCCCGAGATTCGATCGTCGGTATCTTTATACCTAGTTCAATCTCGTTACCGGCAAGTCTCTTTACTCGTTCCGTAACACATCATCTCGTGACTAACTCATTAGTCTTTTGCTTGCAAGGCTTATCATGATGTGTGTTACCGAGAGGGCCCAGAGATACCTCTCCGACACTCGGAGTGACAAATCCCAATCTTGATCTATGCCAACACCACGAATACTTTCGGAGACACCTGTAGAGCATCTTTATGATCACCCAGTTACGTTGTGACGTTTGATAGCACACAAGGTGTTCCTACGGTATTCGGGAGTTGTATAATCTCATAGTCATAGGAACATGTATAAGTCATGAAGAAAGCAATAGTAGTTAAACTAAACGATCATAGTGCTATGCTAACGGATGGGTCTTGTCCATCACATCATTCTCCTAATGATGTGATCCCGTTGATCAAATGACAACTCATATCTATGGCTAGGAAACATAACCATTTTTGATCAATGAGCTAGTCTAGTAGAGGCATACTAGGGACATACTGTTTTTGTCTATGTATCCACACATGTACTAAGTTTCCGGTTAATACAATTCTAGCATGAATAAAAGACATTTATCATGATATAAGGAAATACAAATAACATCTTTATTATTGCCTCTAGGGCATATTTCCTTCATCTTCATCGTAGCATATCTAGACAACTTACTTTGTCGCTCAATTTAAAGTGGTTAAGAAAAGCTAAAAATTCTTAGTTGCCTATTCACCCCCCCCCCCTCTAGTCAACCATATCGATCCTTTCAGCTTCAATGCCCACCAGTGAGAGGTCACGTCTGCTCTTGACCGGCATGAATACAGCGCTGGCGCTCTGGAGTGGCGTTGAGCAGTAGGAATGTGCAGCAACTGCTTCGCACGGGAAAGGACGCAGATGAGGGACATGGTTGTGGGTGGGTCCATGATGTCTGACGAGTATGTGGCAGATGCTCGGACGCCCTCCAAGCCCCTGGTTTGCCTCCAGTTCGCGAGAAAATGAACGTCCGAACCGATCCGCCAGCCAATAAGGTACCATGTTGGATGGTAAATAACGTTCGTACCACTCGGTCCGAATGGATGCAGGCGGTCTGAGTGTACACGTAGATGCTAGCAGTGAAACGAGTCTTAAACTAGTCACAGATTCGACAACCCTTTCACTATTACTCCCATCCTTTCACTATTACTCCCTCCGTTCACAAATATAAAATGATATTTTTAATATGAACTATATACAACCTCAAAAAAATAAGGGAACAAACGTACTAAAATGTGTCTATATATATCTGATTCACAAAAAATTAGAACATCTTATATTTATAAACAGAGGGGGTATTAAGCACACATTCACATTCATCATAACCGTACAGTCTGTGTGATCATAATATTACTTAGGGCACGCTTCAGATCGATGTAATTCCATACGGAGGTGTTTCACTCATACGCCTATCGTAGCGGCCGCGGAGCAATTTACGAGTTATTTACTCAAAACCATCACACTTGAGGCTAGAGTAATAACTTGGTGCCACATTTGAACCAGGGCACAAAAAACCATTGGAACTGAGCCTAATGCGTAACGTGGAGCACTGATACTCGAATTTGGCCACGAAAATAGCGAAACCGACTCGTAGGGCCCACCTGTCAAGCTGACGAGGCGAAGACCCAAAACTTTGACCGATTGATGTGGCAAATGAGGTGGCAGAGGCATGGGTCCCACCTGTCAATGAGTCTGTTTATGATCTTCCTGCCGTCTCTTTTCAGGCACCGGTCTTTTCCTGTAGCCGCACGGCGGGCTTGTGCGCAGCTTGCTCCGGTCAGCCGTATGCGTTCCATCCGTGCTCGCCTCTAATACGTCTTCAACGTCTCTATAATTTTTTTTTGTTCCATGCTATTATATTATCTATCTTTGATGTTTTATATGCCTTAATATGCTATTTTATATGATTTTTGGGACTAACCTATTAACATAGAGCCCACTGCTAGTTTCTGTTTTTCCTTGTTTTTGAGTTTCCCAGCAAAGAAATATCAAACGGAGTCCAATTGACCTAAAAATTTACAGTGATTTTTTATGGATCAACAGAAGCCCACTGAGTGCCAGATATGGACCAGAAGAGCCACGAGGCAGCCACAAGGGTGGGGGGCGCACCCCCTACCTTGTCGTTGCCTCATGGGTCCCCTGACTTGTCCCCGGGCCAAAAATTCTTATAAATAGGGAAACCTCCAAAAATAAACCTAGATCAGGAATTCCGCCGCCGCAAGCCTCTGTAGCCACGAAAAACCAACCAGGAGCTCGTTCCGGCACCCTACCGGAGGGGGAAACCATCATCGGTGGCCATCTTCATCATCCCAACGCTCTCCATGACGAGGAGGGGAGTAGTTTACCCTCGGGGCTGAGGGTATGTACCAGTAGCTATGTGTTTGATCTTTCTCTCTCTCTCTCTCTCTCTCTCTCTCTCTCTCTCTCTCTCTTGTGTTCTTGATTTGGCACGATTTTGATGTACTGCGAACTTTGCTATTATAGTTGGATCTTATGATGTTTCTCCCCTTCTACCTTCTTGTAATGGATTGAGTTTTCCCTTTAAAGTTATCTTATAGGATTGGGTCTTTAAGGATTTGAGAACACTTGATGTATGTCTTGCATGTGCTTATCTGTGGTGACAATGGGATATTCACGTGATCCACTTGATGTATGTTTTGGTGATCAACTTGCGTGTTCAGTGACCTTGTGAACTTATGCATAGGGGTTGGCACACGTTTTCGTCTTGACTCTCCGGTAGAAACTTTGGGGCACTCTTTGAAGTTCTTTGTGTTGGTTGGAATAGATGAATTTGAGATTGTGTGATGCATATTGTATAATCAAATCCGCGGATACTTGTGGTGACATTGGAGTATCTAGGTGACATTAGGGTTTTGGTTGATGTGTGTCTTAGGGTGTTATTTTAGTACGAACTCTAGGGCTGTTTGTGACACTTATAGGAATAGCCCAATAGATCGATCAGAAAGAATAACTTTGAGGTGTTTTCGTATCCTACAATAATCTCTTCGTTTGTTCTCCGCTATTAGTGACTTTGGAGTGACTGTTTGTTGCATGTTGAGGGATTGTTGTATGATGCAGTTATGTTATTATTGTTGAGAGAACTTGCACTAGTGAAAGTATGTACCCTAGGCCTTGTTTCGAAGCATTGCAGTACTGTTTGTTCTCACTTTTATCATTAGTTACCTTACTGTTTTATATTTTCAGATTACAAAAACCTATATCTACCATCCATATTGCACTTGTATCACCATCTCTTCGCCGAACTAGTGCACCTATACAATTTACCATTGTATTGGGTGTGTTGGGGACACAAGAGACTCTTTGTTATTTGGTTGCTGGGTTGTTTGAGAGAGACCATCTTCATCCTACGCCTCCCACGGATTGATAAACCTTAGGTCAACAACATAAGGGAAAATTGCTACTGTCCTATAAAACTCTGCGCTTGGAGGCCCAACACGAGCATGCAAGAAGAAGATTGTGTAGTAGACATCATCCTCCTCCATAAGCTAGCTAACAACGTCGGTCGTGGAGGGGACCCGGACCGCCTCGCAGTTACCCACCTCTGTCGCGTCCACCAGGAGCAACTCGTCCCCATTGCACGGTCGCCGACGGCCATTATTCTCATGGCCAGAGACCAATGTGAGCTCCACCACCTTGTCTAGGAGCTGCGGAAGGCCTCCCTGACCAACCCTAGAGGAGCAATTCGATCGGGATGTCCAGAATCGGCCGTGTTGTGGTTGTCTTCTCCACCTCTGACCACACACCATCAGGCCTCGATCTCCCACTCTGACGAACCTCTACGCCTCGCATGTGGTCACTGGGCTTCGGCACATCCTCCTGATGCCTCTGCTCCAAACGTCGACAAGATGCGTGTCCCCGAGCCGTCTTCCCCGCCTCACCATGCTCCGTTGGCCGCTGTCGCTGACAAGGACGCCGCTCGAGTGCTACCTCGCCACGTCCGAACATGCAAACGTGCTCAAGGTGAGCCCTCGTTCCTTCCCCACACGGCCACACCTTGGGTCGATTGGCGCCCTGCTCGCGCCTTCGTGTACGTCAACTTCGGCAAGGTGGTCATCTCCTTGGCAGGAGGAAAGGAAGAGCTGCGCGAGCTCGCGGCTGGGATGGAGGCGTCCGGCCCACCGTTCCTCTGGTTACTGCTCCGGTGTGCCCATGGCGTGATGTGCCTTCTTCAGGGACTTGAAGATGAACGCAAGCAAGGTGCTCGATGGAATGCCCCATAAAAAGAAAGTTGTTATGAACACCACATTAGTCGGTTAAAGTTTTTGGTCTTCGCCATGTTAGCCTGACAGGTGGGCCCTACTTGTCGGTTTCGTTCTTTTCATGACCAAATTCGAGCATCAGTGCTCCGCGTTACGCATTAGGCCCAGTTTTGATGGTTTTTTGTGCCCTCATCCAAATATGATACCAAGTTATTACGCTAGCCTCAAATGTGATGATTTTAGATAAATAACTCATAATTTACGAAATGAAACGATGGGCCGAGACATGTATTATTTACAAGTGTATTTAAAAGGAAACTCGTAATCCAAACAGGGCCTTAGCATCTTACAAATCTGTCCTGAGCAGAGACATAGAGACGAATGAGTTACTGTATTACGGTTCAACAAATGAACGAATCCAACTTTACAAGATGCTAGACTGTAGACAGCTAATGTTGGAAACATGAGCAAATTACTACGAGATTTAATCCGAATAAACAGAATATAAGTCATGACGGCAGCAACAGAGATTAAACTAATCATGTGAACTAGCATAGCAGATGAACAGATCACATCTAGGGCACATACTAGAAACATGAATTCTACCACGATCTCGAACAGGAGGGATAGAATCACATACGGTGCAACGGGAGCAGCACCGCCGGCGTTGACGTTGTCGCCCATGTCGTCGAGGATGAGGTTGCTGAGGTCGGGGAAGAAGTCGTCGTTCGCGAAGTCGTCGCTGCCAGCAGTCGCGCGAGTGCGCTCCCTAAAAACCTGATCGCCCCTCTCCCGTACAGGATCACGAGAGGCGGGGTTCCGGAGGCCTGCTGTCCCTTCTCGCGGTGCACGCCGAAAGGAGGGATAGAGAAGACTTGCTTGGCGGCGCAATGATCTGGAACGGTGGTGAGAAACCATACGAAGCGGCGGCGGCTAGGGTAGACGTCTGCCGAACTATATAGTGCGGGCCGGGTAGGTCGTGGGAATAAACCCCACGTCCGAGTCGTCACGATCCAAAAGAATCGGAAACAATTCAGTAATTAACGCGTCCGTTAATTATTAATTAATGACTCATTAATTTTCCCGAGCAGCAAAAATATAGACAACGTGCGTAGCTCTGTCCTCGGCTCGGCTCAATCCCGCAACCTGTGGCGCGTCGTGGCGAGGCGTGGCGTGGCGAGGCGAGCGAGGAGGAGGAGCGCGCGTGTAGGTCTTCTCTTCTCATGCTCATACAAGTGGTAGAAGAGCTCACCTTATAAAGAGGTGCAACTCTCCCTCAACTTATGAGGTGGGACTAAACTTTAGCCTCACTCACTCCACTCACATGTGTGCATGAATGGGCCAAGAGAATTTCAGAATTTTCAGTTGGGCTTTGGGCCAAAGGCCTAGGAGCAAAATTCCAACAATCCCCCACAAAGTCTCATTGGCACATCTCATCATTTAGTTCCAAAACATTGTTTATATACCGGTGCTTAGTGGAGACTGTGAAGTTGAACTTCCACTTAGAGATTTATGCTACACTAGATCACAACTTGAATAGTGGACTATGCCTTGAACTACAAGTTTTCTGTGAGACTAGTTTCACACAAGTTCTTGACCGATACTTGGCTGCCGCAAGGCTTCCCCGCGGGTGGAGCGTATACGTCATACTCCAGAGCCTTTTCATGAATTTATTAGAGAACACCCAATTCTCACAGACTGCGACGTTAACAGTCAAATTCATATAGGTGTGTTCCTCAGAAGATGTTCTGCAGGACAACATCTTTGCTTACCCGAATAAGCCACTTGGAACACATTAAGATAAGTATCAACCTGCCATGCAGATCAGAAGAGTATTGCATCATCACGGAGTGGGATAGTTAATATAGGGATACTCTCCTCCCAGCTGACCAACAGCTTGTCTCCCACTTCTACTTCACGGGATCTCCGATCACATAGAGTGGGTTACCACTATGGACAACTCATGCGGTGGGTCTCAAACCCATCTCCATCGATGCATTGTCTATCACATTACGTGATAGACCCTTTGTGAAGGGGTCTGCCAAGTTTTTCGACGTTTGGATATAATCCAACGTAATAACTCCGGAGTTCCTCAATTTTCTGACAGATTTTAGTCTCCTCTTCACATGTCTTGAGGACTTCATATTGTCCTTCGAACTATTTATCTTGACGATCACAGTTTGATTATCACAGTTCATCAGGATAGGGGGTATTGGTTTTTCAACCATAGGTAAGTCCATCAAGAGTTCACGAAGCCACTCTGCTTCAACAGTGGCAGTGTCCAATGCTGTGAGTTCTGCTTCCATAGTTGACCTCGTTAAGATAGTCTGCTTGCAAGACTTCCAGGAAACAGCTCCACCACCAAGTGTAAAAACATAACCACTTGTGGCCTTTATCTCATCAGCATCAGATATCCAGTTTGAGTCACTATAACCCTCCAGTACCCTTGGATACCCGGTGTAGTGAATTCCATAGCTCGCGGTGCCTTTCAAATAGCGCATAACTCTCTCAAGCGCATGCCAATGATCATCTCCCGGTTTTGACACAAACCGACTCAGCTTGCTCACAGCAAAAGAGATGTCAGGCCTCGTGGCACTGGCCAAATACATAAGCGAACCAATTATCTGAGAATACCTCAGTTGATCTCTAGCAATCCGTCGATTCTTTCGAAGCAACACACTAGCATCATATGGAGTTGGAGAAGGTGTACAGTCGCTATACCCAAAACGACTCAAGACCTTTTCCACATAGTGAGACTGAAGCAGTGTGATCCCACCATTCTCATCTCTCAACAGCTTGATGTTTAAGATAACATCAGCTACTCCTAGATCCTTCATCTCAAAACAGCGAGATAAGAAATCCTTAACCTCCTTGATTAAATCAAGATTGGTTCCAAAGATTAATATGTCGTCGACATACAGACAAAGAATAACTCCTTCGCCCCCACCATAGCGATAGTACACGCACTTGTCACCATCGTTTACTACAAAGCCGGCATCAGTTAATGTTCTTTTGAATTTCTCATGCCACTCCTTAGGAGCTTGTTTAAGGCCATATAAAGACTTTAATAACTTGCACACCTTTCCTTCCTGACCAGATACTACAAAACCATCTGGCTGATCCATGTAAATTTCCTCCTTCAACTCTCCATTGAGGAAAGCTGTCTTAACGTCCATTTGATGAACGAGAAGACCATGTGAGGCAGCCAGTGATAGTAGCACCCGTATTGTGGTCAGTCTAGCCACGGGTGAGTAAGTATCAAAGAAGTCTTCACCTTCTTTCTGGGTATAACCCTTGGCCACAAGCCGTGCCTTGTACTTTTCAATCGTACCATCAGGTCTAAGCTTCTTCTTGAACACCCACTTACATCCTACAGGTTTGCACCCATAAGGACGGTCAGTGATCTCCCAGGTACCATTAGCTAAGATGGAATCCATCTCGCTACGTACAGCTTCCTTCCAGTAGTCAGCATCAGGAGATGCATAGGCTTCTGAAATAGTCCTGGGTGTGTCATCCACTAGGTACACAATGAAATCATCACCAAAGGACTTTGCAGTCCTCTGTCTCTTACTCCTCACGGGAGTTCCATTGTCACCCTCAACAGGATTCTCAACGTGTTCCAGCGCGATGGTGGGTTCAGGAATTACAGTGAATTCCTCACTAGATGGAGTAGGTATCTCCAGATTTGATGAACTCGACATATCCTTCATAGGAAATATGTCCTCAAAGAAAGTTGCATCATTTGACTCCATAATCGTACCAACATGCATGTCGGACACCTCAGATTTTATTATCAAAAATCTATAGCCGATGCTATGAAAAGCATAGCCTAGAAGAACACAATCCACGGTTTTTGGTCCAAGCTTGCGCTTCTTGGGAATTGGTATATTGACTTTCGCCAAACAACCCCAAGTACGTAGGTAAGAGAGTTTCAACCTTTTCCTTTCCCATTCCTCAAATGGAGTCATGGTCTTATGCTTTGTGGGAACCCGGTTTAGGACATGACACGCAGTCATTAGTGCCTCCCCCCACCATTCCTTGGATAGACCCGAAGTGTCTAACATGGTGTTAACCATATCAGTTAGAGTTCGGTTCTTTCTTTCGGCTACCCCATTTGACTGGGGTGAGTAGGGAGGCGTCCTCTCATGGATTATACCATGTTCCGCACAAAACATATCAAATTCATTGGAAAAATACTCTCCACCACGATCGGACCTAAGCCGTTTAATTTTTCGATCAAGTTGGTTCTCTGCCTCAGCTTTATAGTTTTTGAAGAAAGTCAAAGCCTCATCTTTTGATTTCAGAAGATACACATAACAATATCTAGTGGAGTCATCAATTAACGTCATGAAGTATCTCTTTCCACCTTTTGTCAACACGCCATTCATCTCACAAAGATCAGAATGTATAAGCTCTAGTGGCGCCAAGTCTCTTGCCTCTGCAGTCTTATGGGACTTGCGAGGTTGCTTAGCTTGCACACATACTTGGCACTTAGAGCCCTTGACAGTAGAGATTTTCGGAATTAAATTCATATTGGCTAGCCGCGTCATGCATCCAAAGTTAATATGACAAAGTCGTGAATGCCAAATATCAGACTCATTATTGTGGCAAACATTATTAATAACTTTAGTGTAAATATCTGACAAAGATAGGCGGAACAAGCCTCCGCACTCATAGCCTTTTCCAACAAATTGTCCACACTTAGAAATTACAACTTTATTGGATTCAAAAACCAACTTAAAACCATCTCGACATAAACGGGAACCGCTAACGAGATTTTTATTGATGGACGGCACATGATGAACGTTCTTCAGACGCACGGTCTTCCCCGAAGTAAACTTCAGATCGACCGTACCAACACCTCGAACGATGGCATGTGACCCGTTCCCCATCAGCACGGGAGAAGTCCCAGTGACCTGGTAAGAAGAAAACATGGAGGCGTCAGCACAAACATGTACATTGGCACCGGTGTCAATTAACCAATCAGGGGATTGAAATACTGACAGGATGGTAGGAAAAATACCGTACCCTGATTCCTTCATATCAGTATCACCGATGACAACATTAGCGGACTTGCCGCTCTTCTCATGTTCACGCTCCTCAAAGCGGTTAGGACACTTCGGAGCCCAGTGATTAGGATCACCGCAGACATGGCAAAGTCCCTTCCCCTTCTTATGAGAATTCTTCTTGAAGTTGGTAGAATGTGATGGCTTGTTCTTTGTATCAAACTTGCCTTTGCCCTGAGTTTTGTTCTTGTTGTTTTTGAACTTGTTGGGCTGAAAGTTCTTCTTCTGTACCATGTGGGCACTAGAACCTCCCTCAGCAACTCGAGCACGTGTGTCCTTTGCTCTCGCCTTCTCTTCAACATCAAGAGTACCAATGAGATCCGCAACGGAAAACTCCTGTCTCTTGTGTTTCAGGGAAGTAGCAAAATTGTTCCACGAAGGTGGAAGCTTGGCAATGATGCCCCCGGCAACAAATTTGTCCGGCAACACACACTTGAAGTACTCAAGTTCTTTTGCGAGCGACTGTATCTCATGAGCCTGCTGTACAACAGCGCGCTCATCAGTCATCTTGTAGTCATAGAATTGCTCCATGACGTACAACTCGCTGCCGGCGTCCGAGGCACCAAACTTGGCCTCGAGCGCAGCCCACATGTCCTTGCCGTTGTCAAACGACATGTACGAATCCACAATTGAGTCATCAAGAACACTCAGAAGAGCACCTTTAAAGAGGGTATCGATCTTCTCAAAAGCTTCCAGCTGTGCCGGATTAAGATCGCCCTCAGGCTTGCCCTTGGTGGCGTCATAGCAGCCCATGGTCTGAAACCAGTAGACTGCTCTCGTGCGCCACCTCTTATATTGCGCCCCCTTAAAGGCAGGCGGCTTCAGATGCGCAGCAAAACCACTCGGAGTAAATTGCCTATAATCAGGTTTTTGGATTGTTGGAAACATGAGCAAATTAGTACGAGATTTAATCCGAATAAACAGAATATAAGTCATGACGGCAGCAACAGAGATTAAACTAATCATGTGAACTAGCATAGCAGATGAACAGATCACATCTAGGGCACATACTAGAAACATGAATTCTACCACGATCTCGAACAGGAGGGATAGAATCACATACGGTGCAACGGGAGCAGCACCGCCGGCGTTGACGTTGTCGCCCATGTCGTCGAGGATGAGGTTGCTGAGGTCGGGGAAGAAGTCGTCGTTCGCGAAGTCGTCGCTGCCAGCAGTCGCGCGAGTAGGGTAGACGTCTGCCGAACTATATAGTGCGGGCCGGGTAGGTCGTGGGAATAAACCCCACGTCCGATCCCGAGCAGCAAAAATATAGACAACGTGCGTAGCTCTGTCCTCGGCTCGGCTCAATCCCGCGGCGTGGCGTGGCGTGGCGTGGCGTGGCGTGGCGTGGCGTGGCGTGGCGAGGAGGAGGAGCGCGCGTGTAGGTCTTCTCTTCTCATGCTCATACAAGTGGTAGAAGAGCTCACCTTATAAAGAGGTGCAACTCTCCCTCAACTTATGAGGTGGGACTAAACTTTAGCCTCACTCACTCCACTCACATGTGTGCATGAATGGGCCAAGAGAATTTCAGAATTTTCAGTTGGGCTTTGGGCCAAAGGCCTAGGAGCAAAATTCCAACAGCTAAAACAAATTAAACAGATTCCCATTGTTAGTTTCATCGCGACGACGAGGAGCTTCCATTCGATCTGCGCGAGAACAAACGACCAAAAGGTCGTGCGAGCCACCGCCGCCTGCCACTGCTTCCACCGTCGCTATCGCCCTCGACGTCGCGGCGTGCATTGCCACTGGATTCGTCGGCGGTTTCCTCGGCGCCATTGCCGGCCGGCTCCGTGGTCTCGTCCGTGGGCAGCTGGTACCTGCAGACGGGGCAGGAGCTGTGCGCCTCCAGCCACGGCAGGAGGCACGCGTCGTGGAAGCGGTGCTTGCATGGCATCTCCTTGGCCTCGCCGCCAGCCGCGAACTCGTCCAGGCACACCGGGCAGGTCGCGGCCTCGCTTATCTTTACCGTTGGCAATGCGGCAACGGCCTCCATCTTCGCCGGCAGCGTGCCTTGCCGGTTTGGGTCGGCCTCGGCCAGGTACTCCAGCAGCAAGTCCAGCCCGGGGCCAAGAATCAACTCGCCAAGCGTCAGGCCTGGCCCCCTGCCGGCCCCGGCGCCATTGCTGGCTCCTCCCTCTGTCATGAGCATGGCGTGCGCGTCGGCGGGGCTAACCAGCACGAGCCGTTCGAGCCCCGGGTCGGGCGCGTTGCCGTCGGCATCGGCATCGCCTTCCTGGAGCGCGTTGAGCAGCTGCAAGAAGGCGAGGTGGCGGTACTGTCTTCGCGCCAAGGCCGCAAGGTCGCCGCCATCGAGCCCGTAGGAGACGCCGAGGAGGTCCATGAGGATAGGCGGCCACGGCGGAACCGCGAGCTCCGACCTTGCGCCCGCGTCATCTGGGCCGGCCCCCGTGGCAGTAGTACCACGGTCTCCCACGGCGTTGCTGCTCCGCCGGCCATCGGCCATCTCCTCCACGAATCCGGAACGGCAGCGCGGGCACTTCACCTCCTCGACGCCCAGCTCTGGTCTTACGATCACCGAGCACATGTGGCAATAGTATCTAGAAGTTGCACCGCCGGGTTCCTCCGCCATGTCTTTCTCCCGAGTTCCTATTTCCTCGACCAAGAGCTGCGCATAGGAAGATAGGAACAGAATCAGGGCATAGTTGTGCGAAGATGCAAAATTTCACAGAGCCCACAAGAAAATAAATTTTGGGCAAAATTGGCGCTCTCTATCCCTTCTAACACACGCACGTTATCCTGGGCTCCTGGCTGAAACAAACTTCCCCGGCCCTTTTCCAACAGAAAGAATAGATGCACGAGCTAACGATACTTCTAAAACTTGAGACAGAAAGTGCAGAAAGGCACGAAATCCTATCCAAAACCTTGAACCTAATAATATGAAGATGGATAAAAACAACTTACCAGCAGCTATAAGAGAGATGGAGCTTCTTCAACAACACCCGAGGAATGAGCGCGCATGGATTGGATGATTTGATGCCACGGAAGCAAACCAAAGCAGGTGGGGAGCAAGAAGAAGAATCGATCAGAGGGGGGCCAGGGGAGGAGAGGCGGGCGGAGATGAGATATGTTTGATGCCAACGCGACTCTATCGGGTATTACTAAAACTCGTGGTTGCCTTGGAATAATTGGTGGCTTCTTGTTTTGCACATCGCCCGGTTGCTTAGGCAGCGGAGAGTTCTAGTCCACGGAGACTCTCAAGCTGTCCTCCCGGCTAAAATTTTGTATAGATAGCTTTCGCCGCTGCCATGTCATGGTGTGGTAACGTGAGCAAACCCAAGAACAGGACTGGGCCATGGAATAGAGACGAGATGACAGGGACGGCTTTGACGAGTTCCTTTCGCTGGCGTATCCCTGACGAACCCAATGACATTGGCGCCATGGATGAGCCGGAGAATGCATTCAACCGGAGGAGGACAATCTATAAAGCCGTGATAGTTGACGTTCCAAAATTGTGTGCATTTTTGTAAATCTGTGACTACATATATATAGCGAGGGACTGAAGGATAATTGACATGTGGTGTCGATGCATGGCGGAGCTACTTGGGTACTTGGTTGCACAAAGGTACACCCACTGTTTTGACAAGAACGTTGACTTACTGTGCTGTATAATAACTTACACACGTGCACAAATAAATTAAAAATGTTTGTAGAACTGTGTACTAAAGTTGTACGAGGCTTGTTTCGGTAGACCCCCCAACAAAACGTATAAGGGCAGAACGGTCATACGGAAGAAACGTATACCCACCTCGTATTATACAGTTACACTCCCCATGCCCGCATATGTATAGCACGCAAAAAAAAGGCAGTTGCACGATCTACGCCTGCCCCATCTACTCGCCAGCCCCATCTCTTCGCACGCCCGTCCGCCGTTCCAAGTGGCAGATCGCCGCCGCCGCGGATCGCCGCCGTCCTTCCCCCGTCCGCCGCGGCGGATCGCCGCCGTACTTACCCGGTCCGCCGCCGCCCTCGCCTTCCCAACGTCCTGGCCGCCGTCCGAACGTCAACGCCCGCCCGCTGTGCAAAGTGGCCGATCGCCGCCGTCCTTCCCCCGTCCGCCGCCGCTGATAACCCGTCGACGCCGCCCTCGCCGGTTGCTCGTCGTGCACGTCGCCGCCTAAAGTCCGTCGTCGAACGCCGGCGACGTCTACACCGCGGGCCAAGGTTTGTCATCTAAACCCTAGCGGGCATGAGGCGGGCATGATGCGTAGAAGTTAGGGCTAGTTTAGGGTTCATCAAAACCTCCCGCCGCAGCGCCTCATGTACGTACTAGACCTAACACACGATATTCTGCAGTTCTGTGAGTTAGGCGTGTTGACATGGATGAAGAATCCGCATTTGGGAGGGAGGAGAATGATACTGATAAGGTGACTAAAACTGATAACGATAATTTGAACGAAGATGATGACAGCAGCGACAATGATTCCATCTCGTCATATGATTCTTACCTCCAGAGGATTTTGATAATAATGAACATGGCGCAAATAGTGAAAACGTAAGTGGCATAACCGTTGATTTTATTTTTGATTTTGCAAAGTATGGCATGGCTAACTATTTATTTTTGTGTATAAATTTGCAGGAAGATGTGGATGTAGACAATGTGCAAAATAGTTTTCAGGAATCATTCGCAGATAACTTGAGCCAGGTTAGTTCATAGTTGACGTATATCGATCAACAGCATGAATTAAATGATATTAATTGACTTATATATTTTCAACTGAATTTTGTAGGAGGAGTCATATGATCCTAGTGGTGATCAGGATGAGGGAGGGATCGACATTCAGGAGGCTCGAAGGCAGCAGAAGATGGTGGAGACACATTGGAAGGTCATGGCTATGACCTTCCGATCGCAAGGGGATGCATACATATTCTACAACAATCACGCTAAAGAGCACGGGTTCAGCATCAGGAAACAGAAGGTCAAACGAGGTGCTTCAGGAATGATTCGGTACCGGCGGTTTCTTTGCTCCAGGGCAGGGAGAAGGCAGAGCAAGTTCATAACCATGGAGGGCCGCAAGCGGAGGCTTGGACCGGAGACTCGTTGTGACTGTGGTGCACATATGGTGGTGAAGCTGGACAGAGAGCGTGGCGTTTGGTTCGTCGCGTCATTCGTTGATGATCACAACCACATGATGGCTCCGCCCGATGAGGTTTGTTTTTTGTGGTCACACCGACGGATTGGATATGACACGAGGGCCAAGATATTGGTGATGGAAGCGGCCGGGATAAGAAAGCATATAATAATGGACAATTTCATCAGCAGATATGGTTCGTACGATAAGTGTGGGCTTATCAGAAGGGACATTTACAATTTATGTTGCAGAGAAAAGATGAAGCTTATTGCACAGGGTGATGCTGAGACAACAGTTGGCATAATGAGGAGCAGAAAGGAGAAGGACCCTGAGTTTTTTTTGCGTTTGTGCTTGACAAGGAAGGGCGGCTGAAGAGTATGTTCTGGTGCGATGCACAGTCGCGGAGGGACTATCAGGACTACGGAGAGGTGGTAGTGTTTGATAGCACTTATAAAATGAACAGATATGACATGTCGTTCGTCCCCTTTGTTGGAGTTAACAACCACCGTTGCACCACAGTGTTTGGTTGTGCTATCATTGCTGATGAGACCGAAGAGACATACGTTTGGCTGCTGCAGACTTTTCTGAAAGCAAACTGTCAGGTGAAGCCAAAGTCCATAATCACAGACGGTGACGCGGCAATGATCCGGGCTATTCGGTCTGTTCTTTCATATGTGATACATCGTCTTTGCTCCTGGCATATTGAAAAAAATATGCAGCGGCACCTGCACTACAAGTCACTAGATGAGTTTAGATCGCTCTTGTACTATGCCACCTCTCAGGCGAACTTTGAGCAGAGATGGACCGCTTTCTATGTTAAGTGGAAGACGGAAAAAACTGAAGAGTGGCTTAACAGGATGTACAGAAAGAGAACACTTTGGGCAGCTTCATATCTTTCAGATGGTTTTTTCCTTGGTATGCGAAGTAACCAGAGAAGCGAAAGCCTCAACTCTTGCCTTCACCTTCACCTGGACTACGGTATGACAATAGTTGATTTGGTAGTGCATTATGAGAACTGTATAGTTCGCCTCCGTGAGAACGAGGCGTACGATGACCACGAGGCACGTCAGAAATTACCGCCGTCGGTTACTGAATATAAGGCCCTCGAGGAGCATGCAGCCAAAGTATTCACACCTGCTAATTTCTACATACTGCAAGATGATTTGCATAAGATGGGTTAGCTGGAGATATTTGAGACGCTCGTGGGAATTGAGCGTCAGACATTCATGGTGACATGGAAGGACAACCACAAATTCAGGTATAATGTTGTTTATGAACCAGGTAACTCAGAACAAACTATAACATGCAGTTGTCTTAGGATGGTTCGTAAAGGGCTGCCATGCAAACACATTCTATTTGTTCTTCATCATCTGAACATAACTGAGATACCAAAATGTTGTGTCCTACATCGGCTGTTGAAAAATGCAAGAGATGGGTTGCATGTGCAACGGAAGAGTGATATGTTTGGATGGGGTTGGTCAGGACCATTGGAGAGAGAACGATATAGTGAAATAACCATAAAAACCGCGGAAGCTGCTCATGTTGCAGCAAATGATCCCTTCTTGTTTGACGAGTTGACGAAGGCTCTGGACTCCATAATTGCGCAGAAAAAGATTTCAGAGGAGGAACTTATAGAAAGTAGGAGGTATGCTAAGCTTAAGAAGGTGGCAAATCAGGCGCAACAAGTTCAACCTGGTATTGGTGATCCTGAAAAAGTTTCGATGAAGGGTGCACCTAAGAAGGGGCGGTCAAAGGGGGGCCCGATATTACGAAGAATGGTAGGCCAAAAGATTTTACAGAGAAGAAAAGTGGTCCTTTATGTAGTCTGTGTGGTCTCCCAGGTCATAACAAGGCTACATGTAAAAGAATGAGAAGTGAGTTGCAACTTTCTTATTTTTGTTATCTTGCCAATTTGATTTCACCGAATATATTTTCTCACTCATATTGTTCATATTCTGTTCAGGAATTGGGCGTAGAGAAGAAGCTTGTAAGTGAAAGGAAGATTCTCAAGATCATGGAGAACAAACGAGTCTGAGGATGGGGTGTTGGCTATTATCAGCACGAAATAATGGGTTGCCGTTGTCGGTACTAGATACAATTTTTTTTCGTAGTAAGACATCTTTTTATTGTAATGCGGCATGGTTTAGCATGTTCCGCAACTAAATAAACATGTCGTGATCGGTATTTGCTACAACATTTATGTGGGTGTCACTCTTATATGCATCATTGGCACTGATTTTTAATACGGTTTTTCTATGTGCTGTAATCTGGACGACGATTTTTTTTATGTGAAAAACAAAGCTTACGTATATTTAAAAATATAACTTAGAAAAAAATATGCCCAACCACCGCAGCCGGGCCCACAATGGCGACCAGATCTCACCCAAATCAAGCCCGAAGGCGACTCGGGCGGCTGATAGAGCCGCTAATGGCCCCAGAAACGGGGTCCAACGGGGCTGCGGGCGGTATAGGAGAGGAGCTCGATGGAGGGGGCGGAGGCAGCTATTTAAGCCGCTCGTCGCGTCCCCCGGCTTCCGAGGTGGGACTAAATTCCCTCGACGCGTCGCGCCCCGTGCTGCAAGCGGTCACCAGGCCGCCCCCTCCCCCGGCCAGCCCAGTTCGGCCCACGTCCTCCCTCGGCCCAGTTTCCCCAGGCCACGCCCCCGACCGCGAAAGATAAAGAAATGAAAAATATAAAGATAAAAAAATAAAAAATAAAAAAATAAAAGAAATAAACATAAAAAAATAAAAAAATAAACATAAAAAATAAAAGATTAAAATAATAAAAGATTAAATAATAAATAATTAATAAATAAAAAAAGACAGCTAATAATGAGATTTAATATACATGATTTGACTACACCCTAATTGTCACAATAATAACAATTAGGCAGTAATCAAATCACATATACTAAACATTATTACTAACTGTTTCTTATATGCGTATGCAGTCGTATATAAACAGGTCTCGACGACCTTCGGCGGGCGAGGTGGGACTAAACTTGTAGCCGGCTGCTTCCGTTGGGCGACGGGAGCGGGCGGGGGCGTGGGCCGGGGAAGGCGACGTGGGCCGAACTGGGCTGGCAGGGGGAGGGGCCGGCCTGGTGACCGCGTGCAGCGCGGGGCGCGACGCGACTAGGTAAATTTAGTCCCACCTCGGAAGCCGGGGGACGCGACGAGCGGCTTAAATAGCTGCCTCCGCCCCCTCCATCGAGCTCCTCTCCTATGCCGCCCGCAGCCCCGTTGGACCCCGTTTCGGGCCCATGAGCGGTTCTATCAGCCGCCCGAGTCGCCTTCGGGCTTGATTTGGGTGAGATCTGGTCGCCACTGTGGGCCCGGCTGTGGTGGTTGGGCATATTTTTTTTCTAAATTATATTTTTAAATATACGTAAGCTTTGTTTTTCACATAAAAAAGACGTCGTCCAGATTACAGCACATAGCAAAATCATATTAAAAATCAGTGCCAATGATACATACAAGACACCCACATAAATGTTGTAGCAAATACCGATCACGACATGTTTATTTAGTTGCGGAACATGCTAAAGCATGCCACATTACAATAAAAAGATGTCTTACTACAAAGAAAATTATATCTAGTACCGACAACGGCACGTTTATTTAGAGCAGATAATAGGCAACATCCCATCCTCAGACTCGTTTGTTCTCGATGATCTTCAGAATCTTCTCTTTCACTACTTCCATGGTGTTGCATTCCGAGAAAAGTATTTCAGCTAGAATGCGTCCCCTTGAAGAATTAATAACTGCTTGGTCAAACTCACATATCCAATCATCTCCGTCCCAGTTTTCAATGCACTTGATCACGAAAAGACCACAAGAGACACTGCAAGACACCACAAGTTGTGTTATTCATGGATCAAACAAGTACATCTGTATACCTCATTGCGAACGTACCTGTCAGTTTGTAACGGCATAGCGTATTCCTTTATTGGCCAGAAAGATACGTCAGGATGTTCCGTCGCAATAATGGAGTTCACCTCCGTCGTATCTTTAGCTATCTCAGTCCTCTGAAAATAAAATTTGTAATTCATATGAAGTACGTGTCGCATAACTACATTTTGGTTTACGTGAAGTTGTAAGCTTACCAGCTTAGCAATTTTTGTAAGAACTGTCTTACTACAGTCACCAAGAGAGTCTAAGACTTGAAACTCTTTTTTCTCGTTGTGCATAAGAACTGTTATCCAATGACTTTCTTGCACATGAAAAGGAAAGTATGCCTACAACAAAGTTTTTTTATGTTGGTGTACCCACGGATAATTATGTAGTAGAAAAGAATATAATAAAGTTAAGTACCTTATCTTTAATGAAATACTCTTCAGTAACTCTAGACACCATTTTACTTTGATTTGTGAAATGTTCCATAAAATGCTTCTTAGAGTTTTTAACCTTTCCATCAGCACGAAGGATAAGCCAGTGTGACACCCAAGATGATAATATGTGACGGTCAGCACGAGGATTATGGGTCTGCATATGGTTGCAATAACTATTGATGACCTGAAAATAACATAACAACAATACACCTATTAGGTAATTCATACAAATGACATGTACAACTTCATAAATTAATGCCAATACTTACGGCGCCCTGTAACCACTGTTTTGAAATAATGGCTTCAAGCATATTAGGTGTACATGTCTCCCCACCAATGCCCGTCATGTGCATAACAGTTTTCCTACAAAGCTTCTACGAGGCTGCTAGTTTCTGGACATAAATCTTAGCAGCCTCTATGTGTTCCTCATCAATGTAATCGGTACTAACCAGTGCAGCTCTCACACCAAACAAATCTAAAATATTAAACAACAATGAGTTCATAAAGTGTGCATGCAAGGACAGAAATATCTTCGAACAATAAATTACCTAGCACTTACTTTTCTTTGGACGTTTGCGTCCACCGTTTTGCTGGTACGGTGAACGATAGTATTTTGACTGTTTCCTCTTCCGTTTCCCATCATTATCCTTAGTGCTTTTTACTTGAGCTTTTTTAATAAGGGTCTTCAGACTATCCATACTAATCTCCTCAGATTTATCCGCGCTAGACCCGTCTGACACTGTATTGATATTCTTAGGGGTTGCGGTAAGAGCTGGAAACTCATTTGTGTCTAACGTTGCTAGAGATGGGTCGGTTGAATTACCATTCTCCTCGATCACGAAGGGGTCGCCTTCATCTCATGTACCGGGTGTGTTGAGATGCACACCTTTATCACTCGTCAACTTCTTCTCATTTCCAGTGGTGAAGGATGCCTCCAACCCGTTGTCCATATCTTCTTTTGCAGGAGTTGATTTTACATCTGTCCAGTATTTTGATGGACCATACTTGTCCACCCACTCTTCAGTATTCTCCACAAACTCAACCTCTTCACGAAACCCCATGTTTGACTTGGAGACAAGACCTTTCTTCAACAGCTTCTGCAGTACTATCTGCAATGACACGTCGATAACATTAACTACATGCGAACATTATGAATATGTAAACTCATGTAAATTAAAATACACTTCACTCGTTACCTCAGCATATTTTCCAGGGAGAAGACTAATTTCTTTTTGCATATCTTTCATGCATTTCATTAATTGATCTAATGTGGCGTCCCTGCTCGACGAAGCCTCATCTCTATTATCTTTTCTTCGTGAGACACGACATGTTCGATCTTCCGGCTCCAATTCTTCCTCCGCAATTTTTCCTTGTTGAGCGATTAATGTCTGTCTGTACTTCTCACTTATCAAGTCATCAATCTGTCACAGAGCAAAGCAAATTAATTCCCTCTACATTTATATAATCACATAAATGCATGCAGTACGAACTAGTAATACATATCATCCCATTACCACGACCGTATGACATGTCGTACGCGTCACGCTTCTTAGCCTCATCCTCTGTCCAATTAAGCATCAACGGATATTCATGAGCTAGTGGATCAAATGTCTCTAAGTCCAGTGGCTGCACTTTCTCCCAAAACAAGTACTGCACAAACATGAAGTACATTAGCAAACGTTTTCTCAGAAAATATAACTCGCATTAAACAATTATATAATGTAAGATTTACCTGTAGGAGGGCAAGGTTTCCGACCGGCCAAGTAAATTTTGTAGTATCTGACTGGGTCTTTGTGATGCCTTCAATGCAAACGCGTAAAGTAAACGTGTTCCAATTAAATGCTTTGATGGCCTCCACATCCTCCACTAACTTGTAAAAAGCATTAGGAACTTCTTTCGTGGAGTGCGGTGCAAGAACAGTGCCTAAAAGAAACAGAACAATTCTACGGAGGAAATCATCATCGTATGTGCCACTGGCAACGATGTGCTCAATCAGCTGGTCTATCATCATTTGACCCGTATTGGAATCTACAAAACGACTTGGCACTTTCACCTTCAACTTTAACCCCCCTTTGCCTATCGCTTTCATGGCATCTTTGCCCTTGTTCTGAAGCCCAAAAATGTCAAACACATCTTCAGTGCGCAATGATATCGCACCATTTTTTGATGGCATAATGAATTTTTTTTCTTTCCAAATCATATGATTTAATTATGAATTTCAGCAAACACTTTCGCATGAGAACACTGGGAATCATCAACAATTTTTCTAATGCAGTGCTTGCAAAACGCTTTTTCTGCCTAGAGTTAAGTCTGCTGACCAACAAACACCACTTCTCAACAGAACAAAATATGTCTGCGTACTCGTCCATCACTACAAATATGAGCAGCAAAAATATTAGCTTGTACTACATCTCTTCGAAACATGATGATTGAACATTAATTATGGAAAAAAAATTACCTCAGCGTCGGGTGGGGGTGTGGCGAAGGCGAGGTGGGGAGCAGCGTCGGGTCGCGTCCATGACAGATGGTGTCGGGACCAGCGGCGAGGTAATTGTGCGCGGGCGGCGGGCTCAGGACGCGTCGAGGGCGGCGGTCACAGGTGGCGTCGAAGGGGGAGAGGCAGCTGGCGCAGATGGCTAGGGGACGGCGTCGGCAGCAGAAACCCTCGGGGCCGGCAGGCGCAGATGGCGAGTGGGCGGCGGGCGTGGAGGTGGCGTGTGGTGGAGATCGTGGAGGCGGCGTGCGATGAGTATTGTGGAGGCGGCCTGGACTAGGGCTTTGACCCTCGATGGACATGCATATATACGTCAGACTCTTTTATTAATTCCGTTTATGTTTTTTAAAATCACTATTCATTGACTAACTTCGGTTTTTTCACTAGGTTTTTTTTCCGCCTACACCAAACGGCCCCTAACTTTTTCCACGTACTACAGGCATCATGACAAGCATGCATGACAGTTTTCGGTATTTTTTGACGTCACATGCGTTTTCTAGGGTTTTCCGAGCCGAAAAACCCTAAAAGACTGCCCGAACGTGACGCAACGTGCGTTCGGTGTCCGATTTACTTCATCTCTTGTGTGGGGGTCTGCATTGCCCATCCACACGCCCTCGCAAATTTTGGTTACATTGCATGCATGCGATCACGTAGACCCAGTTCAACCAGCACCGTTAGGTTATGCCGGTAGGG
>LR738715.1:306151004-306163145 GCA_902687465.1 Secale cereale | reverse complement strand
GCGTTCGGTGTCCGATTTACTTCATTTCTTGCGTGGGGGGCTGCATTGCCCATCCACACGCCCTCACAAATTTTGGTTACATTGCATGCATGCGATCACTTAGACCCAGTTCAACCAGCACCGTTAGGTTATGCTGGTAGGGCTACCCTCAACTAGGTTTTTTTTTCCGCCTACACCAAACGGCCCCTAACTTTTTCCACGTACTACAGGCATCATGACAAGCATGCATGACAGTTTTCGGCAATTTTCGACGTCACATGCGTTTTCTACGGTTTTCCGAGCCGAAAAACCCTAAAAGACTGCCCGAACGTGACGCAACGTGCGTTTCGGTTTCACTAAACCTCGCCAAAATTTGTGTCATTTCATGCATGCGATCACGTAGACCTAGTGTAGCAGTCACGTTTCCGTTGTGCCGGTGCGGGGCTACTATCATAGTACCTCTCCACATATTTTGAAGGTGCGGGGCTACTATCATCGAATCAATTATCTCAACGGAAATAGAAAGGACCAAATTTCATTCAACGTAGATAATATATTTTACATTAACGACCCAACTGAATACAGATAAGTTCATACATAAAGTCTACGACTTAGGCTTAAAACGACATAACGAGATTAACTTAAAAAAATATAAAAAAACTACTCCTCGTCGCTATCGAGGAGGTCCACCTCGACCTGGCCGTCGCCGCCGTCATCGTCGCTGCTGGACCGATTCGCGAGGTCGTCCCAGTCGATGCCGTCGTCCTCTGCCTCGTCAGCCGCCGCCGCCGCTGCCGGGTCCTGCCACATCGCCGCCGCTGCCGGGTCCTGCCACGCCGCCGCCGCCGCCGGGTCCTGCCACTCCGGCGGAACCTGCTGCCACCCCGGCGGCGCCATCGCCGCCTCTTCCGCTGCCATCGCCTCGGCCGCGGCGATTGCGGCCGCGACCTCAGCGGCCTCCCTTGCGGCTGCCGCAGCCTCCGACGCCCGTAGGGCGACGAGGTACCCCGGAGTATCTTCCGGGTCGCCGTCCTCACAGAGGACGACCTGCTCCGCCGGCAACTCGACCTCCGGCGGTGAGGGGGGGGGCAGCCGGCGCGGGCGCCGCTGCCTGGGGCGCGGGGCCTCCGGCACGTCCGCGGCGACGGTTCGCTGGCGCCGGGGAAGGGGCTCGGAGATGTCCGCTGGCGCCCGTCAGGTCGGGGGTCACGCCGGCCCGCGCGAGCCGGAAGGCGGCCATGACCTCCCAAAAATCCTTACCGTGCCAAAATTGCGGCGGCCGACGATGTTGTGCCGGCCGCCGCTGTGCCTCCGCAGCTCCTCCTCCGTCGCGCCGGGGCCCGGCGTCGCATACCCGTCCTTGTCGATCTTCCAGTTCCGTGGAAGACGACACGCCGGCGGGACAGGGAGGCAGTAGCGGTGGAGCTCCTCCGTCTCCGGCACGCCGAGGCTCCTCGGCCAGGAGCCGGGGTTGTCGTCGTCGTCGTTGCCGCCGGCGGTGCTGCTGCTTCCCGGTAGAACGCCATCGCTGGGGAGGGGGCGGTGGCTACGAGGGTCGCTGATGGGCCTTGAACCCCTCGTTGGTTACCCCAAGTGGAAGGTGTAAGATGCAGTAAGTAGAAGTGTTTTCCCTTAGCAAAGATGCCAAGGATCGAATCCCCAGAGACTCCTAGGTTCAACAAGTAGGTGTCAATTGCTAACGGCGCAATTAGCAATCAACGTGGACCTGCACACAGATACAAATAACTTTTCTCCCAACGAGTACAGAGAGGTTGTCAATCCCTCCGGCCTTGTAGTTCACAAAGGGTTAAAAGCAATGATAGTAGTGATAGATAGTTTTTGCAATAGTAAATAATAACGAAAAGTAAATAATGGATGTGATCAATGATGGTAATATGGACCGGAGTCTTATGATGTTCACTAGTGATGTCTCTCTCCCAAAAGACGATAAAACAGCTATGTGAGGTAAACAAATTACAGCTGGGCAATTGACAGGACCACGAACGCAAACCAATGCTGACTACATTGCAAGAAAGGTTGAGGTTCAAAGCATGGGCGGTACGCCAAAGTAAGTAGACCGAAATCCATCAATATCTACTACTAATCATCCACCTTGAAATATCTATCCAGAACATCTCGCTGGTATTAAGTTGCGAGTCCCACCCATAGTGTAAACTCAATGCAACAGACAACTGCATTAAAAGAACTTTGCGTAAAGTAAACAATCCTTGCACCCGCGGGCACAAGCACCGTTGTTTTCCCCCTTGTGGCAATAGCACATCCCCTAGACTCATGTTTCTGTCACTCAAGCTAGTCATCGAGGGGCATGAACCCACAATCGAGCATAACGTTCCCTCTTGGAGTCACTACCTATTACTCGGCCAAAGCAATAAATAACAACGGAGAACATGCAAGAATTACTTATGAACTAAAATATAAAAGAGGTGAATCAAATATATTACTCAAGATCAATCTGAACATAATCTCATAATCCATCGGATCCCAGCAAACTCAACATAGCAACAACATAAGGATTACATAGGTGCCTCGATCATGTAGGGCAGCTCACGAGGACTAATTAGTGAAGCACAAGAACGGGAGGAGAACATCACATAGCTACTGGTCATGGACTCATGGTCCAAGGGAGACTACTCACGAGTCATCCAGGAGGCGTCCATGGTGGTGGAGAAGCTCCCGGTGGTGATCCCCCCCTCCGGCAGGGTGCCGGGAAGAGTTCTCCTGGTGCTCCCGATCTTGGAAGCGGCGGCGGCGGCGGAACAGAGATGGGATCGCGAAAAGGGTTCCTGTTCTGAGGGTTACGGAGGACCCTTTAAATATATGCCAAAGTAGGGCACCGGGGGAGCCTCGGGGGGCCCAGGCGCCCCCCCGGCGCGGCCCAGGGAGGGGCGCCCACAGGGCGCCTGGAGCCCCTGTGGCCCCCCAGGCTGCCCTTCGGACGTAGTGTTGTTTTCGGATCGCTGATTTTTTATATAATTTTTCTGGATTTTTCTGGGCAGTTCTCGAAACGTGAAAACCTGAAATACAAAAACAGCCAAAAAACAGAAATTGGCACTGGGGTGCACTGGATTAGTAAGTTAGTCCAAATATGATCAAAAGTGTATGGAAGTGTATGAATATCATAGCAATATCACCCAAAAGTGGCATGGAGCAAGCAGGAATTATAGATACGTTTTGGACGTATCAACATCCCCAAGCTTAATTCCTGCTCGTCCTCGAGTAGGTAAATGATAACAAGAATAATTTCTATGGTGACATGCTATTAACCATATATGACTTTCTCATAGTCATATGACAAAAGCTTACTGAGACAATGATTCTAAAGTAATTAAGTTGCCTCAAGAGAAAATCACAAAATGACTGAAAGTTTTACATCATGAAACTGAAACATCAAAAAGATTTGCAATGAAAATGATGTGCAAATATGATAAAATGATATCTAGCTTGCCCCCTTTAGTGATGCAAAACATAAATGCAGGGGCACCTTCAAGGTTTAAGTGATGACTAGATACAATCATTTCAGAATAAACGATATCACAATCATGCAAAAGACAATGCTACTTTGGGACAATGCACATTACACACAGAATGACAATCATGCTCTCAGTAGTTGGTGCTTCAACATAAAGGTAAAAGAAAGGTTAAGTGCTAAAGCTTTTTTATTTTGAAAACATGGAAGCAATTGTGTCAACGGTAGTAGTACTTCATATGTGTCATGCATAAAACATCCTATAAGTTGCAAGCCTCATGCATCGAATACCAATAGTGCTCGCTCCTTGTCCTAATTAGCACGGATTCCCATGGGTTATCATTGCATTGCATATGTTTTAACCAAGTGTCACAAAGGGGTACCTCTATGCCACCTGTACAAAGGTCCAAGGAGATAGATCACATTTGATTTCTCGTTTTTGATAGATCTCAACTTGAGGACATCCATACCGGGACAACATAGAAAATAGATGATGGACTCCTTTTTAATGCATAAGCATATTCTCATAAGAGATTGAGGATTAAGGTCCAAGCTAAAACTTCCACCATGATGCATGGCTTTGGTTGGCGGCCCAATGTTCTTCTCTAATAATATGCATAGTTATTCAACCCACGGTAAATCACCCTTACTTCAGACAAGACGAACATGCATAGCAACTCACATGATATTCAACAAAAAGTATGACAGTTGATGGCGTCCCCAGAAACATGATTACCGCTCAGCAAGCAACTTATAAGAAATAAGATACATAAGCAACATATTCTTTACCACAATAGTTTTTAGGCTACTTTTCCCATGAGCTATGTATTGCATGGTTAGTTTGCTTAGTGCAGGTGGAGGTTAGCAAAAGACTGGGAGCGACCAAATAAAAGAGCAATGACGGTCATAATCATGCAGAGCGACAAAGCAATATTGAATCAGGCATGGTAGTTATATCGCTACTTAGAAATAAAAGATCATCAAGGCTTGACAGACTTTCTTTACAGTCTTAAATATGCATGAGAATACGCCAAGTCAATCAAAATAAATTCTCGAAGGAAGATATTACTAAACCATACCACATCATAGGCAAACAAACCAAGTTGGTGTTCCAATAACACATTGGGAACCCCCCCCAGCTATTTGAGATTAACCAAAAGAAAACCTGAACTACTAAGCACCATCATGAAAGTAGCATCTTTATCATAGACACATTAACCAATGCAATGGAAGCAAACTCTCTTAATAAGGTGAGCATGGTAGTTAAATAGAGTTCAAGCAACCAACTAAATAAAAGCTCTTGAAAAGATAAGCATGATTACTAAGAGCAGAGCACGATAGTAGCTATTAAAAGACAAAGAACACACACAACATAGATAGACATGAAAATTCTATGTAATGTTCTAGGTAGAAGTGGAGCGTGTTTCTCTCCCACATAAAGGAATGCTGGGTTCCGACTCGTTATGAAAAACTAAAAAGAAAACTAAAAGCAAGACGCTCCAAGCATAGCACATAACACATGAAGTGATAAAAATATAGCGAATCGAAAGACGAACTGATAATGTTGATGGAGAAGGGGATGCACGGGGGCATCCCCAAGCTTAGACGCTTGAGTCTCCTTGAATATTTCTTGGGGGTGCACGGGGGCATCCCCAAGCTTGAGCGCTTGACACTCCTGAATCTTTTTATCATCTTCACTCGCACACTTGAAAACTCCCTTCATACATAACTCATCATAATCTGATTAGCGAGGTTAGTACCTTTAATAAAATAATTATACCTTGCTGTAAATAAGGATATTCTTGAAGTTCTACTGTTTCTCAAGATTGCCAAAAGGTTTTTGCAAAGAAAAAGCAAGTTCTTAATTTGCAAAGTGAAGGTAAGGCAAAACAGGACAGAATCTGTGAAAAACAGAACAGCAGGCAGTAATTGACCTGTTCGGGATACTTCTGCAACTCAAATCAAAAAACTCAGAACTGACGCACGAAAGACAATTATATAAAGAACGCTGTCGAAAAAATTCAGACCAAAAAGATGATCTGGTGATTTTATACGAATTTTTCTATCCAGGGACAGAATCTGTTTCCTGGACAGCACCTCACAACTTTTGAACTTTCTAGCAATCAGAGGCTATACTTGGCACAAATATGAAAAGCAAAGATACAATGATGATGCTACAGAAGTAAACAACATAAAGACACAACAAAAGCAAAAAATTTATTCATGTGGGCTGCCTCCCAAAAGCGCTTTCTTTTATGCCTTTAAGCTAGGCATAATGCATAGATCAAGTTGTATCAATTGAACCATCATCAAGATCATCAAAAAGCTCTTCAATAATACAACTAGTCTTAAGAGGACTCTCAAATAAAGGCCTCATAGAGATACTTCTAGGTAGAAGACCAAAAGGATAAAAGTCAAGGGAAGATTCATTTATAAATTCATCAACGATAGGTGTTTCTTCCAAAGTCTTTACAGTTTCAACCCCTTTGGCAATAGGTGGATTGATTTTAGAACGGGGAGCCTTTGGAACGTGAACGAACTTAGGCTCCCACTTTGCCGGAGTTTCTACCTTTTCGGTTTTGATCGAGGAGAAAGTAGTTCCTAAGGTATCAAATATTTCCTCAATCTTGTCCATCCTAGAAGAGTCAGAATCATGGAATTTGACGATCTCCAAAATTTTGAAAATTTTATGCATGGAGCTATCAAGTCTATTCAAATTCCCTTGGATCTTTCGATCCAACTCATTCATCTTATTAGTGCTTGGCATCTCTAGCTCTATTTTTTCAAGTTTTTTCATAATGTGAGCTAGGGTGATGTCCTCTCGAATGCTAACAACAGGGGGACTCCCAACAAGATTTTCAATAATACTAAGAGACTCCCAAACTGGGGCCTCTAGGAAATTCCCATTGATAGCAGTATCTAGAATAAACATATTCCAAGAAGTAATTTCAACATAAAAATTTCTAAGTAAGATAGTAGTAGGTTGCTTCTTGGTGGCTCTTTTTTGTGAATCATTAATTCTATACCAAGCATCTTTCAAACTTTCCCCACCTCTTTGTTTAAAGGTGAGAACTTCTACCTCGTCAAAGACAAAAGGGCCCGACATAATAATAACTAAAGAACAGGATAACTATTTTTGTGATTTTCGATAAAAGGAACTAAAGCAAAAATGAAAGGTAAACTAACAAGACTAAAAAGCAAAGGTAAAAGATAGCATGCAACTCCCCTATCCTGAAGAGTGGAGTCCCCGGCAACGGCGCCAGAAAATACTCCTTGATGGGCCTCGAACCCCTCGTTGGTTACCCCAAGTGGAAGGTGTAAGATGCAGTAAGTAGAAGTGTTTTCCCTTAGCAAAGATGCCAAGGATCGAATCCCCAGAGACTCCTAGGTTCAACAAGTAGGTGTCAATTGCTAACGGCGCAATTAGCAATCAACGTGGACCTGCACACAGATACAAATAACTTTGCTCCCAACGAGTACAGAGAGGTTGTCAATCCCTCCGGCCTTGTAGTTCACAAAGGGTTAAAAGCAATGATAGTAGTGATAGATAGTTTTTGCAATAGTAAATAATAACGAAAAGTAAATAATGGATGTGATCAATGATGATAATGTGGACCGGAGTCTCATGATGTTCACTAGTGATGTCTCTCTCCCAAAAGACGATAAAACAGCTATGTGAGGTAAACAAATTACAGTTGGGCAATTGACAGGACCACGAACGCAAACCAATGCTGACTACATTGCAAGAAAGGTTGAGGTTCAAAGCATGGGCGGTACGCCAAAGTAAGTAGACCGAAATCCATCAATATCTACTACTAATCATCCACCTTGAGATATCTATCCAGAACATCTCGCTGGTATTAAGTTGCGAGTCCCACCCATAGTGTAAACTCAATGCAACAGACAACTGCATTAAAAGAACTTTGCGTAAAGTAAACAATCCTTGCACCCGCGGGCACAAGCACCGTTGTTTCCTCCCTTGTGGCAACAGCATATCCCCTAGACTCATGTTTCTGTCACTCAAGCTAGTCATCGAGGGACATGAACCCACAATCGAGCATAACGTTCCCTCTTGGAGTCACTACCTATTACTCGGCCAAAGCAATAAATAACAACGGAGAACATGCAAGAATTACTTATGAACTAAAATATAAAAGAGGTGAATCAAATATATTACTCAAGATCAATCTGAACATAATCTCATAATCCATCGGATCCCAGCAAACTCAACATAGCAACAGCATAAGGATTACATAGGTGCCTCGATCATGTAGGGCAGCTCACGAGGACTAATTAGTGAAGCACAAGAACGGGAGGAGAACATCACATAGCTACTGGTCATGGACTCATGGTCCAAGGGAGACTACTCACGAGTCATCCCGGAGGCGTCCATGGTGGTGGAGAAGCTCCCGGTGGTGATCCTCCCCTCCGGCAGGGTGCCGGGAAGAGTTCTCCTGATGCTCCCGATCTTGGAAGCGGCGGCGGCGGCGGAACAGAGATGGGATCGCGAAAAGGGTTCCTGTTCTGAGGGTTACGGAGGACCCTTTAAATATATGCCAAAGTAGGGCACCGGGGGAGCCTCGGGGGGCTCAGGCGCCCCCCGGCGCGGCCCAGGGGGGGGGGGCGCCCACAGGGCGCCTGGAGCCCCTGTGCCCTCCCCCAGGCTGCCCTTCGGACGCAGTGTTGTTTCCGGATCGCTGATTTTTTATATAATTTTTCTGGATTTTTCTGGGCAGTTCTCGAAACGTGAAAACCTGAAATACAAAAATAGCCGAAAACAGAAACTGGCACTGGGGTGCACTGGATTAGTAAGTTAGTCCAAATATGATCAAAAGTGTATGGAAGTGTATGAATATCATAGCAATATCACCCAAAAGTGACATGGAGCAAGCAGAAATTATAGATACGTTTTGGACGTATCAGTCGCCGGCGGTCTGGGATGCGGTGGGCGGCGGGAGGGTTGGGGCTGGGATGGGCGCCGGGGGTTGAGCGTCGGGGGTATATATAGCGACGGGGCTAGGAGGCGGGCAGGCGGGACGCCGCCGTGGGCATCCGCGCCGGTTAATGGCGGGCAGGCGGGGAGTCGGCGTGGGCATCCGCGTCGGTTTAATGACGGGGAGGCGGGCAGGCGGCGACGTGGACATCCGCGTCGGTTAATGACGGGAAGGCGGGCAGGCGGCGGCGTGGACATCTGCGTCGGTTTATGACGGGGAGGCGGGCAGGCGGCGGCGTGGGCATCCGCGCCGTTTGACCGGCCGGCCGGCGTGGGCATCCGCGCCGATTTGACCCGGCGACCGGCGAGGGTATCCGCGCCAGCGGCGGCAGGCGGTTGCGTCCGGCAGGAGGTAAGACGGCAGCGCTGGCGCGGCAGCCGAGGAGGCGGCGGCAGGCGGTTGCGTCCGGCAGGCGAGGCGGTGGCGTCAGGCAGGCGATCAGGCGGCTGGCGCGATTGGTGGGACGTGCGGGCGGGTGGGAGCGACAGATCGGGGGCACGTCTGCATGCGCGGCACGTCATCAGGAGCGTGCGGGCGGGAGGCCAGGAAAGTTTCTTTTTTTCGTCGCGGGCGGCATCGAGCGGGCGGGGCATGTATACGTATACGTATACGTTTTTTTTTACCGACGGACGGGCGGGAGCCCTCTTTTTCAAATAATGCCCATCATGCCCTTTGTTATGAACAGGTATTAGGCAATCTCGGCCGTCCTTGTGTTTGGAGGGTCTACCGAAGCAGAAGTGAAGTTGTACTAGAGCTGCGACAATTAGTTTGGATCGGAGGAAATAGTGTTTACGGAAACTAGCACGATGCCCGGCCAGTGACATTGGCATTTGCGTGACCCGAAAGTGACAGCTACATAGGTCACAACAACATTTCCTATATTTAGCATAGGGCATGACCATGTACCATATTCATGCGTATATTTGTTGCGCGCCTAATTAGTCTTCTAAGTTTTCTTATAGATAAAAAGAATAAAAACATGTACATAACATATATGACAATAAATTATGATGTTATTTTAAATATAAAATTGGATCATTATACATAAATATGCTATGTTGGGTTGTCTAGCTAAATTTAAGTGTGTAGTGTTTGCACAAAATCATCTTTTTTTATTGAGTTACATAAACGCTTATTTTTAGCTCTTTTTTTTTGAGTCGCTCTCGGGTCGAGCCTAAATATGAGTCAATCTCCAATGATTCATAAGCCTCGAGTTCAAATTTATTGTTGCCTTAAACTGGGTATCGAGTATCTGATTCTTGTTTAACTAAATCTTCTTCACTCAAGGTTTGATTTGTGTATCATTTTCCTAGTTTTCATTCAAAAAATTCTACTTAGGAAATTATTGTTTTTATAGATATACATGCGGAGAATGTTACAAAGCCCCCGCTTAGAAAAAGAACATAGACCGTGAAGAATCTTTTCTGTAGGGAAAACTGTGCCCTAGATATTTGTTGAGGATTAGCATTTCTTTTAAAAAAAATTGAGGGCATTCATTTAAATGGATTGACAAGTATTAACTATTCCTGAGATAGGCGGGCGGTGCTAATATGTATCGTCTGTACTCTTTTTTGTAGGGGATGTATATCGCCTATAGTCTTTAATTTTTTTTGTATATATCCCTTGAAAAAGAAAAATTTGTATAGCCTATACCTCATGGAAGGACCGCTAACACTTACACCTGTTAAATGGGCTAGACCCGGCGTGCATAACGAGCGCCAGCCCACCAATCTGGCTGGCATTGCTGGTTGTTTGTCACTTTCCCCCTCTTTTTAAATGCATTTAAAATATTTATGAAATATATACACTTCATTTTTACTAACTCTATAATAAATCTTGAATTTTACAGTGTTCAGAAATTTTAAAATATTTACAGATTAAAAGAATGAATTTATGATTTTGAAAGAAAACCATGAATTTTAATTCTATTTTCAGGTATATGATGTTCAAGAATTTTAAGAATGGTCAGAAAATGTTAAACATTTCATGAATTTGTTTTTCAATTTATAAGTGTTCATGAATTTTATAAACTATTGATTTTTCTAAAAAAATCACAAATAAAAAATGTTCACTATTTTTCAAATGTTTGTGAATGAAAAAATATTTGTGAATTTTAGAATGTATTCACAATTTTAAAAATTCTCTCAAACTTATAAAAATGTACATGAACGGAAAAAGGATTAATAAAATAAAAATAAAAATAAAAAAGAAAAGGAAAAGGAAAGCGGTAAAATCAATAGTGAAAAAGACTGACATGAAAAAGAAAAAGAACCCAAATGTTCCCAAAATCGGGCTTAACTTCCAAAAGTGCTCAATAGCAAACCGTACGCCTCAATTCTCTTAATATGATAACCCACGTCGGACGCTAGGCAACCGCATGTGATATGTATGCAATCAGGAATCAGCGATATATCCTTCATGGAAAATCACTAGTTAAGGGATGTTCCTTGCAAATGTTACCCCGAAACGCCTCTGTTGATGACAAGTGGTGTAATGTATATGTTCCATTTGTCACCTTCAGGAAGTTTTGGTGGATTTTTCTTCCACGCACGGAACAGATTTTAGGATTGGTGCATGATTTTTTTCTTCTGTAGATCCATTATTTAAGAAGAAATATCTCATCATCTCATCACGAACCATTTCAACATTGCCTTTCTCATGTTGAAACCATCAAAATTAGATTTCGTGTTGATATATTTGATAAACCTTTTTAGACTTAACTTATTCTTCCAATGAGAATTAACAAGTACTAACAACTAGCATTGACCCATGGTGTCAATATGAATAAACTTGTGCTCCCACAAGCACCACACCATGAATTAACCTCTCTGTATTTGCCCGCTTTTGTTTTTGTCCAAGGCTTCAACGCAACATTTGAAACTCCTCTCGGCCCACCGTTCAAGAAAAAAAAAAACTCTTGTCGGGCTATGATCGAACGGGCCTAAAATAGCACTCCCCGAAGAAGGGAAGGGAAGGCCACCATCTAACGTTCAGAGGAAGCGAAGAGGAGGAGAGAGAGAAAGCCCGAGGGATCCGCGAACGCACGGTCGCCGGAGAAACTGCAGGAGCCCAGTCGATGGCGTCATCGGACACCGGCCGCACGCCGGCGCAAGGCGCGGAAGCCGCCTCCGCCTCCGCCTCCCCCTGGCCTCTCCGCAAGCTCCAGGTCTCGGCCCCTTCCCGCCCCGTAATCTTACAGAAACTTGCAATGCCTCTTACAAATCTTGGGCGGATTCGCGTGTTTCTGAGCGCCCTTCTTTATCTCAGATGTGATATCAGGCTGCATGGAATCACGTGTATAACTGAATCGAATTCGTCTTTAAGATGGTGTGCGTGAATTTGTGTTCTTCGGTTGGGATTCGATGTCAAAAATTACCAAGCTCTTCCTATTCCATTTTTGGGGTTAGAAAACCTATGCCTTGATACATGCTATCTCGTCCCTGAACGATTTTATATTTGACTGCCATTCCCTTTGCACGCGATGCTTGTATAGCTGCACTCGCATCGGCTACACTTTTTTGTTGGCTAAACCGAGATGTTTTTTTTTTTGTTATTTACTCCTAAAATTCCCTTTTTGTTCTTCCTGCCGCACTAACCCTCTTTCTGCTTGCATTTGTAGAGCTTTGCGCCAGGGCTGTGGTCACAGTACAAAGCCTACGAGGATGTGTTTGTGGAGAGGGC
>LR738715.1:306101431-306150936 GCA_902687465.1 Secale cereale | reverse complement strand
CTCCCCTCACTGGGTGTATTTGTCTCACTATGATGGTTCCACAATCAATACTTGGTTTTATTTCCATTTTAGTTACTATTTCGGATGCGCTGGTTTTTGCGAGCGAGCATCAAGCGGAGACAATTGGATGTGCCACTGTCGCAGGGTTCATCTTGTTCAGAGGTATATTTCAAGTGTTCTGGAAGCATACTGAGATTTGTTTCTAATGTTCATACAAGACAGGTTGCAAATTAATTTATCGGCTCAAATGGTGTGGTTCCTTTTAAGGGTGATTTCAGAATGTTATATATTAAGGCACAAACTTGGTTATGTCATGTCTTTGAATACGCACATAGACAAGAAATGGGACTCATCGATACGAATTAGGGGTTGAAGGGAAACTATATTGTTTCACGAATCCTGAAACCAGAGAATATGATCCATCAACAGGCTGCCAAGTTTCTTTCCGTTTGTCTTGTTCCACAGATCTATATGGTTCTTCAGAAATGTTTAAACTGATTTTGACCTGAGAAATACTATTCAGGAGCTAACAGGCCAGATCATCAGATATATTTCCCTTTTAGAGTTGGTGTTGCAAAACCTGCGAATTTGATGCATTCTCGCTCACGTGTCTTCGTAGTCCGGGTTAATGATTAGCCTTAAAAGAACATTTATTTCAGTTGCAATTGCAGTTGTTTTCTTCTTTGTTTTTGGACTGAAATACAACTTTCTCCCTCCGTCCCATAATATAAGAGCGTTTTTTGACACTACACGACGGAGGGAGTATGTTATTTCCTAGGCCAATCACAATTTTAGTGAAGAATTATCTCTTCTTTGGAGGCTTCAGAAGTTCTCTTTTAGCACCTGCGTAGAAAAAAGCTCCATTGTTTCGATGTAGTATCTTATTTATTGGAGTGTAGGCAGTATTCGTGTTGTGTTAAAGTTCTTAAATCCTACCAGTGATTATAGTTTGATGCCAGAGGTTATGCACATGCACTATATGTATACAATACCTTTCCGTTTGAGGGGTGCTTCCATATATCTTTATCTGATTACAAATCTGAGCTGATCCAAGCTTGAATCAAGCCAAGCCAGGTGTATCAGGTTCTATCTTGTTTGGTTTTTCTTGTTTCGCTAATTCCTTATTGGGATGCAAACCTGGAAAATGGTACATGGGAGATCTACTTTGAGTTTGGCCACCAGATACATAAGAAAAAACTGTTTTTTTGTTCATGTAGTCTAGCTACCATTTATATTTTATGATCTTAACCTAAGACTCGTGTGTTTGAAGATTCACAAATGATCAGTTGCCATTGAACTTAGTGTAGGTGAAACTTTCATGAGATATTACTAAATTATTAATAAACAGCTGGTGATGCATTTTAATCACATGTCATTTACTCAAGTACTTCCTCTGTAAACTAATATAAGACCTTTTAGATCACTAAAATTTACAGAGGGAGTACTTAGTAGCATCGTCTGCTAACGGGCATCTTACTTATAAAAATAACTTTTAACAAACCCTTGTGCACAAGACGAGGGATGTTGGCCAAGTCAAATTCATCAAGGACAGAGCAGACCAACTCCTGGTGAACGACGAGGAGATTAAGCATAGATGGCGGGAGTACTTCGACAAGTTGTTCAATGGGGAAAATGAGAGTTCTACCATTGAACTAGACGACTCCTTTGATGACACCAACATGCGTTTTGTGGGGCGAATCCAGGAGTCTGAGGTCAAGGAGGCTTCAAAATGGATGAAAGGAGGCAAGGCGGTGGGTCCTGATTGTATCCCCATTGAGGTGTGGAAAGGCCTCGGGGACATAGCGATAGTATGGCTAACCAAGCTTTTCAACCTCATTTTTCGGGCAAACAAGATGCCAGAAAAATGGAGACGTAGTATATTAGTACCAATCTTCAAGAACAAGGGGGATGTTCAGAGTTGTACTAATTACCATGGAATTAAGATGATGAGCCATACAATGAAGCTATGGGAGAGAGTCATTGAGCACCGCTTAGGAAGAATGACAAGCGTGACAAAAAATCAGTTTGGTTTCATGCCTGGGAGGTCGACCATGGAAGCCATGTTCTTGGTACGACAACTTATGGAGCAGTGGCGGAGACAAGGGGGGGCGAGCAGGGGCCTGGCCCCCCCTAACGATCGAGCGATGCTACGTAATTAGCGATAGGAATGTACGCATCCTCAGGTTTATACATACTCGCCCCCCCCCCCCTAACGCTAATTTTAGAAAAAAGGGAAAAGGCCCATGTGAAGCCCACTAGCGGCCAGGATGGGCGATTAGCTCTGGTCTCCTGGCCTGGGCGTTGTGTGATCGTGTGATTAGCCAGGACCAGGATATTTGGATTAGTACGCAAAATTAGTCGCTGCTGTTTCATGCCCTCGCACGCCCTGCCGCCTCTCCTCGCTCTCCCCGCCCTGCTGCTGGCGATCCTATTCATACGGCGACGGCGCGACACAACCTTCTTCACTTGTCAACTCTTCCGGATCCAACCAGCGGAAAGTAGCGAAGAATCCAAGGTTTAACACAACAGTACACCACATCCATGCATCTACTAATCTCAATCCTCTTCTTGTATCATTGTTGAGCTTATACATCAGATTTTTGCCCTTACTTGTTTCGGTGTATGATTTGTGATGCTATGATTCTATGAAGAATTCCTATCTTGTATGTGTGTAAAAAATTATCCTGATCGTGATGCAACTTATCTTGTATGAATTCTTATTTCTGATGCAAAAATTTCCTATGACCAACTTGTCCAATATAGCTAATTGCAAGATTGCAATTCAGCAGCTACTAAGAGAAAAGCGCCACCAAACACACCGTTAAGATTGATCGCCACAAATGTAGAGGTAAATTAAACTCATACAAGTGTGTCCATTTTTTGTAGCGTGTAGCGCATACTACAGTATGATAGTATTTTTACGGTCTAGAAAAAAAAGTTATGAACTTGACTTGGCCCCCCCTATACCCAAATCCTGGCTCCGCCCCTGTTATGGAGAGATAAAAGGAGCAAAAGGACTTGCATATGGTGTTCATTGACTTGGAGAAGGCCTATGATAGGTACAGTGGAATGTCATGTGGTGGGCCTTGGAGAAACACAAAGTCCCAGCAAAGTACATTACCCTCATCAAGGACATGTACGATAATGTTGTGACAAGTGTTCAACCAAGTGATGTTGACACCGATGACTTCCCGATTAAGATAGGACTGCATCGGTGGTCAGCTTATCTTTTTTGCCTTGGTGATGGATGAGGTCACAAGGGATATACAAGGAGATATCCCATGGTGTATGCTCTTTGCAGATGATGTGGTGCTAGTTGACGATAGTCAGACGGGGCTAAATAGGAAGTTAAAGAGTTATGGAGACAAACCTTGGAAGCGAAAGGGTTTAGGCTTAGTAGAACTAAAACCGAGTACATGATGTGCGGTTTAAGTACTACTAGGCGCGAGGAGGAGGTTAGCCTTGATGGGCATGTGGTGCCTCAGAAGGACACCTTTCGATATTTGGGGTTAATGATGCAGAAGGATGGGGGTATTGATGAAGATGTGAACCATCGAATCAAAGCCGGATGGATGAAGTGGTGCCAAGCTTCTGGCATTCTCCGTGACAAGAGAGTGCCACAAAAGCTAAAACGCAAGTTCCACAGGACGGCGGTTCGACCTGCAATGTTGTATGGCGCTGAGTGTTAGCTGACTAAAAGGCGACATGTTCAACAGTTAGGTGGTGGAGATGCGTATGTTGAGATGGATGTATGGCCACACGAGGAAGGATCGAGTCTGGAATGATGATATGCGAGATAGAGTTGGGGTAGCACCAATTGAAGAGAAGCTTGCTCAACATCGTCTGAGATGGTTTGGGCATATTCAGCGCAGGCCTCCGGAAGGTCCAGTGCATAGCGGACGGCTAAAGCGTGCGGAGAATGTCAAGAGAGGTTGGGGTGTACCGAATTTGACATGGGAGGAGTCCATAAAGAGAGGTCTGAAGGATTGGAGTATCACCAAAGAACTAGCTATAGTCAGGGGTGCGTGGAAGCTTGCTATCCATGTGCCCGAACCATGAGTTGGTCGCGAGATCTTATGGGTTTCACCTCTAGCCTACCTCAACTTGTTCGCGACTTAAGGCTTTGTTGTTGTTGTTGTTGACAAACCCTTGTGCACAAGTTGCATGTCAGGGGGTACTGTATTTGGCACTGATCCAGTGAAGTGGTTGATGTTCTCTTCCCGGCTATGAAATGCCGATACTACTTGCAAAGCTTTTATATCCACATTGGATACATATATCCGATACCGATACACGTTTGATATTTATCCAACCAGTATCGGGAGAATTAAAATTTTAAATAAAGGCGCGCAAATTAGATGCATATTGGATACAAGTGGATGCGGCCTAGTCAAATAAGGATCATCTAAGCCCTCCCTTGTTCTGTGCTCTACTTTGACCTGATTCTCTTTCCCCCTCTGTCCTGACTTCCAGTCCCATCCTTACTCCTTTTGCCCCTTGGTAGCGATGGCCAGACACCCAGCCGGCGGCAAGCTTGTATTGAATTCCTTTCACTATCTCAACGTCTCACCCACTGTTTCTCCTGCAGACCACTGACCCTAAGCAACTGGCATTTGATGTCCAGCTATGCCACATGATTTTGCTATTCATTTTTAGAGTTAAATATATACCATATCAAAATTTTAGGAAAAAGGCATATCCCGTTAACCATGTTGCCCCAATACTGATACACTTATGGTAACATAACTAAACAGATCACATTGCCCTTGCCAATGATCAAGGATCAAGCAGTACAAGAAAAGCCAAAGGAGAATTTGGGGTTTGTGAATGCTATGCAGACTAACAAGTAGGCTGAGGTTTGGGTTTAATTGTGTGGATCGTGCACTAGGTTTATTAGGATTGTGCAGTTACATATAAAGGTGGTGCACACTGCAAGTGTATCCCTCTTACGAAATAACAAGAAATAGCTCAAAAGTGGCCCTCTCCCTATTTCAACTGAAACATGGTTGTTTTCTTTGATAGAACAATGGTTTCTTTTGTCTCAAAGCTAATGAATGTTGTACCATCAGGCCCTCGGAGATTTTTATACCGCAATACTCTGGGTCGTTTTAAAACCGAGAAGGTACAGTGCCCGCAACTCTGATTATGCTAATTTAAATTTTATTGAACATCCGTAACATATTAGGTTTCGTTTGTTCAGTACTTTTGAATATCCATTTATTTCATTACGGTTGAATCATGTATCAGTGGTTTCTCCAAGTACTCATGCTGGCAAATGCTTTCTGTTTTCATAGTCATGACCGAGTTTCAGTTATTCTGTAACCAACCTTGTCTAACAAGGTCATAAAGATGAGAACCATGACATGCATACATTCTTTTCCTTGACGGATGTATATGATGATGTCCTCGCATATAATTTTTATAGGATTTACTGAATGATGTTGAACAAAGTATGATCGAATACAAAACATCTATTGAGAGCTTGAGAAAGGATTCCAAATACACCCTGGACAAAGTAGTCATTGGTGAAAGTGATCTGCAGCGTGGCCGAACTGATTTGAGGTAGTACACATGTGGTGATTTTCTAATCATCTTCTGTCATTTCCTTGAACAACGCCATGCTTGAGAATAATCTACGTCTAAATGTTATGCTCATGAATTTTGCAGATCTACTGGTAAGCAAATCCAGTCCGTTATAAGATCTATTTACAAAGCAGAATCCACAGCTGCAGGTATTGAATTGTTCTTCAAAGGTTGATGGTCCTTTTAGTATTAAAAACTTTGAAGCAATGTATCTGTAAATAAGGGCTTATACACATCATTTGACCGTTTCTTTATTTTGTTCCATATTGTTCTTGTGGCCCTAGGTTTGATGGATCAACTAAGAATTATTCCTACAAGACAGTCTCTTGAATTACGAGCAGAGGCAAGTGAAATAGCTCTTATGTAAAAAAAAATATAAAAAAATAACTGACTATTATGAAAAGTTGCTTTCAACTTAGCATGCTCTTTTCATCTTTCAGGTGGCTTCCATGGCTTCTGATTTGAAAAACCAGAGACATGTCCTGGAAGAAAGGGTGAACCGTATATCTGAATATGGTGTCCGCGTCTGAATTTCGCCATAGAATCGCTCCTGGGCCCTCCATGGAATAAACTCAATTCACTAAGAGACATGCCACTGATTAGACAAGCAGCATCTTCTATGGATTATAACCTTGTTTTTGTTAGCATTTGAATACTCGCAAAACCATCGTTGACTCCCCCATCATTTACTGTTGCCTGTGTTGAGCATTGTTCACTATTGCATCTTCCATGTGCACACATAAAGGCTTAAGCTATGTGCTTTCGTCATTTTGCCTCCTGTTAAGAATGAATGTCATTCTAGTCCGGAAATAAAGAGCACGATAATCTGTCCCAGCGGTGAAGCCAGCCCCAAATATCTGTGGGGTCAGTGAAATTTTTCTGACTATTTTCTTCACAATAAACAGTACATGTACAGTGTTTTTAGGCTGTATTTCTCAAAAACTGTGGGGTCAGTTGACCCCACAGGTTATGCTTGCAGCCGCCACTGATCTGTCCTGTGTATGTACTTGCTGGAATTTGGACGATCAACTCTGTACGATTAAAACATCGCATGAATAAAGCACAAACAATCAGCAGAAACACTCAGTTTTTGCATGCATGCAAGAAGCCAGCAATATGAGTTCAGCCAAAAATGTGAGTATATGCATTAGAAGGCAAGAACACGAGTCTAAGCCAAAAATATGACTATGCAAAGAAGCCAAAGTTGTGAGTCTATCTCTGCGCGCAGTGACAAGACAAAGCTCAAGCGTTGGAATTGTCTATAGATGTTGGGCTGATGTATGGCAGGCGACACCCATGCAATGAACGTCGCTGGGATATCGGTAGCAGAGGGAAAGAGCCTGTGTTGTAGCACGGTAGCACTAGTCCCGCTATACGGGAAAATATCCCGTGATAGAAACCATCATATGTTACCATGCCATAAAATTCAATTTTACATGTTTCAAAAAATTGTGATGGTCAAAAGACATATGTCTACTGTCCCTAAAATTTTCAGATTCAAATTTAAATATACATGGAGATACAAAGAAGACAAATCCACATCTGAATAGTGTCATTTTTGCTTTTGTCCTTTTTTGACACTATTCATGCTGAATTTGTCTTTTTTGTATCTTCATGTATATTTGGAGTTTGGACTTGAATTTTTTAGGGTTTATACACACATGTCTTCTGAACATTCACAATTTTTTCAGAAAATTTTGAAACATTAAACTTCATGTTTTTTTTTTCGAAATGGCGACAAAATATTTGCATCATCCATCAATTAAGAACGATTTTAGAGTTGTTGTAACATCCCAATTTTCAATTTGGATGTTAACATATAGATCATGCATGCATTCATCATTTGAGCATTTTGAATTTGAATTTTTGTTAGATATTGATCCAAGAGACTTTAAGCAACTCAAGGACCCAAGTGAGAGAGTTAGAAGTTTTCCAAAAAGGACCCACAATTTTATTTTCTTTCAAAGTGGGGTTGGATCAAATGAATTTTTGCCAATTTTCTTTTTTCAATATTTTTAAATAATGAGATAAGATAATATGACTTCTTCAAAAACAGAATAAAAATGTTGAAATTGAGTTTTGAGTAAAAATATATTTGTTGGATTTTTATTTGCAAAAATATTTTTTATTAGTACTAAATGTTCATTTTTATTTTAGTCATTTAGGCACAGAAAAATGTTTACAAGGTCATTAATAAGGCCCTAGCTATGTGTGAATTTTTCTGCGATTTTGAAAATTATATTTATTATGTTTTTCTATTTTTCTGTATTTTTAGGAAATTGTTTAAAAAAATGTTTTCGAGCAGCCGAACTGGGCCGACCCAGCTTCCCGCCAGGCCGCGGCCTAGCCGCGCCACCGCCTCCTTCCCTGTCTCCGATCGGGACTCCTGCCGGAGTCCGGCCGCCCGCCGCCTCGGCCGCCGCTCCCCCAAGGCAGACCCCCCGACCCCTTATATAAGTCGCCACCGCCCCTCCTTTCTCCTCGTCCGCCGCCGCCGCACCGCGCACCCAGCGCCGCCGCCGCACCGCCCCGCCCCGCCGGAGCCGCGCTCACCGCCGCCGCCGAAGCTCGCCGGAACCGCCGACGCCACCCGACGCGGCGCCCGAACTGGTATAAAACCGCCCGGTTCGCCAGGTTTTTCTTTTAGTTTTTTTTTTATAAAACCCGGTTTTGTTTATTTATTTATTAGATCTAATTGGCGAACGTCCACTGTTTAGATCTAATTAGTGAACGTTCATTCGATAGATTTTTCTTTTGTGTTATTTTTCCGTCAAGGACTTATTCATGATTAAAAGTTTTATAGATTAGTCCCTGATCTTTAAACGCTTGTTACTTTTTACTCGTTTGTCCGAATTAGATGAAACCAACGCCAAAATCTTCGTTATGATCTCATCTATCCAGAAAACCAACTGAACTTTGTTTATGAAAGTTTGAAAATTTGAATTCAAACAGATTTAAATTTGAACTTCTTTTGATCGTAACTTGAGTTTCGTAACTCCGTTTGAGTTGATTCTTTTTGCAAATGGAAGCTCTTGACCTAAAATTTCTATTAAGATCAAATTCACTTAATTTTGGTACTGTTGAAAATTGTTTTCTGTTGCAAGAGTTATTTGCTCATTTTTTAAAGTTTTCCGAGATCTTTTCTTTGAATCTTGTGCATGATTGCTTATGTATGCTATTGTTTGCTTACGATAGAATTTTCGGAGTGCGAAGCTTGCTACTACGAGTCTCTAGGGTTTAACGATCATCAGCAAGGCAAGTTACACTTTGATCATACTTTCAATACCCAGTTTTACTTGCATTAGTAATACCCTCAAAGATTTGCATGAGTAGGACTTGGATACATGTGGTTATGCTATGTAGTTCATGAGGTAGGAACCTATGACTTGTGATCACCCCGGTAATATACACTTTGTCTTATTGCTTAGCCATGCTCGTAGACGTGGATTGGTATGTGAGATTCATGAAAGTTGCGAGAGTAACAACAACTAAGGGAAAGTTTAAGGTGGCAACATTAATACACATCTGGATGGATTGGTTGCAGGGCACCTGGAGAATCCAGTGTTGTCCTAGGAGATCCCGGAGGAACCGTGTGATCATCCTATGGAATGCCACCCAGGCTCAAAGGGATCATATAATTATTCATGCCTAGAAACTTCCGTGTGCATCCACAAGCCATTATGGGCTCTAGCATAGTTGAGTAAGCTGTGTGACCTCTTTCAGTGGTGGACTAGTAGATGTAGGGGGAAGTAGGTGTACCGGTCTACCCAGAGTAAAGAGTTAATGCTTCTGAAAGGCTATGTCTCGATCTTCCGATCATGGATGCGGTCGAGTCTTGTGGGGAAAAGTGCGTAAACCTCTGCAGAGTGTACACACTAATCATGATTAGCCGTGTCCCCGGTTATGGACAATTTGAGTATCCTGGTATTTGAATTATCGATTGATCTCATCACTCTATTAATTAAATTGTTGGGTTCCTAATGCCATTCGTGATTTTGGGATTTGAGATGGAGGAACCTTCTGAATATTGCTTAATTCAACTTAGTAGTAAATAAAATTTATTCCTTTGTTGTAGGAAAAATTAGCTTTATGCAAAAATAAACCTTACAGCCCCCACCAACCAAATATGCATATAGTGGTAGATATTTGGTCATTATTATTTCTATAGTGTGACTTTGTCAGCATATTCCATGTGCTAACCTACACGGCTGCAACGTCTCATGTTGCAAAGTTTTCAGACGAAGATTAAGGTGCGATAGGTCGTTGTCATGCACTCAGTGTTTGCCGTGGAGTTGATGGACTCTTTTATCTTTGAAGCTCCGTAGTATCTTACTTAGTTTGCCTTCGGCCATATTTTTTTAATAATACTCTCTATGAGGATATCGATGTAATAAGTGTGTGATTGAAACTCAGTTATGAATCCTCAAGTACTGTGTGTGTCAGCATACCGATCCAGGGATGACACTTAAGCACAAAGACTCCGATTCATTGGGATCGTGGTCGCTACAAGATGGTATCAGAGCACACGTTGACTGTAGGACGCGACACTAGGAAAAACCACAAGATGCCCTTCTCTACTCATGTCCGATCCTTCTCTATTTCTACTCTATAGATGTCAGACCCCAGGAACAAGTTTACTCAGCCCGATGACGGCACCCCTTTCGGAAGACACTTGAAGGAAGTCACGAGGTACCTGCACATCAGAATACCAAGTTTCACTGGAACATTCACTACAACTTTACCAGAAGAGGAGCGCTGGAAGATACAAGTGTATGCTCCTGGAAGGACTATTGCACCAGTCACCGAACCCATCAAGCTTGTCTTTGATGCACCAACTTGGAGCTTAGGAAAAAGTATGGCAACGCACATCACCTTTGGACATATTTGTGAAGTCAACAACAAGGATCTTGAATACACCACTTACCAGATTTGTGGACGCCGAGATGAGCAATGGGAGATGATTCGCACCAGGAATGATAAATCCATTGCAGCATTCATACAGGAGATGGACCATCACATTCGTCGCTATGAGAATCATATGTGCACTCTCATGCTAAAGACCAAGACGACAATGACACAAATATCAAGCTAGAAGAAGAACTCAAGACAACATGCGATGGATATGAAGAGGAAATTGTTGTGCTACTAGAGCAGAATGAAGAACTGAAGAAGAAGGAAGGAGCACCCATGGTGAAGCCAGAACGAGAGATGGGCATTCGTTCGGAAGACTACATCATTTTAGACGACACTGACAGTGATGAAGATAGTGATGATTATGAAGACGAAGCTGGAGCAGATATTATGGAGTCTTCTACCGATCAAAGCTATTAGATGACCACCTTGTTACTATTAGTGTTCTCCCAAGTAGTTAGAATCGTTCGCTAGTTTTGTAATAGCTGCTTAGGATCAATTGTGTGAATCTTGTTTGAAATTGAGTGATGTGATATGAATATGTTTGCCTCATGTGCATATGGGTAGTGAAATCTCTCATTAGACCTCATTCTATTCTAATTCTCACCCCTCTAACCCATCAGATGCCTCCGAGACGTGAGCCCAGATTCGTGTTTCCACCAGAGCTCACCTAGTTGATCTAGCAACAGAACACTTTGATGCAACTACTTGTTCAGAACCAAGCCAACAACAATAACAACAACCCTCCCCCAATTGACAACCTGACCCGTTTCCTAAGGTTGAATCCGCCGGTGTTCTCTAGTAGCACCGAGCCGATTGTTGCAGATGACTGGCTCCGCAAGATGGGAAGAGAGCTAGCAACTGCTGGATGCACAGATGCAGAGAGAGTGCGCTTTGTCGCACATCAGCTTGAGGGACCAGCAGCCGCTTGGTCGGAGAACTACACCGCCACTTATCCCTTGCTACAGTTACGTGGGATCAGTTTCAGCAAGCCTTCTGCACTGCACATGTTTCAGTTGGAGCCATGAGCCTGAAGAAGCGTGAGATCCGCAACTTACGTCAAGGAAACCATACTGTGGGGCAGTACGTGGATGACTTCAGGCAGTTAGCTCGCTATGCCCCAGATGACGTGGCCTTAGATGCCGCGAAGCAGGAGAAGTTTCTTGAGGGACTTAATGATGAGCTGAGTGTGCAACTGATGGTAGCAACCTTCAACAACTACCATGAGCTGGTAGACAGGGCCATCATGATTGAAGGCAAGCAACATCAGATAGAGAGCCGCAAGCGGATGTATGGATAGGGGAAGTATAAGTTTGGAGCTCAGCAGAAGCCCCGCTATTCCCCGTACTCAGGAGGACATACTCATCCCACCCATGGAGGACATAACCATGGAGGCCATTCTCACAATGGAGGAAATTCACACAAGCATAGTGGCCCCAGGAATGGCAATGGGAATGGAGGAAACAACAGTCCGAACCGTTCCACCCCATCAACCCCTGCTAAGAAAGATCTGAGTCACATTACTTGTTTCAAGTGCGGGAAGACCGAGCACTACGCCACCGAGTGTCTAGATGCAAAGAATGGAAATGGCAATGGAAGCTTAGGAAAGAATCCCAACCCATTCACCAGAGGACGGGTGAATCACGTCAATGTGGAGGAGATTGACGAGCAGCCCGACGCAGTGGTTGGTAAGTTTTTGGTAAATGCATTTACAACCCTTGTTCTTTTTGACACTAGTGCATCACATTCATACATATCAAGGGGTTTTGTGGAAAAGTATAATCTGCCTACTATAGCCCTTAAGTCGCCTATGTTAGTGAGTTCCCCTGGAGCAGAGTATATGGCTAGTTGAGGATGTTATCAAATGGCATTGACTATTGGGAGGCATGTTTTTCCCGCCGATCTCATTGTCTTGGAATCCCAGGGTTTGGACGTAATCATAGGTATGGACTGGCTATCTAGGTTTGAAGGAAACATTGATTGCACCAGTAAATTTATTCTCCTCACCACCCTGGAAGGAAAGAGGATCAAGTACGTGTCGAGGCACATGCCCTAGAGGACGCAAGTGAATGCCCTCTCAGGAGTTCTTCAGGAGGAAGTACCAGTTGTGAAGGATTACCCCGATATGTTCCTAGAGGAATTACCAGGCATGCCGCCAGATCGAGACATCGAGTTTCTAATCGAGTCGTTACCAGGAACCAAACCAATATCCAAGAGACCATACCGGATGCCCGCAAATGATTTGGAGGAGATTAAGAAGCAAATCAAGGAATTAATGGAGAAAGGTTATATTCGACCAAGTTCTTCACCTTGGGGAGCCCCAATGCTCCTAGTTGAGAAGAAGGATGGTTCATTAAGGATGGTTGTAGATTATCGTGCACTGAATGAGGTGACGATCAAGAACAAATACCCTTTTCCAATGATCAATGATTTGTTTGACCAGTTGCAAGGAGCCAAAGTCTTCTCTAAGATTGATTTACAATCTGGATATCATCAATTGAAGATCCAAAAACAGGACATACCTAAGACAGCTTTTACCACAAAGTATGGGCTTTATAAGTATACAGTCATGTCGTTTGGTTTGACTAATGCCCCTGCCTACTTTATGAGTATGATGAACAAGGTGTTCATGGAGTTCTTGGATAAGTTTGTGGTAGTATTCATTGATGACATATTGGTTTATTCGAAGAATGAAGAAGGACACAAAGAACATTTGAGTTTGGTTCTCGAGAAGCTCAGGGAACATCAGTTATATGCCAAGTTCAACAAATGTGAGTTTTGGTTGAAGGAATTCAGATTCCTCAGACATGTTATATCAGGAGATGGTATAGTAGTAGACCCCTCCAAGGTAGAGGTAGTCACCGAGTGGAAAGCACCCACCTTAGTTGGAGAAATTCATAGTTTTCTTGGACTCGCAGGATATTATCGGAGGTTCATTGAGAATTTCTCCAAGATTGCGAAGCCCATGACAGAATTGTTGAAGAAGGAAACTAAGTACAATTGGACCAAGGAATGTGAGGCCAGTTTTCTGGAGTTGAAGAAAAGTTTGGTTACAACCCCAATGCCGATTCTCCTGAATATATGCAAGGATTTTCAAGTGTATTGCGACGCTTCTTGTCAAGGACTTGAATGTGTTCTCATGCAAGAAGGAAGAGTGGTTTCCTATGCCTCACGTCAGCTTCAACACCATGAGTTGAATTATGCCACGCACAATTTGGAGTTAGCAGCCGTAGTGCACACACTCAAGACTTGGAGACACTTTCTTATTGGAAACCGTTGTGATGTTTACACGGATCATAAGAGTTTGAAGTACATCTTCACCCAGAAGGAGTTGAATCTCAGGCAAAGGAGATGGCTGGAGCTCATAAAGATTATGACATGAGATTGCATTATCACCCAGGGAAAACCAATGTCGTGGCAGATGCTTTGAGTCGTTAGAGTTACGTTAATACACTCATAATTGGAGGTTTACTCCATGAGTTAGCAGAGGATCTCTGAGACTTACAGTTGGAGATAGTCCCGAGAGGCTATGTTGACACATTGGAGATTCAGTCCACCTTGCTGGGAAAGATTCAAGAAGCCCAGAAGACAGACGAAAATATTGCTAAAATAAAGGGTAGAATGAGCCAAGGAAAGGCAGAAGGATTCCGTGAGGATGAATACGGAACACTGTGGTTTGAAGAGCGTATATACGTGCCCAATGACCCAGAGATCAGGAAGTTGATTCTTCAGGAGGCTGACGATTCGCCTTACTCGATACACCCAGGCAACACCAAGATGTATCTGGATTTAAAGCAGGATTTCTGGTGAACCGGTATGAAGAAGGACATTGCCGAGTACGTAGCGGTATGTGACGTCTGTCATAGAGTAAAGGCAGAACATAAGAAACCAGCAGGGTTACTATAGTCGTTACCGATACCAGATTGGAAGTGGGACAAGCTAGGAATGGATTTTATCGCAGGACTACCCAGGACACGATCAGGGTACGATTCTATCTGGGTTATAGTAGATCGCTTGACTAAGGTAGCCCATTTCATCCCCATGAAGACCACTTACACGAGTGCTAAGTTCGCCAAGATATACATGACCAGGATCGTACGTCTGCATGGAGTTCCGAGGACCATCGTATCAGATAGAGGAACACAGTTTACCTCGAAGTTTTGGAAGCAGTTACATGAGACTTTGGGTACTAGGCTTGAGTTCAGTACATCCTTTAATCCACAAACAGATGGACAGACAAAGAGACTCAATCAGATTCTGGAGGACATGTTGAGAGCTTGCGCGCTAGACTATGAATCTAGTTGGGATGATAATTTGCCTTATGCAGAGTTCTCTTACAACAACAAATATCAAACCAGTATGCAGATAGCCCGTTTCGAGGCTTTGTACGGAAGGAGGTGCATGACACCATTGATGTGGGATGAAGTCGGAGACCGCAAATTATTTGGACCCGATTTAATTAGAGATTCAGAGGAGAAGGTCAAGTTGATCAAAGATAGAATCAAGATAGCCTAGTCCAGACAGAAGAGTTGTGCCAATAATAAACATAAATAGGTAACCTACGAAGTCGGAGATAGAGCATATCTTTGTGTGTCTCCCCTTCGAGGTGTTAAGCGTTTTGGAGTTAAGGGTAAATTGGCACCACGATTTGTGGGACCGTACAGAGTTTTGGAATGCAGAGGAGAAGTTGCGTATCAGTTGGAACTACCCGAAACCTTGTCTGGAGTGCACAATGTGTTCCATGTTTCCCAGTTGAAGAAGTCGGAGATGGCCGATATTCCTTAACGAGATACAGTGCCGCTTGAAGCAATTCAGCTAGAAAGTGACCTGACTTATGATGAGAAGCCCATCAAGATTCTTGAGTTTGCCGACCGAGTTACCCGCAGCAAGGTCATCAAGTTTTGCAAAGTTCAGTGGAGTCACCATACAGAAGACGAAGCCACCTGGGAACGAGAGGACGACCTTTGACAAGACCACCCACACCTTTTTGCTAGCCAACCCGAATCTCGAGGGCGAGATTCATCTTAAGGGGGGTAGGTTTGTAACATCCCAATTTTCAATTTGGATGTTAACATATTGTGACGCTCGAAGACCGACGTCCCAGAAGATTCCAGAAGATTCCAGATGTTCCGGGTTGCCCGTGTATTTCTTTTGTGCTTGTGTTATTTATTTTGCATTGCATCATGTCATCATGCCATCATGTCATTAATTTTTGCATCTCAACCTAATAAATTGTGTGGACCTTCGGTCCATTTAAATCGAGGGAAGGTGACTTCTCTTTATAACATATCCTCCAAATATTATGGAGCTATTATAAATAAATATTCCATTCGTTGGAATTAACCAACACACTTGCAAATATTCTCCATGCCTCTTAATTCTATTTTCGCCCTTTTCCTTCCCTATTTTTTTTATTCTTTTCCCGTGTTTCGAGGTTCCTCCAAAACCCTCCAACCATTTTATTTAAATTCCTTGCATTTTTGCGAGTCCAGTAAAATTGATCTCATGCCCTAATTCTTCCCTAGCCACCCCCTCCTCATTCTTTTCTTTTCTTTTTTTTGGTTTCTGGAAAAAAATCAATTAAGAAGAAAGCCCAGCAGCCTTCCCAGCCATCTGGACCGCACCATCTCCTCTCCTTGGGCCCATCTGGCCAATTCCCTCGCGGCCCATCTCTTCCTCCCTGGCCCAACCGGCGCTCCAAACCCTAGGCCGCTCGTTCGTTCGCTCCTCTCCTCCCTTTCCCTTTCCCCGCCGCCAGGCATCGCTCCATTCCCTCCATCCCGCAGCTCTCTCTCAGGCCCGATTCCCTCGAGTCCCTCTGCCTCGCTCGCTCGCCCCAGCGCTCAAGCCCGAGCGCTCCTCCCTTCGGCCGCCCGAGCCCTTGCTGCCTTCCTCCTCCGTCCCTGTGGCCTCTCCTCCCTGTTTCCTCCTCGCGTGGACGCGCCCTCCAGTGCCACTGGCTGCCCCGCGAGCCGTCGTGCTCATGGCGCCGCCGGCCGTCGTCCTCGCCAGCCCCGCCGCGGGAGCGCTTCGACGACGCGCCCCAGGCCTCTTCTCCAGCCCCGCGCCACCGAGTCCGCGCCCCTCGAGCGCCCTTCCCTCCTCGCCTGGCCCGAGCGCGCCTGCGCCCCTCTCCTCTGGCGTCCTCGCCATGGCGCCTGCGGGCCGGCTAGCCGCTGCACGCCCGGAGCCGGCTCCCTCCGTCCTCGAGGCCACAGCCTCAGGCCCTTCCGTGCGCCCCTGCTGCCCCTCCGGTCGCCGTCATCCCGCGCGCCAGGGGCTCGTTCGTCCTCCCGCGACCTTCGCCGCCGTCGCCTCCAGGCCCGCCGGCCGGATCCCGCGGCCGCGGCGCCGCCCGTTCCTCTGCGCCTTGCCTCAGCTCCAGCGTGCCAGAGGCCTCGACCCCTCGTCCCCTTCTTCGTTCGCTCGGTTCCCCGACGCCGTGGTCGCCCTGCTGTCCTTCAGTGACCAGCAGGCCGCGCCTCCTCTCGCAGCCCTTTTTCCTTTTTTGTTATTGTTGTTGTTTTGTTGTTTCTGTTACTGTTGTTGTTTTTCTCAAGTACCCACGGGACAGCAAGTACCTCTACACGGCGACCCGACAAGTTCCACGACCGAGTACCCCTTCGAGTCGCCGACGACCGTCAAGTTTGACTACACGGCGATATGTCAAGTACCACTACGATCGCGATGTATCAAGTACCTCTACGGAACGTGTACGACTCCGAGACGAGAACGACTACATGTGACGACGAACCCCAAGTACCACCACGTCCGACGGTGCGACATGAAACCCTACGACAAGTACCTCTCCGAACGGGATGTGAACGACTACACGTGTACCTCTACGGAACAACTACTTCCTCTTCGGAAACGTGTACCACTACTTCCGCTACCGGCGCCCGAGTAGAACTACCGCCTCGTGAACGCCTTCTTCCTCTACTATCTCGAGCCGCTCCGAGAACGTTTGTCCCGAAGGTATAACCCCGAGACGACGACCCGAATGCATGCTTGTTGTGTAGTATGAAATGTTTCCCGTGTGTGCTCCGTGCCGTTTCGTCCGTTTGTCATGTTCCTCGGTTGCCTCGTCACCGACTCGTGGGAACCCGGTGACGGGATCACCCCACCTCTTTCATCTTGTTCGACTCGCTCTCGCCATCTTTCTTTTGCTCCGGACTCTCAACGAGTTACCGGAACCGAGATGTTGCCGTTGCGTCATCTTCGGATCGTTGCCGTGGCACCCTTTTCCTTCCACCACGGTGATAATGCTTCATATCTCTCGTGTTAACCTTTTAATATAATTGCATAAACTTGATCATGTCATCCGCATCATGATAACAACATTATATGTTAATTGTTGTTGCTTTAATAATTACTAAACATGCTCATGGGGATTTTCCAGAATTGTTGTTGTTATTTCCGGCCTCATTTAAAATGCCTAAATAGGTAGTTTGTTTTGCTTCACCTCTTGCCATGTTAACAAACATTTAATCTTGTCTTGTAATTAAATGAGAGTCAACTAAATAATTAAATGTGGTGTTTCGTCAATATGCAACTCGTTGCGTAATGAGCTCCACTTAACTTGTAGTTTTGTTTGTGCACTTTGCCATGCCATGCATAATTAAACTGGACATGCATCATACTTGGATGTGCATCGTATGCCATGTTTATGCTTGTATGTTTACCGTGTTGTTTGTTTCTTTCCGGTTTGCTTCTTTTGTTAGCTTCGGTTTCGTTCCGGAGTTGTGAGGATTCGCTCGACTGTGTTGCTCCGTCTACTTCATGGATCCGTTCTTCTCCCTTGTGAAATCCCAGGCAAGATGACCGAACCCGGATACCATTACTATTTTTGCCTATTGCTAGAAGTCTCGATCTATAGTTTTGCCTCGATGCCCATGTCTTTCCTGTCAGCCTCCTACTTGTAACCATGACCATGTTTAACCACCCTACCTATGCAAACCGTTGATTGGCTATACGTAGGCTTCGCTCAGCCCCTCTTATAGCATTGTTAGTTGCAGGTGAAGATTGAAGATGCTTGCTTCGTGTTGAAGTTTGGTTGGGTTATATCACACTATATAAATGCTTAAATGAAATCATCTATATATTGGCAAGGGTGGAAGGCTAAGCCTTTTGCTTGGTGATTTGTTCCACTCATGCCGTTAGGAACCGTATAAACCGGTGTTATGTTCCTTGATTATGCGTTCCTAACACGGTTGGGGTGTATGGGACCCCCTTGATAAACCGCTAAGTGCTAAGTCTTTTCCAGCAAGTCCCAACATTGGTACTATTTGCCTAATAACTAATAAAACTTGCATGTGGACTAGCTATCCCTTTTATTTTAATTCAACAACCCCGGGCCAGTGCTCCACATGAGTGTTGGTCCGAAACGGGGAGTCTGCGGGGCCACCACGAGGAAACTCGAGGTTTGGTAAAAACCTGTAGAATCGCCCATCCGGTTGTGTCCTGAGACTAGATACGCGCGGCTACCTATCAGGGTGTCGACACGCCGGGAGGATTTGCTGGATTAGACTTACCTTAGTTCGGAGTATCTTGAGCATGGGATTCCGAGAATACTCGGGTCTTCCCACCTATGGAGTTGCGACTCCACGGATCGTGGGCTTGTAATGGGTCAAGTTGGAACACCCCTGCAGGGTTATGAACTTTCGAAAGCCGTGCCCGCGGTTATGTGGCAGATGGGAGCTTGTTAATATCCGGTTGTAGATAACTTGACACAATGTTCCAATACACTACCAGCGTGTGTACCGTGACTGTCAATTTCCGAATAGGGATTCGGGAGTTGAACATGGTGGGGTTATGTTTGACCGGCTTTAGTTAGGATCACTTCGTGATTATCTCTCGACCGAGGCACCTTCTCTTCTCGCTCTCTTTTACGTAAGATAGTTGCTAGTTGCTGCTGCAGACTCTTGTTTTTCCTTCACCTCTCGTTCTTTCTTCAGCCTTGTCCCCACCCAAGGCTTAAATAGTCTTGTTACCCGGGAACGGGATTGCTGAGTCCTCTGTGGCTCACAGTTACTTCACCACACCAGATGCAGGTTCAGCCGAGTTTGAAGCAGGAGCTGCTTCAAGTACTTCAGGGAGCTCGATGAAGAGAGTGGCCGTATGCTTGTGACGTTTCGGCGATCAGTAGTGGTTTCTACTAGGATTCGATCCTGGCCTGTGGCGTTATGTTGCTTGGTATCTTTCTTTTGGATCTTCACCCGTAGTCGGGTTGTGATGTTTTGAATGATGTCTTGCTTATGTAATGTATTGTGTGAAGTGGCGAGTGTAAGCCAACTATCTCCTTTTGCAATTTAATCCCTCTTTTACATGAGTCGTGCAAAGATACCAAACTTGAGATCATTCTAGGATGGGCTTATACCTTTAAGTCGTGCCTCGACACGTAGGAGGTATAGTCCCATCCTGGGCATTACAAGTTGGTATTCAGAGCCTTCTCCGACCTAGAAGCCCCCACTGATTGATCGAATCGTTGACGGTTGAGTCTAGGCACACACTGAAAATGTTTTGAGTCCTATATTTATATCGGAGAGTAGGATTTCTTTTGCTCCTCATCTCTTTTCACTCTGGTGAGGACTCCTGACGATTACTCTTGCCTCTTCTACTTTCAAAAATTGCACCAATTTTTTTTAGGATCTCGCGAGTATTGTTTGGATTGTTTCGATGTCTTTGTGACGAGAACATTGTTCTCGATGCCTCCTGTCATTAGGGGTTGTGGCAGTGTCCCGGGGAGTTGAGCTCCGAGGTGTTGTCGTCACAAATCCATCGCGGCAGTACTAGAATACTTAAGACGGCCGACATCGAAAACTCTCCTATGCGGTTAGTGGCAAGATAACCCCGACATCACCCAGTACTGGGGAGGTAGTTCGGGAGTATTGCCATAGCTTGTATAGTGGATGCGTTTCGAAGGTCCGAGGTAAACGGTTTCCGAGAAAGACTGGTTATGTGTTGAAGGATGGATACGCCTGGATGTAGGTTTAGAGTTGATTGCGCGGTGCTTCCCGTGTATCCCCAACACCTGATTGCATAACTGGAAACTTTCGGAAATTAATAGGTGGGTTCATCTAGTAGTTCTAGGCATTCTTCCAACGGATGCACGATATGAAGTTCGGGGTTCTACATTGAGTGAAGTGGTTTTATGGACTTGTTCCGATCGGGAGTTGCATCTTAAAGGGTCCTTGGCTATGCTGATCCGGGGATTGCAAAACCCTTTTGTAACACGTTCCATGAGCTTTCAGCACGAATATGTCGGACGAAGCTTCTATCTTGTATTTGTTCTATCTGTTCCTTGTTTCTTTTTATTTACCTTTTGTTCCCCAAGTGGCTTCCCGACTAGTTGATGTACCTGCGGAATTCATTCGTTCAATTCTCTGTTCGGATGATATTGTGAAGAGCATGTTGCACATCTACCCTTTGTTTCGTTTTGATTCTGGTATTTGAGTTGCTTCGATGTCAAATGTTGATTCCATACCTTTCCTAATCGATGTTCTCATATTTCTATGGGAGTGCTAATTCCTCTTGATCATCAAGATGGTCGTGTTAATCCTTTTCAACCAGTGTGCCGTTTCTTCTAGTTATTCCATACGGACATCGTTGAGAAATCTGACGATTTGTCTGTTTCATTCATCCCAAGTTGTCTTTGTTTTTCCCGCCCTCCCACCCTTCTTCTTCTCGGAGCAAGAAATTCTCAGATGAAGTATCCATTTTATTCATGTGATGTTTCTTCATTCTTTTCCTGCAATGTTCTTATCCGGTGATTCATCGTGAAGATGCTCAAGAGCTTCAAGTTCATCATTCTTTTGTTCTCAAATTCTGCCGGTGGATGTAATTCAAGATTTCGGTGTTGATCTTATCCTTTTCCTCATTTCACAATGCTTTCATTCCGAAGGCTCTCTTATTCATTCAACTCTCCTATTCTTATCCGGAGTGTTGAAGATATCTCAGAAGATTCATAATTCCATTCTTAATCCGTTCAAATTATTTTGAGATTGTCATCTTATTCAAGCCATTTAATTCAACCGGTGCTATATCTCGCAAGCAATCTTTTCTAACGGTGATTTCTTTGAGTGGGCCCTAACCCACAGGTCTTTTCCCAGGATCTTACCTGACTCTTCTATTTCCCGGAGTGTTTCAAAATTCTTTTTAAAGTGTGACGCAAGAATGATTTCCATCAGTCACATGCCTTCTCCAAGATCGCTTCCAAATTCTTTTCATCATTGGTTCAACCTTTTAATTCTTCATTCCGGAGTGCCTCAACAATTCATGGTGGTGTATCTCATCGTCTTCTTAGATTTTGAAGAACCGAAGATGAGTTCCTCTTGAATCCTTACCCGGTCTTCTAAAGATTCGTGGTTCTAGCTTCATGCCATCCTCATTATTGTTCCGTTTGTAAGGAATTCTTTTCATACCCATCTGAAGCTTTTCATGAATTCTTTCCATTGTGATCCTCCGAAGGCCATCATTTCAGAATATTTCTTCGTTCTCAGTTTTCAACTTCGTTCTCCAAATATTCTTCATTGATGTCTCTTCGTTCGTCCCCATATATTTTACGGTGGTTCGTTCAAGTTTACCCTTCCGTTGTTATCGTTTTTAATTCATTTGTTCTTTTCTTAATCCTACCGGTGGTTCGTTGAAGATTTACCCAAGCTTGTGCTAGATCTCTCTTTAATTCTTTGCAACGAGAATAAGTAGTATGCCAAATCCTTTGGTTGTCATCAATTTAAATTGGTGAAGGAGATGCATGACATAATTCTTATTCTTATTCCTTCAAAGTGATTATTCTCTGTTTTCCGGAGCTTATTCATCATATATATTCAAGGTTCTAATTCTTTTTCTTGTTTTCCGGAGCTCCAAGTTATTTCAATTATATCATTTCAAAGCTCAATCTAATTCATCGCAGGCCTTGAATCTTATTCTTTTCATCTTTCACTTCTCATGCTTTCATTACCGGAGTTTTCATGGTGGTTCTTCATCATTTAATTAATCCTTGAAGTCTTCATCAAGATTCTTGTTGGAGCTCAAGCATTCTTCATCATGCTTTCCAATTGCAATCCTTTCTACCTTATCTTATCAGGTGGTGTTATGTCATTCTTGACAATTCCTTCGTGTTTCATGATTCACGAGTTATCAAGAATGAGATATTTAAAACCATCATTTTCCTTGTTCAGGAGATCTTTTCAACCCTTCAATTTATTCATTGGAGTTATCTTGGGTTATATTTCACCTAAAAGCTTTCTCTGAGAATTGTTGCTAATTATGGTGCTTATAAATGACCCAAATTCTTCATTTATCATTCCGGTGAAATAAGTTTATCGTCTCTTTGTTGATCTCAATCCAATTAAATGTTTCCGTCAGTGGCTGGTTGTCACCTCTTAATTTTGACATGTTTTCCATAAGCCCACATCAAGCTTATTCGTTTCGTTGTTGATTTTTCCAACAACTCTGTTCAACCCATCTTCGTTAGAATGCTCTTTCACATTCTATTTTGAGAGAAGTTGTCATTTTCTTCTCCATTATTTTCTTTCTTTGATTTATATTCTATTCTTTCATTTCGGAGGCATTGTGATATTGCTCTCTCTTGACCATCATCTCGTTTTTTTATCAAGATCATGTTCTTTTCATTGTTTATCTATTTAACCGGAGCGTTGTATTCTCCATTCTAATTCTCTCATCTTATCTAGTTTGCCTCTCTTTTCAACCGGAGTGCTGTCTGAGTCTTTCTTACCCCGTGTGTCATTCTTTCAATTGTTTCGGAGGCTATATGTTGTTCATTTCATCAAGTATCTTCCCAACTTGGCAAGTTCTTGTTCCTTCCATTTTCAGACGGAGTGCTGTCCAAATTCTGTCATTCATATTCCTTGGCTATACCATTGCGGTTTCATATTCTTTCCGTCCGTGAGCTCTCTTTTCAGGTCTTTCTACCTACAAGGTTCTCATTATGTTCCTTGTTCCTCCTGTTTACCGGAGTGCTCTTAACTTCGTTCATCTCCTTTATATTCTTTCTTTCAAGATTGTTCTACCTCTCAGGTTCTTGGTTTCACTCGTCTGTCAAAGAAGCAATTTTGTTTTACCTCTTCCTCTTCCATTTTACCCGGTGATATCTCTAGGATCTCGGGTCGAGATCCTCTGTTAGTGTGGGAGAGTTGTGACGCCCGAAGACCGACGTCCCAGAAGATTCCAGAAGATTCCAGATGTTCCGGGTTGCCCGTGTATTTCTTTTGTGCTTGTGTTATTTATTTTGCATTGCATCATGTCATCATGCCATCATGTCATTAATTTTTGCATCTCAACCTAATAAATTGTGTGGACCTTCGGTCCATTTAAATCGAGGGAAGGTGACTTCTCTTTATAACATATCCTCCAAATATTATGGAGTTATTATAAATAAATATTCCATTCGTTGGAATTAACCAACACACTTGCAAATATTCTCCATGCCTCTTAATTCTATTTTCGCCCTTTTCCTTCCCTATTTTTTTATTCTTTTCCCGTGTTTCGAGGTTCCTCCAAAACCCTCCAACCATTTTATTTAAATTCCTTGCATTTTTGCGAGTCCAGTAAAATTGATCTCATGCCCTAATTCTTCCCTAGCCACCCCCTCCTCATTCTTTACTTTTCTTTTTTTTGGTTTCTGGAAAAAAATCAATTAAGAAGAAAGCCCAGCAGCCTTCCCAGCCATCTGGACCGCACCATCTCCTCTCCTTGGGCCCATCTGGCCAATTCCCTCGCGGCCTATCTCTTCCTCCCTGGCCCAACCGGCGCTCCAAACCCTAGGCCGCTCGTTCGTTCGCTCCTCTCCTCCCTTTCCCTTTCCCCGCCACCAGGCATCGCTCCATTCCCTCCGTCCCGCAGCTCTCTCTCAGGCCCGATTCCCTCGAGTCCCTCTGCCTCGCTCGCTCGCCCCAGCGCTCAAGCCCGAGCGCTCCTCCCTTCGGCCGCCCGAGCCCTTGCTGCCTTCCTCCTCCGTCCCTGCGGCCTCTCCTCCCTGTTTCCTCCTCGCGTGGACGCGCCCTCCAGTGCCACTGGCTGCCCCGTGAGCCGCCGTGCTCATGGCGCCGCCGGCCGTCGTCCTCGCCAGCCCCGCCGCGGGAGCGCTTCGATGACGCGCCCCAGGCCTCTTCTCCAGCCCCGCGCCACCGAGTCCGCGCCCCTCGAGCGCCCTTCCCTCCTCGCCTGGCCCAAGCGCGCCCGCGCCCCTCTCCTCTGGCGTCCTCGCCATGGCGCCTGCGGGCCGGCTAGCCGCTGCACGCCCGGAGCCGCCTCCCTCCGTCCTCGAGGCCACGGCCTCAGGCCCTTCCGTGCGCCCCTGCTGCCCCTCCGGTCGCCGTCATCCCGCGCGCCAGGGGCTCGTTCGTCCTCCCGCGACCTTCGCCGCCGTCGCCTCCAGGCCCGCCGGCCGGATCCCGCGGCCGCGGCGCCGCCCGTTCCTCTGCGCCTTACCTCAGCTCCAGTGTGCCAGAGGCCTCGACCCCTCGTCCCCTTCTTCGTTCGCCCGGTTCCCCGACGCCGTGGTCGCCCTGCTGTCCTTCAGTGACCAGCAGGCCGCGCCTCCTCTCGCAGCCCTTTTTCCTTTTTTTGTTTTTGTTGTTGTTTTGTTGTTTCTGTTACTGTTGTTGTTTTTCTCAAGTACCCACGGGACAGCAAGTACCTCTACACGGCGAGCCGACAAGTTCCACGACCGAGTACCCCTTCGAGTCGCCGACGACCGTCAAGTTCGACTACACGGCGATATGTCAAGTACCACTACGATCGCGATGTATCAAGTACCTCTACGGAACGTGTACGACTCCGAGACGAGAACGACTACATGTGACGACGAACGCCAAGTACCTCCACGTCCGACGATGCGACATGAAACCCTACGACAAGTACCTCTCCGAACGGGATGTGAACGACTACACGTGTACCTCTACGGAACAACTACTTCCTCTTCGGAAACGTGTACCACTACTTCCGCTACCGTCGCCCGAGTACAACTACCGCCTCGTGAACGCCTTCTTCCTCTACTATCTCGAGCCGCTCCGAGAACGTTTGTCCCGAAGGTATAACCCCGAGACGACGACCCGAATGCATGCTTGTTGTGTAGTATGAAATGTTTCCCGTGTGTGCTCCGTGCCGTTTCGTCCGTTTGTCATGTTCCTCGGTTGCCTCGTCACCGACTCATGGGAACCCGGTGATGGGATCACCCCACCTCTTTCATCTTGTTCGACTCGCTCTCGCCATCTTTCTTTTGCTCCGGACTCTCAGCGAGTTACCGGAACCGAGATGTTGCCGTTGCATCATCTTCGGATCGTTGCCGTGGCACCCTTTTCCTTCCACCACGATGACAATGCCTCATATCTCTCGTGTTAACCTTTTAATATAATTGCATAAACTTGATCATGTCATCCGCATCATGATAACAACATTATATGTTAATTGTTGTTGCTTTAATAATTACTAAACATGCTCATGGGGATTTTCCGGAATTGTTGTTGTTATTTCCTGCCTCATTTAAAATGCCTAAATAGGTAGTTTGTTTTGCTTCACCTCTTGCCATGTTAACAAACATTTAATCTTGTCTTGTAATTAAATGAGAGTCAACTAAATAATTAAATGTGGTGTTTCGTCAATATGCAACTCGTTGCGTAATGAGCTCCACTTAACTTGTAGTTTTGTTTGTGCACTTTGCCATGCCATGCATAATTAAACCGGACATGCATCATACTTGGATGTGCATCGTATGCCATGTTTATGCTTGTATGTTTACCGTGTTGTTTGTTTCTTTCCGGTTTGCTTCTTTTGTTAGCTTCGGTTTCGTTCCGGAGTTGTGAGGATTCGCTCGACTGTGTTGCTCCGTCTACTTCATGGATCCGTTCTTCTCCCTTGTGGAATCCCAGGCAAGATGACCGAACCCGGATACCATTACTATTTTTGCCTATTGCTAGAAGTCTCGATCTATAGTTTTGCCTCGATGCCCATGTCTTTCCTGTCAGCCTCCTACTTGTAACCATGACCATGTTTAACCACCCTACCTATGCAAACCTTTGATTGGCTATACGTAGGCTTCGCTCAGCCCCTCTTATAGCATTGTTAGTTGCAGGTGAAGATTGAAGATGCTTGCTTCGTGTTGAAGTTTGGTTGGGTTATATCACACTATATAAATGCTTAAATGAAATCATCGATATATTGGCAAGGGTGGAAGGCTAAGCCTTTTGCTTGGTGATTTGTTCCACTCATGCCGTTAGGAACCGTATAAACCGGTGTTATGTTCCTTGATTATGCGTTCCTAACACGGTTGGGGTGTATGGGACCCCCTTGATAAACCGCTAAGTGCTAAGTCTTTTCCAGCAAGTCCCAACATTGGTACTATTTGCCTAATAACTAATAAAACTTGCATGTGGACTAGCTATCCCTTTTATTTTAATTCAACAACCCCGGGCCAGTGCTCCACATGATTGTTGGTCCGAAACGGGGAGTCTGCGGGGCCACCACGAGGAAACTCGAGGTTTGGTAAAAACCTGTAGAATCGCCCATCCGGTCGTGTCCTGAGACTAGATACGCGCGACTACCTATCAGGGTGTCGACACGCCGGGAGGATTTGCTGGATTAGCCTTACCTTACTTCGGAGTATCTTGAGCACGGGATTCCAAGAATACTCGGGTCTTCCCACCTATGGAGTTGCGACTCCGCGGATCGTGGGCTTGTAATGGGTCAAGTTGGAACACCCCTGTAGGGTTATAAACTTTCGAAAGCCGTGCCCGCGGTTATGTGGCAGATGGGAGCTTGTTAATATCCGGTTGTAGATAACTTGACACAATGTTCCAATACACTACCAGCGTGTGTACCGTGACTGTCAATTTCCGAATAGGGATTCGGGAGTTGAACACGGTGGGGTTATGTTTGACCGGCTTTAGTTAGGATCACTTCGTGATCATCTCTCGACCGAGGCACCTTCTCTTCTCGCTCTCTTTTACGTAAGCTAGTTGCTAGTTGCTGCTGCAGACTCTTGTTTTTCCTTCACCTCTCGTTCTTTCTTCAGCCTTGTCCTCACCCAAGGCTTAAATAGTCTTGTTACCTGGGAACGGGATTGCTGAGTCCTCTGTGGCTCACAGTTACTTCACCACACCGGATGCAGGTTCAGCCGAGTTTGAAGCAGGAGCTGCTTCAAGTACTTTAGGGAGCTCGATGAAGAGAGTGGCCGTATGCTTGTGACGTTTCGGCGATCAGTAGTGGTTTCTACTAGGATTCGATCCTGGCCTGTGGCGTTATGTTGCTTGGTATCTTTCTTTTGGATCTTCACCCGTAGTCGGGTTGTGATGTTTTGAATGATGTCTTGCTTATGTAATGTATTGTGTGAAGTGGCGAGTGTAAGCCAACTATCTCCTTTTGCAATTTAATCCCTCTTTTACATGAGTCGTGCAAAGATACCAAACTTGAGATCATTCTAGGATGGGCTTATACCTTTAAGTCGTGCCTCGACACGTAGGAGGTATAGTCCCATCCTGGGCATTACACATATAGATCATGCATGCATTCATCATTTGAGCATTTTGAATTTGAATTTTGTTAGATATTGATCCAAGAGACTTTAAGCAACTCAAGGACCCAAGTGAGAGAGTTGGAAGTTTTCCAAAAAGGACCAACAATTTTATTTTCTTTCAAAGTGGGGTTGGATCAAATGAATTTTTGCCTATTTTCTTTTTCAATATTTTTAAATAATAAGAGAAGATAATATGACTTCTTCAAAAACAGAATAAAAATGTTAGAAATTGAATTTTGAGTAAAATATAATTATTGGATTTTTATTTGCAAAAATATTTATTTTATTAGTACTAAAATGTTTGATTTTATTTTAGGCATTTAGGCCCAGAAAAATGTTCGCAAGGTCATTAATAAGGCCCTAGCTATGTGTGATTTTTTCTGTGATTTCTAAAATTATATTTCTTATGTTTTTATATTTTTCTGTAATTTTGGAAAATTGTTTTTTTAATGTTTTTGGGCCGCCGAACTGGGCCGGCCGAGCTTCTCGCTATGCCGTGCCACCGCCTCCTTCCTCGTCTCCGACCGGGATTCCTCCCGGAGTCCGGCCGCCCCCTCCCCCAAGGCAGACCCCCCGACCCCTGATAACCCACAAGTATAGGGGATCGTTTGTAGCCTTTTTCGATAAGTAAGAGTGTCGAACCCAGCAAGGAGCTAAAGGTAGAATAAATATTCCCTCAAGTTCTATCGACCACCAATACAACTCTACGCACACATAACGTTTGCTTTACCAGAAACAAGTATAAAACTAGGAGTACTTTGTGGGAACTTGAAATAGGTTTCAAGACAATAAAGGTAGTGTAGTAGCAAGCTTTTTGTATCACAAGAGCATGATTTGTCCATAGGCCATCAACTACGTTACTAGATTAATAGCAAGTTTATATGTGGGAGAGGCCACTGCTAGCATATTGTCCCTTACTTGGAATTCTATGCACTTATGATTGGAACTCTAGCAAGCATCCGCAACTACTATCATTCATTAAGGTAAACCCCAATCAGCCTTAAGATATATTGGTCCCCCTTCAATCCCATATGCATCAATTTCTATGCCAGGCTGAAGCTAATGTCACCATTGCCCTCCAATAGATAGTCCTATTAGCATACAACTAACCCTATGGTGTGATCCACACGTGCGCTCATATGATGGGCACCAAAGGATAGCAACATAACCACAAGCAAATTAAACCAACCATAGCAATTTCACCGGTAAGCCCGTAGGACAAAATAGATCTACTCAAACATCATATGATAGCCAAATACCATTGGGAAATAATATATGGAGTTGAGCACCATGTTTAAGTAGATAGTTACAGCGGGAATAGAGAGGTTACACCGTTGCATAGAGGGCGAGAGAGTTGGTGTGGACAGTAGCAAGATTGTTGATGTAGATCGTCGTCTCGATCGTTGCCTCGGTGGAACTCCGGCACCACCATAAGCGAAGGGGTGAGAGCCCCCCTCCTTCTTCTTCTCCCTTAGCCTCCTCCCTAGGTGGGAGAAGGGTTCCCCCTCTGGTCCTTGGTCTCCATGATATGGGAGGGGCGAGAGCCCCTCCGAGATTGGATTTGTCTCTCTGTCTCTATCTGTTTCGTGTTCCCAGATCTGGCCGAAAACCGTTTCTTATATTCCCGGAGATCCATAACTCCGATTGCGCCGAGTTTTTTACACTAATTTTTTTCCAGATATAAGCTTCCTTGCGCCCGAAGTAGAGGTCCAACCGACGTACGAGGTGGGCACAACCCACCACACCACGTCGGGCTCCTCTGGCACGCCGTGGTGGGTTGTGCCCACCACAGGCCTCCGTTTGCGGTGTTTCCAACTCTCAAAAATCACATATATTCCAAAATAATGCTCCGTGAAATTTTATTGCGTTTGGACTTCGTTTGATATGGATACTCTACGATACAAAAAACATGCAGAAAACAGGAACTAACACTAGGCACTTGATAAGTAAGTTAGTTCAAATAAATCATATAAAAAGTTGCCAAAAGTATGTGAAAGTTGTATAATATTAGCATGAAACAATCACAAATTATAGATACGACGGAGACGTATCAGCATCCCCAAGCTTAATTCATGCTCGTCCTCGAGTAGGTAAATGATAAAAAAGATAATTTTTGATGTGGAATGCTACCTAGCATAAACCTGATCATATATCTAATCATGACATGAATATTAAGACATGAGTGATTCAAAACAATAGTCTATAATTTGACATAGGCATCAATACTCCGGCATCCCAACAAACAATCATGTCTTTCAGAATATAAAATGCTAAAGGACGCTATCCCTACAAAATCATATAGTCTTGTCATGCTCTGTCTTCCTAGCTCAAAGTATAAATCATGTACTACCCCGGTGTCAGCCAAGCAATTGGTTCATACTTTTTAACGCGATTCAGCATTTTCAACTCTCACGCAATACATGAGTGCGAGCCATGGATATAGAAATATAGGTGGAATAGAATGTGGTGGTAGTAGACAAAAGAAGAGAAGAAAGTCTCACATCAACTAGGCAAACTAATGGACTATGGAGATGTCCATCAATCGATATCAATGCGAGGAGTATGGATTGCCATGCAACAAATGCAACTAAGAGCTATAAGTGTATGAAAGGTCAATATAAAACTAAGTGGGTATGCGTCTAATCCTATGAAAAATTCCCACTAGTATATGAAAGTGAAAGCATATGAGACTCTCTATATGAAAAACATGGTGCTACTTTGAAGCACAAGTGTGGTATTTGCATGCCCCCTTTTTTCATTCATTTTTATTTTATTTTTGGTGGGCTTCTTTGGCCTCTTTTATTATTTTTAAAGTCCGGAGTCTCATCCCGACTTGTGGGGGAATCATGGTCTCCTTTATCCTATCATCATGGGGACATGCTCTAAAAATGGATAATGATGGTCATCACACTTCTATTTACTTATAACTCAAAAGAAATAAAAATTACAACTCGATACCTATGACATAGTATGACTCTAAATGAATGCCTCTGGCAATGTACCAGGATGTGCAATGATCTAGCATAGCAAAAATATCGTGCTAGCTGTCTTACGATCATGCAAAGCAATATGAAAATGAATGCTCAAGTCAACTATATGATGGAAGTGCATGGCAATATATCTCGGAATGGCTATGGAAATGCCATAATAGGTAGGTATGGTGTCTGTTTTGAGGAAGGTATAATAGAGTTTATGCACCGGAAAAAGTTGCGCGGCACGAGAGAGGCTAGCAATTATGAAAGGGTGAGAGTGCGTATAATCCATGGACTCACATTAGTCATAAAGAACTCATATACTTGTTGCAAAAGCTTATTAGCACTCGAAGAAAAGTAATACTACGCATGCTCTTAGGGGAGAGGTTGGTAGGAGTTAACCATCGCGCGCCCCCGACCTTCACACAAAGATAGGACAATCAAGGATAAATTGTGCTCCAACTTCCCGGCATAAGGAGAGACTGTACGTGCATTCTTCGGGAATCACAAACCTTAACACCAATATCTTAATAAACATGATTATCCACTAGTACCTCCCACATATAATCATCCCTATATCAAAAAACTTTGCAAGGAGTCAAACATATCATATTCAGTGATCCATAAGTTTTATGTAGGATTTTATGACTAACTATGCAATTGACCAATTCCCGTTGACTCTCTAAATAGATATAAGTGAAGCATGAGAGTTTAATTCTTTCTACAATAGATCATGCTCTAACAAATATAAGTGAAGCACGAGAGCATTCTACGAACATCAGTTTTCTATGTGAAGAGAAACATGCAATCCAAACTTCAAATGATATAAGTGAAGAACATGAAGCATTCTATAAAGCCATACTCAAAAGATATAAGTGAAGTGCAAAGAGCATTCTACAAATCAACCAAGGACCATGTCATACCAGAATGGTGCATTATTAAAAGAAAAATAAAAGGCACATGACACTCCAAGAATTTACGCATATCATGTGAACGAAACGAATCCGAAAACATACCGTTACTTATTGAAGAAAGATGGGATGCCTTCCGGGGCATCCCCAAGCTTAGACACTTGAGTCTCCTTGAATATTAACTTGGGGTGCCTTGGGCATACCCAAGCTTGAGCTCTTGCCTCTCCTCCTTCTCCTCACATCGAGACCTCCTCGATCTTCGAACACTTCATCCACACAAAACTTAACCGAACTTTTAGTGGTGGGGTTAGTGCATATGATCAATGAAATCCCATCATGTACTGCTCTAACATTATTGTATAATTATAAAAAAACATTGACCACTGTATGCTATCACAATTATATGGCCCCAAGTCAAGGAGGCTTCAACAAGAACTCAAACATATGCAAATAATGAAGCTAGAACAGCAATCTGTGAAAACAGGACAGTCTGTAAAGATTTGAACATACACCATACTTATGTAACTCTAAAAATTCTGGAACAATTAGGAAAAATAAACATTTTGTATAGAAAGACTTTGCAAAAAGTTTCAGAACCTTTCTACGTTCTAGTAAAAAATGTAAAATCACGCACTACATCAAAGTTTCTATTTTTGCACCGCACAAACCAACAAACAACAACAACAACAAAGCCTTTAGTCCCAAACAAGTTGGGGTAGGCTAGAGGTGAAACCCATAAAATCTCGTGACCAGCTCATGGCTCCGGCACATGGATAGCAAGCTTCCACGCATCCCTGTCCATAGCTAGTTCTCTGGTGATACTCCAATCCTTCAGGTCTGTCTTAATGGACTCCTCCCATGTCAAATTCGGTCTACCCCGACCTCTCTTGACATTCTCCGCACGCTTTAGCCGTCCGCTATGCACTAGGGCTTCTGGAGGCCTGCGCTGAATATGCCCAAACCATCTCAGACGATGTTGGACAAGCTTCTCTTCAATAGGTGCTACCCCAACTCTATCTCGTATATCATCATTCCGGACTCGATCCTTCCTCGTGTGGCCACACATCCATCTCAACATACGCATCTCCGCCACACCTAACTGTTGAACATGTCGCCTTTTAGTCGGCCAACACTCGGTGCCATACAACATTGCAGGTCGAACCGTCGTCCTGTAGAACTTGCATTTTAGCTTTTGTGGCACTCTCTTGTCACAGAGAATGCCAGAAGCTTGGCGCCACTTCATCCATCCAGCTTTGATTCGATGGTCACATCTTCATCAATACCCCCATCCTCCTGCAGCATTGACCCCAAATATCGAAAGGTGTTCTTCTGAGGCACCACCTGCCCATCAAGCCTAATCTCCTCCTCCTCACACCTAGTAGTACTAAAACTGCACATCATGTACTCAGTCTTAGTTCTATTAAGCTTAAACCCTTTCGATTCCAAGGTTTGTCTCCATAACTCTAACTTCCTATTTACCCTCATCCGACTATCGTCAACTAGCACCACATCGTCCGAAAAGAGCATACACCACGGGATATCTCCTTGTATATCCCTCGTGACCTCATCCATCAGCAAGGAAAAAATATAAGGGCTCAAAGCTGACCCTTGATGCAGTCCTATCTTAATCGGGAAGTCATCAATGTCGACATCACTTGTTCGAACACTTGTCACAATATTATCATACATGTCCTTGATGAGGGTAATGTACTTTGCTGGGACTTTGTGTTTCTCCAAGGCCCACCACATGACATTCCGTGGTATCTTATCATTGGCCTTCTCCAAGTCAATGAACACCATATGCAAGTCCCTCTTTTGCTCCCTGTATCTCTCCATAAGTTGTCGAACCAAGAAAATGGCTTCCATTGTCGACCTCCCAGGCATGAAACCAAACTGATTTTTGGTCACGTTTGTCATTCTTTTTAAGCGGTGCTCAATGACTCTCTCCCATAGCTTCATTGTATGCCTCATCAGCTTAATTCCACAGTAATTAGTACAACTCTAAACATCCCCCTTGTTCTTGAAGATTGGTACTAATATACTCCGTCTCCATTCTTCTGGCATCTTGTTTGCCCGAAAAATGAGGTTGAAAAGCTTGGTTAGCCATACTATCGCTATGTCCCCGAGGCCTTTTCACACCTCAATGGGGATACAATCAGGGCCCATCGCCTTGCCTCCTTTCATCCTTTTTAAAGCATCCTTGACCTCAGACTCCTGGATTCGTTGCACAAAACACATGCTGGTCTCATCAAAGGAGTCATCAAGTTCAAAGGTAGAAATCTCATTATCCCCATTGAACAGCATGTCAAAGTACTCCCGCCACCTATGATTAATCTCCTCATCCTTGACGAGGAGTTGGTCTTCTCCGTCCTTGATGCATTTTACTTGGCCAATATCCCTCGTCTTCCTCTCTCGGATCTTGTCCATCTCATAGATGTCCCTTTCCCCTTCCTTCGTGGCTAACCGTTGGTAGAGGCCCTCATACGCCCTACCCATTGCTTCACCGACAGCTCGATTTATGGCCTTGTTCGCCATCTTGTACTTCTCTATGTTGTCTGCACTCCTATCCAAGTACAGGCGTCTGAAGCACTCTTTCTTCTCTTTAATCGCCTTCTGGACATCATCATTCCACCACCAGGTATCCTTATCTTCGCTTTTCCTTCCCCTGGACACTCCAAACTCGTCCGAGGCCACCTTACGAATGCAAGTCGCCATCTTCATCCACACATTGTCCGCATCCCCTCCTTCCTCCCAAGGGCCCTCCTTAATGACCCTCTCCTTGAACGCCTGAGCTACCTCCCCCTTGAGATTCCACCACTTCGTTCTAGCAACTTTGGCACACCTATCCCGCTGGACATGAGTCCAAAAGCAGAAGTCAGCAACTACCAGCTTATGTTGAGGTACAACACTCTCTCTCCAGGTATCACCTTACAATCTAGGCATGCACGCCTATCTTCTCTTCTCGAGAGGATGAAGTCAATCTGGCTAGAGTGTTGGCCACTACTAAAAGTCACCACATGTGATTTTCTCTTTCTAAAGAGGGTGTTAGCTACAATCATGTCGTAGGCTAGAGCAAAGCTTAAGACATCTTCTCCTTCCTGATTCCCGGTGCCATAGCCAAAGCCCCCATGCACCCCTTCAAAACATGTGTTAGATGTACACACGTGGCCACTGAGGTCTCCTCCTATGAAGAGCTTCTCGCCAATCGATACACTCCTAACCATGTCTTCCAGGCCTTCCCAGAACTCCCGCTTGGTGTTCTCAGTGTGGCCTACAACCAACAAGCAATTTAATCATCCTAAAGGAAACTCTTGGCACATAATTTTTACAATACAGTGGAATTGTACAAGGGGATAATTATTTTTGTTACTCCCTCCGTTCACTTTTGTAAGACCGTTTAGACATTTAAGACAGCACATAAAATAGTTCAATTTCAGCTGTCCTAAAGGACTTACAAAAGTGAACAGAGGAAGTAAAAAGTTTTTGTAATTCAAGATTTGCAAAGTTTCCATGAGCCTGTACAAGTTTAAGGAGCCCCCCCCACTTCAACAATGCTCGTCTCTCTCACTTTCACTTTTCTTTTTGAAAAAGTTTTAGGTTCCCCTCTATATTTTTTTTGTTTTTAAACTATATAAAACCACTCAACAGAAATAAATGACTTTTTTTGTAAAACTTCCAGGTTGTCTCCCTGGCAGTGCTTTCTTTAAAGCCATTAAGCTAGGCATAAAGTGCTCAAGTAACGAATCCACCCGGATCCCAAGGTATATCAAAGCCAATTTGAATCAACAATGATTTTGCATTTAGTAGTGAGCACAAAGCAATATATATCAAGCAATGGCAAAGTATAACTATCTTCCTATGCATTGGCATGTCATACAAGAACAATTCATCCACATCAAGTAAAGACCAACGCATAGTATAAGTAGTTTCTTGCAATTCTATCCAGTTGGAAACATAGAGAGGCGGAGATGTAGTTCCTCTCTCATAATAATTGCAAGTAGGAGCAGCAAGCACATGCATATTACATTCATCAAAAACATCATGTGCAACGGTAAAAGGCAACCCATCAATATAATCCCTAATAAGTGCAAACTTCTCCGATATAGTGTAGTTTGGAGAATTCAAAAGGATAATAGGACTATCATGCGTGGGTGCAATAGCGACAATTTCATGTTTAACATAAGGAACTATAGCAAGTTCATCTCCATAAGCATAATTCATATTGGCATCTTGGCCACAAGCATAGCAAGCATCATCAAAAAGGGATATTTCAAACGAATCAATGGGATCATACAAATTATCATAGCATTCATCCTTTGGTAAATTCAAAGGGAAATTAAACAATGATGGGATAAAGAGTTACTCTCATTAGAAGGTGGGAACGGGTGATCAATCCACTCTTCCTCCTTTTGTTCTTCGCTCTCCTCCTCATCTTTTTCATCCAATGAGCTCACAATGTCATTAACTTCTTCTTCCGTAGACTCCTGCAAAATATTAGTCTCTTCTTGGACAACGGAGACTTTCTCAAGAAACGCATCAATATGGGCATTGCATTTATAATTCAAATATCAATATTTAAGTATAGCAAGATTTTCAGATCTGTAAATAGCATCATCATAATTTTCATACTCTTCAATCAAACATTTAATTTCACAAGTACCCTTAAAAGAAACAAATTCTTCTATTTGTTCCACATCATAATAATCATATATACCATTAGCATAAGAAGCCAAGGTTTCATTACCATTGAAGTCACATGAAAAGGGAAGATGTGGAGCATTCATCCTAGAGCAACAAGTATAATCATATCTCAAGCATAAATTATAAGCATACCAATGCAACATATGAATTTGATCCATAACAATTTCCCTTTATGAGTCAAGCGATAATCCCTAAAGTATTCACGTTGATCCAACGTTACTCCCATTATCAAGTTGAATGGGGTTTTATCAGGATTATCAAAGTAGTGCATAATATTTTTCACATAACCAACATCGAGGGTTTTAGGAGGTTCCCCATATCCATGAGCAGCAAGTACTACTAATTTTTTAGGTGTTTCGTGTTCCATATCCATGACTAAAGATAGAGAACAACTTAGAACAGAAAATAAAAACTACTTAGTGATAAAGCAAACAAGCACACACGAGAATATTCACCCACGCTATAACTCCCCGTCAACGGCGCCATAAAAAGGTCTTGATAACCCACAAGTATAGGGGTTCATTTGTAGCCTTTTTTGATAAGTAAGAGTGTCGAACCCAACGAGGAGCTAAAGGTAGAATAAATATTCCCTCAAGTTCTATTGACCACCGATATAACTCTACGCACACTTAACGTTTGCTTTATCGGAACAAGTATAACTAGGAGTACTTTGTGGGAACTTGAAATAGGTTGCAAGACAATAAAAGTAGTGTAGTAGCAAGCTTTTTTATCACAAGAGAATGATTTGTCCATAGGACATCAACTGCGTTACTAGATTGATAGCAAGTATATATGTGGGAGAGGCCACTGCTAGCATATCGTCCCTTACTTGGAATTCTATGCACTTATGATTGGAAATCTAGCAAGCATCCGCAACTACTATCGTTCATTAAGGTAAAACCCAATCATAGCCTTAAGATATATTGGTCCCCCTTCAATCCCATATGCATCAATTTCTATGCCAGGATGAAGCTGATGTCACCCTTTCCCTCCAATACATAGTCCTATCAGCATACAACTAACCCTATGGTGTGATCCACACGCGTGCTCATGTGATGGACACCAAAAGACAGCAACATAACCACAAGAAAATTAGACCAACCATAGCAATTTCACCGATAAGCCCGTAGGACAAAAATGATCTACTCAAACATCATAGGATAGCCAAATATCATTGGGAAATAATATATGGAGTTGAGCCCCATGTTTAAGTAGAGAATTATAGCGGGAATAGAGAGGTTACACCGCTGCATAGAGGGGGAGAGAGTTGGTGTGGACGGTAGCAAGATTGTTGATGTAGATTGCCATCCCGATCATTGCCCCGATGGCACTCTGGCACCACCGGAAGCGAGGAGGAGAGAGCGCCCTCCTTCTTCTTCTTCCTTGGCCTCCTCCCTAGGTGGGAGAAGGGTTCCCCCTCTGGTCCTTGGTCTCCATGGCATGGGAGGGCGAGAGCCCCTCCAAGATTGGATATGTCTCTTTGTCTATCTCTGTTTTGCGTTCCCAGATCTGGCCGAAAACCGTTTCTTATATTCCCGGAGATTCGTAACTCCGATTGCGCTGAGATTTTTACACATTTTTTTCGGATATATCCTTGCGCCCGAAGTAGAGGAACTGGTACGCGCCAGCGCTATACAAACAGTTTTAAACCCCTTTCCGTGACGGCATTTGGAACCGTTGCCAAGTGAGTGTGGGCGATAAGGGGGTCCTTCCCACACGACCCAGAAACCATCGGGGATAGGGCCCCTACAGTACTTGATACGTCTCCAACGTATCTATAATTTTTGATTGTTCCATGCTATTATATTATCCATCTTAGATGTTTTATATGCTATTTTATATGATTTTTGGGACTAACCTATTAACCTAGAGCTCAGTGCCAGTTTATGTTTTTTCCTTGTTTTTGAGTATCACAGAAAAGGAATACCAAACGAAGCCCAATTGACCTGAAACTCAACGGAGCATGTTTTTGGACCAGAAGAAGCCCAAGGAGTACCGAAGATGGACCAGGGGAGTCCTGGGCTTCGCATGAGGGTGGGGGGCACCCACCCCCCTGGGCGCCCCCCCCCCTATTTCATGGCCGCCTCAGGACCCCCCCTTACTTGTTCCCGACTCCAACACCCCTTATATATACAGAAACCTCCGGAAAATAACCTAGATCCGGAGTTCCACCGCCGCAAGACTCTGGAGCCACCAAAAACCAATCTAGACCCGTTCCGGCACCCTGCCGGAGGGGGGAATCTCTCTCTGGTGGCCATCTTCATCATCCCAGCGCTCTCCATGACGAAGAGGGAGTAGTTCACCCTCGGGGCTGAGGGTATGTATCAGTAGCTATGTGTTTGATCTCTCTCTCTCTCTCTCTCTCTCTTGTGTTCTTGAGATGGAACGATCTTGATGTATTGCGAGCTTTGCTATTATAGTTGGATCTTATGATGTTTCTCCCCCTCTACTCTCTTGTGATGAATTGAGTTTTCCCTTTGAAGTTATCTTATCGGATTGAGTCTTTAAGGATTTGAGAACACTTTATGTATGTCTTGCACGGGAAACCCGCGGTGACAATGGGGTATTCTATTGATTCACTTGATGTATGTTTTGGTGATCAACTTGCGGGTTCCGTGACCTTGGGAATCTATGCATAGGGGTTGGCACACGTTTTCTTCTTGACTCTCCGATAGAAACTTTGGGGCACTCTTTGAAGTTCTTTGTGTTGGTTGAATAGATGAATCTGAGATTGTGTGATGCATATCGTATAATCATGCCCACGGATACTTGAGGTGACAATGGAGTATCTAGGTGACATTAGGGTTTTGGTTGATTTGTATCTTAAGGTGTTATTCTAGTACGAACTCTAAGATATATCGAATGGAAAGAATAGCTTCGTGCTATTTTACTATGGACTCTTGAATAGATCGATCAGAAAGAATAATTTTGAGGTTGTTTCGTACCCTACAATAATCTCTTCGTTTGTTCTCCGCTATTAGTGACTTTGGAGTGACTATTTGTTGCATGTTGAGGGATAGTTATATGATCCAGTTATGTTATTATTGTTGAGAGAACTTGCACTAGTGAAAGTATGAACCCTAGGCCTTGTTTCGAAGCATTGCAATACCGTTTGTGCTCTCTTTTATCATTAGTTACCTTGCTTTTTTTTTATATTTCCAGATTACAAAAACCTATACTATCACCAATATTGCACTTGTATCACCATCTCTTCGCCGGACTAGTGCACCTATACAATTTACCATTGTACTGGGTGTGTTGGGGACATAAGAGACTCTTTGTTATTTGGTTGCAGGGTTGCTTGAGAGAGACCATATTCATCCTACGCCTCCCACGGATTGATAAACCTTAGGTCATCCACTTGAGGGAAATTTGCTACTGTCCTACAAACCTCTGCACTTGGAGGCCCAACAACGTCTACAAGAAGAAGGTTGCATAGTAGACATCAGTACTCCTACTCGTTTATGCTCGCATTGCCATCGCAGTCGGTATTCTGTGGTGCTACGTTTATGATGTGCGGCCCATCACAAATGGTTCCCTATTATAGAACGTGTATGATGCACGGCCCATCACAAACGGTTCCCTATTATGAATGGTTGCAAGAAAGGCTAGATGTTTGTGCTGAAAATTTAATTTTCTTAGCCATCCTTGTGAACTTTGCAATGAACGTGGTCATTTAAATATCCAATGCAAATTGTTTCATGATTGAATTGTGTCCAAAAATTGTGATGACTTGATCTCCCTTGCACATCATAATGAACTTAGTTTGCTTTTGGGTTATGAAGAAATGAAACGTATAACTAAGAATATTCTAGAATTTTCCCTTGAGAGAGTTCTTGATTTTGATCTAGAAGAAATTCTTATGTATTGTGCGGTGAATTGCATTGAAAATCCTTATATTGCCAATTACATAAAGACAAGAAAACAAATAGAAGATGAAGAGAATACTAATGAAAAGGAAGAGACTTCCCAATATCTTCCTATTATTTCTTACGATGAATCAGGTAACGAGGAGGAGCCTTCTATTCAACCAATCTCATTAAGAAGGAGCTCCAAAAAGAGGACTAAACACACACATAATGAGAAGAAGAAAAAGAAAAGAGGGAGAAGCAAAGGTAAAAAGGTATCCCGTCGAAATGATGTTGCTCCTATTACTCATTGTGATGATGATAATTGCTGTACTATCAGTGCTATCCATACTATTAATGATGAGAGTGATTATGCTTATGATATGAAAAGGCCCAAGCTTGGGGATGCTATGTTTGATGAGAATGGCATGTTTGAAAATTTGTTTGCTGCAGTTAATGTTTGTCCCAAGCTTGGGGATGCTTCATTTGATGAAGATGATATTTTTAGCCTCCCAAGTTTTGATATGCAAATTTATTATGATAATAGCATGCCTCCTATTTATGATGATTATTGTGATGACACTTATGTTATAAAAAGTAGTGATGATTATATTTACAAAACTTGTCATGATTATGATTACTCTTTTTCTGAACATTAGTCTTTTAATGTGGAAACAATCTATAGTATTCAAGTCTCTTATGATACTCCCACTATTCCGAATGAGAATAATTTTGCTTATGTGGATAGTAATAAAATTTATATGCTTGGGGATCATGACAAGAATGCTTTATGTGATAGTTGTATTGTTTAATTCATTCATGATGCTACTGAAAATTATTATGAGAGAGGATCATATGCTTATAGGAATTGCAATAATATCACTTTTCCTCTCTATGTGCTTAAAGTTTTGAAGTTATGCTTGTTTTGCCTTCCTATGGCAGTTGATTATTGTTCCCATAAGTTGTTTGCTCACAAAATCCCTATGCATAGGAAGTGGGTTAGACTTAAATGTGCTAGTCATATTCTTCATGATGCTCTCTTTATGTTTCAATTCTTATCTTTTATGAGAGCATCATTGAAATCATCATGCCTAGCTAAAAGGCATTAAAGAAAAGCGCTTGTTGGGAGACAACCCAATATTTACCCCTACTGTTTTCATGTGTTCACATGATTAATCTACTGTAGTAATCATGTTTTACATCTTTTGTTTCAATAAAGTGCCAAGTAGAACCTTTGGGAAGACTTGGGTGAAAGTCTTTGCGATCTTGCTGTAAAAAACAGAAACTTCGCGCTCACGAGTTTAGCTGCCATTTTTTTTTACAGAAGAGTGCTTTTGAGTTGATTATTTTTGAATAAGATTAATAGACAAATTACTAGTGTCCACCAAATTATTTCAAAATTTTTAGAGTTACATAAGTATTCGAAAGTTACAGATTGCTACAGACTGCTCTATTTTTGACAGATTCTGTTTTCTATGTGTTGTTTGCTTATTTTGACGAATCTATGAGTAGTATCAGAGGGTATGAACCATAGAGAAGTTGGAATACAGTAGATATACCACCAATATGAATTTATAATGAGTTCACAATAGTACCTAAGTGGTGGCTTTATTTTCTTATACTAACGGAGCTTACAAGTTTTCTCTTGAGTTTTGTGTTGTTAAGTTTTCAAGTTTTGGGTAAAGATTCGATGGACTATGGAATAAGGAGTGGCAAGAGCCTAAGCTTGGTGATTCCCAAGGCACCCCAAGGTAATATTAAAGAACAACCAAAAGCCTAAGCTTGGGGATGCCCCGGGAAGGCATCCCCTCTTTCATCTTCGTTCATCGGTAACTTTACTTGAGGCTCTATTTTTATTCACCACATCATATGTGTTTTGCTTGGAGCGTCAGTTTATTTTATTTTGCTTTGCTCGCTGTTTGAACAAAATATCAAGATCTGAAATTCTTAAATGTTAGAGAATCCTCACATAGTTACATAATTATTCAACTACTCATTGATATTCACTTATATCTTTTGGAGTAGTTTGTTGTTTGGTCTAGTGCTTCACTTATATCTTTTTACAGCACGGCGATGGTTTTATTTTGAAGAAATAGATGAACTCTCAGTTCTTCACTTATATTATTTTGAGAGTCTTTTAGAACAGCAGGTAATTTTCTTAGGTTATGAATTTAGTCCTAATATGATGGGCATCCAAGAGGGATATAATAAAAACTCTCATATAAAGTGCATTGAATACTATGAGAAGTTTGATGCTTGATGATTGTTTTGAGATATGAGGATGGTGATATTAGAGTCATGCTAGTAGAGTAGTTGTGAATTTGAGAAATGCTTGTGTTGAGGTTTGCAAGTCCCGTAGCATGCACGTGTGTTAACCGTTGTGTGACAAATTTGAAGCATGAGGTATTTCATTGATTGTCATCCTTTGTGTGGAGGTCGGGATCGCGCGATGGTTAACTCCTACCAACCCTTCCCCTAGGAGCATGCGTGTAGTACTTTGTTTTGATGACTTGTAGATTTTTGCAATAAGTATGTGAGTTCTTTAAGACTAATGTTGAGTCCATGGATTATACTCACTCTCACCCTTCCACCATTGCTAGCCTCTCTAGTATCGCGCAACTTTCGTCGGTACCATACACCCACCATATACCTTCCTCAAAACAGCCACCATACCTACCTATTATGGCATTTCCATAGCATTTCCGAGATATATTGCCATGCAACTTTCCACCGTTTCATTTATTATGACATGCTTCATCATTGTCATATTGCCATGCATGATCATGTAGTTGACATCGTATTTGTGGCAAGGCCACCATGCATAATTTTTCATACATGTCGCTTTTGATTCATTGCACATCCCAGCACACCGCCGGAGGCATTCATATAGTCATATTTTGTTCTAGTATCGAGTTGTAATCCTTTAGTTGTAAATAAATAGAAGTGTGATGATCATCTTTATTAGAGCATTGTCCCAGAAAAAAAAGGCCAAATAAAAAAGAAAAAAAGGAAGGCCAAATGAAAAAAGGCCAAAAAAAGGGAGGACAAAATAAAAAAAATAAAAAAAGGGAAAATAAAGGGGACAATGCTACTATCTTTTTCCACACTTGTGCTTCAAAGTAGCACCATGATCTTCATGATAGAGAGTCTCTTGTTTAGTCACTTTCATATGCTAGTGGGTATTTTCATTATAGAACTTGGCTTGTATATTCCAATGATGGCCTTCCACAAATGCCCTAGGTCTTTGTGAGCAAGCAAGTTGGATGCACACCCTGTTAGTTTCTTTTGTTGAGCTTTCATACATTTATAGCTCTAGGGCATCCGTTGCATGGCAATCCCTACTCACTCACATTGATATCTATTGATGGGCATCTCCATAGCCCATTGATACGCCTAGTTGATGTGAGACCATCTTCCTATTTTTGTCTTCTCCACAACCAGCACTCTATTCCACCTATAGTGTTATATCCATGGCTCACGCTCATGTATTGCGTGAAAGTTGAAAAAGTTTGAAAAAAATTAAGCATGCAAAATTGCTTGGCTGAAATCGGGGTTGTGCATGATTTGAGTATTTTGTGTGACGAAGATGGAGCATAGCCGAACTATATGATTTTGCAGGGATGAACTTTCTTTGGCCATGTTATTTTGAGAAGACATAATTGCTTTGTTAGTATGCTTGAATTATTATTATTCTTATGTTAATATTAAACTTTTGTCTTGAATCTTTCGGATCTGAACATTCATGCCACAATAAAGAAAATTACATTGATAATTATGTTAGGTAGCATTCCACATCAAAAATTCTATTTTTATCATTTACCTATAATTTTTTATTGTTCCATGCTATTATATTATCCATCTTAGATGTTTTATATGCATTTATATGCTATTTTACATGATTTTGGGGACTAACCTATTAACCTACAACCCAGTGCCAGTTTCTGTTTTTCCTTGTTTTTGAGTATCGCAGAAAAGGAATACCAAACAGAGCCCAATTGACCTGAAACTTAATGGAGGATGTTTTTGGACCAGAAGCAGCCCAAGGAGTACCAGAGATGGACCAGGGGTGTCCCGGGCTGCCCAAGAGGGTGGGGGCGCGCCCACCCCCCTGGACGCGCCCCCCTATCTCGTGGCCGCCTCGGGGAACCCCCTTACTTGTTCCCGACTCCAACACCCCTTATATATACAGAAACCTCCAGAAAATAACCTAGATCGGGAGTTCCGCCGCCGCAAGCCTCTGGAGCCACCAAAAACCAATCTAGACCCGTTCCGGCACCCTACCGGAGGGGAGAATCCCTCTCTGGTGGCCATCTTCATCATCCCGGCGCTCTCCATGACGAGGAGGGAGTAGTTCACCCTCGGGGCTGAGGGTATGTATTAGTAGCTATGTGTTTGATCTCTCTCTCTCTCTCTCTCTCTCTCTCTCTCTCTCTCTCTCTCTCTCTCGTGTTCTTGAGATGGCACGATCTTGATGTATCGCGAGCTTTGCTATTATAGTTGGATCTTGTGATGTTTCTCCCCCTCTACTCTCTTATGATGAATTGAGTTTTCCCTTTGAAGTTATCTTATCGGATTGAGTCTTTAAGGATTTGAGAACACTTTATGTATGTCTTGGGTGGGATACCAGTGCTGACAATGGGGTATTCTATTGATTCACTCGATGTATGTTTTGGTGATTAACTTGCGGGTTTCGTGACCTTGGGAATCTATGCATATGTGTTGGCACACGTTTTTGTCTTGACTCTCCGATAGAAACTTTGGGGCGCTCTTTGAAGTTCTTTGTGTTGGTTGAATAGATGAATCTGAGATTATGTGATGCATATCACATAATCATGCCCAAAGATACTTGAGGTGACAATGGAGTATCTAGGTGCCTTTAGGGTTTTGGTTGATTTGTATCTTAAGGTGTTATTCTAGTATGAACTCTAAGATAGATCGAATGGAAAGAATAGCTTTGTGCTATTTTTACTACGGACTCTTGAATAGATCGATCAGAAAGAATAAGTTTGAGGTGTTTTCGTACCCTACAATAATCTCTTCGTTTGTTCTCCGCTATTAGTGACTTTGGAGTGACTGTTTGTTGCATGTTGAGGGATAGTTATATGATCCAGTTATGTTATTATTGTTGAGAGAACTTGCACTAGTGAAAGTATGAACCCTAGGCCTTGTTTCGAAGCATTGCAGTACTGTTTGTGCTCACTTCTATCATTAGTTACCTTGCTGTTTTTATATTTTTAGATTACAAAAACCTATATCTACCATCCATATTGCACTTGTATCACCATCTCTTTGCCGAACTAGTGCACCTATACAATTTACCATTGTATTGGGTGTGTTGGGGACACAAGAGACTCTTTGTTATTTGGTTGCAGGGTTGCTTTAGAGAGACCATCTTCATCCTACGCCTCCCACGGATTGATAAACCTTAGGTCATCCACTTGAGGGAAGTTTGCTACTGTCCTACAAACCTCTGCACTTGGAGGCCCAACAACGTCTACAAGAAGAAGGTTGCGTAGTAGACATCAGTACTCCTACTCGTTTATGCTCGCATTGCCATCACAGTTGGTATTCTGTGGTGCTACGTTTACAATGCGCGACCCATTGCAAACGGTTCCCTATTATAGAACGTGTATGATGCGCGACCCATCACAAACGGTTCACCGTTAAGAAGATTACCTAATCGTCATACGAGTGTCTGACAGGATTACGAAACATCAGACCGTCGTAACATCGTCTTACACGACAACTATCGCACACGCTGTTCTGTGGTGCAACGTTTACGATGCATACTTCATCAGAAACAGTTCATGGTTGCAAATTGTGTACGATAAGGCAACTAACACAAATGTTTAGTTTGCCCGCACGGTTTGTGATATTGTCTGACAACGCACACTCTTTGCAAACATCAACTATGTGCATGCTTGCACACGTTTCCTTTCTGTGAACCGTCTCGTATTATGGTGCATATCGCAAACGTTTGTGTTTTACCAACCGTGTGTGCCGTAACAACATGGAGAGCGTAATTTCACCGTAATTTAATTGCTGCTTTTCCAAATTGTACCGGATTTGGATTTGAATTTGATTTTGAATGTATGCTACAACTTTATTCATATCCATCAGGTTCAAACAACCAATGCATTATTCGATTCATAGGTACATATGTTCAAGAATTACATAAGAACCAAATAAAGAATGATGAACCACAATTGTATACTTGTACTATTAAAGACGGTAAAGAAAGAGTCCAAATATATTCTGGTTGCTGAACAAGGTGAAGCGGAATGCCCATATTGTGCCCTTCTCCATGTAGAAGGCACGCATGACTCTAGTCCAATCCCTTGTGATGGCTGACCGCCCATCCTTCACGGTCTTCATGAAAACATCTAGATAATCATCGTGTTCTGGTAGAAATACTTTAACCTTTGCATGCCCACCAATCATGTAGTTTGAGAGGTAATCTTGAGTAAACTTCTTTGGCAACCACTGCAAAGGAAAAAGATTCAGACATTGTCATCTAACACAACTCATTATGGACAGTAAAAAGAAGGCTGCAGAGTTCTTACTTACCATCCTGTAGTTCACTGTTGTCTTGGATAAAGTGTACACAAATAGTTTAATTGCCATCTTTAGACCCATTTTACTAACAATCTTTATCAGCTTCCTCACTTGATGCTGGTTCATCGATATCTCATTGCCCCATACGCGGAAAGGGTCGAAACGCGGATCTTTACCAATGACATATGTACCTAAAAGCACCGAGTTAATATTAGAAGCTAAACAACAATTGCACAATGATGTAGTACAACACTCTTTTATAATATGTCTATATACATCTGTATGTGGTAGTCCATTTGAAATCTCTAAAAAGACAAATCTTTAGGAATGGAGGGAGTATCTTATAACATCCAATATACTCACATATTAGATGAATTAACATATTATATTATGGGCCGGAAGGAGTCTAGTTCATTCTTACAAATTATCGCCTGATTAACTGCTACTGTATCCATGGGTTACAGATAGTTTGAGCTAGTTCGGGCTCAAATAGCCCTAAAGTATATCTAAATATGAGGGATGTGTTGTTGTTGTTGTTGCTGCTGCTCTTCTATGTATATCTAGACATCATTAGAACATTAATGTAACACTCTTCCTTGTTCCTATGTAGCCTAGGATTGCATACTTAGACATTAAGTAAAGTGCATGTTGCTATGTAGCCTCAGATATATTACATATGTCCCTAGTTAATCAAATGAAAAATGGGTTGCAGATATATTCAGTTAAAAGTCCGATTCACCGATTAGTCCCTTATCAGCCACCGGCCTATATGGTACCAGCTACCGATATCCTGAACAGTGAGCAGATATAAGACATAGGATGAAACTAACCTCAATGGAAAACAGTAGTCGTTCTGAAAATTGTCCTGTGTAGGTACATCGAGAAGCATGTTAAGCACAACAGGCTAAACATCAACCAAAATTATACATGGCAGACAAAATAATCTCCAAAAGATAGCTTCATTGAGCAGGTTTAAGCACGCTAGTAAAGCAAAACAAGTGGAAAGGTGTGCTAACTGCAACAGGTCTAACATTTAACAACAAGCAAACATAGTTATTCAAACTGGTATTGTGTCGGTCTAAGTCCACTGGTTATGGTTAAATAAAAATGGAAAGGCGTGTTAACCACAAGATGCAGCAACCAAATGTAGTCATTCATAGTGGTATTGTTAAAACTGGTACTGATGAAATTGAACTGCACGGTTCATACTTGCACATATAGAACATCACGTTGTGAATAACTGGAATAAACAAGGCATACTACGAACAACCAAAGATAGCATTTGAAACTGAACATATGCTAACTACAAACAACTGAACAATCAAAAAACTTTAAAAGAGGCATATGCTAGCTATAACAGGCTTAACAACAAGCAAATATATGCATTCCTATCGTTATGTTTAAAACTGGATTGATGAAATGTACTGCATAGTAAATAATTGCACATATAGAGCATCACATTGTGAACAACTGAAATAAACAAGGCATACTGCAAACAACTAGATATAGCAATTAAAACTGGACATATTCTCACTACACTACAAGAGGGACTCGACAAAAGAAATCATGGGTTTCCCCCTGTGAAGAGGCACGGCAAAATAAATCATAGGTTTCCTCACTTGTCATAGATGGGCTCGTTCCCGTGGGAAGATCACCGACCCTGGATGCGCTCCATGTTGTCGCAGATGGGCTCCTTCCCCTTGGAAGAGCACGACTATAGGGTGCCCTCCCTGATGTCGCAGACATGCACTTTCCCCTTGGAAGAGCAGATGGGCTCTTTCGCCTTGGAATAGCCGAAGAGGGTGCCCTCCTTGTGGTCGCCATCGATGAGGTCTGACTTGGAAGCTGTGGATTCCAAGCCAGCATCACAGAACGTGTCCTTCAGAATGACAAAAGGGGCTCGATGGCGATGTAGAATGGCAAATTGTTGACAGTGAGCCAGAGGAGATCAGCGGCGGGGCCATGGATGAGATTGACGGCGGTTGAACCCGAGGGGTTGGGGGTGGGCCACTTAACCTGCGACACAGCTAGCCTGAGGCCATCGCTGTCGATGACCTTTATGTTGTAGCTGGCGGCCGAGACATGCCCGCATACTCTAGCCCGCTGCTTGAGTGCGTGCTTCCAGTAATGGTCGTCAGCTTCCTCGGCGACGTCTGGCGAAGAGACCGCTATAAACCTCTTTTGGGGTAGTCGATCCTCGAGCTCCACAGGAAGCGTAGCCGGGCTTAGGATGTGACGCTCTGGAGTGGGGGATGGGGATGGCGATCTGTGGGAAAGGGGGTGTTTGGCAGGCGTAATCTAAGAAACTCAGGGCGGCCTGGGTATGGAGATCGGTGGGTAAGCTGCACGGGCAAACCGACAGATGTTGACAATGGAGGCCTTACGGCGGCGGCGGGGAGCTTGCTAGGGTTTCGAGCGAGGGAGGGGGTGTGTGTGTGCGCGCATGCCCGAGGAGGTTTTGGTGTGTGTGTGTGTGTGTGTGTGTGTGTGT
>LR738715.1:306057087-306100181 GCA_902687465.1 Secale cereale | reverse complement strand
CCTAGAAAAGTGCGAAGTAGCTAGCAGCCCCCACCCCCCTCGTGTCGCCACGAAGGGAATCCTAAGCTATGAATGCATGCCCCCCAACCGAGGTTCACCTAGCAAAGTGCGAAGTAGCAACACCCCCCCACACACACTTTCAGTCGACGGTCCAGAGAGGCATATATCTCACCAAGATGGATTAAAACTGACCAAGAATAATCCACCTTGGTCATACAACCTCTCTCTTATTGTTGGTCAAAGTGATGGCCATCCATGCGACCCCGAAGATGGGCTAGGTCGCCAATAATCACGCAAGTAGCTAGTCCCCGAAGACAACCACTGCATGTGTGTGGCCCAAACATATGTATGGAGAGGTGTGTTTTTGAGTAACAATGGAACAACTTTGATGTGGCATCGTGATTTCAAACTAGAAATCCCCACACTGAGTGAGGGTTAGATTGACGATGCATATGTATGTTACACCACACTTCAAGCCAACGACGGGGATTCATGCATGCATGTGTGCATAGTATATGCGCTCAAACGTAATTAGGTCTGAATCTGACCATGACCTATACTACGATAACAAGAACCAAATGAAGAATCCGCCATGGTAACCTATCTTGTTGTTGGTCAAGGTGATCATGGTTGTCCACACGGTCCCACAAATATATAGGGTTGTCGCCGATAACCACGCGAGGGAGTGTATCGTTCGAAGGCAACCACACATGCATATGTATGCAGGTGATGTGTGCATGCATGTTTGAATACACAACATTGATGTGGTGCGTGTGTCAAAAATCGTATACTAGCTCCCCACACAGAGCGAGATCAGTTCGTGATGTGTCGTTGTACTAGCCACTTCGACTCAATGGGAGGGATTCATGCATACACATGCATGTGTGTGTGCTCAAACTGTATCATGCATGCCATCCTAGAGCAAAAAAAAAATCCCCTCCTAAGTCAAATTAACCTCTCTTGTTGTCAGGAAAAAAAGTAGTGATGGACCAAGCAGGCCCACAGATGGAAAGCATCGATATCGTTGATAACTGCTTAAGTGGGTGCGAGAGGACAACCACCACCGCTTTGCATGTGGGCCAAGCATATATATGTTGGATACCCAAAATGCACAACTTTGATGTGCCACATGCCTCTAAAACCGCAAACCACCCACCCACACAAAGTGAGGTTCATATCAAGCGTACTACATATGATGGCCCCCTTCCCCCCTCTTCACCGCATACTATATGCTCCTGCCGTAACATATGTACAACCCAAAAGAATCCTCATCGATGGAGAAATTAATTAACCTCTCTCGATGTAGGTCAAAGTGATGCATGCATGCATCGATGATGGCCTTGTGGGCCCACAGATGGAAGTGTCACACGTGAGTGTCCTAGCTAGGATATGCATGTGGCCCACAAAGGTGTTGTGTGATGTTTGAATAACCAATTTCACAATTTTGATGTGGCACGTGCCTCGGTAACCAAAAAGTCCCGACACTGAGTGAGGTTTAGTTGTTCACGGACGCGTATGTATAGTATATATGCTAGTCCCCTCCCACCTCTTCGACGCGTACTATATACCACCATAACACAAACAAAAACTACTCTACCTTGCTGGTCAAATTAACCTCACTGCCAGCTGTTCGTCAAAGTGATGGACGACGACCTCACGGGCCCATAGAATGCGTCACATGTGAGTATTGAGTATTATGTAGGACAACCATCGACTGCATGTGGCCAGAACATGTATGTATGAAAGGGTTGTGTAATGTTTTAACTAACGATTTCACGACTCTGATGTGGCACCGGCCTGCCTAACAAAACGGCCAACCCACATGGTGGCTCACAACTCATAGTGTATTGCGAGCCACCCGCCACCCCGAGACGCACACACCCACACACACACACACACCGCGAATCTACCGCAACTACGATGCATGTTAAATTAATTATCCCGCGGTGAACATACATGTTACCAAAGGAGGGACGTTTTAATTTCAAAAAATCACAAAGATCATCAAGACGTTTTAGTACATTTATTGATTGATTTTCTATGGGTATAATGTGCAAAAATCAAATTTGAGCTACATGCACACGTGACAGTGCACCTAAATGGATTGCAAAAACACATGTGTCTCATTGGGTGCATGTTTACTCCCCGTGCAACAAATTTCAAGCATTGAGAATCTTGATTTTTAAATTCTAGTACATCCAAAACTTATTTGAAGTTCATGAAACTTATCATGTTGTCATATGAACACCAATACAAAGTGGCATTGTACTTTATTTTCTCAAATTTGAGACCAGTTTTTTGTAATCTTTATCTAATTACAGACGGAAGATTATTAATAATTTGGAACCAATATCCCAAACGGATTATTTATTCGAACCGTGAGCGTTAGACCAACAATGGATACGTGCCATGCTTCGGTTAAGCAATAAAGCGAGAGCGTTAATCATCCAAATAGAAAAACAATATATGTGCCACCACGCGACCCGTGTGGCGTGTGAGCAGGCGTGAGTTGATGGGATGTATGCGAGCAGTCCGCCGCGCAGGCAGACGGGGAGGCGTGCGTGTAGGTGTGTGAATTGACGGAGGCGTGCTCCATGTGCAGTGTCATCGGGAGGCGTGTGAGTAGCTATGTGAAACTTTGGTAGGCATGCCAGCAGTCCGGTGCACAGGCTCACCGGGAGTTGAGCCATCGGTTTGACTGCCGCCCGCCTCTCTCCGACAACTCCCACTACTCCATATTAATGGTGCGCCCGAGTGGCCGCACCCCCCATCCTTGCTATGCACACACAATCCTCTCTCTCCGTTTGCCTCCTCGATGCCGCTCTCAGTCCTCAAAGTCGTCAGAGGATGCCGCCGAAGTGCCCCGTCGGAGGGAGTGGCGACGCCGGGGCTGCTAAAGCACCAGAGCATGGCGTGGAGATGGAGACAGAGGTTGCCGTCTTCGCCGGCGAGTTATCACTGCACCCCGACATCATCGACGGCGTTGAGATTCCACAGCCGGAGGCGGAGTTCCACACTGACTCCGATGACCACTCCGGCGACGACTCCGATGACAATGGACATTTGGTTAGTCATCTATACCCATTTATGTGTCAAATAGATCATAGGGTTTCTCTGGTTACTCCTGCCTCCCCCTTTTTGGAATAGAAATCATGTGGTTATGTTCTCACAATCCATGAAATCTGAGTAAGTTTCGTTAGATCCGTGTAGTGTATTGATTGTTTGAATGGTACATGTGATAAGTGATTAGTTGTTTCATGTGTGCAAATGATTTCTGCTAGTAATCCGACTAGGGTTAGTGTTCGTGCTAGTAATTCCTAGCCATGACTTGACAATTGAATTTGAATGACCAAAATATGTTTGTGCCATTATTTTCTTTAAGATTGGCCTGTACATAGACGAATGTGCTTAAAAATCGAACCATAATCTCTGGATATGTATAAATAAATAGCCATAAATTCCTAGTGCTACTTCACGGCATGTAATCAGTGATTTGATGCCAAATTTGTTTTACTATTTGTATAGGTGCTGTCTGACGATGTGGACATTGGGGATGAAGATGCCCAGAGGAGGTACAAGAAGCGAATCCTGATGGAGCTTTATGCGGGAATGCATAACATGCGTATTAGGACCTGGAACGGCGGCTATGGATGCCCAGTTTGCAACCACAAGCTTCATGACGCATATCTAAGTGACCTGGCGCATGCAAGAGGACGGGCCGCTGGCTCCTTCAAGAAGAAGTATTCTTGCAGGGTGGCGCACGACGCGTACGCCGAGTACCTGGAGAAGCTTCAGGATCGTGCCGACCGCATGTGAGATGAGATGTGGGATGGATCGAACTATGTATGCTTGAGTATGCTTAATGACGGTTGAACTATGTACTTATGGTTGAACTATGCTTATGTACGTGTACGCTTATTATCTATGTCTGAGTATGTTAAATATTTCACCAAATTTTGGTAAAAATTACAACGGGGGACCAATAAACCAGGATGGAGGTAGTACATCAATCACACATAGTTCCCAAAATGGGAACTGTGTGCAATGACTTTCATTTTGCCCGCTGCGTTAATCACACACGGTTCACACTAGCAAACCGTCGCCCCCAAAATTCTTTGTGGGATAGAAAACCCTCACCACCCAGTTCAAAAAAGAAAAAAGAAAACCCTCACCATCCCCACGTCACAAAAACCCTCACCCTGCCCGCCACCACCTCGGCCCCTCCGGTACGTTCCCCATTCACACCTGCACAAGCTCTTCTACGTCTATGCTATGGCACCACCTATCGCGGCGGTAAACACTTAGCTCGCCGCCTGCCGCCGCCGCTAGGCTGCCGGCAAAGCCCACCGCATTTCGCCACTTCCGCTAGCCGCCGCCTATCACCGTCGACTTTCTCGACATTGCTTGTGGTCGACCCAGCTCCGCTCGGTTGGGGAATCTGCCGTACTGAGGGTTCTTTGTAACAGCCTCAAAATTGGGTTATCAATTTTGTGTTGTTATTCCTTCCTGGCAACCCTTTTTCAAATTTTCTCATGAGGATTTCTAGATGACCCTGAGATTTCTGGTCATTTTCAACCCTTCAAAACCTTGCTCCTGTCTTTGTCAGTAGGCAAGACCTCATTTGCATCCCCTCAAACTCTCTCAAACCCTAATTCCAAACCTTTGGAATTCATAGGTGGCCCTTTTATGATTACAAAGGAGCCATCATTTGCATTGATATGTTGATCATTTCATCCTTTCCAAGAGACCACCTTGACCTCCTAATCCTTGGATATGCAAAAATATTGCTAAATCCTATGCAATATTTTTAATTGTGATTTATTCCTTCTATTGTCTGTTTGAGGAATAAAACCCAAAGGCATAACAAGCCATCTCCTAAATTCAGGAGAATTGGTGGAATTGATACCTATGCCTAATCCAAGCTCTGGCAAAAATATTGGCCACATTAAAATAAGGAAAATTGCCTTTTTCTATTTCTAAATATTGCATTTTTGCCATTTTCCAAAGGAACTATTATTTTCATAGAAGAGAAAATTCTCCCATAAATTGTGGAGCTTGTCCTTGCTATATAATCATTAGTTCCATCATTATTTCATGTCCCATAGTTCAAATTTTTGGCACATGATCCAATGCAAGTTTCTGCCTTCTCTAAAATTTTGCAAAGGAAGTGCCCTATTCTTAATTCCTATTTGAGCTGCAATTTCGCAGGGTGACTAAGATTGATAAATCACCCATGGAGACCAAATATGAGCTCAATCTTTTCAGCCTAGCTCCCTGTGCTATTTTTCAAAGTTTCTGACCAGAATACAAGTTTGTGAAGGAAGTACCTTCATAAATTTTTCAAATGGGATGAAACTCTTCCATCCTCTCAAGTACTCCAACTCATTAGCCTCTACCCAAATTTAGCCCATTTTATTGAGTTATGTGAGCACAGAAGCAATTCTTTCTTTCTGTCAACTTTTTCAGTCTGTGAAGCAAGTGCATTTTTCCTTGCTCCATTATAGCTGAAAATATTCCCAAGCTTTCTCCTAGTCATATAACTCAGCTTCCCAAGATATTGGCTCATTCCAAGTAGCCAATATTTTCCTAGATTTTTTCCTAAGCTTTTGGTCGGAAATGATGTTTGTGAAGCAAGTACTAATTTGGCAAGTCCATTTGGTATGAGCTTTTTACAGCATCACTGTGTGACCAAATCGTCAAGCTTTGCCAAATATCAGCACATTCCATCACTCCTAGTGAGTGCTTCATCCTCATTTGTTTTCTAGGCAGAATTTAGCAGTTGTAAAGCAACTATGCTAAACATTTGTCCTAATGACCTCAAAACTCCCAGTATCATAGTTCTTGTTACCCTAAGCCTCACACACATCCTTGTTACCTTTCTACTTCTCTAGTTTTATCTCTAGAATGCTGTCAAATTTGCAACAGCAAACTTGTGGAGCTTATTCTACTCATTCCATTTTGTCTCTGCCCACTTCTTTACCATGGTAACTCTTTACCTTCGAGGGACTACCCAGTAGACAAGATTTTAATCCAGTAAGAACTCTGGAGCACGCCTTGTCCGTGGTGATCACGCGGAGCGCCAGCCAAAACGGTGGTCTCGCCACTATTATCCGCGGCATCGCTGCTCCGACCAGCAATGGCTTCGCCACTGTTGCCAAATAGAGTTTCCTCGCCATCTTCTTCCCTCTGGACCCCTGCCTCTCTCGTTCTCTTCTCCGGCGAGCAGTGCCACTGGACGAACAGTGCGTCACTGTGCCGTCGTCTCCTTCCCCTCCTCTGTCTTCTTCCTCTGCTCGTCTCAGAGCTCTTGCTCAACTCCGTGAGGCCCTGGCACTCGTCCGCCCTCCACTCGTCGCCTTCCCGCCCTCTTCCCAAGCGAGTTGGCCGCGTCTGCCGACACTGCGCCGTCGCCGGTGCGCGGACACGTCGCCCGCCGTGTGCCAACTCCTCCCCGTCCCCCCTCCCCTCGAGTTCGCTCGGCTATTTAAAGAGCCCGCGAGACCTTCCTCGAGCTCACAGCCGCCTGCCCAGCCTCTCCCTCGAGCTCCAGAGTCCCTCCCCACCTCTCTCTGTCTCCATGGCCGCCGCCTCTGGCCACTCAAGATTCGGCCGCCCCGAGCCTTCTCCTCCCTCCGTTCCACCTCCACTAGTTTCCCAGTCACTAGAGAACCTCCCCAGCATCTTCCCCTCTCCTCCGGTGGCCTCCTGCCATGTAATCCTCGTCGATCGACGCTGTCGTCCGCCGCCACGGGAGCCCTGCTCAACCCTGACCCCTCGGCAAAAACAAGGGCCTAGGGAGATGCGCCTCATCCCGCTGGTTAGTCCGGTAGGTGGCACGGCGCGGGAGATGGCCGGAGCTGCCCGCAGTCGTCGTCGGACACGCCGGCTCTGCCTCGGCCGGGCGCGGGCGCGAGCGAAGGAAGACGACGAAGACCCTGCCAGCGGGCCCCGCGCGTCAGCCACTCAGCGTTGACCCAGTCAGGTGCTGAGGTGGATAAGTGTCGGGCCCCACCTGTCAGCCTCTCAGAGCTGACCGGGCCAGCCCGCTAACGTGGTTAAGTGGAAGCGTATTCCTAAGAATACGTCTTCGCTTAACAGAAGCGCCTTCCTCCTTTTCTTCGGCCAGAAATGCATTTTCCTCTCTAGAAATCGTATTCTCATAAAAGACACGTTCTGTTTAAACTGCCAGGGACCTGTTGGTAGAAATATTTTTGCAGACTAGTCCCTGAACTTTAAACGTCCGTATCTTTTTATTCGTAACTCCGAATGAGGTGAATCCAAAGCCTACTTCTGCGTTTCATCGAGACCGTTCTGTTGACATCATTTTCATTATGTTTCAACATTCTGAAAAAGACCTTTGCCCTTGCCGTTAACCAGCCTCTTTCGAGAGAGAAGTGTTTCCGGCAACTCCTTCCGCGATCGTTTCCCGCTTCTTCCCGGAGTATTTATCAGCCCCAGGCAAGCCAACCTCTTATCATAAGCTCCGAACTCGCATTGTTGACTTTTCTTGCACCTTGTATATGTGTAGTTGCAGTGGTGTTCATATTGTCTTCTAGTGCAGTCATTTCTTTATGACTTTCCTGCATGTTTGTGCTACATGAAATCCTTGCCATGCTAGTTTGAATGCTATTACCAGTAATGCCATGTCATCACTATAGTTTGATTTTCTTGACATCATTATAAAATGCTAAGAGGATTTCTTTTATGCACTGTTAATATGCTAGTATTTGGTTTCATCCTGTCCCTTATGCTATGGTTGTGCACCTAAGAAGTTCAATACTTTTGTACCTGCTTTTGTATGATGCATGCTCTTTGTTGCTTTCTTGCTAAATATGCTCATGATAATGGAGAGTTAATAAAAATGAGTTAATCATAACAAACTCCTCCGTCATCGATGGGATCGGTTCATGGTGCCACCAAATCGAACTTTTTCAAGTGCAGCCACATTTGCCTTTGTGGGAAGGCCTTAATACGAACTATTGTTGTGCCTCTCGCCGGTGCCTCGAGCGAGGGAAGGTTATGGACACACGCTACCCTGATCAGGTAGGCGGACATAAGCCTTGTGTGCCCGTGGTTGTTGTTGTTATGGTACCAGGTCCCCGTTTGGGACAGTTTGTCCACGACGGTGGTCGGTGTGTCTTTGGTAGACACGGGGCCACCCAGGACTAGCCTAGTGGGGAAAGAGTCGGAATGGCCGGGAGAGCGTCATGACAGTAGGTTGGTTTCGTCGAAATGTCATTGGTCCACCCGAATGGGATGACGAGGCCATGGGTTCCGTGGTGTGGGTACAACGCGCTACCTCTGTAGAGTGTTTTTAAAGTCTATGGATAGCACACAGTTCATAGTAGGTCACACTATCGGGTCTTGATTGAAATGGAGGATAAACCAGAGATAATAAAAATTTATTAATATATGTATAGTAACAAGCATTAAATAGTCGTGCGAAGTCATGACGATGCTGTGATCACGAGATGAGTTCTCGGTGAATATTGGAGACCAAGTGTTGGTTGTGATCGCCGAAAAGATCACTGTTCTGTGGCTAGGTAACATGTTGGTAAGAGAGTCCGATGGACTCGATGAACAAGTTCGGTTGCATTGCATAGTAAATAGTTGCATTCTAATGAGTCATGGTAGGACAAGAAATTGTTGCATAAAGTAATATGTTATCCCTGCATTTGAACCTGTATGGACAGTAGTTTATATTCAACATAATTCCATGATGCCATGCCATGCTTTGATTTATTTATTAAGTTATGCCATGTTTAGGATAATATACTATGTTGCTATCACCGTGTTGTAATCATTTTGGATACGCTATGTTATTACCATGTTAGTAGATGTTATGAAGTGGTTCATGCTCATTTAATCTAATTGATGCCATGTTTTGATAGTTGGTTGCTTTGTCTCCTGCCTATTTGGATGCAATGTATTTGGTTGTCTTGCAAGTACATTCAATGTACTGACCTGGTGTGTCATGCCAGTTTTGTAGGTCACACTTGAATGGTTCGCTTGCTCCGTCACGCTAGGCCGTAATCTTGCCAGTCCTGTGAGTTGTGGAGCCCAGCCAGAGTTACTATGCCGCCAAACCAAGACTTCCGCCGCCAATTAAATAGACTTCCGTTGCCATGTAAATAGCATGATGTCTATGCCAGATAATCATATTCATCAATGATGTAATCATATACCTTGATATTTGATGAATATTATTGTACCTCGAATGCTATATCTTGGACCTGTCGTGCGTCAGGTGTTATCCTCGGCTTACGTGCGAAGGCCCCTGTCCCATGCGGATCGGGGTGCCACATTATTTCTCATGGATGACAAGGTAACTAATTTAACGAGATTTTATCTCGTCTCTTATCCCAGTTCATCTGCCTCCTTTAATCACCCGGCGGAAATCGCCGTGAATTCATTTTTATTCGAGCTGATTTGAGGGTTTTCTTTCATTCATAGAATGTACAGTGCGCCGACACTTCAGGACTTTGCGACCGCCACCAAAGATTCCATCTCATCGTACCAGATAACTTGAGGACGCGCGCGGTATGTTCAATCTCACCCTAAATCGGTTGGCATGTCCTACTTTCCTGAACATATTCTAAATATTGCTACATTTGGATAAAAGGTGCCACATGCACCATATACGTCAAAGGGGATTTTCCTCGCTTCTTTCTATATTAGGCAAATTAATGATGTATTGTCCTTTCGATTACTATCATTTTTCCATGATATCATGTTTACCCTATCTGTTTAATTATAGATTTTTGTCCTTCGATTTCAACTGATGTGTAGTTCTTTCAATTTGGGCCCATATTTGCATGTTACCATATTTTCTTTAACAGTCCTACCATTTTTTTACAGAACATCCCTCGCTACACAACAGATTATGTAGTGCACAATTTTTCCCTTTACATAGATCAAGGCTCCACGGATGTCATGCTGCACATAAACCATGGATTTACAGTCTTTGCTACTGTAAGACTTGATGAACGTGGTGACTCCTATTTTGGCACTGTCTTTTGGAATGAAATTGCAAAGTTTTATGTACTGAAAGCTGGCACTAAAATTGCACTGCACATAAAAGGGCCTGGTCATGAGATATATGCTAACTTCTCCAACAAAATCATCCGTCCAGACTTTGTTCGAAGTAAGTTTTCTTTTCAACAATCTGCATATGTTGACTTACCCAGCAATGTCAAATGAATTGTGTAGTATTTAAGCAACCAATTGTTATTCCCTTTTTGTCGGATCGTTGGTTCTGGCAAACCCATGAGGTTCAAACACTGGGGTGTGCACGAAGATCTCTCATTTTCGCGCTAGATCGCCCTTGCACCGATTCCTAGGCCTATCTTGTCGAACCCAAAGAACAAGAGACACAAGGGTTTATACTGGTTCGGGCCACCATTGTGGTGTAATACTCTAATCCAATGTGATGTGGTGGATTGCCTTGTAGGCTGAGGATGAACTAGTACACGGGAAGAACAGCCCCCTGAGGAGAGGCGTTCTTGTGCTCGGCGAGCTAGTGGGTGTGAGGGTGGTCTCAATGATTCGATCCCCTTCTATGGTGGTGGCTAGTCCTATTTATAGAGGCTCGGGTCCTCTTCCCAAATATTGAGCGGGAAGGGATCCCACATCGGCCAAGTTTGAAGGGGGACAACTAGTACAAGCTATCCTGACAAAAGGTGGTCTTCGCCTGCCAAAGGCTCCGGTGGTGACGCCGACGTGGGCTCCGTGGTGACCTCCGCTCTGCCATCCTGCTGGTCTTGGTCTTGTTGCACCGATATGTAAACATTTGCCTGATGCCTCGGGACTCCTCGCTTGCACCTACGCCCTTAGCACCAAAGAGGAAACTCGCATCCTGCGCCCGCCTGGCCTTGGTCGTCATGGCTCACGTCATGCGATCCTCGTGAGCTGCCCCTTGCCTTGATATCTCCGCTCCTCGGGAGCCAGCCTAGTGAGGCTGCCCCACGGGAGGTCTTGTGTCGTCCGCCTCGCGAGGCTTGGCCCCTCGCGAGGGTCTTGACTGGTTGCTGATGAAGTTGGGACGTACCAGGCCGCTGGATGAGCCACGCCCTGGGCTGCATGAAGGAAAGTCTGGGTACCCCCGTTCCCAGAACGCCGACAGCAGCCCCCGGGCCCAAGGTGCACCCGGACTTGGCTTCGCGACGATGCCAAGGGTCAAGTGCGGACCGCCGCGGGCCCCAAAAGCCTGCGGCCTTGATCGACGTGTGGCGATTGACGAGACGTGGGCGTCTCCACTTCCCCACGCGACCTCGGCAACTGCACGACTTGACAAGTCCCAACATGCACAAGAGGCCATCATTACCTACCATTATGGAGGCTTGCGGTTGGCGTCCTCCCGGCTATAAATGAGGCGACCGACGAAGCCCCCATTGACCGTCTCGTCCTTCATTCCGCCCGCTTCTTCTTCCTCCTCCTTTCTTCTTGTTTTGCATCGACACTCATGGCACCGGTGAGGAGGTTCTCGTTCGCGGAGAAGGGGAGGACCCTCCAAGAGGGGCCCTGCTCACCACCGCCTAAGAGGGGATGAGGACACCGTCGCAAGTATGTCGCGACACCTACCACGGCCCCTCGCGGGCCCGGGCGGACCTCTTCAGTGCCTGGTGCCGCCCTCGGTAGCCGAGGCGGCAGCCCTTCGTGTGGTGGGGATTGCTGAGGTCGTTGCAGCCCCGTGGACAAGGGGAGGCATGCCAGGGTCGCCCTACCTCGCCGGTTGCGCTTCCACTTGGCGGAGGCGATGCCGAAGTTTGTCGTGTGGTTGAAGAACCCAGCTATCACCCGGCTCCAGCTCCCGCGCTCCTTCGCCGGCGAACTACCGGCCGCGGGTCCCGGTGGTCTCTGGCTGCAGGCGGACGGCTGCTGCAGTAGGGCTTCGTGGGTCGCGGTGGAGGTCTCCGTCGCGGGCGTCGTAACCCTGGCCTGTGGTTGGCAGACGAGGGTGAGGATGAACTCGCCCTCGGCGCCGGCCGTAGTTCATCTAGCTACGGTAGCTCCTCCCTCAGTGGCAGCTCCAGCAGCGGTGACTATGACCAGCCACCACGCCGTCGTGCCCGCCTTGAGGGCGGCGTTGGGTCGTCTCATCGCCGCGCCCCAGTGAAGCATGAGGAGGGCTATGGCTGAGCCCCGGGGACCGATCCTCGTGAGCAGCCGCATCGTAGGAGCCGCTTTTGCCTGTCCTCACCCTCCTTTCTCCCTGCATTACCAAAACCAAGTATGGGGCTCTGCTAGGGCTTGTAATGGGCCGTTATTTTTATGCTACTTGGTGCATGTTTATTGTTTCTTATTAGTATCGCGAGGTCCATGCATTATGATCCCATGGGGGGACAAGACTTATCTTGGCGCATTCGGGATAGCCCCCATCTCGTGAGGCGCGGCCCTTCGAGGAGCTGCAGAAACTCATTAGGAGATTATTATCCTTCGCTGCATGAGGTCCCATGAATGGGCTGAACATGGTCAAACGCACTTCATCGCGGTACCCATGGGGCACAGACTTAAGGAGAGGGATACACTGATCATAAGCTCAAATGTGGATGCCTCACATAGACTAAGGGAGGCACGCGTGCGCGCCACCCTGTCCAGTCCCTTAGGGAGCGCGCGAGGGAGAGCGTCAGGCAGCTGCCGCTATCCCCAACGCAAGCAAAGAATCAAAGAGGGAGGTGGTTCAACCAAGCCATTCGAGAAACGTCAGAACTTTCAAATTCCATTAAAAGAAGGAAGGGGCAAGCCAACTCCATAAAGCAAATGAACTGCCACGTCCGGCACCTAGTCTAGTATTCTCACCAGCACGGAGCTAAGTGATGCGACTAGGACGTGGGAGGGAGCCCCCGAGGCCCGAGGGCGGCACTCCGGAGACTCCGGGGTGTGTACAGCCCCACTCATTATTACGTGAGAGTGTCACGGGCGGAGACCTTCACAGGCGTGAGCCTTGCTTCACAAGCATTGGGCCTTGGCTTCACAGGCACAGGGCCTTGTCTTCACACGCACGGGGCCTTGCTTCACATGCACAGGGCCTTGTCTTCACAGGCACGGGGCCTTGCATCATGGGCTGAACTTTCGGAGGTGCCGGATGTTCCACGCATTCTGGATAGCACTACAAAAAAAATACACTTCCGTGATGATACGTGTTTGTCACAGTAGGTCACGTTTTCTGTCATTCATTTACATCCATGACAATTTTATGATAGAATCAAGATAGTCATACCTGTGCTGTCGTAGAAGTGTTCCATGACATTACCAAAATTATCATCACGGAAGTGTCCACTTCCATGACGATAAATCACGCGTCACTGAAGTGCTTTCGTCAAGGGTGACCGACACATGGCATCCACCGTAACAAAATGCCGTTAAGCTATCGGGTCCGGTTTTGGATCTGATAACCCGTTAAAAGCCCCGACCAATGGGGATTTTCCACGTGTAAAATCACCATTGGCTGTAGAAAACACGTGTCGGCTCACCGTTGGGACAGATGTCATCCACTCATTGGACCCAAAGCGCCTATGATACATCGACATGTGGCACGACCCAACAGAGGCCCATTCCTGTGAGAAGGCCGGCCCATTTGACTTGGTCTAATGGTGGCGGGCCGGCCCACGGCAAGCCTGTTAACGGCATGTTCGCATATAGCCCATTTACAACCCGCTAACCCAGGGCCCGTTTACGACCTATCCTAATTAGGCCCAGTAGAGTCATCTAGGCCGTCCAATATAATTCTAGCCCATTTAACTTCCGGCCCAAGTATGGCGCATGAAATCTTTCGGCCCATATGAGGCCCTTATTACTCTCGGCCCATTAACGACCCATGGTAAAACTGGCCCGTAATGAACAATGTATCACTTTATGCCCATTAACGGCCCATTATTCTGTTGGGCCGTTTCCAGCCCATTTTATCTTTCGGCCTTCTCACGGACCATTTATTCCTGGGCTCATTTCCAGCATTCGTTTACTTTCGGCCCGTTACTGTCATTTTCTGCTTGTGGGCCAAATATAGCCCGTTGTTACAGTCGGCCCGTTTGTGGCCCGTTAATACGTTGGGCCGTTTTCATAGTGTCATCAAATACGGCCCATTTATTATTGGGCTCATTTCCAGCATTCGTTTACTTTCGGCCCGTTACTATCATTTTCTACTTGTGGGCCAAATACAACCTGTGGTTACAGTCGGCCCGTTAATACGTTGGGTCTTTTTCATAGCGTCATCAAATACGGCCTATTAACGACGGCCCGTTATGGTCGGCCCATGAACGGACGATTTCAACTCTAGCCCATTTACGGCCATAATGTGGTCTGTTATTGGCCCAAGTTTGGCCAACCGATCATACGGCCCGTAGAAGGCCCATTGATGATACGACCCGTAGAAGGCCCATTGATGATACGGCCCGTAGAAGGCCCATTGTGTCAACGACCCGTAGAAGGCCCATTGTTTCTACGACCCTTAGAAGGTCCATTGTTTCTATGACCCATAGGAGGCCCATGTTAACTACAGTAAATATGTAGCCCATTGTTAATGTGGCCTAGTTTAAAAAAAATAGGTTTTTCCGGCCACAAGCAAACCGCGAAAAAAGAACAACACTCACTACAAGAAAACAAATAAACAAGACAATAAGGAAATAAATAAGCAAGCAATTAACGCTAGCCCATAACCGCTATTACACATATTACATCCACTGGGCATCAAAGTTCGTCACCGGTGCAAATATAGGGAACAAAGCAGCATATTACATACACTGGCCATCAAAATTGGCCACCAGTGCAAATAAACGCGGCAGCAAAACATGAGCATAACTGAAACAACTTCAGAAGAGCTCAAGAAACGTGGTATCCACCATGCTGGCAATAAGCATAGCAAGCTTATTAGCTTTGTCCTGTTTGGCGCTAAAATCCTCCAACGCTTGCTGTTGCACCAAAAAGTATGCATCTGAATGCTCCAGGGACTTCCGCAGTCCTTCCGCTTCTTGTCGTAGCATAGCTGATCGATGTCTTTCAGCTTGTAGTTGAGACTCAAGAAACCAAACTGAGTTTGAATAGCTTGTGCAAGCGGTAGTGGCCAGTAACTCCAACACTAAACCAAGACAAGACTTTTGGGTTGTCTCATTGTCTTCGAGATAGTCTTCCTTAGCTGTTTTATCAGCTTTGTTGGAGACCAACAAGGATGTGTCACAATCCTGAACCTTATCCGCATTACTTCCTTTACCATTGCTTAATAAGGCACTCTTCCCCAATATTCTGTCAGCATTCTAAAAGAAGAAACAAGCAGGAACATAACAATTTAGCATGTACTAGTATATGAAACTCATTTCGGTGAACCAGTTCAGTAGTAAGGTGGACAGGGTTAAACTACCAAGTCTTCTATTGCCAAGTACTAGTACATAATAAAAGCATCAAACAAACATATATATATGTCCTATGGTCACTGCATTGTCTTGCCAAATCAAAATACAGACACGGTTCAAATCATATCAGTTCAAGACAAAGCATCAGTGAAAGAATACAAAGCGTGGGAAACTAGACGACACAACAAGATTTCATATGGGTACTACGTGTCTACATGTACAACAACACTATTTGCTTTGTTGTGATGCTAGTAATGTGCATGATATGAGAAGTCAACTGTATACACAATTGAAATTTAAATCAACAGAGCTATTGATAAGAGCAAGCCTGTTAAAGAAACATGCGTGAACATACCTGCTGTGCCATTGGAGTTTCGATTGGATCCTTCAATTTAAAAATAAGCTTGTATGAGTAAATACAGTGATACAAGAGCAAAGCAGTATGCACGATAGCAATCATAGTTTAAAAAGGCGCGCCTAAGCGAGCGCTTAAGCGCGTCTAGGCTCTAGGCGTTGGCGAAACGCATTGCGTATAACTACACTTAATCTATGCATAACTGCGCATAAGCATGCGCTTTGGTCAGTAAAGCGCAAGGCAGTGGCAAAACGCACAAGTAACGCCTAGCGCTTTTTGGAACTATGATAGCAATGTAATCTTAAATTAGAACAGTTGTTCTTTAGGTTTAGGCACTTGTTCAACATGAATACAGTACAGTAAGACACAAGAATATAGTACTTAAAAATAGAAAATGAGCTCATAGACCTTACCATATTCTTGGTTCAGGACCAGTACAGAACAAGGTGTTCCCAGTCATCGTCCAGTAAATGTGTCTCAGGAGAACGTAAGGGAATTTGATGAGTTTCTTTGCCGGTGAAGTATGTTTTCTTCAGGTAATTGCGATACTGCCACCAAGCATTCTTGAAGATATCAGAGGTATTAGCACAAGTTACCTCATCCTGAGTTTGCAAATCGGTCCTTTACTATAGAGAAAAATGTGAAAATTTGTTGTATTATAACCATCATGGGGTTCGCCGTGATAGTACTGGCCCTTTGGGCACTAGAGTTGCCTTACTAACTGCTCTTGTTTGGGAGCTCTGTGGTGGAGATGGTGCTGTGTCAATAGGAACTGGGTTACTATCTGCTGGGATTGGGGTTAGAGCATCTCCAGCCGCGCCCCCAACAGCCCCCAGGCCACTTTTTCGGCGTCGGCGCCGAAAAAATGGCCGAGTCACCCCCCGAGGAGCCCGTTTTCCACCGGATTGGGCCGAAATTGACGCCGACGTACCCAACTCGAACCCGGAGCGCTCGGGGTCGCCTGGGGGCGCCAGCCAGACCGTTTTTGGCGCGAACTGTGATGGGCCCGCCCTGTCAGCGACGAGCCGCTTCGTTGTCCACATCGCCTCGTTTCCCGCGGGAATCAATGCCAAAGCTGCCGCACTGCCGCGCCATCGCCTCCATTGATGCCGCGAGATCGCCTCCATTGATGCCGCGCCTGCCGCGATACAGCGCGCCGGTCAGCATGCCCATTGATGCCGCGCAGTGAAGCGTCGCGTCGCCCAGTGCCATGGCCGCCCGCCACGCGTCGCCTGGCATGCGCCTCCCGCCGCCCGAGCTCCGGCTATAAAAGCCGCCCGCCTCGCCGGTGAACGCCACACCGCAGCACATCGCCTCTCCCCCCCGCTCGCACACTCCACTCCCCCGCCGACAAGCAATGGCAGCGTGGTACCCTGGCGACTCGGCGATGAAGAGCGGCTTCGGCCGCCACCACCTTCATGAGTGGGAGGCGCGCCTCCTGTTCGAGGCCGACTACCCGGCTCCCCCGGACATGAGGGTGCCGGGCGCGTGGCGTCTGAGCACCGGCGGCGTGCCGGTGCCACCCGCTCCCACCGGGGCGCACCGGCGGGCAGAGATCGCCCGCGTTAGGTCGTCGCTGGCGGAGGAGGAGCGGTGACGACCGGTGTACTCCCCCGACAACAACTCCTTCTAGACGCTCTACTTCGACCGCCGCCGCGACGGCATGATCGTCTCCACCAACGGCGTCATGCCGCGCGGCCGCCACAACGCCGAAGGGCGGCGCGAGTGGTGGGGGGTGCCCGGCCGCACCCTCGAGCATTTCCTCGACTACATCGAGGCCGGCAACACTCCGCGCCTCGAGTACCCCGGCCCCGCACCCCCGTCATTCTCTCGCCGTTGTGGCAGCTCGTGGATGCCGCAGCGGTTGTCGGACGCGACGACCTCCTCCTCCTCGGGTGGCTTACCGACGGCCTTCGCTGTCAAGCCCGAGCCGCAGGACACGGCGGGGGAGTTCCTGCTAGGGCGCCGCACCCGCAGCGGCGCCCTTACCATCCTCGAGCAAGGCCGCGGCGGTAGCCTGCGCCTCGTCCATCCGAAAACCGAGGCGGAGCCTCCCCTGCTCCCGGTGAAGTCGGAGCACCTCGCGATGGCCGCCACCGATGAGACGGCCATGAGGTGGGTGAGGGAGGACTACATCCGCGAGCAGGTGGCTCGCCAGCGCCATGCCCTTGAGGAACTCATGGCGCGCCACCGCCACCCTGTCTGCGAGGTGGACGGCGTCCTCTACCTCGACAGCGACGAGGAGGAGGCTGGGCCATCGCGCGTCGGCGACCCTGGACAGGGCTGCAGCAGCGACAACGACGGGTGGCAGGGCGAGGACGATGAGGACGAGAATGACGACGACGGCGGCGACGGAGACTATACCGTCTTCTACAAACGCCTAGGCATGTAGAAGTCGGACGGCGGCGAGGCGCAGCGAGGACGGCGTCGCTAGGCCGTGTTTGTTTTTTTGTACAAATTTGAATGAATGTCGCCGAGTTTGGATGAATTTTGACGAGTTTGTGCCAAAAAACGCTGACTTCGTTTAGCCTTGGGGCCGACCTGGGGGCGACGACTGGGAACACAGTCGCCCCCACGCCTAAATTCTCGCCGGCTCGCCCCCAGGACACATTTTTTCGGCGTCCTAGGGGGCCTAACGGTTGGAGATGCTCTTAGATTGGGTGAAGCTGGTTCTCTGTCCATCGCAGTAGGGGTACAATCAGCGAGAGTTTGGGTTATGTGTGGTAGGGCTGGTGCTCGTGCATGTACAACCGGGGTGCTATCTCCACCAAGAGGTAGCACTGTTTTATTTGAAGACCGTGTTTTTAGTCCGCTAGATGCTGGCATCACCTGTTCCAATTCAAATGGCTGATAAACAGGAAACATAGTTGAATGTACAGACATTGTATGAGAGACAAATACAATAGATAGTGTGGAAAAGAGAGGACATGAAATAGTCGACATGTATATTGTTTAACTAAAACGGATAGCATGACATAATTTCAGATATATGACGTCTATCTAAACTGGATAGCATAGCATAACATAATTCAAACATATCATGAATAACTAAAACGCCGTGCCAAGTTAGAGCATACACCTTGGTAGGGGGATAGGACTGGTGATCTATCTCTGAATCCATCTCTGAGGAGCTATCGGGACCCAACAAGAGATCTGCTTCGACGGGTAGCACTGTCTGCTCTGAAGGCCTTGTTTTCACTCCGGATTTTCAATCTCCCACCCAGATGGCTGATTCACAGGAAGAGTAGTTTAATGTACAAACATTGGCGACAAATGGAAATGTAATGAAGAAAAGGTTGGGCAAGATATCATTCAAATATATGATGTCTGGTTAAACAGGATGGCATTGCACACATATATTATGGCTGGCTAAAAGACATGAGACTACATAATTCTCATATATGATATAGAAACTAAACAGGTGGCGACAGAACATGTCTAAACTAAGAGAATGACATATATGATGTCAAAAGTAGGCACTCCAAGGCAACATATGCATGATATGACTAACATCATCATGCCAAGGAAGAGCAAACACCTTGGGGGGTAAATAGGAGTGGTCAGCGGCGTCTGAATCCGCCTCAGAACAGATATCTTCCTCAGGATTACAATCTGTAGAGGGGTGGGGAGGGTTTTCCATTGAACCCACCATGGAGCGATGTCTGCATGAGATTGTATTGCCGCACAAAACTCTTCTCCTTTTCTCTACATGTTCAGCATGACTGTGTACAATATCTGACATGCATACGAAAAAATATGGTGAGATTATGTAAGGAGAGCATGCAGAAATTTAGAGTGATGGTAACAACCAGTGGATGGATCTAAAAATAATGATAGCAGGTTGATGATTTCTTTAATTTAATAAAAAGACAGATGATGATTGCTTTACTATTTGTTTCCCACCCAAGATGAACAACATAGGCATAGCCTAGGTGAACCAGATATTAGACAGAGATACTATTCATTGCTTCCTAGATATGTGCCCCACAACTAATTTAGAACTCAAGTTTGAACATTAATTTGGACCTGACTTGGAGTCCAAGAGGTGAACAGTACGATAAAGTAGCAGGTAATTTTAAGTAATGCATAACATAAGCAGAATCAAAGGAGTGCGACCTCTCTTGTGGACCCGTGTACTCCTCAGGTTCATCTGCTGAGTCGATGATGGTGATGCCGTTGCGGTGGGTGCCGGCGGCAGGGAAGGAGTTCTGAGGCGGCAAAAGACGGTCAGGAGTCGTGATGTCTGGTTTGGTGGATGTTTCTGTCGATGGAGCACCTCAGGTGAGGTGGACGACGTCGCGGCACGAGCAGGAAAAACCACACAAAGTTCCCTTCGACACCTACCTGTAACTGAAGTAATTCTGTAAGGGCTCATTTGGCTTGCATGATACTAAAAACGCAGGGATAGGAAAAACACCGAAATAGGATAGGAATGCACATGGTAAACGGAGCATTTGAAAACACAGGATTTCTGTCAACTTGGGTGTTTGGTTTACAGGAATTGGAAGAGCAGAGGAATGCAGAGAAACATGGCCTAAATAAAGAGAAACCATATGAAAGCGTGTACAGTTAGAATGTTATTCTGTCACTAATGCACTTGGTCTTGTTTTCATGCATAGGATTTTGAAAAGTAAGTCCAGTTGGATGTTTTGCTTCATTCCTTTCAACAAAATGCATGAATAATTGAATAGTAGAGTGCCATTGGAAAATTCCCTATTGCTATGTTTTCCCGTCGAACCAAAATAGCCCTAATGGATCGACATGAATGCATAGTAATAAGTGATGCAACAAGTGTACAACCTCTTTGCCGTAGCCGTGTCGACCTCAGCATCATTGGGTTGGTCGCTGAAGCAGTTGAGGTAGAGGTAGCTGTCGGAGGTGTGGAGGAAGATCTTAGTAATCTGTAGACGGCGTCTAGGGCACTGCTCTGTTATGATGGTTCGTTCTGTCGTTGGAGCAGCCCCGGTGAGCCGTAAGACGTCAAGGCGGAAGCAGCACAAGACAGACATCATCAATCTCAAGTGGGATTCTAATAGCATCTCCAATAGATGATGTAAAATAGATGTAAAAATTACATCACCAAAAACCACCTGACTACCACAGATGAGGTAAAAACTGTTGACTCTGAACTTAACTGTCGAAACTGAAATTTACTGTGGAATCTGAATGTTACTGTCGAAACTGAACGCAATGGTAGCAGAGAGGCACTTGACATGTAGTTTAGGGAGGGCCTGCAGTTCATCTTCAACCTGCACCCCCCTGAGCCGCCAGCCACCACCGACCGAACCGCCGGCCCCAGCGCCGCCTCGCCGCCCAGAAACAACTCCCCACCTCCGGTCCGCCGCCGCCCCGGCCAGCCCTATAGCCCCCCCGCCCCCACCCTGAACCCTAAGATAGATAGTGGGGTACCTATCCGGCGAGCCCCCGTCCCCGCTGCGGGTGGTTCTTCCTTAACTCCGGCGAGCCCCCACCCCCTGAAAACCGACTGACCCAAAAGTCGATTCAGTCAGCTGAAGTGTAGCTAAATTAGAGCAGAGCAGCAGCGCGAGCGAGGGGGAGAGTAGCAGCAGCAGCGCGAGCGAGTGAGCGAGAGCCGGAGCAGCAGCAGCTGGGCGAGCGAGCGAGAGTCGGAGCAGCAGTAGCAGATTCGGCTGGTATTGCCGCCGCCGCCGAAGGGGCCTCACACTGGGGGAGAGCCTCCGTGGAGATGTCGCCCGTGGTGCCGGCTTCAAGGTAGCCGCTCCATGGGGGTCCGGGATGGAGCACCGTCGGCGCCGAGAGGTCGAGCTAAGGATAAGGTGCGATGCGATGAGTGTACAACCTCTTTGGTGGCGCCGAGTAGGCCTCGACTTCGTCCGAGGAGTAGGTGAGGATGCTGCGGTTCCGGTAGAGTAGGTTAAGGCGGCACTATGGGGATGGAGCAGGCACGATACACAAGGCGATCGTCGGAGCAGCTCCTTAGAGGTGGAGGACGGGGCGGCTGAACCGGCGGGACGACGAGATGGATGACGGATCCTCATCCGGGGAGGTGGACGAGGGACATCGAGCTGTTGCGGTGGACGACGTCATCGGGGAAGAGGCTTTGCCGAGGCAGCGGTGAGGTGGCAGACAGAGGAGGGTGGGGTTTCGTGGCTGGAGCGGAGACCTTATGGCGGCCTGGGATTTCAAATGGCAAAAAGGAGGTGATGGAGACGCGCTTGTCCAAAATGTAGGGTGTGTTACAAAAGTACCCCCCCCCCAACGATTTGAACTAGTGGACCTTTCGGCACAGGGTTAGAAGGAGGATTTCGCGTGTCGGGATTTGGCAGCTGGAGGGAGTCTTCGCGCGCGTTGTAATTTCGGGATAGCAAGGCGCGGGTTGTGAAGGCGCCAGTTTTGGGAGCACGATATCTGATTTTTCGGGGCACGGGTTGAATTTTAGCGACAAGCCTAACGTGTAATTTTGTACTTGTACGTACCAAATCAATTCGCACTTCCCTCAACCAAAAAGAAAACGAAAAAAAATAAAAGTATTCACACCACACAAAGAGAGAGTCTTGCCCCGTTTTACTATAAAAATGCTATTTAAAGCTACTCATACCAACAATTTAGTGCAATTAAATGGTATTCGGTAGTATGAATCCATGTTATGTCCAATTAAATTTTTTCGCTTGCTGTATAATGCATGTGACCTACTCATACCAACATTTTACTGCATTCCAAATGTCTATACTACCGATGCAATTCGAACTGAATTTGAATTCGTTTCTCTATTTCAATAACAATCTACAATCATGATTGTTGCCAACTTCAACCATCATTCGTGTATTACCTTAATAACACACCACATGATTACTATAGAGATAGATCTGAACTATGTGTACTACATGAACTCGAATTCTATTTTTTGAATACACTTGATGTTGATTCCAAATAATAGTACATTTGATGTACTAACTATATATTCATAATCCAAACCATGTTCCATACGTGTACACCGTGTTTATCACACATAGTATAGTGCCCCGCCCCCTACATTATGACAAGTATTTAGACCTAAGCTGCAAAAGCCACACATTAGCCCAAATTATGATCAATGTTCTATATGTTATACGTAGTACTAGCAAGATGCCCATGCGTTCCACAGAACATCAACATGATCAAGGGGAGGCCTGATTTGCAAATATGGAGAGGGGTGTGGGTATTTTTTTTCAAAATTGCCATAGTTTCCTTCCTATCCGTCAGATATAAACCGGACGGCCTATATTGCAGGATGGCACCATCATCAACAACTCCGTTTTTTTATAAGAGTAGAGATAAAATATATTATACGTAGTATAACATGTTCATAACCACAGCATGTGTATCACCGTTATATATATTCACACATGCATCGGTTTAACACACTATCATAAATTCTTCAAATATTCGAATTCGCTTTTTATAATGAAGTATGATCTCTATTCGTCTTTTACACCCACACAATCCTCTTATCTTTGTAGCTAGCTACCGCTAACTTTCTCTCGTGCATGCAGACGCCCGCATCCCTCTCACCCTCCCTCAGCATCTCTAGCTCCATCGCGCAAATTCGTCTTTTCACTTTAGGTCGTTCACCCACGGTGTGTGTAGCCCCCCAGCTCCTTCTTTATGGCACACATCGATCAATATGCCTCTCTAGCCAGGTGTGTCTAGCACAAAACACAAGCTTCCCCTCTTCTCTTATCACCGTCCATGCCTCACTCCCACCACTCTCTTCATCGATCTCATACTCGCACACTCCTCCCCCCTCGATATAGTATGACTCTCGTACCACCTCCTAGATGCATCCCCCTCTCTCTATCCTTATCCCCGTGCCTCATTTGGTTCTAACACGCACATGCATGTATACCGGTCGATCTCCCAACATATACCTAGGTCGACTTTAACTATTCCCCCACATCGATCGATGTACCTCACAAGTTATGTCATTCTTTCTCTGACAAAGGACGATTGATCTTCCTATGTAGTTATGTCTGCTTACCACAGCCATATCGCCCCCCTCATCATTCGTGCATGCCTCCTGACCCGTCTCTCACACGCACGTGCACAGACAGGCAGGCGACTGCCATCCCCTCTCTTGTTGATATTGCAGGCGTGCCCTCCGGTTGTCTAGCAAGCCTATCCCACCATTTTTTAGAAGCAACTCCACTACCACCCCCTCCAACACTCTAGCTCTGTCTCTCTCCCAACCTTATTCCTCTCCTACACATATGCATGGATGCCGATCGATCTCCCTTAATACATGAGGTAGATCGATCTCCCTTAATACATGAGGTAGGCCTCTCTCCTCCTCCACACATATACTAGCCATTGTACCTCTATAGTTAATTAGGCCTCCCCCCACCACACACTGATAGTCGAGTGCTGTAGGTTGGTATCCATGCCACAAAGACAAACTGCACATGTACCCTCTCACGTTTCCAGCCCATGTTATCTTTCGGCCTTCTCAGGGCCCATTTATTCTTGGGCTCATTTCCAGCATTCGTTTACTTTCGGCCCGTTACTGTCATTTTCTGCTTGTGGGCCAAATAGAGCCCGTGGTTATAGTCGGCCCGTTTGTGGCCCGTTAATACGTTGGGCCGTTTTCATAGTGTCATCAAATACGGCCCATTTATTCTTGGGCTCATTTCCAGCATTCATTTACTTTTGGCCCGTTACTGTCATTTTCTGCTTGTGGGCCAAATACAACCAGTGGTTACAGTCGGCCCGTTTGTGGCCCGTTAATACGTTGGATCGTTTTCATAGCGTCATCAAATACGGCCTATTAACGACGGCCCGTTATGGTTGGCCCATGAACGGACGATTTCAACTCTAGCCCATTTACGGCCATAATGTGGTCTGTTATTGGCCCATGTTTGGCCAACCGATCATACGGCCCGTAGAAGGCCCATTGTGTCAACGACCCGTAGAAGGCCCATTGTTTCTACGACCCTTAGAAGGCCCATTATTTCTATGACCCGTAGGAGGCCCATGTTAACTACAGTAAATATGTAGCCCATTGTTAATGTGGCCTAGTTTAAAAAAAATAGGTTATTCCGGCCACTAGCAAACCGCGAAAAAAGAACACCACTGACTACAGGAAAACAAATAAACAAGACAATAATGAAATAAATAAGCAAGCAATTAATGCTAGCCTATTACAGCTATTACACATATTACATCCACTGGGCATCAAAGTTCGCTACTAGTGCAAATATAGGGAACAAAGCAACATATTACATACACTGGCCGTCAAAATTGTCCACCAGTGCAAATAAACGCGGCATCAAAACATGAGCATAACTGAAACAACTTCAGAAGAGCTCAAGAAACGTGGTATCCACCATGCTAGCAATAAGCTTAGCAAGCTTATTAGCTTTGTCCTGTTTGGCGCTAAAATCCTCCAACGCTTGCTGTTGCACCAGAAAGTATGCATCTGAATGCTCTAGGGACTTCCGCAGTCCTTCCGCTTCTTGTCGCAGCACAGCTGATCGATGTCTTTCAGCTTGTAGTTGAGACTCAAGAAATCGAACTGATTCAAACAGTGAGTTTGAATAGCTTGTGAAAGCGGTAGTGGCCAGTAACTCCAACACTAAACCAAGACAGGACTTTGGGGTTGTCTCATTGTCTTCAAGATAGTCTTCCTTAGCTGTTTTATCAGCTTTGTTGGAGACCAACAAGGATGTGTCACTATCCTGAACCTTATCTGCATTACTTCCTTTACCATTGCTTAATAAGGCACTCTTCCCCAATATTCTGTCAGCATTCTAAAAGAAGAAACAAGCAGACACATAACAGTTTAGCATGTACTAGTATATGAAACTCATTTCGGTGAACCAGTTCATTAGTATGGTGGACATGGTTAAACTACCAAGTATTCTATTGCCAAGTACTAGTACATAATAAAAGCATCAAACAAACATATATCTATGTCCTATGGTCACTGCATTGTCTTGCCAAATAAAAATAGAGACACGGTTCAAATCATATCAGTTCAAGACAAAGCAGCAGTGAAAGAATGCAAAGCGTGGGAAACTACACGGCACAACAAGATTTCATATGGGTACCACGGGTCTACATGTACAACAACACTATTTGCTTTGTTGTGATGCTAGTAATGTGCATGATATGAGAAGTCAACTGTATACACAATTGAAATTGAAATCAACAGAGCTATTGATAAGAGCAAGCCTGTTAAAGAAACATGTGTGAACATACCTGCTGTGCCATTGGAGTTTTGATTGGATGCTTCAGTTTAAAATTAAGTTTGTATGAGTAAATACAGTGATACAAGAGCAAAGCAGTATGCACGATAGCAATCATAGTTAAAAAAAGGCGCGCCTAAGCGGGTGTAACACCCCAAAAAATTAATCATATTTTTATTAATTAAAAATTTGGCTAGAAATAAAATTTTGAATTATATTAGGTCCTTTAATAATTTTAGAGCCTTTTCTATACCTGTCCTTCAAAAATCTTCTCTTCATATAGTAAATTTTTGGAAATAATTTTGTGGGCTCTGGTTGTATCTTGAGTCATTTCATTATTTGTTTAATAACAGTAGAAATTATTTTCATAATAAAATTTTGCCCTAGAAAACTCTTTTAATAGCATTTTCAGTATTTTAAATGCTTCTGTTGCACTACAACCATTATAAATAATTCTCTAAAAATTCCACCATAATTCTGAGAGGTCTTTTGATGCCTATATGTCACTTTGGTGCAAAAACCCAACTTGGTGTTTTGCAAAATCTGAGTGAACCATCCTCCTTTTCATTTCTGTCCATTCTCAAGGTTTCTACTACAACCTCATTTTTTCTTTCTCCAAAAATTCTGATACTTGTCCACCTTATAGTCCTTCCAACGAAACACTTAAGTCCAGGAGATCAGCTCCATTAGCACCAGTTAGACCCACCAAATACACCTCTGTAGTTTCTGTCCAGAAGTGTAATCTGGCAAAACTTGCACTAGCAAGTATTTCCTTTTCCCAAAATAACTTCACCGCCATCTCTACCATCTAAAGAGACCCCATCCTGCCAATTTGCATCATCAACAGAATTCACTATGCCACCTTAGCATTTCAGCAAACACCCTGCAGGCATGACTAAAATTTTGCCAATTTCTAAACCACATTGCACACTTGGTCCCATGGATAAACCACCATGTCTAGTAGCTCCATTACAGAGTGAATCATCCTCATGCTAAATTCCAAATTCAAATGAGTCCATTTGGCCACTGTGGCAATTCATCGAATACCTGGTGTGCATGCTCAGAGCACGAGCAGAGCGCTCGTTTGGCAGGCGTCGGCACCGCCACGCGTGGCCTCCCTGCTGCCTCCCCCGCATGTGTTTCTCCTCCTCTAGCTTCGCGGGCAAGCCAGCAAGCTCGCCGACATACCTTCTTGGCCCCTAGCGCCGCCCACCGCCGTCCACGACGACCAGGACCGCCACCCGAAGAATCCCTCTTTGCCACGTCTCTGTTGGCGCCGTCCCGCCTTAATGGCCAACGGCCAAGGCCATACGCGGCAGCCACCGACGTCGCCACGTAGCACCGACCTCACTGACCCCGCCACCGGCCTCACCGGCCTCACCCGCCGCCGTAAATGGCCGCCGCCTCTGTCCGCCCGTGGACGGCGCCGTCCAAGTTACCTGGCACCTCCCCGAGCCAGCCAGCTCAGCCCCTGGACGGTGGCTTCCCTCAGTAGCTTGCCACGTCGCGCCGCCCTCCCCGCAACCACCTCGCCGGCGCAGTAATGACGACCGCCATCGTGGCTTTCTCGGGAAGCCACGGCATGGCCTCTCCCCGCCTATAAAAGGGGCCCCGAGCACCCCGGCTCCTCATCTCCACCTCTCCCCTCCTCCAGCAAACCATCCCAAGCTCCCAATCAAGCCGAAGCGGCCGTCTTCCCCGACTCCGGCAGCTTCTGCCACCGCCATTCCTCGGATGGTTCCGAGCCAACCACAGCCTCCCCACCACCAAATCTTCCACCACTAACCTCCTTGAGCTCCCTCACATCCATTCCGATCGTCAATTCTGTCGGAGATGACCCGTGGGCAAAACGCCCAATTCGCCCCGCCGGAGCTCTTCGGGTGAGCTCGCCGCCGGCCACTCCGTCCGTCCCAGCTGCCGTGGTGGGTACCGGACAAACCTTCCCGTGCTTCCGACCACGACAGTGGTCTCAGACCCACGAGCGGCGCCTCCGTTCGCCGGCGGTGGTCGCCGGAACGCCGCCTTACACTGTCGCGGGAGAAACAGAGGAGGCCGGCTTGACCTGGGTCAAACCCGACAAGCGGGCCCCCTCTGTCAGGGACTGCAACCGCGACGGGCCGCCTCGCTCCTCTGCACGGTTGACCAGACGGGTCGGCCCAGTTGCTTCCCGACTATATGGCGCTCACGGCGCATCCCTGCTCCCTTCCTATTTTCTTTCCAGCTGTTTTAAAATATTTCCACAGAAGCCAAATTAGATCCAAAATTTATGATTCCAACTTTTGTAGACTTATAAAATCATGATCTGTTTATTTAAATTAGGTGAACATTTTTCCTTTATATAGTTTCTGTTTAATCATTTAAACATTGCTTCTAATCATATATTCCAACTTAGTAATTCCATAAGTAATTCAAATATGCTCTAAATAAATTAATTCTTTTTCTGTTATTTCTTAAACATTCCCTAGTTTATTTTAGTATTTATTTCAAAAACATTTGAAATACTTTTTAGTGCTGTTTTTGGATTATGTGGTGATTTAGATTTTTTTGAAAATAGGAAATGAAGGGGGGATGAATTTTTCAAACTTGTGGAGTGCTCTCAATACTTCTGCATGTTCAAGGCAAGCATCTTGAACACTTGATATGGTGAATGCTTGACAATTGTTTGCTAGTATATTTTTAGCATGGTTTGATGCTTTTAATAGAATTTGCTTATGGGTAGTGATATAGCATACATGCATGGTCATAAGCATATTTTCTCTTGCATGCATTTTGCAACATGCATAAGTTATGAGAATCCAGGAGTGTGCTCCTGTTTTGGACGTGCCGGTGGGCACGGGCCATATTTGACACGGTGGTGTCATGAGATATATGTGGAAGCAGGCAAGGGTTGTGGCCCTGTCCTGATGATATGGTTGAAAGAATAATTTTGTTGTGCTAACCACTGCAGGAATCATAGGCCTCCTGAGTCGACCGTAGATCGAGTCTTGTTCCGGTAACCCCCATACTTGTTTCGTGCTACCACTTGTCCCTGCCTCGGGTAAGGTATGGTTTAGTAAGTTGTTAACCCCTTTCCGTGCACACACCGTACAGAGGGCTACGATGAGGGTTTCCAGGGCCCTGGACTAAATCCAGTCATCGGGTCAAGGGGGCATGGGTGTTTCCGGCTGTCGTGATGCCGAGAGGGAGTGTACCCTTGTAATCCGCGCGTTTGAATAGTGATCCCATGCTATTGGAGGTTGTAGCCTTCCCACTTAGAGTTTTACTTAACTGTTGTTTTGGGTGATCCCTGGCAGCAGAAAAGTTAAGCTGGTGTGTGCTGGTTAGGTGTGTTTTCAACCCAAAGACCATAATGGGAATTAGTCAGTGTCACGATACTGACTAAAGAAATCCTATACTTGTGGGTAAAGAGTACACCCTCTGCAGAGTTTAAAAAACCTATTCGAATAGCCGTGTCCGCGGTTAAGGGCTACGGTCTGGGTTGGTCAAGTGTCGGTCTTAGAGTCGGTCTCCGGAGGAAATATTTAAAAATTGAGCATGGTTATTTTGCAGGATAATTATCGTTGCTACTGGTGTTACCATTAGTATATTTGATGATATGATTATATTTGTGAACTAACCCCCTGCTCTTATTTTACTTTCCAGAGTGTCTCAGGGGCTGGCTAGTCTACCCCGGGCACTCGCCTTTATTTTCAAGTCCTTTTGTGGCGTCCCTCGAGTTTCAGGCGGTTTATCACGCCACTACTCTTGTGGATACCCGACTGGCATTTCTTTTCAAGTCCTTTCGTGGCGTTGCCTGAGTTCTCGGATGGTATCGTCCGATTTCTCTTTTAAACACCCGACTGGCATTTCTTTTCAAGACCGACCGTGGTGTCACTTGACATCCGACCGGCATTTCTTTTATATTTTGTTGGTACAAATCTTTATTTCCTGCACTAACCATTATTCACCATGCCATGTTTTAATTCCTGTCAGCATGCATTTAATATAAGTCTATCATGAGCATATGCATATAGTTTAATTCATCATAACCATATAATTGTTTGCTGTATTTGTTATATCATTTGTCCATGATGTTTGCGAGTACATTCAAACGTACTCACAGGCTTGTCCCTGGCTATTTATTTGGCCAGGTTAGGAGTTCTACGGGGAGAACCACAGTGACGTCCGTGCGAAGCCTAGGAGTGCAGCCACACGGGATAGGAGTTATCCGGGTCAGCTGTTCCTGTGGGAATGGAGCCCCATCGATGTGGAGATCCACAAGCCAATTCCTTCATCCACCACCGGAGTCATTGTTGTATCAGTAGACCTTTATGGTCTTGTATCAAATTCTTGTAAATGCTTGGTAATCTATAACAAGGATGTGTCCACCAGTAACAGTAATCCTGGGCTAGTGATGACACTAGGGGTTAATTTCTGGAATATTGTGTTCCCGAAATCCGGCCCCGACAGCGGGCGCTTAAGCACGCCTAGGCTCTAGGCGTTGGCGAAACACATTGCGCATAACTACGCTTAATCGATGCATAACTGCGCATAAGCATGCACTTTGGTCAGTATAGCGCAAGGCGGTGGCAAAACACACAATTAACGCCTAGCGCTTTTTGGAACTATGATAGCAATGTAATCTTAAATTAGAACAGTTGTTCTTCAGGTTTAGGCGCTTGTTCAACATGAACACAGTACAGTAAGACGCAAGAATATATTACTTAAAATAGAAAATGAGCTCATAGACCTTACCACATTCTTGGTTCGGGACCAGTACAGAACAAGGCGTTCCTAGTCATCTTCCAGAAAATGTGTCTCAGGAGAACGTAAGGGAATTTGATGAGTTTCTTTGCCGGTGAAGTACGTTTTCTTCAGGTAATTTCGATACTGCCACCAAGCATACTTGAAGATAGCAGAGGTATTAGCACAAGTTACCTCATCCCTAGTTTCCAAATTGGTCCTTCTCTATAGAGAAAAATGGGAAAATTTGTTGTATTATAACCATCATGGAGGTAGGATGTATGGGACAAAGCAAAGTAATTGCCATGAATAACATTACTTACACATAACTCCTGGACAAACACCTGCAACAGGCATTTTCCTTCATCTTCAGTATAATATTTCCAAGATGGGAAGATACACACATACGATTTAACAACATCAAATGCGATAGATGCTAAAGTACGACTAGCTGGTTGTGCTTCCACCACAGGAATAAGCGTACTAACTGGTGGAGTTGGGGTTCGCCGTGATAGTACTGGCCCTTTGGGCACTGGAGCTGCCTTACCAACTACTCTTGTTTGGGAGCTCTGTGGTGGAGATGGTATTGTGTCAACAGGAACTGGGTTACTATCTGTTGGGATTGGGGTTATGTCAGGCCCAAGATGCGATTCTAGCCCGATCACGTGACACTTACGTGATTGGGGCATAACCGCATTTCGGGCGCTTAGCAAGATGGATATCATTACATCGTACCATTACATACATACATGGGGGATACAACAATACATACAAGTCACATGAATACAACATCATCAATACAAGGTATCCGACTACGGATACAAACATGAAAAGAACAACGACATCCATCTGCTATCCCAGGCTGCCGACCCGGAACCAAACCCAAGACTGAAGAAGAAGAAGAAGACGAAAAAAAGATCTCCAACACAACGATCATCACTCTCACGTCAAGACATCGGAAACCTGCACCTGCAACTGTTGTTGTAGTATCTGTGAGCCACGAGGACTCAGCAATCCCATAACCATGGGTAACAAGACTATCAAAGCTTAAAAGGTAGGAAGAGGTAAAGTGGTGAGGTTGGAGTAGCGGCTAAGCAAAATGTATGGTGGCTAACTTACGAGTACCAGAATAAGATGAGCATGTACGCAAACGGTCGCAAACTAGTAGTGATCGCTAAATATCCTGAACTGCCTACGAGTCAAACATAACCCCATCGTGTTCTCTTCTCAAAGTGAAAAGAGACAGTCACGGTTACTCACACAGTTGTGTGTTTTAACTCGGATCCTCTGTCAAGTTTTCTACAACCGTACATTAACAAATTCCAATCTGCCACATAACTGCGGGCACGGCTTTCGAATGATCATAACCCTGCAGGGGTGTCCCAACTTAGCCCATCACAAGCTCTCACGATCAGCTGAAGTAATAATAATTATTACCCCTTATCTTAGGGAAATCCGATCAGGCTTGGTATCCCGGTGCACAAGACATTTCGACAATGGTAAAACAAGTCCATCAAGACCTCCCGGCGTGCCGACACCCTGATAGTAGCCGCTCATATCTCATCTCAGGACACGATCGGATGGGACAGCCTACGGGAGCCAATCCTCAAGTTTCCCCGTGGTGGCCCCGCAGTCGGCCCATTTGGGACCAACACCATCAGCACTGGCCCCCCCTGCTATGTAGAAATAATACTCGGGGACGCGACCCCCTATGCAATTTAATTAATTAATTAAGTTGTTATTATGAGACAAATTAAAACCAATGTTGGGCCTTGCTGGAGGAGTTTTATTCAAAGACGAAGTGTCAAGGGGTCCCCATATACCCAACCGTGTAAGGAACACAAAATCAAGGAACATAATGCCGGTTTATCGGCGCCTAAGGTGGCATGAGTGGAACAAAACACCGAGCAAAAGGCCAAGCCTTCCACCCATGCCCAGTATATAGGTGTGTTAATAATAATAATAGATATTGTGATATTCCCAAAGCATCAAGTTCCAACATGGAACAATCTTCATCTTCACCTGCAACTAACAACGCTATAAGAGGGGCTGAGCAAGCGGGTAACATAGCCAAACAACGGTTTGCTAGGAAGGTGTCAAAGGTTAGAGGTTTCATGGCAACAAGGAGAGGGGTGACAATAAAGATGGGTAGCGCGACATATAACGATAGCATCGAGACACTAAGCATGGCAATGATAGTAAAGGTATCCAAGGGTATGGTCATCTTGCTTGAGATCCCGCAAGGAAGAAGAACGATCCCATGAAGAAGACGAAGAAGAAGCCTTGAGGTCGAACCTCGGGAAGTCGAACGAATCCTCTCGATCGCAACGGAACAAGCACTAACGAGAAGTAGCAAGCAATACGGTAAACACACAACACAAGAACATGACAATATGCATCAAGCAAGTGTGATGCAAGACAAGTCTATATATGATGCAATACATGGCAAGGTAGGAAGCACAGAAAAACAACACAAGAACATGACAATATGCTCAAGCAAGTATGATGCAAGAGAAGTCTATATATGATGCAATACATGGCAAGGTAGGAAGCATAGAAAAACAACACAAGTCACCAAGTTTAAATGAGGCCGGAAACTACATATAACAAATCCGGTAAGTCCTCATATGCATAGTTTGAAATTAGTCCAGATCTGAACAAACCTTAAGTTAAAGTTGTTAAAAAGCAAGTTAACATGCACCAAGATGATCTACACGAAATTCTGGTCAAGTTTCATATAAAGTTTGTTTAATTCGGAGCTACGGCCTAGAAGATATGAGCAAAACAAGACAAGCATGGCAATGGTGCAAGATGCACCCAAACACCAAGCAAAATCACTTCAAACATGAAAACAATGTGATATTATGATTCTACATGCAAAATCACACAAGTTTCATATAAGGCACGCTCAAAACGGAGCAACGGGCTAAAAGATACACACGAACCAAGATATAACAACAAGCTGAAGTTAACAGCCACATAGCAACTTTGGAGCAAGGTAAATATATGCTACAACACTCAAACATGGTAATAATAAGCATGGGTGTGAAGTAGACATGATACTTAACAAGTAGGAACTTAGAACACACCCAAAAGCTTGCTGGAACACATTTAAACAAGCATGGCAAGATGCAATAAAATTATCCAGACTTAGCCAAAATCTGGGAAGGCAAAAACATCATCACGATGCTGCCTTCGGAGACACAAAACAACATGCATATCAACTCAACTAAGCATATAAAGGTCATGGACATGTAGTAGACATCTCCTACAGCAAACAGCTTCATTGGAGCAACTCCATAGGAGGCATGGATCAATAGCAACAAGCTACACCAAATTGAACATGCTGTTAAAAACCTGACAGTTATATTTTATAGCAACTTGAGAGCAAGAAATAAATAAGCTACAGCAGGTCATATGATCAAGTAAGGGCATGAATGGATAGACAATAACATGGACAACAAGACATGATCATTGGCCACTCCAAAACAAACAAGGATTTGACTAGGGCATCAAGCAAACATGGCATTAGGATATGACAGATTCCAGACTTAGCAGAAATTTCACTAAGTATAAAACAGCAATAACAACATGGCATATTTACAAGCATGTTTAAGTCACCTCAAGGCATATCATGGAAAGATAAATGCACCACAGCAAAGACCATATTATTGTGCTTCTAAAACATCTAGACATGTGGCATGAGAACAAACACAACAATAGCAAAGAGTAATTGAAATCAGCATCTCATAACAAGTTTCAGAACTTAACAGCCAAATGCACTTTTGCAACAGAGATTAACATGGCAATATGAACTCAAAAAAGCATGCTACAGCAACCATCATGTAGTACACATCACAATGAACATTTCGACATATCATATCCATCATTTGGATAAACATGCACCAAGTTATCATATCTCAAACATGGCAACAAAATAACAAGTAGCAGCAGTTTATAACAAGTAGCACTCTTGCAACAGAGATTAGAGCATCAAGATGAACTCAAACAAGCATGGCACAATGGAACAAAGTGTAGAGCATAGCACCACAATCATTTTGACATGTCATTCACTCACTTTGGAGAAGCACACAAAAAAATATCACCATGCAAACCTATGATGTTTTTTAACATGTCACTTTTGCAAACTTACTCAAACAACTAGTTAAAACATTTTAACATGGGTGAAAGTTAATTATTGTGAAACTAGATAGAATTCTAAGCATTTTTCATGTACAAAGTTTTACAAATTATGCATAGTTTGTGAGATATTAAATGCATGAACATGAGGGGCTCAACTGCAAAACTGTTTTCTCTGGTTAAACCAAAATCGCAGCTCTGAGGGAAAAAACTACATGGCCGAAACAGCTGGCGGCCTGGGCCTTACCAGATGGCCTTGGGCCGGTCGGAGGAGGCCGGGAGCGGGGGCGGCCCACGCGATCGTGATCGAACGGCCAAGAGCATGGAGGGGTTAGAATGGGCTAGGTGGGCTGTGTGAATAGGGTGCTCGGCCAAAAGAGAGGAGGCTTCCGGCGGTTAACACAGTTAACCGTTGGGCTATCAAACGAGCTCCGAACGCGACGAAACTTGACAGGCGGTCTACCTATGCTATAATAAGACCACACGCCAAGTTTCAACCCATTCCGAGAACGTTTTTCGGCCACTCATAAAATAAATATTCAGAGGCGCCGCGGGCGCGTGTGAGTGTGTCTGGGCTCAGAACGGACAACGGAAAGGACGAGATGGACTCGGACGGATGCAAGTTTTGAAAACATGCTGACGCAAGCACACATGATGACATGGCAAAATGCAACACGCAAGCAGATGACATGGCAACGACGACGAATAACTGACTGACACCTAGCGCATCGGTCTCGGGGTGTCACAGGTTAGAGCATCTCCAGCCGCGCCCCCAACAGCCCGCCCAGGCCACTTCTTCGGCGCCGACGCCGAAAAAATGGCCATGTCGCGCCCCTAGGAGCCCGTTTTCCGCCGGATTGGGCCGAAATTGACGCCGGCGTACCCAACTCGTACCCGACGCGCCGGGGGTCGCCTGGGGGCGCCGGACGGACCGTTTTTGGCGCGAACTGTGATGGGCCCACCTTGTCAGCGACACGCCGCTTTGTTGTACACATCGCCTCGTTTCCCGCAGGAATCAATGCCAAAGCTGCCGCACTGTCGCGCCGTCGCCTCCGCGCCGGTCAGCATGCCCATTGATGCCGCGCAGTGAAGCGTCGTGTCGCCCAGTGCCACGGCCGCCCGCCATGCATCGCCTGGCATGCGCCTCCCGCCGCCCGAGCTCCGGCTATAAATGCTGCCCGCCTCGCCGGTGAAAACCACACCGCAGCACATCACCTCTCTCCCCCCCCCTCCCCGCTCGCACACTCCACTCCCCCGCCGACGAGCAATGGCAGTGCGGTACCCAGGCGACTCGGCGGCGAAGAACGGCTTCGGCCGCCGCCACCTTCACGAGTGGGAGGCGCGCCTCCTGTTCGAGGCCGACTACCCGGCTCCCCCGGACATGAGGGTGCCGGGCGCGTGGCGTCTGAGCGTCGACGGCGTGCCGGTGCCACCCTCTCCCATCGGGGCGGACCGGCGGGCAGAGATCGCCCGCGTTAGGTCGTTGCTGGCGGAGGAGGAGCGGCGACGACTGGCGTACTCCCCCGACAACAACTCCTTCTGGATGCTCTACTTCGACCGCCGCCGCGACGGCCTGATCGCCTACACCAACGGCGTCGTGTCACGCAGCCGCCACAACGCCGAAGGGCGGCGCGAGTGGTGGGGGGTGCCCGGCCAAACCCTTGAGCACGTCCTCGACTACATCGAGGCCGACAACACGCTGCGCCTCGAGTACCCCGGCCCCGCACCCCGTCCTTCTCTTGCCGCCGTGGCAGCTCGTGGATGCCGCAGCGGTTGTCAGACGTGACGACCTCCTCCTCCTCGGGTGGCTCACCGGCAGCCTTCGGCTTCAAGCCTGAGCCGCAGGACACGACGGGGGAGTCCCCGCTAGGGCGTCGCACCCCCAGCGGCGCCCTCACCATCCTCGAGGAAGGCTGCGGTGGTAGCCTGCGCCTCGTCTGTCCGAAAACCGAGGCGGAACCTCCCCTGCTCCCGGTGAAGTCAGAGCACCTCGCGATGGCCGCCGCCGACGAGACGGCCATGAGGTGGGCGAGGGAGAACTACGTTCGCGAGCAGGTGGCTCGCCAGCGCCACACCCTTAAGGAACTCAAGGCGCGCCACCGCCGCCCCGTCCGCGAGGTGGACGGCGTCCTCTACCTCGACAGTGACGAGGAGGAGGCCGGGCCATCGCGCGTCAGCGACCATGGACAGGGCTGCAGCAGGGACAGCGGCGGGTGGCAGGGCGAGTACGACGAGGACGAGGACAAGGACAACGACGATGACGACGACGACGACGGCGGTGGCGGAGACTATACCGTCTTCTACAAGCGCCTAGGCATGTATAAGTCGGACGACAGCGAGGCGCGGCGAGGACGGTGTAGCTAGGCCGTGTTTGCTTTTTTTTATTTTTTATTTTTGTACAAATTTGAATGAATGTCACCGAGTTTGGATGAATTTTGACGAGTTTGTGCCAAAAATGCCGACTTCGTATAGCCCTGGGGCCGACCTGGGGGGCGACGACTGGGAACGTAGTCGCCCCCATGCCTAAATTCTCGCCGGCTCGCCCCCAGGACACGTTTTTTCGGCGTCCTAGGGGGCCGAACGGCTGGAGATGCTCTTAGATTGGGTGAAGCTGGTTCTCTGTCCATCGCCGTAGGGGTACAATCTGTGAGAGTTTGGGTTATGTGTGGTAGGGCTGGTTCTCGTGCATGTACAACCGGGGTGCTATCTCCACCAAGAGATAGCACTGTTTTATTTGAAGATCGTGTTTTTAGATCGCTAGATGCTGGCATCACCCGCTCCAATTCGAATGGCTGATAAACAGGAAACATAGTTGAATGTACAGACATTGTATGAGAGACAGATACAATAGATAGTGTGGAAAAAAGAGGACATGAAATAGTTGACATGTATATTGTTTAACTAAAATGGATAGCATGACATAATTTCATATATATGATGTCTATCTAAACTGGATAGCATAGAATAACATAATTCAAAGATAGGATGAATAACTAAAACGTCGTGCCAAGTTAGAGCATACACCTCGGTGGGGGGATAGGACTGGTGATCTACCTTTGAATCCATCTCTGAGGAGCTATCGGGACCCAACTAGAGATCTGCTTCGATGGGTAGCACTGTCTGCTCTGAAGGCATTGTTTTCACTCCAGATTTCCAATCTCCCACCCAAATGGCTGATTCACGGGAAGAGTAGTTTAATGTACAAACATTGACGACAAATGGAAATGTAATGAAGAAAAGGATGGGCAAGATATCATTCAAATATATGATGCCTGGTTAAACATGATGGCATTGCACACATATATTATGGCTGGCTAAAAGACATGAGACTACATAATTCCCATATACGATATAGAAACTAAACAGGTGGCGACAGAACATGTCTAAACTATGTGGATGACATATATGATGTCAAAAGTAGGCACTGCAAGGCAACATATGCATGATATGACTAACATCATCATGCCAAGGTAGAGCAAACACCTTGGGGGGTAAATAGGAGTGGTCAGCGGCGTCTGAATCCGCCTCAGAACAGATATCTTCCTCTGGATTACAATCTGGAGAGGGGTGGGGAGAGTTTTCCATTGAACCCACCATGGAGCAATGTCTGCATGACATTGTATTGCCGCACAAAACTCTTCGCTTTTCTCTACATGTTCAGCATGACTGTGTACAATATCTGACATGCATACGAAAAAATATGGTGAGATTATGTAAGGAGAGCATGCAGAAATTTAGAGTGATGGTAACAACCAGTGGATGGATCCAAAAATAATGATACCAGGCTGATGATTGCTTTAATTTAATAAAAAGACAGATGATGATTGCTTTACTATTTGTTTCCCACCCAAGATGAACAACATAGGCATAGCCTAGGTGAACCAGATATTATACAGAGATACTATTCATTGCTTCCTTGATATGTGCCCCACAACTAATTTAGAACTCAAGTTTGAACATTAATTTGGACCTGACTTGGAGTCCAAGAGGTGAACAGGATGATAAAGTAGCAGGTAATTTTAAGCAATGCATAACATAAGCAGAATCAAAAGAGTGCGACCACTCTTGTGGACCCGTGTACTCCTCAGGTTCATCTGCTGAGTCGATGATGGTGATGCCGTTGCGGTGGGTGCCAGCGGCAGGGAAGGAGATCTAAGGTGGAAAATGGCAGTCATGAGTCGTGATGTCTGGTTTGGTGGATGTTTCTGTCGATGGAGCACCTCAGGTGAGGTGGACGACATCGCGGCAAGAGTAGGAAAAACCACACAAAGTTCCCTTCGACACCTACCTGTAACTGAAGTAATTCTGTGAGGGCTCATTTGGCTTGCATGATTCTAAAAACGCAGGGTTAGGAAAAACACCGGAATAGGATAGGAATGCACATGGTAAACAGAGCATTTGAAAAGACATGATTTCTATCAACTTGGGTGTTTGGTTTACAGGAATTGGAAGAACAGTGGAATGCAAAGAAACATGGCCAAAATAAAGTGAAACCATATGAAAGCATGTACAGTTAGAATGTTATTCTGCCACTAATGCACTTGGTCTTGTTTTCATGCATAGGATTTTGAAAAGTAGGTCCAGGTGGATGTTTTGCTTCATTCCTTTCAACAAAATGCATGAATAATTGAATAGTAGAGTGCCATTGGGAAATTCTCTATTGCTATGTTTTTCCGTCGAACCAAAATAGCCCTAATGGATCGACATGATTGTATAGTAATAAGTGATGCAATAAGTGTACAACCTCTTTGCCGTAGCCGTGTCGACCTCACCATCATTGGGTTGGTCGCTGAAGCAGCTAAGGCAGAGGTGGCTATCGGAGGTGTGGAGGAAGATCTTAGTAATCTGTAGACGGCGTCCAGGGCACTGCTCTGTTATGATGGTTCGTTCTGTCGTTGGAGCAGCCCCGGTGAGCCGTAAGACGTCAAGGTTGAAGCAGCACAAGACAGACATCGTCAATCTCAAGTGGGATTCTAATAGCATCTCCAATAGATGATGTAAAATAGATGTAAAATTTACATCACCAAAAACCACCTGACTACAACAGATGAGGTAAAAACTGTTGACTCTGAACTTAACTGTCGAAACTGAAATTTACTTTGGAACCTAAATGTTATTGTCGAAACTGAACGCAATGGTAGCAGAGAGGCACTTGACATGTAGTTTAGGGAGGGCATGTAGTTCATCTTCAATCTGCACCCCCCTGAGCCGCCAGCCACCACCGACCGAACCACCGGCCCCAGCGCCGCCTCGCCGCCCCGAACAACTCCCAACCGCCGGTCCGCCACCGCCCCAGCCAGCCATATAGGCCCCCCGCCCCCACCCTGAACCCTAAGATAGATAGTGGGGTACCTCTCCGGCGAGCCCCCGTCCCCGCTGTGGGTGGTTCTTCCTTAACTCCGGCGAGCCCCCCACCCCCTGAAAACCGACTGACCCGAAAGTCGATTCAGTCAACTGAAGTGTAGCTAAATCGGAGCAGAGCAGTAGTGCGAGCAAGGGGGAGAGTAGCAGCAGCAGCGCGAGCGAGCGAGAGCCGGAGCAGCAGTAGCTGGGCGAGCGAGCGATCGAGCGAGAGCCGGAGCAGCAGCGGCGGCGCGAGCGAGCGAGCGAGAGCCAGAGCAGCAGCAGCAGATTCGGCTGGTATGGACGCCGCCGCCGAAGGGGCCTCACACTAGGGAGAGCTGCCGTGGAGATGTCGCCCGCGGCGCCGGCTTCAAGGTAGCCTCTCCATGGGGGTGCAGGATGGAGCACCGTCGGCGCTGGGAGGTCGAGCTAAGGAGAAAGTGCGATGCGATGAGTGTACAACCTCTTTGGTGGCGCTGAGTAGGCCTCGGCTTCGTGGGGATGGAGCAGCCGCGATAGACGAGGCGATTCCGGTGGACCAGGTTAAGGCAGCGCTGTGGGGATGGAGCAGCCGCAATAGACGAGGCGATCGTCGGAGCAGCTCCTTGGAGGTGGAGGACGGGGCGGCTAAACCGACGGGACGACGAGATGGACGACGGATCCTCATTCGGGGAGGTGGACGAGGGACGTCGAGCTGTTGCGGTGGACGACGTCGTTGGGGATGAGGCTCCGGTGAGGCAGCGGTGAGGTGGCGAACGGAGGAGGGTGGGGTTTCGCGGCTGGAGCGGAGAGCTTATGGCGGCCTGGGATTTCAAATGGCAAAAAGGAGGTGATGGAGACGCGCTTGTCCAAAATGTAGGGTGTGTTACAAAAGTACCCCCCACCGATTTGAACTAGCGGACCTTTCGGCTCAGGGTTAGAAGGAGGATTTCGCGTGTCGGGATTTGGCAGCTAGAGGGAGTCTTCGCGCGCGTTGTAATTTCGGGATAGCAAAGCGCGGGTTGTGAAGGCACTAGTTTTGGGAGCACGATATCTGAATTTTCAGGGCGCGGGTTGAATTTTAGGGACAAGCCTAACGTGTAATGTTGTACTTGTACGTACCAAATCAATTCGCACTTCCCTCAACCAAAAAGGAAACGAAAAAATAAAACTATTCACACCACACAAAGAGAGAGTCTTGCCCTGTTTTACTATAAAAATGCTATTTAAAACTACTCATACCAACAATTTAGTGCAATTAAATGCTATTCGGTAGTATGAATCCATGTTATGTCCAATTAATTTTTTTCGCTTGCTGTATAATGCATGTAACCTACTCATACCAACATTTTAGTGCATTCCAAATGTCTATACTACCGCTGCAATTCGAACTGAATTTGAATTCGTTTCTCTATTTCAATAACAATCTACAATCATGATTGTTGCCAACTTCAACCATCATTCGTGTATTACCTTAATAACACACCACATGATTACTATAGAGATAGATCTGAACTATGTGTACTACATGAACTAGAATTCTATTTTTTGAATACACTTGATGTTGATTCCAAATAATAGTACATTTGATGTACTAACTATATATTCATAATCCAAACCATGTTCCATACGTGTACACCGTGTTTATCACACATAGTATAGTGCCCCGCCCCCTACATTATGACAAGTATTTAGACCTAAGCTGCAAAAGCCACACATTAGCCCAAATTATGATCAATGTTCTATATGTTATACATAGTACTAGCAAGATGCCCATGCGTTCCACAGAACATCAACATGATCAAGGGGAGGCCTGATTTGCAAATATGGAGAGGGGTGTGGGTATCTTTTTTCAAAATTGCCATAGTTTCCTTCCTATCCGTCAGATATAAACCGGACGGCCTATATTGCAGGATGGCACCATCATCAACAACTCCGTTTTTTATAAGAGTAGAGATAAAATATATTATATGTAGTATAACATGTTCATAACCACACCATGTGTATCACCATTATATATATTCACACATGCGTCGGTTTAACACACTATCATAAATTCTTCAAATATCCGAATTCGCTTTTTATAATGAAGTATGATCTCTATTCGTCTTTTACACCCACACAATCCTCTTATCTTTGTAGCTAGCTACCGCTAACTTTCTCTCGTGCATGCAGACGCCCGCATCCCTCTCACCCTCCCTCAGCATTCTCTAGCTTCATCGTGCAAATTCGTCTTTTCACTTTATGTCGTTCACCCACGGTGTGTGTAGCCCCCCCAGCTCCTTCTTTACGGCACACATCGATCGATATGCCTGTCTAGCCAGGTGTGTCTAGCACAAAACACAAGCTTCCCCTCTTCTCTTATCATCGTCCATGCCTCACTCCCACCACTCTCTTCATCGATCTCATACTCGCACACTCCTCCCCCCTCGATATAGTATGACTCTCGTACCACCTCCTAGATGCATCCCTCTCTCTCTCTATCCTTATCCCAGTGCCTCATTTGGTTCTAACACGCACATGCATGTATACCGGTCGATCTCCCACCATATACCTAGGTTGAATTTAACTATTCCCCCCACATCGTTCGACGTACCTCACAAGTTATGTCTCTTCTTTCTCTGACAAAGGACGATTGGTCTTCCTATGTAGTTATGTCTGCTTAGCATAGCCATATCGCCCCCCTCATCATTCGTGCATGCCTCTTGACCCGTCTCTCACACGCACGTGCACAGACAGGCAGGCGGCATCCATCCCCTCTCTTATTGATATTGCAGGCGTGCCCTCCGTTTGTCTAGCAAGCCTATCCCTCCATTTGTTAGAAGCAACTCCACTACCACCCCTTCCAACACTCTAGTTCTGTCTCTCTCCCAACCTTATTCCTCTCCTACACATATGCATGGATGCCGATCGATCTCCCATAATACATGAGGTAGATCGATCTCCCTTAATACATGAGGTAGGCCTCTCTCCTCCTCCACACATATACCAGCCATTGTACCTCTATAG
>LR738715.1:306041471-306056925 GCA_902687465.1 Secale cereale | reverse complement strand
CGAGTGCTGTAGGTAGGTATCCATGCCACAAAGACAAACTGCACATGTCCCCTCTCACGTTCTAGTAGGCCAGCCACTCTATATCTTTGACGTGGGCACACACAAATTCGATGGCACTCTTTATCGATCGCGCGTGCACGCACACACACACACAACATCCCTCTCTTCAATTCTATGGATACCTCAAGCCGATGATACCTCCACTCTCTTCTCGTGGATCGCCCCCTCTATATATATGATATATCCAGGACTCTATTTCACACACATTGATATGTTACATTTTTTATTGACCCACCCCCACCCCAAAACTCTCACGAACCCACACACTATATCTCTCTACGTTTGTACCTCTCTCACACAACCCCACTTAGGTGGTGTACGTATACAAGAAGAGAATAGGTGCACCGTGCACGTACTCACGCTTCGTGCTCAGCCACACCCGCGCGGGTACATGGTGGAGCTCATTTCTGTATGAAATGGCAGCCCACATGCTAATTTGAACGCATGTAGCGGTTGTTTACCTACGGAGGTCGTGTACCACGCGTGCACGAAACAAAGTTCGACTTGATGCGTTGGCGCGTTATTTTTAAATAAAGTTATATCGCTCAATGGCACGTACACAAAATATAAAACGATTTTTATGGAGAAAAAGGTAGTCTGCTCCACTATATACAATGGAGCCTGCCTGCCTGGTTTGTCTCTCTTCAGAGTATCTCACACAAGGCTACGGTGGCCTCTCTCTCTCTCTCTCTCTCACCGTTGGTCACTGATCCGACCGCATTCCGTTCGCCGGCGGAAAGGGAGGACGTGCATCATTTCTCCGTTCGACGGCGCCGAGGCAGCACGTCCCGATCTGCGGTACACGCCATTCTCTCTGACCAAGCTCCGGCGTGGTAGGGCCTACGCCACCTTCTCGTTACCGCAATATGGCCAGATTCCGCCCGCCGCCGCTCACCTAGTCACATCCCAATGACCTCCAGGTATCCCCTCCGGCCTTGCTCCACTGCCCGTCTTCCCACGTCGTTGCATGTGGATCTTCCATAGTTCTTTGCCCAAAACGTAGCTCATCCGGCATACTTTCCATATTGCAATCTCGTCCTCACACCGTTTTAGACAAACACAGCCGTGTTGTTATCTTCCCTTAGGACAAGGAATATGCTTCTTTTTTATCGTCGCATGTGTCATCAACTGTTATTGTCCAGTAATTGTTTCCTTTCTACCTCTTTTTTGCAAACATGGCTATCCATTTCACCTCGTTGCTATTGCGACCTTTTGGTGAACTGCACAAATCACTTTTTTCTTAAGAGTGTTTTGTGCAGTTCTACCAAAATGTCACATGGGCAACGTCTCTACATTTCAGTGCGACTGCACAAAGGGTGATTGGTTTTGCTCTATCCTCCTCATTCAACTCCGAGCCTAATCTTCTCCAACTAGTTTGTCTTAAGAGAGACTACAAAGGTGACCGGCTTCTATTTGTGTGTTTATTGTTTCATTAGAAGTCCTCTATTATCGTAATCACACTTAATATCTTTGGAACAGGGACGCTCGGCTCTATTTTAGTGGAACTTCACAAAATGATCAGAATATTGCACGCTCTAGACAGCTACTTTTTTCCCAACATGCCTTGTTGATTTAGACAGAGCTGGGGGGGGGGGACGTTGCTTCCAATGAAAGCATGGATCAATTTTAATTTAACACCTTCTCACAACTTTGTCTTTAGTTGTGATGTAAATATTAGCTCTGATTAGCAAGGAAGTTAGTTTTTTGTTGTTTCCGAAAGAGCGTCGATGGCAAGACACACAAAACAAAAGCTCAAAGCTCACACCATTGTACAATTTCATGTCGCTGGAAAATTATTTGTATAGTACGTCAATTATGTAAACAAATGCTGGAAGCTTGATAGCATTGCCAGAAGCTTCTTCGGCATCCGGGTCCATGTGCCATGCACAAAATTATACTCCTTCGTTCCTAAATATTTGTCTTTTTACAAATTTCAAATGGGCATATTTTAGAGTGTAGATACACTCATTTTGCTTCGTATATGTACTCCCTCCGTTCCTAAATATTTGTCTTTCTAGAGATTTCAACAAGTGACTACATACGGAGCAAAATGAGTGAATCTACACTCTAAAATATGTCTATATACATCCGTATGTAGTAGCCATTTGAATCTCTAAAAAGACAAATATTTGAGTAGTTACTCGTTGAAATCTCTAGAAAGACAAATACTCCGGAGTATATTTAAGAACTGAGGGGGTAGTGCACAGCCGCATGGGAGACTCAGACCGGTCGTTGCGCCGCATTAATAGTGAGTAATGAGCAGTCAAATCATAAGCCCCACCTTTCCCACTGTAAGTTGCTCGGAAGAAGCAACCATCAATACACTCTTCTTTGAATCCGCTCATACTACTCCATCCGTCACTGTTTATAGAGCACGCTTCAGAAAAAGAGAAAATCTCAGGAACCAAGGCGACTAGCAAATGGCCTGAAAAATAGCATTGGTAATTATAGCACGACATCTATTACTAGAGGAAATAATGCGTACACATATGCATTCAGTGCTTCCACCCCGGGTACACACATGCATGCACTTACTACACTCCGTAGTACTACATCGAGAGAAAATTGCGGTTACCACGCCCTAATTAATTGAGCATTAAACGAAACGTGTCTAAAGTCTCTCTCGTGGTGGGAATGCATTGAGAGAAATGCATCATAATGAAGCGCGCCCTGTAAACTATGACGGAGGGAGGAGTAGTATGAAGGTGAAAAATCAAGTACGTGCTACTTCTTGAGCTTGCGTTGTATTCCCTCGAAGAGGAAAGGGAGATGCAGCACAGTAGCGTAAGTATTTCCCTTAGTTTTTGAGAACCAAGGTATCAATCCAGTAGGAGACCACGCGCCAGTTCCTCGCACCTGCACAAACAAATAAGAGCTTCGCAGCCAACGCGATAAGGGGTTGTCAATCCATTTACGGTCACTTACGAGAGTGAGATCTGATAGAGATGATAGTTGATATTTGTGGTATTTTTTGTTTAATAAAACAGCAAATAAAAGCGGTAAAAGTAAAGTAGATGTAGATTGATATGTTGAGAATAGACCCGGGGACCATAGTTTTCTCTAGTGGCTTCTCTCATGATAGCGATATTCTACGGCGGGTAAACAAATTACTGTCGAGCAATTGATAGAAAAGCGAATAATTATGAGACTATCTAGGCATGATCATTGTATATAGGCATCACGTCCGAGACAAGTAGACCGACTCCTGCCTGCATCTACTACTATTACTCCACACATCGACCGCTATCCAGCATGCATCTAGTGTATTGAGTTCATACGAACAGGGTAACGCCTTAAGCAAGATGACATGATGTAGAGGGATAAACTCAAGCAATATGATCTAAACCCCATCTTTTTATCCTCGATGGCAACAATACAATACGTGCCTTGCTGCCCCTACTGTCACTGGGAAAGGACACCACAAGATTGAACCCAAATCCAAGCACTTCTCCCATTGCAAGAACTATAGATCTAGTAGGCCAAACCAAACCAATAATTCGAAGAGACTTGCAAGGATATTATGAGAACACATAAAAAGTTCAGAGAAGAACCAAATATCTTTCATAGATAACCTTGATCATAAACTCACAATTCATCGGATCTCGACAAGCACACCGCAAAAAGAGATTGCATCGAATAGATCTCCACGAAGACCGAGGAGAGCTTTGTACTGATATCCAAAGAGAGAGAAGAAGCCATCTAGATACTAGCTATGGACCTGAAGGTCTGTGGTAAAGTACTCACAACTCATGGTGAGGGCGATGATGATGATGATGAAGGCCTCCGTGATGGATCCCCCTCCGGTGGAGCTCCGGAACATGCTCCAAGATGGGACCTCCATGGGAACAGAAGCTACGGCGGTGGAATTAGGGTTTTCTCTCTGTTCACAGAGTTTCTGGGGTACGTGGACTTATATAGGAAGAAGGAGGGCACTGGGGGACGCTCGAGTGGGCCTCGAGGCAGGGGGAGCGCCCTGGGAAGGGGGGCGCGCCCCCACCCTCGAGGGCCACTCGAGGCTACCCTGACGTGGTTCTCAAGTTCCTTTGGCGTGATTTTCTCCAAAAATATCTCTCGCGAAGGTTTCATTCCGTTTGGACTCCGTTTGATATTCTTTTTCTGCAAAACCCTGAAATAGGCAAAAAAACAGCAATCTGGACTGGGCCTTTGGGTTAGTAGGTTAGTCCCAAAAATGATATAAAAGTGAATGATAAAGCCCATTAAACATCCAAGACTTCATAAATAATAGCATGGAACAATAAAAAATTATAGATACGTTGGAGACATATCAAGCATCCCCAAGCTTAATTCCTGCTCGTCCTCGAGTAGGTAAATGATAAAGAAAGAATTTTTGATGTGGAATGCTAACCAATATAATTTTTCAATGTAATTCTCTCAATTGTGGCATGAATGTTCACATCTGAAAGATTCAAGATTAAATTCTATATTGACATAAGAAATAATAATACTTCATGCAATACTAACAAAGCAATCATGTCTTCTCAAAATATTATGGCTAAAGAAAGTTATCCCTACAAAATCATATAGTGCTGGCCATGCTCCCTCGTTATCACACAAAAATATTCATATCATGCACAACCCCGATTTCAGCCAAGCATTTGTTTTCATACTCTATATTTTCAAACCTTTCAACTTTCACACAATACATGAGCGTGAGCCATGGATATAGCACTATGGGTGTAATAGAGGTGGTTGTGGAGAAGACAAAAAGGAGGGAGATAGTCTCACATCGACTAGACGTATCAACGGGCTATGGAGATGCCCATCAATAGATATCAATGTGAGTGAGTAGGGATTGCCATCTAACGGATGCACTAGAGCTAAATGTGAATGAAAGCTCAACAAAAGAAACTAGTGGGTGTGCATCCAACTTGCTTGCTCACGAAGACCTAGGGCATTTGAGGAAGCCCATCGTTGGAATATACAAGCCAAGTTCTATAACGAAAATTCCCACTAGTATATGAAAGTGACTAAACATGAGACTCTCTACAATGAAGAACATGGTGCTACTTTGAAGCACAAGTGTGGAAAAAGATAGTAGCAATTGTCCCATTTTTTTGTGCATTTTTTTCTTTGGCCTTTCTTTTTTTTTCTTTTTTTGCGGAGGGGCTTTATAGATTTACCTTCCCTCCCATGAGACAATGCTCTAATAATGATGATCATCACACTTTCATTACAACTCGATATTACAACTCGATACTACAACAACAAAGTATGACTCTATATGAATGCCTCCGCCAGTGTACCGGTATGTGCAATGAAACAAGAGTGACATGTATAAAAAATATGCATGGTGGCCTTGCCACAAATACGATGTCAACTACAAGATCATGCAATGGCAATATGACAATATGATGTGTGTCATATAAACGGAACGGGGGAAAGTTGCATGGCAATATATCTCAGAATGGCTATGGAAATGCCATGATAGGTAGGTATGGTGGTTGTTTTGAGGAACAATATGGTGGCTGTTTTGAGGAAGGATATATAGTGGGTTTATGGCACCGGCGAAAGTTGCGCGGTACAAGAGAGGCTAGCAATGGTGGAAGGGTGAGAGTGCGTATAATCCATGGACTCAACATTAGTCATAAGAACTCATATACTTATTGCAAAAATCTACGAGTCATCAAAACAAAGTAATTAACGCATGCTCCTAGGGGGGAGGTTGGTAGGAGTTAACCATCGCGCGCCCCCGACCTCCACACAAAGGTTGACACTTTACAAATACCTCATGCTTTAACTTAGTCACACAACGGTTCACCATACGTGCATGATACGGGAATCACTAACCTTAACACAAGTATTATTCAATTTCATAATGACTCCACTAGCATGGCTCTAATATTACTATCCTCATATCTCAAAACAATTATCAAGAATCCAACATCTCATTCTATTCAATGCACTTGGTGTGAATTTTTTTTTACTACATTGACATTGGATGTCTATCATGTGAAGACTAGTTTCTTTAGCCTAAACACATTACCATGATGTTTTAATGGACTCTCAAATTGATATAAGTGAAGCATGAGAGTTCAAGAATTTCTACAAAATATTATCACCACCGTGCTCTAAAAGATATAAGTGAAGCACTAGAGCAAAAACTATTCAACTCAAAAGATATAAGTGAAGCACATAGAGTGTTCTAATAATTTCTAGGCCATATTTAACTCTCTCAAATATGTGTGTACAGCAAGGATGATTGTGGAAAACTAACAAGCAAAGACTCAAATTATACAAGACGCTCCAAGCAAAACACATAACATGTTGCGAATAAAAATATAGCTCCAAGTATAGTTACCGATGGATGAAGACGAAAGAGGGGATGCCTTCCGGGGCATCCCCAAGATTAGGCTTTTGATTATCTTGAATTTACTTGGGGTTCCATGGGAATCCCCAATCTTAGGACTTTGCTACTCCTTGTTCCATAGTCCATCAAAGCAATACTCAAAACTTGAAAACTTCTCAACACAATACTTAGACAAAAATTCTCGTGAGCTCCGTTAGTATAAGAAAGCAAACCACTACTCAAAGGTACAGCAGTGAATTCATTATTTGTTTATATTGGTGTTAAACCTACTGTACTCCAACTTCTCTATGGTTTATATCTTCCAATACCACTCATAGATGCATTGAAACATGCAAACAACACACGAAAAACAGAATCTGTCAAAGACAGAACAGTCTGTAGTAATCTGCCGGGTTCGCCTACTTCTGGAACTCCAAAAATTTCAAACTAAATTTTTGAATTTGCGCAATTTGTCTACCAATCATATGCAAAAAAAATCAACTAAAAATCACTCTCCAGTAAAATTTCAAGTCTACTTTAGCGAGCGCTAACGATTCTGTTTTTCACAGCAAGATCACATAAACTTCACACAAGTCTTCCCAAAGGTTCTACTTGGCACAAACACTAAACAAAACATGAAAACACATCTAATCAGAGGCTAGATGCAATATTTATTCCCTAACATCAACAAAAACAAAAAACATAAAATTGGGTTGCCTCCCAACAAGCGCTATCGTTTTACGCCCCTAGCTAGGCACGATTAATTTAATGATGCTCACATGAAAGATAAGACTTGAAGCACAAAAAGAGCATCATATAGCATGTGAAAATCACATATAAGTCTAACATACTTCCTATGCATAGGAATTTTATAGGAAAACAAAATTAGCAAGACAAGCAAGATCTAGCATATGCAAGGAAGAGGAAAGAAACAAGATCAATCTCAACACGAAGAGAGGTAATTTAGTAACATGAAGATTTCTACAACCATATTTTCCTCTGTCATAATAATTACATGTAGGATCATGATCAAATTCAACAAAATATCTATCACATAACATATTCTCAACACGATCCACATGCATGCAAAGTTGACACTCTTCCAAAATAGTGGGATTAACATTAACTAAAGTCATGACCTCTCCAAACCCACTTTTATCAAATGTTTCATAAGATTGAACATTATCCAAGTATGTGGGATCTAAAGTTGACACTCTTCCAGACCCACTTTCAATATTAACGCAAACATTATTATCAATCTTATATTCATCATGGGCATTAAATAAATTTTCAAGATCATAAGAAGAATCACCCCAATCATGGTCATTGCAACAAGTAGTGGGCATAGCAATACTAACATCCCCAAGATTAGGGTTTTGCATATCATTAGCACAATTGACATTAATAGAATTTATAATAACATCATTGCAATCATGCTTTTTATTTAAGAATCTATCACGAATCACCTTTTCTTTTAACAATTCCTCACAATTTTCAGATTCATGAATTTCAAGCAAAACCCCATAAAGATAATCTTGTGCACTCAACTCACTAGCAATAGGTTCAACATAATTGGATCTCTTAAAGAGATTAGCTAGTGGATGAGGAGCCATAATTTAGCAAGCGAAGATGCAAGCTAGTCGAGGGCACATAGCACACAAGCAAACAAGAGACAAGCGAACGATAAACACACGACGGAAGAAGGGCAAACAAAACTGCAAGGGTGAAGTGGGGGAGAGGAAAAGGAGAGGCAAATAAATGTAATGCGAAGGATAAGGGTTTGCGATAGGTACTTGGTATATGACTTTTGCGTAAGCCTCCCCGGCAACGGCGCCAGAAATTCTTCTTGCTACTTGTTGAGCTTGCGTTGTATTCCCTCGAAGAGGAAAGGGAGATGCAGCACAGTAGCATAAGTATTTCCCTCAGTTTTTGAGAACCAAGGTATCAATCCAGTAGGAGACCACGCGCGAGTCCCTCGCACCTGCACAAACAAATAAGAACTTCGCAGCGAACGCGATAAGGGGTTGTCAATCCCTTTACGGTCACTTACGATAGTGAGATCTGACAGAGATGATAGTTGATATTTTTGGTTTAATAAAACAGCAAATAAAAGCGGTAAAAGTAAAGTAGATGTAGATTGATATGTTGAGAATAGACCCGGGGGCCATAGTTTTCTCTAGTGGCTTCTCTCATGATAGCGATATTCTACGGCGGGTAAACAAATTACTGTCGAGCAATTGATAGAAACGTGAATAATTATGAGACTATCTAAGCATGCTAATTGTATATAGGCATCACGTCCGAGACAAGTAGACCGACTCCTGCCTGCATCTACTACTATTACTCCACACATCGACCGCTATCCAGCATGCATCTAGTGTATTGAGTTCATACGAACAGAGTAACGCCTTAAGCAAGATGACATGATGTAGAGGGATAAACTCAAGCAATATGATGTAAACCCCATCTTTTTATCCTCGACGGCAACAATACAATACGTGCCTTGCTGCCCCTATTGTCACTGGGAAAGGACACCGCAAGATTGAACCCAAAGCCACGCACTTCTCCCATTGCAAGAACTATAGATCTAGTAGGCCAAACCAAACCAATAATTCGAAGAGACTTGCAAGGATATTATGAGCACACATAAAAAGTTCAGAGAAGAACCAAATATCTTTCATAGATAACCTTGATCATAAACTCACAAATCATTGGATCTCGACAAACACACCACAAAAACAGATTACATCGAATAGATCTCCTCGAAGACCGAGGAGAACTTTGTATTGAGATCCAAAGAAAGAGAAGAAGCCATCTAGATACTAGCTATGGACCCGAAGGTCTGTGGTAAACTACTCACAACTCATGGTGAGGGCGATGATGATGATGATGAAGGCCTCCGTGATGGATCCCCCTCCGGTGGAGCTCCGGAACATGCTCCAAGATGGGATCTCCACGGGAACAGAAGCTACGGCGGTGGAATTAGGGTTTTCTCTCTGTTCACGGAGTTTTTGGGGTACGTGGACTTATATAGGAAGAAGGAGGGCTCTGGGGGACGCTCGAGTGGGCCTCGAGGCAGGGGGCGCGCCCTGGGAAGGGGGGCGCGCCCCCTACCCTCGAGGGCCACTCGAGGCTCCCCTGATGTGGTTCTCAAGTTCCTCTGGCGTGATTTTCTCCAAAAATATCTCTCGCGAAGGTTTCATTCCGTTTGGACTCCGTTTGATATTATTTTTCTGCAAAACCCTGAAATGGGCAAAAAAACAGCAATCTGGACTGGGCCTTTGGGTTAGTAGGTTAGTCCCAAAAATGATATAAAAGTGAATTATAAAGCCCATTAAACATCCAAGACTTCATAAATAATAGCATGGAACAATAAAAAATTATAGATATGTTCGAGACGTATCAGTATGCGTACGGCCAGTCGGTCAACGCACCTCCTCTTAGCATATCACTGACATGTGGGACCGGAATGTGAGCAAACCGATCTCAATTGACGGTAAAATGGCCAACTCGTCGTTCCTTGAGAGAGATGAGGAGCGAGAACACACAGACGGGCTCGCACGGAGGCCAAGATATATTCGAGCATGGTTGATCGATATCACCATTACATGTTGTTTCCGCCCTTCTCCGGAATAAATGTGTACTTTATCAGAGATTAAAGAAAAATAAGAGTACAGAGGCTCCACCATGCAGTTCTAGTAGTAGTACTACTCGTACTACTAAACCTTGCGCTTGGCTCTTCGCCTCTTTGTGAAGTCGAACAATGATGGTACTCCGCATGTTCGGTACTACAGTGTATGCCTCTCGCAATCTGACACCGAATGAACTGATGCATGTCCACCGCCTGGGCGAGGGTACGTTGCATTAGTCAAAAGACGTAAGCGAGCTTCAACCTGTGTGTCAAGATTCTCCTCGTTCTGTGAGTTCACGGGACACACCAACAAGTAGTGCTAGTCCATACTCCCTCCTTTCCAGTTCATATGGCTTAATCTTTTTTGCAGGTAAATGAGAGAGCTTTATTCATATATAAGTATTCTTAGGACGATCAGCCAAGACACTGGTCACTAGGAAGCGTGGTACCCCGCAAAAAAAGAAGTAGGAAGCGAGGTGTTTCATCAAGCCAGCTCTCGGCCACATTCAAAGTGCAGCAAGCACGGTTCGCACAAAGATGCGCCGCAAGGTTTGCTGACCTGTTTACATGCTGAATAACAAAAAAAAGAGGAAATATTACCGAGCGCTCCTATTTGTAACAGGATATGAGCCAGAATTAAGCGAGAATTGTGGTGAGTGTTCCATGCAATCAACTTCCATTATCACATGCGAGAACCCTCGAAGAGAACCAAATGTGTTGAAGATTGCTTTATCACATTTTAAAAATATAATAAGAGTGCATACGCTCCTCCATCCGGTTCCTAGTGTACCTCTATAGACTACTATAAACTTTGCGCTTGGTTGTTCGCCTCTTCGGGAAGTGCAACAATAATAGTACTACTTGTATGTTGTATGCTTCTGCCAATCTAACACCGAATTAACTTTTGCACGTCCATCGCCTGAGCGAAGGACAGCTTGCATTAGCCAAAAGTTTCTCCTTGTCCTGCGAGCCACCACGCGCAAGCTTCTCCCATCCTGCAAGCTTCTCCTCGTTCGGCAAGTTGACGGGACACAATAAAGTAATGCTAGTCCATACTGCCTCCTCTCTGGTTAATATGGCTTAATTTCAAACAAGATAAATACACTGTCTGTCACTGTATATTTGTAAAAATACGGTTATTGGACTTCATAATACGCTCATTGCGCTCATTATATACATTTTCCAGTGTTTATACGGTCACTAGCTCACCCTCGCTGAGTATGTGTGTGCATGCACGTGTAGGTTGAGCACTTGAGCGTGACCGTGTGTGTTCTGTCGTGTGCTCAGACATGCATGCATTAGGGCGTCACGCGTGTTTTTGCATCCATGTGTACGTGTGACTGTTGCATACACGTAGGGGGAGTACATGTAGGGGCCACTAAAGGAGCAGTCAAATCACACAGTAAGTTAGCCGGAAGAAGCAACCATCATTTCACGCTTCAATGACACGTATGCAATATAAAATGGTTGATATGGAGAGAAAAAGAAAACCACTATATATACACTAGCAGGAGCCTAAGCTACAAGCCTGCTTGCTTGGGTTGATCTCTTCACAAGCATAGAACGACTGTGGCCACACCGCTAGTCACATATCCGGCCTGATCCCGCAGTTGGGGGAAGGGAACAATGTTCTGCATAGACGCGGTCGACATCGGCGAGGGAGAAAATCCACAGTCGATGCGTCTCAATCGAGGGTCACCACGGTATGGGCTGATGCTGCGTCCCAATCGCCCTTCTAGCTACAGCCCGACGTCCGTTTCAAAAATATTAGTGCATGTCAACAAAAATTATACTAGTATCGTTGTTCCGTTTCGAAAAAAGCATATAAGTTGCTACTTCTTACCCAAAGGATCTTTATATCCAACAGACACAAATATCCATTCGATTGTTCGAAATTACTTTCACTGTTGATCTGATGTCGAGGTAATTGCTGCATCGCCACCAAAACCCACCATCTCTTAAGCTAAAGTAGACCGAGCTAACCCTATATTAGCATATTACTAATATAAACAGAAGGCACTGTAGAATCATTTAGGACCTGATCTTGTCAATCTAAATGTGGAGGGACACCAGCTTAGCCCCGGCCAGCAGCTTGGGCGGAACTGTGAAGAAGGTCAGCTTCTGCACGGCGACGTCGCCGGGATCCCTGCTGCTTGTCACCTCCATTTCCACCTTTACGGCGTCGGTCCTGCCTTTGGGCTCCCCCGGCGGGCCGTTCGCCCACAGCTTGGCCACATAGTGCGGCAATGGGGATGCCCCCGCTCTGATGCAGACGACCGACACGATGATAGGTGCGCCAATGTTGAGCACGCCACCGACCAAGAAAAACGTGCGGCCATCCTCCTCCGCGAATAGCAAGAGCCGTGGCTCCGATAGTGGCACTTGCAGCTGGAGCGCCTTGCCGTACTGGATCCTGTGCACGGGCATGGGATGCATGGTGCTGATTTGGTGGGAGAGCACCGGCGGTGGGCCTTCGTAGCCGCAGACGGGCACGAGGCATTTGCAGGGCGCGAGCGTACACACGCTCTGGTGATCGGCGAGCTTGTGGTAAGTGACGTAGAGCCCACAGCCTTCGTGCGGGCACTCCACCCTCACCGAGGAGAGGACGGCGTCCACCGCCGTGTTCCGCATGTCGAAGCCACCGCCGCGCTCGCACTTCTGGCACTGCCGCTGGTTCCCGGGGCGCTCGACGCGGCAGTCCGCGCAAGCCAGTTGCTCTCCCTTGCACTGCACAAATCAATCGAACAACACATCAATCAAGAAACCTGCACCTTGCTCGATCAGCCGAACGGACGAGGTGTATTCGAACCTCATACACTGGAGGCTTCAAGGGGCGGAGGCACAAGGGGCAGTGGAGCAAGGTGAGGTCCATCGAGACCATAGAGAGCTCCATCGTCGGGTCCTGTTCCGACTGCATGATTTCGCCCTCCTCGTGCACAACCATCTCTCGCTTTATTAGGGCTGGGGCATTACGAAGCTTTACCGTCACATATTCATACTACTTCAAGGTGCATTAAATCAACACATGCAAGTATCAAAAGGAGAGTCACGGCATGCATGCATGCGTTGTAATTAATGCATCGGTAAACGCAAATTATTGAAAAATATATCGAGTGCAGTGCTTTGATGTGTCGCGTCAACTCGTACAAGACCGAGAAGTTTGATTACTACAACACTCTCTCGCCTTAACCGCACCTGCCTTTGGCTGCATGACATGTGGGCCACCGACCTATTGGGCCCACCTGTCATGGACGGAAAGGCAGGAGCAGTAAGTCAATGAAGTTGCGTCCCTCCCTCGCCCATGAGCGTGGTGGCTGGCAGGACTAGGAGAAGCTTTCGTTCGCTACACGCTCTCCCTCCCGTACGTGATGGACATGCAGCAGTTCAATCGGTGTCAGATGGCCAGAAGCATACTGTAGTACTCCTCCACTTCAGTAGTACTCCCGAAGAGGCGAAGAGCCAAGCGCAGCCCGGACGCTCGTGTGGCAGTTTCATATGTAGAGTAGTCTAGGATAGCGTGTACCATGCCAGTAAGCTTAAAATCGTTGGGATCGGCTACTCGGCTCCATGCTATATTTTTTTGATTAAAATAATCTTTTGGCCCTACCTGTCATCCTGGTGATTCTAGTTTGCACGCTCATCTGGTCAAGGCAGGAATATATATTTTAATTTGTGGTGGGGTAAATGTTAGAGGTTGCAGCAAATGGAGTATTGTACACTGCCGGTCTTTCAGCCAAGTTTAGAGGCAACCATGTGGGTCCAGTGCTATGATGTGTCGCGTCAACTCGTACAATGAGGAGAAGCTTGATTTTATTACTACACGCCTTCTCCCTCGCCCTTGCGCGCAGTGGCTCGCAGACGAGGACATGCTCTTGCTTATAGTACTACAACAAGCTATCCCTCCCACTCATGGTGGATGGACATGCAGCAGTGGATTCGATACTGTAGAAGCAGTAGTGCAACCCGAACGTGGCAGTTGTGAACCTTGGAGCACGCATATAGCCAGGCTCTTGCATGATACAAAATTGCTATGTGATCCCACTATTGTAGTACAATAAGGGGTTGTTTGGTTCTAGGCCTAGGAGTGCCACACTTTACCATACAATTGTTGCCAAAACTTGCCTAAGGGAATCTTACCAATCACACACCTAAGTTGGTCAAACTTGCCTAACCTTAGGCTTAGTCTCAAACCAAACAGCCCCTAAATGTTCTTTCTCAATCACTGCACAACACTGCTCACTCCAATCCAAGACCAAGTGACCAGAAGCAAGAAGCACCTATGGAGGCGATGGTCGCGAGTGGCAGTTGGCTGTGCCAAATCATCCAAGGCGCCGGCCTGAGGCCCCGCACCGCGCATCGTTTCCAGACGGTGGTGGCGACCGCCGGCGTCGTAGCCCTCGCCGACGGCGTCTTCGCCTCTCGCATGGAAGACATGATGGTCAACTCCATCCGCAAGTTTGCCGCCATCAAGAAGCATGTAGCAAACGCTCCTTCTGGTCCTGCCAGCCACCACGCTCATGCGCGAGGGAGGGACGCAGCTTCATTGACTTACTGCTCCTGCCTTTGTGTCTATGATAGTTGGGCCCAACAGGTGGTTGGCCCACCTGTCATGCAACCAAAGGCAGGTGCAGTTAAGGCACCGGAGCTCAGTCCGCGAGGGAGAGGGCATTGTAGTAATCAAACTTCTCGGTCTTGTACGAGTTGACGCGACACATCAAAGCACTGCACTCAATATAAGTCTTTCTACACATTTCAAATGGACTACTACATACGGATGTATGTAGACATATTTTGCTTCGTATGTAGCCACTAGTTGCAATCTCTAAAAAGACTTATATTTGGAAACGGAGGGTGTACAACGCATGCATGCATGCCGTGACTTCCGTTTTGATACTTGCATGTGTTGATTTGATGCACCTTGCCAAATTTTGACTATAAATTTAACTAACCAAATTTGCATGCATGTCACAAAAAATTACGGGGCTGTTTGGATTGTGACTATGTTTGTCTTATGTTGCCGCATTATTTTTCCCACACTTGCCACACTTGCCTAACTTGAGTTGCTCAAATTGTTAGACACACTTTGGCTTGCCTAAGGGACTTGTACCAGACTTGAACGATACAAAGTGCGACCTGGCACATCGTAACACCACTTGGAACAAGCGGGTAGCTATCTCAAAAAACAATCAACAACTAAAAAATGGCGACCTGGCACGTAGTACACAATTTTAAACGATTGTTTTGATGGAGTGAAAAAGGAAAACTACCCCACTACGTATATATAGGCAGAGCCTCCACGCTTCCTTACTAGAGTTGCTCTATTCACGCACCTCTCATCCTCTCCAGATCTAAACAAGATAGGGGTGGCAACACTGTCTTTCTCCCTTCAAAAAACATTGTCTTTCTATCCTCACCGCTGGTTACAGATCCGGACGTACCCCCCCCCCCCCCCCCGG
>LR738715.1:305973239-306041383 GCA_902687465.1 Secale cereale | reverse complement strand
CCCCCCCGCCGGTGAAGGGGAGGAGGGGCACCGTTTAGGCCGTCGTCGACAGCGAGGGAGGAGACCCATTGCCGGCCGAACCATTATCTCTGGCCGAGCGCCGGTGCGGGAGGTCCTCTGATCCCTTCGTCGTTGCCCTAGTGTGGGCGGATCCGGCCTCCCGCCGCCCACCTATCCATTCATCGGGACGACCTTCAGGTATATCTTCCTTCGAAACCGCCTTAGCTCTACTTCCCCAGCTCGCTACGTCGCTGCATGTGCATCATTTTCTACCTCTCAGCCCCTCTTAATCGGATGGTCCAACGTCACCTATTTTTCTCTTCTATTGTTAGAGGTAAAGCTACTTCATGGAGTCGAATCTTGTACTTGGTTCAAACAAGAAATAAAGTGGGGGTGAGGGAATTTAGTATGTAGTACATCAGACTTGGTACCAACAGGAAGGAAAGGGGGTGAAAGTAGTACATACTGGTCATCCAACCGGTCTCTTGGTCGAAAAGGGAAATATAGGGGTAACGCTGAACACAGTGGTATGACCAGGACTAGATTTGTTATCCACTCATAGGAGTAGGTGGCTAGAGTGAACAAAATTGGGACTAACCCAGATATGTTTCTTGGATGTTTGTTTCTCGGGGCAACAAACTATGAATCACCACTTTATGCCCCTGTTTAGGTACATGGTGCGACAAATTTTCGTGTTTTGACCCTTTTTGGATGGAAATTCAGGATCTGACCCATGTTTGAATTTTTTCGGGATTTGACCCTTTTTCTTACCGCCACTGGCTCTGGCGGTAGGGTTAGACAGGCTACCGCCAGGACCCCTAGCGGTAGGATCCTTATACACGTCACCACTTGGTCAGACGAGTTCCTACCATCTTGATATATGTATTTTATTTATTTGATCCATATGTTTAGGTCTGCAACAGTGGCGCAACCATCACCAATTCATCTCCAACACGACCCTTCTGTCTTGCCACTTCCGTACGTGTACGAGTCGTTCCCCAAGCTTCTACAGCCGGTGGGAGCTTTTTCTGACGAGTTCCTACAGGAGACGAGGGCAGTGCGGTGGCACGAGAGGGCAGAACGGATCGCCGACGATGTGAAGTGTTGGTCGTAGAGTGTGAATGAGTTCAAGAGAGTGATTGCAGAGATGGAGGGAGATCCAACTATCTCCCGTGAACGTCGGGAAGGGACCATTGAAGTTGCCAAGCAGCACTCCAACTGGGAGCTGCGCAATTTGGGCCGGAGGATCTACTTCGAGAGCATTGCGGAGGAGAGAGCCAGGATGCCGCCCCCAAGTGCATCGGTGTTCGATATCATCAGCTGGGGAAGGGCAGAGGCAAAAAATCTAGCGGGCAAGGCAAGGTGGGAGTGCTTGAACGGTCGGATGTCGACTAGCGTTCCGCCTCCGCCTGAACCGATGGATCCGCTGTCGTGTCTGTCTCCACGGCCAGGCGTAACATATGAGGGAGGGAGGTTTACCCGCCCTATAAACATGTCTATTGCATATGGATCTATGTTTCAGTAGGGGTTGTCAGACTATGTAGACAAGTTTACTATTTGTTATTTCCTACTTATGAATCTATGTGTAAACTGTTTGATATTTGCTATGTGGAACATTTATTAATATGTGCTATGCTGGACTGCTGGTGCACCCACTATCCCATGCCCTTATACCAAATATTTAGCTATTCTTAATCTAATGCCCCTGGTAAAAATGAAGCCATGCCACTGTTATAAGCCATGACAAGTTTAGCCAAATGTTTTTGCATGTAATTGTTTGAGACTCTGATTGTTTCCTCTGTAGCTTTTTGTGTAAACAGGGATATCCATTTCACCTGGTTGCTGTTGTGACCTTTTGGTGCACTAGACAAAACTCTTCTTAAAAGAAGTGACTTTTGTGTTGTTTAACTGGAATGTCAGAATGGAACAGTTGGTTCATTTTGGTGGAACTACACAAAGGGAGATCATAACCTTCCTTTAGGTAAGAATGATATTTAATGCATGTGTTCATCTCTATTTTGCGACTGCCATGAGAAAATAATGCTATTTTTTACTAGTACACTTGTACTCCCTCACTGACAAAATCAATTCTGAAATAGAAGGCCAATCATGTACTTGGTTTCACCAACTGGTGAGGAGAATGAGAAACAGAGCATGAAGAGAAAGAAGAAGAAGAATAAACAGTGCCAAGGCGATATTGCTGAAGCCAGAGGCCTCAGTCGAGGCCATTCAAGGGCTCCGGCAACGACTACCTTACATGTGAGACGATCCTCCAGGGAGCCCTTCCACTATTGTTGTCTCACTTAATTAATTAGGAGTACTTAAGTACCACTAATTTATTGCTGCCTAATTTTCCTGTCGGACTTAAACAAATCTTTAGTAGCACCCTATGCTGAATCATGTACGTGTGTATGTTTGTCTATGGAGGTGAATCATCTGGTGGAGCGGGGAGGGAATGTTATTAGTGTCATGACATAATAGTGCTATTGTTTTGCATGTCAATTTATTGCCATTGGTTCAATGAGGCAATATTTTGCGTATTGTCCATCATGAATTTGATGCTACTGTTGGAGTAATATGCTAATGTCTTTCTATCCTTTCTCACTAAGCTAATGAAGGTTTCACCTTGTTCCTACTTGTGCAAACAGGGATCATGTTGTGCCAATCATACATTTTAGTGGAACTACACAAGACAATACAATGAACTATTTCCCAGCCTGTGTTTTAATTCTGCTGGAAGTTCTTGATAATCTTTTGATATAATCTCAGCACTGGTAAACACGAGTGATTTCAACCATACATTTGAAGTGCACAACAATATATACTATTCAATGATTCCAGTGAGTGCTTTATCATCTCTTATGGGACTACATGAATAAGCTTTTTTCCTCAGGTTGGTACGGGCCTAAGGACTTCATCCATATTAGTTTGATGTCATCTCTATTTGTATTGTGCTACTGTCATGATAAACTCCTTTATATTTGCACGTTAAAGTTTTGCAACCTATGATACATGGCAATGCTTTGAGTGTCGAGCTAATTGGCACTGATTAAATAAACTAATACCTCTCTTTAAGCAAGACTACTATGTTGCTAACTTTACGCATTAAGATAATGAGGGTGCTTCTATTTGTCAGTGTATGTTTCATCAACTAGTCCCACTATTACAGTAATCTCACTCTCTCAATATATGTGCCAACATGGATGCTCGATTTTGGTGGAACTGCACAAAAACTTTGGGTGCTTCATTGCCTCGGCAGCTTCCGTCCTTTCCTGTCAGTCGCTAATCTGGGCCTGCTTTCTTCCTTTGTTGTCAGTCGCTTCGCTTATCTTGGCTTCCAGTCAAAGGAAAAAGTAATTGATATGCTACCTCACACAGGTTGGTACTGGTCTTTATCCTGATTATTGTGCTTGTCATGTATTGGTAATTTGGCATTGTGCTGTGTTTGCCGATTTTATAAAGGAGTAACTTGGAGCCTGAACTCGCAGGAAAATCATTGCATTGGGTGATTTCAATAGAACTGCACAAAAAGATCAGATGGACAGATACTTATGCTGCTGGTATGTACTCCAAAGTTCACTCAGACAAGCATCGATGTTGACAAGAAGTGTCTATATTCATTCGAGTATCAACTGGCGTCAACCAGTTGTCAAACTCCAAGTATTAGGAGAGTGAACGCTAAAAATATTGCTTGGCGCATAGCCCAGAAAAACACAATCCAGTCTTTGGTCCCAACTTGTGCCTTTTGGTTATCGGCAGATATGGTAGTGAACTATATGGCATGGAGTCTAAAGATTCCAGACAAGTTGGTTGACGCATATATTCATCTGGCACTTAATCAGTCTGCACGCCAAGGATGCTCCATTTCAGTTGAAATACACAAAAAAATTGGGTGGTTCATTTTCTCAACTGCCTCCTTTCTCGTGTGCAATGTAGAATTTTGGCGAGCTACAGGACCAAGATGAGCCAGTAAACTAGTTGGATGAAAGTAGTTGCCAAGTTTCTCAAACATCCCTCGCACGAGGCCACTATTTGAGGATAAACCTACAAGCAAAGTTCAGATTGTCTGTGTTGCCTCTTATGTACTCGAAAGTTTACTCACAAGCATTAATTTTAGCAAGAAGTACCATCGACTGAACACCATTTACCAGTCTGCAATGTAGAATTTTGGTGAGCTACAGGACCAAGATGATCCAGTAAACTAGTTGGATGAAAGTAGTGGCCAAGTTGCTCAAACCTCCCTCGGCACGAGCCACTATTGGAGGATAAACCTACAAGCAAAGTTCAGATTGTGTGTGGTGCCTCTTATGTACCCGAAAGGTTAATCGTACAAGCATTAATTTTAGCAAGAAGTACCTCCGATTGAGCACCATTTACCAGTCTGTACCCTAGGTAATTAAAGTTCGTCCATGGATCATATTGGTTGTGATCTCAATCATTTGGATGCATAAACATACTGAACATGTGTATATCTGAATCTATTTGTGAATTATCTATGAATATTGTTGTGTGATCTATCAATCAATTGGATCCATAGACATGCTGAACTTGTGTATATATGAATCTTTTGAGTTGTTGATAGTGAATTTTGGCTATGAATATGAACGTGTCCTGTGAACCTGGGTTTGATACGAATGTTTACCTTTTCTGTTGTGCTTGTGTGTGAACTTGTTAGTATGCCTACTGTGGGGTATGTGACGTGTGGGTGTCAACGGCACACCTTCTTCCCGAGAAGAATTGCACCTGCTTTGTTAGGGTAGCAACGGCGCATCAGCTCTTTTTAATCTTTTTCCCCTGTCTTGCCCCCTCCCCCGCTCAACTCCTGTTGTAATGTTTTCGGCCACAAAACAAATATAGTACTGCGTTGTTTTTGGGGCTTGACGAAAAATCGAGTCCTGGTTTCTGTAGGTTGGCCCGCCCAGCAAATGGGCTGCTAGTCCACCACGGTCTGGGAGGCTAAAAATACAAGTTGTATGGTGCAGAGGCAGGTAAAAAAACGCCATCGAGAGCCATCCACTGAAGAAAAAAAAATCGCTCCTGATGTGCTTCTTCAGTCATGCTGTCGCCCCCCTCTATAATCCAGTTCACTCGGGGATCTGGTATCATTTTTTTCAGAGGGCGAACAAGTATTAGCTAGGCCTAGGTTTTGTATTTTAACATTGCGTAGCCCACGACATACGGTGACAGTGGTTTCAAATTATTTTTTGAGGTCCATACCGGCCTATGGGACGGAGCAGAGCAGATGACACCCCACCCACCCCACCTCGCCGCCGACTTCATCGCGACGACGAACCTCCGTGCCCTACACCCCGCCCCCCATGCCGAGAGTCAACAGATCCACATGCTCGCCTCCTCGCCCGGGCTCGATGATCCCGTACATGCCTCCCCCCTTCGTGTATCGGGCCTTCCCGGAGATGCTGCGCCCGATTGGGTCGGTGTTACCGGAGACGCTGCGGGCGACAAGGATGTGGAGGTGGACAGAGCGAGCCACGCGGATCCGCGATGACGCATCCTCCTACCTCCTGTGCATGAAGGAGTGGAGGGCGCTGCAGCAAAAGGCGGAGGCGGAGCCAGATCCTGAGATGAAGGTGTGGGCATCATGGGGAATCGAGACCTATGGTGCCAACGTAGATTATGAGCTCCTCAATCAGGCGCGGAGGATCTATTTTGAGGGAAATTGGGACGAGAAGAGGAGGATGCCACACCCAACCGCCTCAACGAAGGACTTCGTCAACTGGGCGCGAGCAGAGGCGAGGAGCACAGATCCACGGCGGCGGGCGAGATGGGAGTGCGTCAAGGGGAATATGCCGTCGGCGCCGCCTTCAGAGTTGGAAGAGGTCAACCCTTGGCCGTACCTCTCCCCTACCCCGGCCATGGATTGAGTATTGGGGCATCCTGCAACAGTGGCGAAATTGGACCCAAGTGTCACGAGTGGGCGAGGCAATTTTGGCTGGATGCGGCGATTGCAGAATTTCAGGATGTGGATCGCGGACTGGAGCTTGCAGAGGGCATGGAAGAAGACACCCAAACTTACTCTCCCTACCACTCTGATAGCCATGTTTGAAGTTTTTCATCAGGGGGTGCTGGCTATTCATAGACTTAACTTTGCTATGCTGACATTAATTCCAAAAGAAGCTGATGCTTCCAGCATGAAAAAGATTAGCCCCATTAGTTTGTTAAATTGTAGTTTCAAGATCTTCACCAAGGTCCTCACAAATAGACTAGCTAGGATCCTGCAAAGGCTTATAGCTAGTAACCAGTCAGCTTTCCTTAAGGGTAGATATATCTTAGAAAGTGTGGTTACAGCTCATGAGATTCTGCACTCCATACACTCTACTAAAAGGCAAGGCCTAGTGCTTAAGCTAGACTATGAAAAGGCTTTTGATAAAGTAGATTTGGAATTCCTCGAAGAGCTGCTTAGAAAGAGAGGCTTTGGAGATAAATGGGTCCATTTGATCCTCCAAATCTTCATGAGGTCAACATCTGCCTCTTAGGGTCTTGGGTTAAAAAATACTATGAAGGTTAAGGGAAACCCTGGAAGATGATGATAGACCAGAAATATATGAGAGGCAAAACAAATGTTTTTGCTCCTAGCACCTCCACCAGTACGTGATTTGTCTGTGTTGTAGCCAAAAATATTTGGTCGTTTGTCAATCTCTTTTTCCAAAAGAACTTGGGTGCAAACTTTGAATCCGTGGCCCGACTTTGGATCTCTAATAAAAAGAATTTAGCCTTGGACGTAGTTAGTTCTGATGTCCTTTGGTGTTTATGGTAATATAGGAACTCTATGATTTTTAATAACACCATTTGGACATCTATTAATCGGGTGTGGAGACTGATACACAGGATGATCAAGTTTTGGGTGATTCTGATCCCAGAAACAAGCAAAACCCGTGTGGAGGAGTTCTTGAGTGCGCTGGCAAAGCTACTCCAACAACCCTTGATGATCTCATGTGGCTGAAGAAGAACCCTGGATTGGATGTTGGGGTATGCTGCGAGAACCTCAAGATCTCTGAAGACGGCAGTTTCTTTTCTCCGGCCAAGAAGCGTGACACTGATGGCAAGACCATGGTGAACAGCCCCGTGTCTACCCTCGCAATCTACTAGTCGCCCCAGGCGGCTATGGCGCCACCACTCAAGCGGAGGGGAGCGGGCGAGTTGTGTGGGGTGATCACTGGTTGACTGGCACTTGTATTGCCTTCAGTATGTTTTCGTCTTGTCCTTTGGCTCTTGTCAAGCAGGGCTGTAATTTTTTGTTTTAGTCTGAACTGGTGAACCTTAGTTTCAGTAGTTACTTCGACAAAGAGACGTTGTATGGTTTCATTCTGGTTAATGGAACCAGGGAGAGGCCTCCCTGTTCTTCTAAAAAAAATACCAGCCTTTGGGCTTTTTCTTAAAGATCGGCAGCCCAATGTATTTTTTAACCACATTATATATATTTATATTATTACTATTATCGTATATTTTATAGAGACTTATATATACATTATAAAAACATACCATGTGTTATTAACTTATAAAAGTAAATGTTTAACAGAAGTTGGCAAGGAAAATCCTGGTTGTTTTTGACTCACCAGCAAGGAAAATCCTGGTGATTGCGTACAAAAGCTTGCGAAGATTTTAAGGACCAATGTAATAATAACGTGCTCATTTTTATTTTGAGCAATAACTCGCTAATTTTTAATTATGTATATAAAAAATGTGCCTCTCCGGTTTATTTTTTATATTAATTGCTCCTTCTAACATAACATTATATATATAACGAGCCCAGCTAATTCATGTATTTGAAGGAAGTGCAAATGGGCTGGGATTTCTTAGATAATATAAATGGGCCGCATTGACGCGAAATTATTTGTTCACCCAGCCCAGCAAATGGATTGTACATTCTAGAAAACATGGGTTAAATATATGCCACATTTTTGCAAGCTAACATGTGGGCCAATAGGTCGAAGCCTACGCAGGGCGTTGTCAACTTGGTCGGCATGCACCTTTAATCTCTCGTCTTCTTCCTCCAGCGTCGCCGGACCGCCTGGTCCGGCCTCGGGCGGCTAGCCAGCCAGGCTATCCCTCCACCCCTCCACACCTCCTGTTATTCTCCACCGACTGCAACCCCACGCCACACCAGAACCAGTTATAACCCTTCTCCTCCACTCAATTTGCGACTCCACTGCCGTGTCTTCCCATCTCCGAGTCAATCCCGTCCAGGGCCTCGCCGTCGTCCACCGCCTTGCTGCGCTCGGTGCAGCATGGTCAACAAACGAGAGTCATCGGAAGAGGACTGTACGTGGAGAGCCTGACGGCTGGGACCCACGAGGTCCATGGTCGCACGCAAGGAAAGTTCCTACTTATTAAGCTGAAAAAAATGTTTCCTCCACCTGATAGCTGGGACCCACCGGTTGTATCTTCGCATGGAAGGAAGTGCCTCCTTGTTATGCGAAAAAAAATATTCCTCCCGTTGACAGCCGGGACCCGTCAGATTTGGTGGCTGACTTGTGGGCCTACTAAGCGGACGTGTACGCAGGGCTTTGTCAATTTAATCAACAAATGATTCAAGCAGCTGGACCGTTAGATGTTAATCCAATAGCCGTGCTACTTCTTCAACCTCTGTTCTTGCTCCTGTCTCCCGTGGGCGGCACCGCGGCTGTGCTGCCGTGCACCCAAACCAGTCAAGTTTCCCACTCCTCTCCATCTGCGACTCCACTCCCCGTCTTCCCCATCTCCGGGTCGTTCCAGTCTGGGGCCTCGCCGTCCTCCACCGGCCTTTGGTGCGCTCGGCACGGTGTGGTCAACATGGTCAACAACCGACAGCCATCGGAAGATGACTGTACGTGAGAGGCTGACAGTGGGGACGCACCACGCCCATGGATGCATGCATGCAAGGGAACACGGTGTGGTCAACGTGGTCAAGGAACGACTTCCATCGGAAGTGTACTGTACGTGGAGAGGCTGACAGCTGGGTCCACAGCCGCAGCAAGGAAGTGCCTCCTTATTACGCGGAAAATAATGATTCCTCCACCTAACAGTAGGGACACACCAGACGGGTCACCGTATTTCGCAAAAAAAAAGTCCCCCCCGCTGTCAGCTCGGACCCACCGGAAGTGCCTCCTTATTACACAGAAAAAATGAATACTCCCCCTGCTAGCTGGGACCCACCTTGGTGGGAGGCTGACTTGTGGGCCTACTAAATTGACGGGGACGGAGGGCTTTGCCAACTTAGTCAATATGAAGGATTTTAGCTCCAGTGACTGTACGATGTCCATCCAACGGCCGTAGTGCTTCTTCAACCTCTGGTATTCTTGCTCCAGCCACCCAAACTAGCGCCGGTCGTGCCGCGTGCTCCTGCCTCCCGTGGCCGGCTGTGATGCTGTAGAGGCCTCACCGCCCCCTACTACTCCCATCGCTGGCCAGGCCATCCCTGTACTCACCCACACCCCTTGTTATTCTGCGGCGACGGCAGCCTCACACCGCAGCTGAACCAGTGAACCCTCGTACTCCTCTCCGCGTGGGCATCCACTGTCGCGTCTTCCCTGGCTCCGCGTCGTCCCCTTCCTAGTCCTCGCCGTCATCCACCGCCTTGGTGCTCTCGGTGCGGCATGGTCCATGTGGTCAACAACCGACTTCCATCGGAAGAGTACTGTATGTGGAGAGGCTGACAGCTGGGTCCACGGCCGCGGCTGGGTCCACGGCCGCAGCTGGGTCCACGGCCATAGCCCAGTTTTTTTGTGATTTGCCAAGTAAGTCACTTTGTCAGGTCTGTTGGACTGCAAATCTTTCAAGACGAGGAGAGCTTCATTCGTCTGGCCGAGAAAATGGCCTATCAGTAATGAGAAATGGGTTGTGCATTTTTTAAACACATCAAACCAGCAATTAGTTTCAAAATTCTTTTTTTCATTTCGAGATTTTAAATTGCATTGATTTTTATGCGTGGACAATTTGTTGGATTTTATATTGATATACATTTATTTTTAAAATCAGTTTGAATGTGACTCGAAATTTCGGGATTAAAAACAGTTCGGACCGCACCGAAATATGCAAAATTTAGTATAATTTATTAACCGTGGCCACAATATGGGCTGTAATGCTAACAAAAAGAATATGGGCTCCAATAAAAACCTTAAGAATTAGCAAATGGGCTGTAAATTATGAGAAATAATGGCAGATGAGATGTATGATGTTTTCCACAGATTTGAGGCTTTCTGTAATGCCCCGGATGTAATACTTTCCCTTTTTGGCAATATATAACTCTGGCTTCATCAGTTCCATTCCGGGTTCCTTCGTCTTTTCGGGTTTCATCGTTTTTGTCGTGTGCGTGCGTGCATTCATCCATGTCATGTTGTCATGAGCATTGCATTGCATTTGTGTTGTCGTTTGCATCCGGTCCCACTCGTTTCTTCCCGTTATCCGTTTCGAGTTCCGACGCTCTCTCACGTGCCCGTGGCTTCCCCGAGTCCTTCTTTTGTGTTTGGCCGTGCAACGTTTCTGGTTTGGCGTGAGACTTGTCGTGCGATGTTTTTTGGTACGCGTAACCCGCCTGTCAAGTTTTGTCGCGTTTGGAGTTCGTTTGATGCTCCAACAGTTATCCTCGTGGGCTAAAAGTACCTCCTCTTTGAGGCCCAAGTCCCCCCTCCAACAGCCCACCAAACCAGCTCAAACCCTTCCCTTCATCTAGGTCGTTCAATTGTGATCTCGTGGCCAAAAACCTCTCCTCATTTGGACTACCCTAGCTCCTTGTGCCTATATAAACGTCCACCCCCTCCAACTTTGCGTCCAAAACCCTAGTGTTTCCACCTCCGCCGCGTAGTGTTTCCACCGACCGCCGTCTGTGCTTCCACCGCAGCCGCGCTGTGCTTCCACCACCGCAGCCGAGCAGTGTTTCCACCGACCCGTTGACCAGACCCGACCCGCAGGTTGACTTCGTTTTCTCTGCTAAGTGTTTAGATTTCAGTGTCTGATGCATTCTTGTGATAGCAATAACTTTTACTGTGCATGTCCGTTTTGTGTGTATGATATGTCAAAATGATTGTGGCGACATGTACTATGTTTTGTTCCATTGTGTCATGCATGTTTGAGTCCATCTAGATGTCTTAATCTTCATGAGAAGAGTGCTACTTGTTATAAACTGCTGCTATTAGTTGTTTTCATACCATGTTTGTAATGTGATAACTTGGTGCATGTTTATCCAAATGAAGCAAATGATATGTCCACATGTTCATCATGAGATGCTCTACATGTTGGTTGCTTTAGCTTACATGATAGATTTCATATTGCCATGTTTATCTCCTTTGCAAAAGTGCTTGTGGCTGTTAGTTTGTTAAACTTGTTACGAAATGCCTAGTTGAGGAGCTCGTTGCTATTGATGTGGTTGTCCCCTTGATGCATGCTTATATGTTTTGGACTCCCCATCATGTGTACTTTGCTGTGGTGCAAACCACTTGCCATGTTATGCTTGGAGGTGACTTAAACTTGCTCACAAACATGCCATGATAATACTGCTGTTTTAACACTTAGTGAAATTTCACCAAGTCTGGAATCTGTAATTTCCAGATGCCATGTTTTCTTGTTGTTCTAGGCAAATCCATGCTAGTTTTGGGGTGACTATTGATGATTCCTTTTTGTATATGTTGTTGGCTATCCATTCATGCCCTCACATGCTCTTTTGGGTGGTTGTAGCATATTTAACTCTGGCTCCCAAGTTGCTATAAAATACTGCTGTCAGGTTTTGTTGTCATGTTCAAATGTTATAGCTTGTTGCTATTGATCCATGCCTCCTATGGAGATGCTCCAATGGAATTGTTTGTTGTAGGATATGTCTACTTTATGTCCATGCTTCTTGTCATGATGTTTGAGTGATGTAGAGTATATATTTCTTGCTCCGAAGTTGCTATGTGGCTGTTAATTTGAGCTTTGCAATGTTTATTGTTTCGGGTGTATCTTTTAGCCCGTTGATCCGTTTTGAGCAAGTCCTATATGAAACTTGGGTGATTTTGCATGTAGATTCATAATATCCTCTTGTTAACATGTTTTGAAGTTTCTTGCTTGTTGCATATTGTCATGTCCCTTGTGTTGTATCTCTATGTTTCCTATGTTGTCTTTCTGTGCATCCTTAGTGCATCTGCAGTGCTTCCTTAGTGCATCAGCCATGCATCCTGTAGTTTGCGCATTGCATCTTGTTTGATTTCGTGCCTCGTGTGTTTTGTGTTGAGTATAGCCGGAAGCCGAGAACGAGTACGAGAACGAGGTTACTACCGAGGTTGAGAACGAGGAGCCCACTTACGATCCCATCGACGACTCTACAGGCAAGATGACCTGACCCAGATAACATTACTATCTTTGCCTATTGCTAGAAGTCTCGCTCTTAGCTTATTGCCTCGATGCCCATGTTTTCCTGTCAGCCTCCTATTGTAACCATGAATCTGTCTAACCACCCTACCTATGCAAACCTTTGATTGGCTAACTAAGCTTCGCTCAGCCCTTCTTATAGCATTGCTAGTTGCAGGAGAAGATTTGAAGATTCTTGCGTCTTGTTAAAGCTTGTTGGGATATCACACTATATTAACTCTTAAATGAAATCATCTATATATTGGTAATGGGTGGAAGGCTAAGCCTTTTGCTTGGTGATTTGTTCCACTCATGCCGCCCTAGGAACCGTATAAACCGGTGTTATATTCCTTGATTTTGCGTTCCTCACACGGTTGGGGTTATGGGACCCCCTCGATAAACAGCTTAGCGCTAAATCTTTTCCAGCAAGTCCCAACATTGGTACTATTTTCCTAATAACTAAAAAACTTGCATAGTGAGTAATTAACCCTCTTCTTAATCAACAACCCGGGCCAGTGCTCCACATGAGTGTTGGTCCAAACTGGGGGTACTGCAGGGCCACCTTGGGGGAACCCGAGGTCTGGTAAAAACCTGTAGCATCGCCCATCCGGTCGTGGCCTGAGACTAGATACGCGCGGCTACTATCAGGGTGTTGGCACGCCGGGAGGATTTGCTGGATTCGCCTTACCTTAGTCGGAGTATCTTGAGCACGGGATTCCGAGGATACTCGGGCCTTCCCACCTTGGAGTTGCGACTCCGCGGATCGTGGGCTTGTAATGGGCCAAGTTGGAACACGCCTGCAGGGTTTTGAACTTTCGAAAGCCGTGCCCGCGGTTATGTGGCAGATGGGAATTTGTTAATATCCGGTTGTAGAAAACTTGACACCATGTCCAGAACACACTACCAGCGTGAGTACCGTGACAGTCATTTTCCGAAAGGGGTTCGGGAAGTGAACACGGTGGGGTTATGTTTGTCGTGTTTTTAGTTAGGATCACTTCGTGATCACCTTTTCGTCCGAGGCACTTCTCTTCTCGCTCTCTTTACGTAAGTTAGTGCTAGTGCTGCTGCAACCTCTTGTTCTTTCTTTAGCCTTGTTCCAAACCCAAGGCTTGGATAGTTGTGTTACCCGGGAACGGGATTGTTGAGTCCTCCGTGGCTCACAGATTCTACACCACACCAGATGCAGGTACTATGGTGAGCTATTCAGGTGACGGCACAGAGCTCATCTGGGAGTATGATGAGGACCGTAGCCGTTACTATGTGCACTATCCCGACGATCAGTAGAGGTTTCTACTAGGGGCGATTCAGACCTGTGGCTTTATGTATGTTTGGTATCTTTCATTTGGATCTTCACCCGTAGACGGGTTGTGATGTTATTTGAATGATGTTTGGCTATGTAATGAATTGTGTGACGTGGCGAGTGTAAGCCATCTATCTTTTCGCTTTCATCCCCATTTTTACATGAGATGTGCAAAGATACCAAACTTGAGATCATTCCAGAATGGGCTTATACCTTAAGTCGTGCCTCGACACGTAGGAGGTATAGTCCCATCCTGGGCATTACAAGTTGGTATTCAGAGCCTTCTCCGACCTAGAAGCCCCCACTGATTGATCGAATCGTTGACGGTTGAGTCTAGGCACACACTTAAAATGTTTTGAGTCCTATATTTATATCGGAGAGTAGGAATTCTTTTGCTCCTCATCTCTTTTAACTCTGGTGAGGACTCCTGACGATTACTCTTGCCTCTTCTACTTTCAAAAAATTTCACCAAATTTTTTTTAGGATCACGCGAGTATTGTTTGGATTGTTTCGATGTCTTTGTGACGAGAACATTGTTCTCGATGCCTCCTGTCATTTAGGGGTTGTGGCAGTATCCCGGGGAGTTGAGCTCCGAGGTGTTGTCGTCACAAATATATCGCAGCAGTTCTAGAATACTTAAGACTGCCGACATCGAAAACTCTCCTATACGGTTAGTGGCAAGATAACCCCGACATCACCCAGTACTGGGGAGGTAGTTCGGGAGTATTACCATAGCTTGTATAGTAGATGCGTTTCGAAGGTCCGAGGTAGACTGTTTCCGAAAATAACTGGTTATGTGTTGAAGGATGGATACAGCTGGATGTAGGATTAGAGTTGAGTGCGCGATGCTTCCCCTGTATCCCCAACACCTGATTGCATAACTGGAAATTTTCGGAAATTAATAGGTGGGTTCATCTAGTAGATCGTAGGCATTCTTCCAACGAATGCAGGTTATGGAGTTCGGGGTTCTACATTGAGTGAAGTAGTTTTATGGCCGTTGTTCCGATCGGGAGTTGCATCTTAAAGCGTCCTTGGCTATGCTGATCCGGGGATTGCAAAATCCTTTCGTAACACGTTCCATAAGCTTTGAGCACAAATATGTCGAACGAAGCTCCTATCTTGTATTTGTTCTATCTGCACCTTGTTGTTTTTCTTATTTACCTTTTGTCTTCCAAGTGGCTTCTCGTGAAGATTGTTGTTATCATTAAACTGAGAATTTCATTCGTTCCTCTTGATCGAATGATTCTTGTGAAGACTATTATGCAATTTCTAGCCGTTGTTTCAGCTTATATCTTCTTTCAATCAAATGGCTAATGGTGGTCATCTCTTTCAGGATGGCTCCTAAAAAGGTTCCCAACGCTAACCCAGAGGGTGATGAGGTTCCTGATCGTCCTCCTTCCCCTCCTCCTCCGTCTGAGGCCTGGAGAGCAATTATGCAAACTACGAATCAGAACACCCAGATGCTTATGCAGATGATGCAGCAAATGCAAGCAAATCAAGCAAATCAGGGTGCTCATGGGAACCAAGGCAATTTGTTCAACCAACAGCACTTTGCTACGCTCAACCAGTTCTTGGCTAATCAACCAAAGGCTTTCAGTTACTACGTGGACCCTCTGGATGCTGAAGACTGGATAACGGATATCAAGAAGCATTTTGAGTGCAATAACGTTAGGCCCGAGGACTATGTGAAGTTTGCAGCCTTCCAACTCAAGGACCAAGCAGTTGATTGGTGGCAGCAGTACAAAGACTCTAGAGAAGGGCGTGTAATCTCCTAGGATGATTTCTGCAAGGACTTTCGCTCTCACCACATTCCAACAAGTGTCATCGAGGGTATGCGTGAGCAATTCTGCAACCTGAAGCAAGGCTCTATGTCTGTCTACCAATATAATGTCAGGTTCCAGAACCTTGCCCGCTATGCCAAGCAAGACATCCCAGATGCCAAGAGCAAGATCTATCAGTTTCATGGTGGTCTGAAGGATGAACTCCAACTTGCTCTCACCTTGTTCGAGCCTGATGAGTTTGACAAATTCTATAATATGGCACTTAAGCAAGAGGCAGCCCAGCTCAAGATGGAAGCTTCCAAAAAGAGGATCAGAGACGCTGTTCACTCCTCCTCATCTTCTCAAGTGGTCGCGAAGCAACAGAAGTTTCGGCTTCCACCTCCTCCAGTGATTCGAGCTCCCTACAACAACTTTGCTCCGAATGTATCTATTCGCATGGGTGATTACCGCTTTCTGGCTAATCCGGTTATTCTCGGCAATTCCTACATCGACCTTATCCTCGGGATGGACTGGCTTTCTCAGCATGATGCTCACATTGATTGTGCAAATAAGGAAGTCAAGATTACTCATTTCGACAAAGATGTGATTATCTTCGCCTCTCGGGATAACACAATCAGGCTATTCTCTCTCAATGACAAGGGTGAGATTAATGCCATCTCTCAAATTCCGGTGGTTAATGAATATGAGGACGTTTTTCCTGAAGAACTTCCAGGCATGCCTCCGCATCGTCAAGTTGAATTCGTAATTGAACTCGAGCCTGGTACTGAGCCAGCATGCCGGCGTCCGTACAATCTCCCTCCTGAAGAGTTGAATGAGTTGAAGAAACAGCTTGATGAACAAGAGCGTATGGGTCTGATCAGGCCTAGCACGTCTCCTTGGGGCTGTGGTGTCTTATTTGTCAAGAAGAAGGATGGCACGGAGCGCCTCTGCATTGATTACCGGCCATTGAACAAGAAGACAATAAAGAACAAGTATCCGCTCCCCGACATCAATGAACTGTTCGAGCAGCTCAAAGGAGCTAAAGTGTTCTCAATGCTCGATCTCCGAATGGGTTATCACAAAATTCGCATTCGTGAAGAAGATATCCACAAGACTGCCTTCAGAACGAGCTACGGCTCCTATGAGTATACAGTCATGTCTTTTGGCCTCGCTAATGCTCCACCTACCTTCTCGAGAATGATGCACTACATTTTCAACCCCTACACCAACGAGTTTGTGCTTGTGTATCTGGATGACATTTTGGTTTTCTCCAAGAATGAAGAGGATCACGAAAAGCACCTCTGTCTGGTTCTCGACAGACTCCGTGAACATAATTTCTATGCCAAGTTCTCCAAGTGTGAATTCTGGCTCGATAAGGTCTTGTATCTGGGCCATATCATCTCCGCTGACGGTATTGTTGTAAACCCTGAGAAAGTTGAAGCGATTGTCAACTGGGAACCTCCTCAGAACGTCAAGCAACTCCGAAGCTTCCTTGGTCTTGCTAGCTATTGCAGAAGGTTCGTTGAGAACTTCTCCAAGATTGCCAAGCCTCTCTCCAACTTGCTGCAGAAGAATGTCAAGTACAACTGGTCTCCAGTATGTGATGTGGCAATCAAAACTCTCAAAGAAAAGCTCATCTCTGCTCCAGTTCTTACTCCTCCAGATGAGTCCAAGCCCTACGAAGTATTCTGTGATGCTTCTGTTCAGGGACTTGGTGGTGTGCTAATGCAGGACAAGAAGATTGTGGCATACACTTCTCGTCAACTGAAGCCAAGTGAGAAGAACTACCCCACACATGATCTCGAACTAGCAGCTATGGTACATGCTTTGATTACGTGGAGACACCTTCTGTTGGGCAGAAAAGTCGACATCTTCACCGATCACAAGAGCTTGAAGTACATCTTCACACAGCCGAACCTGAACCTCCGCCAGACTCGTTGGGTCGAAATGATCCAAGAGTATGATCCAAGCATCGAATACACACCTGGCAAGGCAAATGTGATTGCAGATGCTTTGAGCAGAAAGGCATATTGCAACAGTCTCCTTATCAAGCTGTTCCAGCCTGAGCTTTGTGAAGCATTCAGGAAGCTCAACCTCCAAGTCGTTCCGCAAGGTTTTCTTGCAAATCTTCAAGTTGCTCCTACCTTGGAAGATCAGATTCGTGAGGCCCAACTTAGTGATGCTATGGTGCAGAAAGTGAAACATGGTATTTCAAAGGGTACTCCCAAATACAAGTGCTATCGCGTTGATGAGAGAGATACCTTGTTCTTTGAGGACAGACTTGTGGTTCCCAAAGGTGATCTCAGGAAGCTCATAATGAACGAAGCACATGATTCCCTCCTTTCGATTCATCCTGGAAGTTCCAAGATGTACCAATACCTCAAGCAATCTTACTGGTGGACTTGCATGAAAAGGGAGATTACCCAATTCGTGAATGAATGTGATGTCTGCAGAAGAGTGAAGGCAGAGCATCAACGTCCAGCCGGTCTTCTCCAACCTCTTCCTATTCCCGAGTGGAAATTCGACCACATTGAAATGGATTTCGTCACTGGCTTTCCTAAGTCCAAGAAAGGGAATGATTCTATCTTTGTGGTGATTGACAAGCTTACCAAAGTCGCTCACTTCCTTCCAGTCAAAGAATCCATCAATGCAGCTCAACTGGCAGAGTTGTACACTTCCAGAATTGTGTCCTTACATGGCATTCCTCAAGTTATCTCCTCAGACCGTGGAAGTTTGTTCACTTCCAAGTTCTGGGACTCCTTTCAGTCTGCCATGGGCACTAAGATCCGTTTCAGCACTGCATTTCACCCTCAGACTAGTGGTCAAGTCGAAAAAGTGAATCAGATTCTAGAAGACATGCTCAGAGCCTGTGTCATATCTTTTGGCATGAAGTGGGAAGATTGCCTTCCGTTTGACGAGTTCTCTTACAACAACAGTTTCCAAGCAAGTGTCGGCAAAGCTCCGTTTGAAATCCTATATGGCAGAAAGTGCCGTACCCCTCTCAACTGGTCCGAGACTGGTGAACGTCAACTTCTGGGCAATGACTTGATCTCAGAAGCCGAAGATATGTGCAAAGTCATACGTGAGAATCTCAAGGCCGCTCAGTCGCGTCAGAAGAGCTACTATGACGGCAAGCATCGTGATATGGCTTTCAACATTGGTGATCATGTCTATCTCCGTGTTTCTCCGAAGAAAGGCACCCAAAGATTCAGTATCAAAGGAAAGCTTGCTCCTAGATACGTCGGACCTTTCAAGATTCTTGGCAAAAGAGGCGATCTAGCCTATCAACTTGAGCTCCCTTCCAACTTCGCTAATGTTCATGATGTGTTTCACGTGTCTCAACTCCGCAAATGCTTCAAGACACCTGAACGCACCATTCCGTTTGAGGAGATTGATCTTCAACAAGACTTGTCTTACCGAGAGCATCCCGTTGCTATTCTCGAAGAAACCGAGCGCAAGACCCGCAACAAGTCAATCAAATTCTTGAAAGTCAAGTGGTCACACCATACCGACCGAGAAGCTACGTGGGAACGAGAAGATCACCTTCGTTCCGAGTACCCTTCCTTCTTCCAGTCCTAGATCTCGGGACGAGATCTTTTCGTAGTAGAGGAGAGTTTGTAATGCCCCGGATGTAATACTTTCCCTTTTTGGCAATATATAACTCTGGCTTCATCAGTTCCATTCCGGGTTCCTTCGTCTTTTCGGGTTTCGTTGTTTTTGTCATGTGCGTGTGTGCATTCATCCATGTCATGTTGTCATGAGCATTGCATTGCATTTGTGTTGTCGTTTGCATCCGGTCCCACTCGTTTCTTCCCGTTGTCCGTTTCGAGTTCCGACGCTCTCTCACGTGCCCGTGGCTTCCCCGAGTCCTTCTTTTGTGTTTGGCCGTGCAACTTTTCCGGTTTGGCGTGAGACTTGTCGTGCGATGTTGTTTTGGTACGCGTAACCCGCCTGTCAAGTTTTGTCGCGTTTGGAGTTCGTTTGATACTCCAACAGTTATCCTCGTGGGCTAAAAGTACCTCCTCTTTGAGGCCCAAGACCCCCCTCCAACAGCCCACCAAACCAGCTCAAACCCTTCCCTTCATCTAGGCCATTCAATTGTGATCTCGTGGCCGAAAACCTCTCCTCATTTGGACTACCCTAGCTCCTTGTGCCTATATAAACGTCCACCCCCTCCAATTTTGCGTCCAAAACCCTAGTGTTTCCACCTCCGCCGCGCAGTGTTTCCACCGACCGCCGTTTGTGCTTCCACCGCAGCCGCGCTGTGCTTCCACCACCGCCGCCGAGCAGTGTTTCCACCGAACCGTTGACCAGACCCGACCCGCAGGTTGACTTCGTTTTCTCTGCTAAGTGTTTAGATTTCAGTGTCTGATGCATTCTTGTGATAGCAATAACTTTTACTATGCATGTCCGTTTTGTGTGTATGATATGTCAAAATGATCGTGGCAACATGTATTATGTTTTGTTCCATTGTGTCATGCATGTTTGAGTCCATCTAGATGTCTTAATCTTCATGAGAAGAGTGCTACTTGTTATAAACTGCTGCTATTAGTTGTTTTCATACCATGTTTGTAATGTGATAACTTGGTGCATGTTTATCCAAATGAAGCAAATGATATGTCCACATGTTCATCATGAGATGCTCTACATGTTGGTTGCTTTAGCTTGCATGATAGATTTCATATTGCCATGTTTATCTCCTTTGCAAAAGTGCTTGTGGCTGTTAGTTTGTTAAACTTATTACGAGATGCCTAGTTGAGGAGCTCGTTGCTATTGATGTGGTTGTCCCCTTGATGCATGCTTATATGTTTTGGACTCCCCATCATGTGTACTTTGCTGTGGTGCAAACCACTTGCCATGTTATGCTTGGAGGTGACTTAAACTTGCTCACAAACATGCCATGATAATACTGTTGTTTTAACACTTAGTGAAATTTCACTAAGTCTGGAATCTGTAATTTCCAGATGCCATGTTTGCTTGTTGTTCTAGGCAAATCCATGCTAGTTTTGGGGTGACTATTGATGATTCCTTGTTGTATATGTTGTTCGCTATCCATTCATGCCCTCACATGCTCTTTTGTGTGGCTGTAGCATATTTAACTCTTGCTCCCAAGTTGCTATAAAATACTGCTGTCAGGTTTTGTTGTCATGTTCAAAATGTTATAGCTTGTTGCTATTGATCCATGCCTCCTATGGAGATGCTCCAATGGAATTGTTTGCTGTAGGATATGTCTACTTTATGTCCATGCTTCTTGTCATGATGTTTGAGTGATGTAGAGTATATATTTCTTGCTCCAAAGTTGCTATGTGGCTGTTAATTTCAGCTTTGCAATGTTTATTGTTTCGGGTGTATCTTTTAGCCCGTTGCTCCGTTTTGAGAAAGTCCTATATGAAACTTGGGTGATTTTGCATGTAGATTCATAATATCCTCTTGTTAACATGTTTTGAAGTTTCTTGCTTGTTGCATATTGTCATGTTCCTTGTGTTGTATCTCTGTGTTTCCTATGTTGTCTTTCTGTGCATCCTTAGTGCATCTCAAGTGCTTCCTTAGTGCATCAGCCATGCATCCTGTAGTTTGCGCATTGCATCTTGTTTGATTTCGTGCCTCGTGTGTTTTGTGTTGAGTAGAGCCGGAAGCCGAGAACGAGTACGAGAACGAGGTTACTACCGAGGTTGAGAACGAGGAGCCCACTTACGATCCCATCGACGAATCTACAGGCAAGATGACCTGACCCAGATAACATTACTATCTTTGCCTATTGCTAGAAGTCTCGCTCTTAGCTTATTGCCTCGATGCCCATGTTTTCCTGTCATCCTCCTATTGTAACCATGAATCTGTCTAACCACCCTACCTATGCAAACCTTTGATTGGCTAACTAAGCTTCGCTCAGCCCTTCTTATAGCATTGCTAGTTGCAGGAGAAGATTTGAAGATTCTTGCTTCTTGTTGAAGCTTGTTGGGATATCACACTATATTAACTCTTAAATGAAATCATCTATATATTGGTAATGGGTGGAAGGCTAAGCCTTTTGCTTGGTGATTTGTTCCACTCATGCCGCCCTAGGAGCCGTATAAACCGGTGTTATGTTCCTTGATTTTGCGTTCCACACACGGTTCGGGTTATGGGACCCCCTCGATAAACCGCTTAGCGCTAAGTCTTTTCCAGCAAGTCCCAACATTGGTACTATTTGCCTAATATCTAAAAAAACTTGCATAGGGAGTAATTAACCCTCTTCTTAATCAACAACCCGGGCCAGTGCTCCACTTGAGTGTTGGTCCAAACTGGGGGTCCTGCAGGGCCACCTTGGGGGAACCCGAGGTCTGGTAAAAACCTGTAGCATCGTGTGGGGACCCCGACTCGTAAGTCGTGATCACCGAATGCACGTGTACAGTGATCCCAGAGATCAATGCTCACTGAACACACAGAAGCTGAATAACAAGAGTCTTACATCCTTACATACCGTGTTACACAAATAGGACCATAATGGTCAAGTCTTGAGTATATCATCGCAGCGGAAAATCTTCAAAGACAACTGGGACCCATGCCATCTGCCTTAACCCTATAGGCATTCTGACTGGGAAGCGTCCTAGCTCGCATGCTCGTCACCGAGAAATCTTCATCATAACCTGTTCTCTCCTGCCTGGCCAATAAAATAACCAGTGGCAAGCCAATGAGTACATTGAATGTACTCGCAAGCAACCCAAGTGTGATAGCAGAATAATTTATGCAAGGCTCTACTGCTAAATTGGTAGTTTTGCGGAAAGCTGGTTTTTCGTATGCAAGTTATGATCAACATGTAACAAGGGCAATGCATGTGTCTGTAACAAGTATCAGGAGGTCACAGACATCAATATCGAGAAAGAGTTGTAATCAACACATGCACAAGCTCATTGTGACTTCCTCACAATCACATCATCAACAATATCTCTGAATCGTGTTATTTCCCAGAAACTTATGGACATAGTCTAAGTAGCACCACCCAACTGTCCATGACCGTGGACACGGCTATTCGAATAGTTTGACACTCTGCAGAGGTTGCACACTTTACCCACAAGATCCGGGGAACTTCCGTGTCATCCACGACCCGCGGTACCTCAAGTACCCGGGGTAAGCACCCGATCACTACCTTTCCCTAGACGACACTAACATAGAGTCCACTCGATTGGTAGCAGCCCCGTGCCAAACATTTCACATCTCAAGGTTGTGGAGACTCGCTCCGTATTCATCACATATCACAAGCACGGGGTACCAACGGTGTGTCCGGTGCCCTGTAAAGACAGTCATGGCCGCCTATCCAAGCGTGACCCCGTCCCGAGAGTGACCTCATGTCACCCCCATCACTAGTAATGCGGGCACCATGCTAGTATCGACCTAGGTAATCAATAATGCCCTTTCCCATAAGGGTAGAGTGGTTGCGCATGTTTGGTTGGGACAGTAATCACACATAAATCTAATCCATCTCTGTAAACAACACTTTCGTCAAGCCTCGGCACACTACTTCTTCACCAAGTAGTGCCCTAGCTCCTCATCAACTCCCAGGGGCATTAGTGGCACCCACTGGGTCATTTGCAAGTATGTCAGACCACACTTGTTTCACTCAATGCATAACCCCGACCCATTTTGCGTAGCCAACTACTATAGCATACATCTATCTACTCCCACCCACATAACCCTCATAGGAAGGTAGGGTCATGTTTGATGCAAGTTTCAACAGTAAAGTAACAGGGGTAGCAACCAAAGTGGTTTCCACCTCAACATGATTCCGATGCATTGAATAATAAAGGTGCTATGAGACATGCATAAAAAGGGTTTCTCGAACATGGTCAAAGGGCTGCTTGCCTTATACTTCAGAGTCTTCAAATCTTCTGATCCATCTCCGAATACTCCGTTTATTACGTCAACTAACGATGGAAACAATCATAATAAGCAACACAATCAAAGCAACAATAAAAGTGCTCTAAAAGTAGGAGTTGGATTTTTCTAGGATACCTCTGGTCATATTAGAAATGACCAAGGTGGTTTCATAGGTTTTGGATCAATGGGTAGTTTGGAGTATTTCAATATGATGGAACCAAAGGGTTTATGGTTTTGGAAGAAGTATACAGAAATAATTCCTTGAATGATGAGCAAAGGTACCCATCATCAAGTCATGATTTTAGAAGCATTTAGGAGTTGGTTTCAATGGATTTGGAATTGAAATGAATTTCCTAGGATTTTCCAAAGCTGATAAATAGGAAGAAATGGCTCATTATTTGGTGGGGTACAGAAATTATTATTAAAAATGTTCCAAAACTAAGTTTGGACATGACAAGCATCTAGGAACTTGAATCACTGCATTTGGATCAAAAATGGGCTCTCTGTGATTTTCTAAAGTTCATCACAGAAATGAAATAAAGGCATTTGATAAATATTTGTGTAGGGGATGGTTTTGGAATAATGTGCATGTTGCACCATGTGATAGAGCATGATTTATGGAGCCATAGGAAATTTGAATCATCAAGTTTGGAGTTCATATGAATATTCAAGGCATTTTTGAAGTTGGCAGAATAAAGAAAAAGGAAAAGAATAGGGGTTATACCCTTATGCTGCACACTGGGCGGAAGATAGTCGCGTAGAAACTGGGCCGGCCCATGGCTCGGCCGCGCGCACAGGAGGAAAGCGGTGACGTCGGAGGCGCCTTCTGGCGATGCGCTTCCGCGCGGGGAAGGCGTGCTGCGCCGTTGCCGTTTCCACTTAAAACGGGTGGGCCTGCTGGCCGGGTCGCTGCCAGGTGGGCCCCCCCTGCAGGGCCTTCTTCCTCCTCCCGCTCCCGCAACAGAGGGGAGGGGAGGCACGGGCAGCGCGACGCCGGCGCCCGTCCCCGGCGGCACGGGCCACCCCTGGCCAGGGCGCGGCCACCGGAGGGCTCCCCGGGGAGCGGCGCATCCAGGAGGCCCCTTGGGGCGGCAAGGGATGGGCCGGAGCTCCTCCTGCATCGGCCATGGCGGCGGCCTCGGCGGTTGCTGGTGGGGCGAGCACCACGAGGCTCGGGAAGGAGCGGCGAGGGTTGGGGGAGCTTCGTGCTCCAGTGGTCGTTCCCCTCCTGGTGGCCAACATGGACGAGGAAGGCCACAGGGAGCAAACCAGGGAGGAAACCGACGGCGGCTCGACGGCCATGGAGGGGCAAGGAGAGCACTAGGGGAAGAGGGAAGATGTCCGGGAGGTGCACGGGAGAGAGGAGGGTCCAGCAGAGGCGAGAGGCGCTCGGGGGAAGCCCTTTTATAGCTGCGGCCGCAGTGCACCGTGGGCGTGGTCCAGGGCGCGCACGGCGAGCTTGTGGAGAGAGAGGAGGAGAGAGGAGGGGGCCGACCGCCCGGCAGGTTGCGGACGTCGAGGCCTCCTCGGGGGACACGAGGGGGAAGCCCAAGGCTGTCGGGCGCCCCTGATTGGAGGTGGCTACAGTGAGCCAGGGCACTGTAGCGTGCTCCAGAGCGCGAGCTTTGCATGCCCTGGCATGCACATGGTGCCATTGGCGTGTCCTCTTGTGCCCAGCCGTGTCCAAGGGGTAGAGGGCGTAGTAAACAATGGCGTGGAGGTCTTGGATGCTCTGGGGAACCACTGGGATGAGGAGGGAGGTGAGGGAGAGGGTGAATCCTGCTGTCCAGCAGTGTAACTTGGGGTTTTACCCCGTCCAATAATTGAGATAAGGCAGAGGATAGTTACTGGAGGTAGAATAGGACTAGGGGAAGCTGTGGTAAGAATTTGAGGCCATGGAGAAAAGTAAAAGAGGTTCAACCACTAGTTTTGGTAATTGGACAGAAGGTGTTTGATCAGGGTTTGGTCAAGCAAATGACATCCACTTGGCATGGGACTTAACAGGATCAAATGTCACATATAAATAGGCCTCTACACCAAATTTGAGCTCATTTGGGCAAAGTGGCCAATGTAACTTTGGTGAACCCTAGAAATGAACAGAAATGGTTTCACCATGTTTGAGTCAAGCAATTCATCTCCCCTTGATGCACCACTTGGTGTAGCATCATCATTTGGGGTTATGAACATGCCCACAAAGTTTGAGGCTCCAGATAAAAAGTTGACAATGTAAAGTTGTTCAAACTTGCATTTGAACAGAAAGGGTTTTGAGGTGATCTGATCAAGTTGCTCTTTTCCAAATCTTGTGCCATTTGGTCTAGATGCCTTATTAGTCCATTCTAGCATGTGCACCAAATTTGAGAGCATTTGGAAAAGTTTGGCAATGTAAAGTTGCTCAAACTTCAAATATGGACAGAATGGTTTTGAAGGGGTTTGAGGATGTTTCCTTGATCTTCAAGGCATGAGGCTTTGCAAGATCATCAAATATGTCACATATGACATGATAGAATTTCCCTGGAATTTTTGGAGAATATTTCCTTTGTAAATATTTCAAAAGCTTGAAATATCCAGAAAGGGTTTTGAACGGATTTGTCCAATATTTTGAACATGACCATGTGTTGAAACTCTTATATATGGACAATATATGTCCTATGAGTCTCCCTGAATTTTGGCAAATTTTTTTGAAATGATTAAATAATTTTTCCCTATTAAAGACCATTTCTGGCCTTAAGAAAAAGCTTTTAAATAAAATATAAAAATAACTTTTAAAATTATACTTTTGTGGTTTCTGGGAGTCCTATATCTAATAGGATTCAAATAAACGTTTTGAAAGATTTTTCACACCCTAAATAAGGTACTTGCAGTGCAAACCTCAATTCAAGGGTTTTTGAAAAACTAATTTTAGAAAATACCATTTGGCCAAAATATTTTTATAAGAAAATTTTATACTGGTCTATACACATGGCATGATCATTGGAAAAAGGTTTTGGGTCAAGGAGATGAAGTATAAGAGTTGGAGGATTTATTTGATTTTTAGAGCACTAGCAAACAGCAGACAAAGTCAAATCAAGCAAAGTCAAAAACACTCAAAAGTTTTTGCAAATCCACATTTTTGACATGAAAATTAGCTTAAGCAATGTGACATGAAAATCAGGGTGTGACAGACCTACCCCCCTTACAAGAATCTCGTCCCCGAGATTCCCAGACTAGGCGCGGAGTCTTGGATACGGGGTAGTCTTCACTTCTTCTTGTTGATTCTGCTTCCGAGCGGTGCTCCTTGGAATCTTAAAGTGCTTGATGGTATGGCTTCTTGCTTGATGTCGTCCTTAATGGAGGTTGCTGAGGGGTCTCTTCCATAGGTTAGGTTGGGTTAGCTGCCAAAGGCTCGGTGATCGATGTCCTTGCGGGCATCGGGCTAGCTAGGAGGTAAGAAGTACTTCCGGAGTGGGGGCTCTTGGAAGATTTGGTGCACGGAGAGTATCTCAGGTGGTAGACCTAGCTGGGGAGCCGTCTACCACATGACTTGCAGTGATCTCAAAGGGTCCAATGAACCTTAGTGCGAGCTTCCCCTTGACGTGGAAACGCTTGTTTCCCTTCAGAGGAGTTACCCGCAGGTACACGTGGTCCCCGATATGGAAACTCATGTTCCGACGGTGAGTGTCAGCATAGCTCTTTTGCCTAGACTTGGCTGCCTCCAAACGTTCTCTGACTAGTTGGACTTGCTCTTCCGCTGGGCGGAGAATATCCGGTCCAAGGACTAGCCTTACTCCAGTCTCTGACCAGTTGAGGGGTGTGCGGCATCTGCGTCCGTACATCACCTCAAATGGTGCCAACTAAAGGCTCGACTGGCTACTATTATTATAGGAGAACTCGGCAAAAAAGGAGACAATCCTCCCACTTGGCTCCATATGCCAAGACACAGGCTCGGAGTCATGACTTTGAGAATCTGATTGACTCGCTCAGTCTGACCTCCGGTCTGTGGGTGGAAAGCCGTGCTGAAAGACACTTGGTTCCCAAGGCTTCTCGGAACTTCTTCCAAAACCTAGAGGTGAACTGGGTTCCTCGACCTGACACAATCTCCTTTGGAATACCATGAAGACTTACGATTCGGTCGATGTAGAGAGTTGCCAGCCGGTTGCCATCATAAGTGGTCTTGACAGGAATGAAATAGACCACCTTGGTCAGATGATCGACCATGACCCAGATAGAGCCATGTCCTCTTATCCGACCTTGGTAATCCAGCGATGAAGTCCATTCCGACTTTATCCCACTTTCACTCAGGAACCTTGAGTGGTTGAAGCAATCCAGTGGGTCGCTGATATTCAGCCTTGACCCTTTGGCACACATCACACTTTGCAACATAGGTTGCAAATCTCTCTTTCCATCAGGTGCCACCAGAATCGTGCCTTCAAGTCTTGATACAATCTTGGTGTGAGCGTTCCTCGACACGGAATTGCTCGGTTCCTCCGGGAGGAGTGGTTTGCAGATACGCCCGGTCTTCGACGCGGAAGTTTTCTTCTTGATGACGGTGGTCGGTGTAGATCTTCCTTCTTGACAGGGCGGTCTTCAATTGTCTTCTATCCAGCTGTCCGTCTTTTCTTGTCGTCGGGCAGACAAGTAGGCCATCAAATGATGATGTTACCCAACTCGTCCAATAGCTTCATGAGGTCTAAGGGGCACGCAAGCTAAGCTGGGGTATTGGTGGTGGTCTCGGTTGAGTATTGCAGAGGCCTTCCTGACTCTGAGTCAAGGCCCGTGGTCAGAATCTGACCAGGTGGTGGCTCGGTGGGGCTTAAGGGTTTCAAGGATTCTAGTGAGTGAGTGAACTTATATCATCTTATCCTTAAGCACAGTTTCTGAGATGCCAATAGCTCTATCTAGTACTCCGAACGGAAAAGCATCTTCTCGCAGAGACCAATTTCAATCACCACTCATTGCCATCCATATCCTCATGATCCTCAAGAGACGGTCTAACAAAATCATACTTGTCTAAGATCCCCAAATCCATACGTATGCCTACCTCTAAAATCCAAAGGTAGATCATACATGCTGCTGAGCTGAGATTAAACTCCATAATCCAAGCACTCAACCTAATCTTGCAAGGCTCACGATGATGCATCTCTATTCTAAGGAAACACGTCATATGCCACTCCAAGATTTGTTTCCTTCCTATAGATCAACTCCAATAGCCCGGTAATTCCATCTATCACCACATAATCCAACAATCCTACAAATCCAACGTCTACGGTGTTCCACAAGATCTCAAATCTCTATAATCCCCAAATACTCGGAAGGACTATGCATCACGATAGTATGTCCACCAAATTCCCATCATCCGGGTCAAGTAAACTCCAAGATCACGACTATATAGATCCCTAAATCAACTCCGACAAATAATCCAATCTCCTAGGTTATTGTCCTTCGAGAAGCATGATATCATAATCAGGACCATAGGCCTAAATCCAATCTTACTCCGAAACATGCAGACATATCCAGCATTATACCAACCAGAATCACCTACATAAATCCAAATCTCATGTCTAACGGGTACTCCTACATGCTTTCCCAAAGTCATGATCCCACCAATATGAAAACCTCACAATCCATCAAGGTCTCAGATAGTTCCTCGAAGTCACTGATATAAACCACCAAGTCATCTGTCCAATATCCTCGAACTGGTCTATCTATGGCATCGTCAGACCTTGTGCTATATCAAGATGAAAAACGTGCTCACTCATCGTGTCCACTGGCTCCTTTACGAACCCAGTGTTGTGCAAGGTTACAAAGGCTTAACAGGTTCTCTCGCTTTACCATGGGTTAGGCACATGGTTAAGGATTCGTGCTGGAGTATCTCGGGAAGTCTCAAAGGGTCTAGGAAAAAGGGGTTACTGGTTTGGAGGGTTAAACATAACTCTACGGGGTTGCAATAGATCGTGGAGGTTGTAGCAGAAGTCTTCAGTGCCAGTTGGCTGTCGAGGTAGAATCCTTGGTGCATCTTGTCTTGCGGGTCTTCAATTGGGGAAAGAGAATAGAGGGAAGAAGCAGCGTAGAGGAGGGAAATGCCTAAAGGGGGTTCTATAGTGCAGGTGCAACAAACAGGTGCAAAAAGGCCGAAACAAAAGAAACAAGGCAAGGAAGGTGATATAGCCATGCACTTGTTGCCTGGGGCAAAGTGCGACTTATATCAAAACACAAATGAATAAAAGCAAACAACACACAATCACGGTTCTATTCGAACCATCATATGGACTCGACTGCGCATAGGGGGTACACGACTCATCCTACCCTAGGGGTTCTCGGACTCTGTGTCGTGACTTGTGCCTCGTGCAGTCTTCTGAGCTTCCTCGGATGTTGCTATGCCCCTTGTAGTTGCTTGATGAATGATCCGGGTTGTGCCTGAAGAATCTTCAACAACTTCTCGCCTGATGAGGTGATGTGGTGAAGGTGCCTCCTTGTAGCTGGCGTTGACTTGTCTCCTCTTGTCTCTTCAATCATGACGATCCTTGTGCCTTCTGGGACGTCGAGGGTACCAGGTAGGCAATTCATATGTAATGATAATAACAAAGCATAATAGAGGTCCAACATGTCGATTTCGTTGATGAAAACATCGACACCAAAAGCGGGGAATGAAGAGAACCGTTTTCCTGCTCACTATAGTGAGGCGGACCAAATGGCAAGGTTCTCATCCACCGGTGGTTGTCGATACAACAACGGTCGTGACATGATTACTCTATTAGCGATGCATATCATGATTTTGCATAACCTATACCCTGGTCATCGTAGGCTAGGGTTGCACCATCTTCTGGGTCTTCATGTCCTCATCCATCGAGGATGTAACTTCCGTTGGTATCGTCTTGTCGTGGTGTCACCAATCTTGCGTGCAAAAGTGGTGGGCGAGTGTTTGACAAGGTGCACTCCACGAGGATTACAGAAAATCCAGTGGTCTGGGGCATAAGGGTTCTAGCGACCAAGGTTTTGAAGGGGAAGAGGTCAAGTATATCCTAGTTTTCGAAAACTAAGAAGGGAAGAGAAGTATAGATAGTTTTGAAAACTAGTAATAGTTTTGAAAATAGTTTTACCCTAACTAACGACCATGCTAACTAAGGCTTCCTACAGTCAGGATGGCTCTGATACCAGCTCTGTGGGGACCCCGGCTCGTAAGTCGTGATCACCGAATGCACGTGTACGGTGATCCCAGAGATCAATGCTCACTGAACACACAGAAGCTGAATAACAAGAGTCTTACATCCTTACATACCGTGTTACACAAATAGGACCATAATGGTCAAGTCTTGAGTATATCATCGCAGCGGAAAATCTTCAAAGACAACTGGGACCCATGCCATCTGCCTTAATCCTACAGGCATTCTGACTGGGAAGCGTCCTAGCTCGCATGCTCGTCATCGAGAAATCTTCATCATAACCTGTTCTCTCCTGCCTGGCCAATAAAATAACCAGTGGCAAGCCAATGAGTACATTGAATGTACTCGCAAGCAACCCAAGTGTGATAGCAGAATAATTTATGCAAGGCTCTACTGCTAAATTGGTAGTTTTGCGGAAAGCTGGTTTTTCGTATGCAAGTTATGATCAACATGTAACAAGGGCAATGCATGTGTCTGTAACAAGTATCAGGAGGTCACAGACATCAATATCGAGAAAGAGTTGTAATCAACACATGCACAAGCTCATTGTGACTTCCTCACAATCACATCATCAACAATATCTCTGAATCGTGTTGTTTCCCAGAAACTTATGGACATAGTCTAAGTAGCACCACCCAACTGTCCATGACCGTGGACACGGCTATTCGAATAGTTTGACACTCTGCAGAGGTTGCACACTTTACCCACAAGATCCGGGGAACTTCCGTGTCATCCACGACCCGCGGTACCTCAAGTACCCGGGGTAAGCACCCGATCACTACCTTTCCCTAGACGACACTAACATAGAGTCCACTCGATTGGTAGCAGCCTCGTGCCAAACATTTCACATCTCAAGGTTGTGGAGACTCGCTCCGTATTCATCACATATCACAAGCACGGGGTACCAACGGTGTGTCCGGTGCCCTGTAAAGACAGTCATGGCCGCCTATCCAAGCGCGACCCCGTCCCGAGAGTGACCTCATGTCACCCCCGTCACTAGTAATGCGGGCACCATGCTAGTATCGACCTAGGTAATCAATAATGCCCTTTCCCATATAAAGGTAGAGTGGTTGCGCATGTTTGGTTGGGACAATAATCACACATAAATCTAATCCATCTCTGTAAACAACACTTTCGTCAAGCCTCGGCACACTACTTCTTCACCAAGTAGTGCCCTAGCTCCTCATCAACTCCCAGGGGCATTAGTAGCACCCACTGGGTCATTTGCAAGTATGTCAGACCACACTTGTTTCACTCAATGCATAACCCCGACCCATTTTGCGTAGCCAACTACTATAGCATACATCTATCTACTCCCACCCACATAACCCTCATAGGAAGGTAGGGTCATGTTTGATGCAAGTTTCAACAGTAAAGTAACAGGGGTAGCAACCAAAGTGGTTTCCACCTCAACATGATTCCGATGCATTGAATAATAAAGGTGCTATGAGACATGCATAAAAAGGGTTTCTCGAACATGGTCAAAGGGCTGCTTGCCTTATACTTCAGAGTCTTCAAATCTTCTGATACATCTCCGAATACTCCGTTTATTACGTCAACTAACGATGGAAACAATCATAATAAGCAACACAATCAAAGCAACAATAAAAGTGCTCTAAAAATAGGAGTTGGATTTTTCTAGGATACCTCTGGTCATATTAGAAATGACCGAGGTGGTTTCATAGGTTTTGGATCAATGGGTAGTTTGGAGTATTTCAATATGATGGAACCAAAGGGTTTATGGTTTTGGAAGAAGTATACAGAAATAATTCCTTGAATGATGAGCAAAGGTACCCATCATCAAGTCATGATTTTAGAAGCATTTAGGAGTTGGTTTCAATGGATTTGGAATTGAAATGAATTTCCTAGGATTTTCCAAAGCTGATAAATAGGAAGAAATGGCTCATTATTTGGTGGGGTACATAAATTATTATTAAAAATGTTCCAAAACTAAGTTTGGACATGACAAGCATCTAGGAACTTGAATCACTGCATTTGGATCAAAAATGGGCTCTCTGTGATTTTCTAAAGTTCATCACAGAAATGAAATAAAGGCATTTGATAAATATTTGTGCAGGGGATGTTTTTGGAATAATGTGCATGTTGCACCATTTGATAGAGCATGATTTATGGAGCCATAGGAAATATGAATCATCAAGTTTGGAGTTCATATGAATATTCTAGGCATTTTTGAAGTTGGCAGAATAAAGAAAAAGGAAAAGAATAGGGGTTATACCCTTATGCTGCACACTGGGCGGAAGATAGTCGCGTAGAAACTGGGCCGGCCCATGGCTCGGCCGCGCGCACAGGAGGAAAGCGGTGACGTCGGAGGCGCCTTCTGGCGATGCGCTTCCGCGCGGGGAAGGCGTGCTGCGCCGTTGCCGTTTCCACTTAAAACGGGTGGGCCTGCTGGCCGGGTCGCTGCCAGGTGGGCCCCCCTGTAGGGCCTTCTTCCTCCTCTCGCTCCCGCAACAGAGGGGAGGGGAGGCACGGGCAGCGCCACGCCGGCGCCCGTCCCCGGCGGCACGGGCCACCCCTGGCCAGGGCGCGGCCACCGGAGGGCTCCCCGGGGAGCGGCGCATCCAGGAGGCCCCTTGGGGCGGCAAGGGAGGGGCCGGAGCTCCTCCTGCATCCGCCATGGCGGCGGCCTCGGCGGTTGCTGGTGGGGCGAGCACCACGAGGCTCGGGAAGGAGCGGCGAGGGTTGGGGGAGCTTCGTGCTCCAGTGGTCGTTCCCCTCCTGGTGGCCAACATGGACGAGGAAGGCCACAGGGAGCAAACCAGGGAGGAAACAGACGGCGGCTCGACGGCCATGGAGGGGCAAGGAGAGCACTAGGGGAAGAGGGAAGATGTCCGGGAGGTGCACGGGAGAGAGGAGGGTCCAGCAGAGGCGAGAGGCGCTCGGGGAAAGCCCTTTTATAGCTGCGGCCGCGGTGCACCGTGGGCGTGGTCCAGGGTGCGCACGGCGAGCTTGTGGAGAGAGAGGAGGAGAGAGGAGGGGGCCGACCGCCCGGCAGGTTGCGGACGTCGAGGCCTCCTCGGGGGACATGAGGGGGAAGCCCAAGGCTGTCGGGCGCCCCTGATTGGAGGTGGCTACAGTGCGCCAGGGCACTGTAGCGTGCTCCAGAGCGCGAGCTTTGCATGCCCTGGCATGCACATGGTACCATTGGCGTGTCCTCTTGTGCCCAGCCGTGTCCAGGGGGTAGAGGGGGTAGTAAACAATGGCGTGGAGGTCTTGGATGCTCTGGGGAACCACTGGGATGAGGAGGGAGGTGAGGGAGAGGGTGAATCCTGCTGTCCAGCAGTGTAACTTGGGGTTTTACCCCCTCCAATAATTGAGATAAGGCAGAGGATAGTTACTGGAGGTAGAATAGGACTAGGGGAAGCTGTGGTAAGAATTTGAGGCCATGGAGAAAAGTAAAAGAGGTTCAACCACTAGTTTTGGTAATTGGACAGAAGGTGTTTGATCAGGGTTTGGTCAAGCAAATGACATCCACTTGGCATGGGACTTAACAGGATCAAATGTCACATATAAATAGGCCTCTACACCAAATTTGAGCTCATTTGGGCAAAGTGGCCAATGTAAAGTTGCTCAAACTTCAAATATGGACAGAATGGTTTTGAAGGGGTTTGAGGATGTTTCCTTGATCTTAAAGGCATGAGGCTTTGCAAGATCATCAAATATGTCACATATGACATGATAGAATTTCCCTGGAATTTTTGGAGAATATTTCCTTTGTAAATATTTCAAAAGCTTGAAATATCCAGAAAGGGTTTTGAAAGGATTTGTCCAATATTTTGAACATGACCATGTGTTGAAACTCTTATATATTGACAATATATGTCCTATGAGTCTCCCTGAATTTTGGCAATTTTTTTTGAAATGATTAAATAATTTTTCCCTATTAAAGACCATTTCTGGCCTTAAGAAAAAGCTTTTAAATAAAATATAAAAATAACTTTTAAAATTATACTTTTGTGGTTTCTGGGAGTCCTATATCTAATAGGATTCAAATAAACTTTTTGAAAGATTTTTCACACCCTAAATAAGGTACTTGCAGTGCAAACCTCAATTCAGGGGTTTTTGATAAACTAATTTTAGAAAATACCATTTGGCCAAAATATTTTTATAAGAAAATTTTATACTGGTCTATACACATGGCATGATCATTGGAAAAAGGTTTTGGGTCAAGGAGATGAAGTATAAGAGTTGGAGGATTTATTTGATTTTTAGAGCACTAGCAAACAGCAGACAAAGTCAAATCAAGCAAAGTCAAAAACACTCAAAAGTTTTTGCAAATCCACATTTTTGACATGAAAATTAGCTTAAGCAATGTGACATGAAAATCAGGGTGTGACACATCGCCCATCCGGTCGTGGCCTGAGACTAGATACGCGCGGCTACTATCAGGGTGTCGGCACGCCGGGAGAATTTGCTGGATTAGCCTTACCTTAGTCGGAGTATCTTGAGCACGGGATTCCGAGGATACTCGGGCCTTCCCACCTTGGAGTTGCGACTCCGCGGATCGTGGGCTTGTAATGGGCCAAGTTGGAATACCCCTGCAGGGTTTTGAACTTTCGAAAGCCGTGCCCGCGGTTATGTGGCAGATGGGAATTTGTTAATATCCGGTTGTAGAAAACTTGGCATCATGTCCAGAACACACTACCAGTGTGAGTACCGTGACGGTCATTTTCCGAAAGGGGTTCGGGAAGTGAACACGGTGGGGTTATGTTTGTCGTGTTTTTAGTTAGGATCACTTCGTGATCACCTTTTCGTCCGAGGCACTTCTCTTCTCGCTCTCTTTACGTAAGTTAGTGCTAGTGCTGCTGCAACCTCTTGTTCTTTTTTCAGCCTTGTTCCACACCCAAGGCTTGGATAGTTGTGTTACCCGGGAACGGGATTGCCGAGTCCTCCGTGGCTCATAGATTCTACACCACACCAGATGCATGTACTATGGTGAGCTATTCAGGTGACGGCACAGAGCTCATCTGGGAGTATGACGAGGACCGTAGCCGTTACTATGTGCACTATCCCGACGATCAGTAGAGGTTTCTACTAGGGGCAATTCAGACCTGTGGCTTTATGTATGTTTGGTATCTTTCATTTGGATCTTCACCCGTAGACGGGTTGTGATGTTATTTGAATGATGTTTGGCTATGTAATGAATTGTGTGACGTGGCGAGTGTAAGCCATCTATCTTTTCGCTTTCATCCCCATTTTTACATGAGATGTGCAAAGATACCAAACTTGAGATCATTCCAGAATGGGCTTATACCTTAAGTCGTGCCTCGACGCGTAGGAGGTATAGTCCCATCCTGGGCATTACACTTTCCTCAAAAAAAGGTTGACGCAGAAGCAGTGACTCTTGGATGTCCATCCAACGGCCGCCGTGCTTCTTCAATCTCTGCTCTTCCTGCTCCAGCCGCTCAAACAAGCGCCGGCGGGACTGCCTGCTCCTTCCTCCCCGTGGCCGGCTGCGCTACCGCGCAGGCCTCACCGCCCCATCGTACTCCCATCGCTGGCCTAGCCATCCCTCTACTCACCCACACCTGCTGTTATTCTCCGGCGACGGCAGACGACCAGTAAACCCTCGTACGGTCGTACTCCCCTCCGCGTGGGAAACAACTGCCGAGTCTTCTCTGCCTCCGTGTCGTTCCCTTCCTAGGCCTCACCGTCGTCCACCGCCCTTGCTCTCGGCGCGGCGTGGTCAACGTGGTGAACGAACGACTGCAACTGGAAGAGTACTGTACGTGGAGAGGCTGACAGCTAGGTCCACGGCAGCCGCAAGGAAGTGCCTCCTTATTACGCGGAAAATAATTGTTCCTCCACCTGACAGCAGGGACCCACCGGACGGGCCACCGTATTTGGCGAAAATAAACGTCCCCCCTGACTGCTGGGACCCACCAGACAGGCTACCGTACTTCACGAAAAAACGTGCCCCCCGCTGTCAGCTCGGACCCACCAGAAGTGCCTCCTTATTACGCACAAAGAAATGAATACTCCCCCTGCTAGTTGGGACCCACCATGGTGGGTGGGTGACTTGTGGGCCTACTAAGTTGATGGGGACGGAGTGCTTTGTCAACTTAGTCAATATGAACGATTCTAGCTCCAGTGACCGTACGATGTCCATCCAATGGCCGTAGTGCTTCTTCAACCTCTGGTCTTGTTGCTCCAGACACCCAAAGCAGCGCCGGTCATGCCGCATGCTCCTGCCTCCCGTGGCCGGTTGTGCTGCCGTGGAGGCCTCACCATCCCTCTACTCACCCACACCCGTTGTTATTCTGCTGCGACGGCAGCCTCACACCGCAGCGAACTAGTGAACCCTCGTACTCCTCTACGTGTGGGCATCCACTGCCGCATCTTCCCCGGCTCCGCGTCGTCCCCTTCCTAGGCCTCGCCGCCACCGCCCTGGTGCTCTCGGCGCGGTGTGGTCAACGTGGTCAAGGAACGACTTCCATCGGATGTGGACTGTACGTCGAGAGGCTGACAGCTGGGTCCACGGCCGCAGCAAGGAAGTGCCTCCTTATTACATGCAAAATAATTATTCCTCCACCTGACAGCGGGGACCCATCGGACGGGCCACCGTATTTCACAAAAAAACGTTCCCCCTGACTGCTGGGACCCCCCAGCTACTTCTTCGCACGCAAGGAAGTGCGTCCGGGCAAAAAAAACACGATTCGCCCCCCTGACTGCTGGGACCCACCAGCTACATCTTCGCATGCAAGGAAGTGCCTGACAGTCGAGACCCACCTGGTCGAAGCGTACGTAGTGTTGTCATTCTGGTCGCAAACGTGTACGTACATACTGGTCGATGTAGAGGCGCGCATGTGTCGTAGTAGAGGCGCGCACGTAGCATGTACACGTACGTACATCGGCAAGTGTGCAAGAAAGAAAATACGGCCACGTACGTACATACGGGCAGGGTCTCGAACGCCTACTCGTGCATACGTACGGCCAGGGCTCGTGTACATGGCTGGGTCGAAATGGAGAAACATCGTCGTCGTTGTGTTCACGGGGAGCCAACCGGCTGGGTCGGAACGGAATGCGTCATCGTGTTCATCGGGAGGGCTTGGACGGAACAGCCGATGGAAACGAGGCGTGGCGTACCGCAGAATGGAGGAAACTGCCTTGTGTTCGACCGGCCACGTTCGAAACGAGATCATGTTCATCAGGAGGGGTCTGGCGTACCGCAAAACGGAGGAAACTGACCTCCTACGGTCGAAACGGGGGTCCTGTTGATCGGGAGGGGTGTGGCGTACCGCAAAACGGAGGAAACGGACTTGTGTTGGAGCGCTACTGTCAAAACGGGGGTCCTGTTCATCGGGAGGGGTGTGGCGTACCGCAAAACGGAGGAAATGGACTTGTGTTGGAGCGCTACGGTCGAAACGGGGGTCCTGTTCATTGGGAGGGGTTTGGCGTACCGCAAAACGGGACTCCACAGGATACTGTTCATCACCATCGTCGACCCCCTCCAGCCTCCACGGGCTACTGTTCATCCACCGTCGACCTCCTCCAGCCTCCACCTGCGATTGTTCAGCCTCCACCGCGCGCTACTCCACAGGCTACTGTTCAACCAGCCCTCTCCACGGGCTCCTGTTCAACCACCCCTCTACGGGCTACTGTTCATCCAGCCCTCCACCGTCTACTGTTTATGCAGCCCTCCATGGGGTGGTCCTGTTCATGCAGCCCTCCATGGGGTCCTAGTCATGCAGCCCCAACCGGCTCGATCGAACGGGGTCCTGTTCATGCAGAGGCAACACCACGGGGTCCTGTTCAGCCACCCCCACCGGGAACTGTTAATCCAAACCCCCCACAACGCTCACTGTTCATGCAGAGGCAGCATCGATCGGCTTCAGTTAGCAGCAGTAGTGAAGGAATCGCTCGATCGGGTTCAGTTAATAGCCGTTGTTCGATCGCTCGGGTTCAGTAACGCGTAGCCTGCAGTGCAATCGCTCGGGTTCAGTTAGAGCCCAATGCCTCGCTCAGGTTCAGTCAGAGCCCAACGCCTCGCACCCACGCGCGTGCGTGTATGAGAGAAACGTGCATCGCTCGGCCCCGACCACCCACCATAACCGGGAACACCCCGATATTTTCCTCGCCCTCGCTTCTACCATGGTTTTTTCCGTCGTGGACGGCCCAAAGAATGTCATGTAGCAGCATCTCCGGCCCGGCCAGGACAAAAAGCCCATTTTTTGTCATGATTTTTTGTCATAGAAGTAGGACCCCACCACATCTATGATGGTACCGTGTTTTGTCATAATTATTGTCATAGAAGTGTCATAAGTATGACAGAAAAAAGTTTCGTTCGGACCAAAATGTCACGGATGTGTCTTTTTTTGTAGTGTAGGGACACCGTCCCCCGTTTCCAGGCGTACGGCGCCAGGCCTGGAGACGTGGGCAATCATGAATGGACCCTCCCACATGGGTGAAATCTTGTGCATCCCTTCCCTGGAGAGGACCCGCCTTAGGACGAGGTCGCCCACCTTGAGCGTCCTGGAGCGGACATTGCGACAATGGTAACGCCGCAATGCCTGCTGGTACCTTGCCGCTCGGAGCGAGGCTTCCCGACGGTGTTCCTCTCCGAGCACGAGGTACATCCCCCGCATGGCGTCCTGCTGGGTTTCATCAAATGCTAGGACCCGTGCGGAGCGATGCCTGACCTCGTGAGGGAGAACTGCTTCTGCTCCGTAGACGAGGAAGAACGGGGTCTCGCTTGTTGGCTTGATGGTGGTGGTGCAGATGGACCACAACATGGACTAGAGCTCGTCGTGCCCGCCCCTACCGCAAGCCTCGAGCCTCTTCTTGAAGGTCCTGGTCTTGAGGCCTCTTAAAACCTCTGCATTGGCACGCTCGGCCAGGTCGTTGCTCCTGGGGTGTACCACCGAAGCATAGCAAATCTGCGTTCCAAGGTTAGCACAATATGTCTTGAAAAGGTTGCTAGTGAACTGTGAGCCGTTGTCGATGATGATGCGGTTGGGGACCTCGAACCGGCTTACGAGACCCTTGATGAACTTGACTGTGGATCCGGCTGGGATGGTTCGGACGGTTTCCACCTCCTCCCATTTGGTGAACTTGTCGATGGCGACATAGAGGTAGCGGTAGCCCCCAGGCGCTCGAGGGAATGGACCTAGGATTTCTAGCCCCCAGACCACGAATGGCCAGGAGAGCGGGATAGTTTGGAGGCCCTGAGTCGGCTGGTGGATCTGCTTAGCATGGAATTGGCAAGCCTCGCAGGACTTCACTAGCTCGGCTGCGTTGTTGAGCGTTGTGGGCCAGTAGAAACCGATGCGGAATGCCTTGCCAACCAGGGTGCGTGACGATGAGTGATGCCCGCAGTCCCCGGCGTGGATGACAGCTAGTAGCTTGCTCCCTTGCTTCCTGGAGATGCATCGTAAAGAAACATCATTTGGTCGTTTTCTGTAAAGCTCACCGTCTTGAATGCAATACGCCGTAGCCTATCGGGCTACATGCTCTGCATCCTCCTCCTTCTCCGGCATCGCTCCTTACACCAGGTACGCCTTGAACTCCTCGGTCCAGCATCCCTCGTGAGGCTCGAGCACCAGGAGCAGGCGGGCTCCTGAGGTCGGGCCACAGGCGGGGGCTCCCGAGGTCGGTGGTTTGGGGAGTTCTTCCTGAGGCGTCGCCAGCCCCTCATGCAGAGGTGATTCCGAAGGCTTGAAGAGCCACTCCTCGAAGATGCCTGGCTCCTAGGGCAGGCGCCTGGATGCCCTTTTGGTGATGTCGTCAGCTTCCTTGTTGGTGCCACGGGGCACGTGCTGCAGCTCCAGGCCTAAGAATTGCTTCTCGATTTTGCGTACCTCCATGAGGTATGCCTCCATGTGCTCGTCCTTTGGCTCGTATACCTTGTTGGAGAAGTTCACGAGGAGCTGCAAGTCACGCCTGATGACGAGGCGCTTCACTCCCAGGGCCACTGCAGCCTTAAGACCAGCGATGAGGCCCTCATATTCCATGATGTTGTTGGAGACCTTATTGCCTGGTTAAAAGTAGAGCTGCACGGCGTAGTAAAGCTTGTCCTGAGTGGGCGAGATGAGCACAGCTCCAGCCACCGTGCCCTGGCGCGCGAATGCGCTGTCGAAGTACATGACCCAGCCATCTGGCGCTTCCCTTCCTGGCGAGAGGGATCAGCCCTCACCCGCTACAAGCTCCGGGGCGTCGGTACATTTTTCCACGAAGTCAGCGAGCGCAGCTCCTTTGATGACTCTGGTTGTGCTGAATTTCAACTGGAATGCATGCAGCTCGATATTCCATTCAACGACTCTTCCCGCAGCGTTGGGGCTCCGGAGTACCCTCTCCAGCGGGTAAGCCGAGACGACCTTGATGGGATGGCCTTGGAAGTAGTGGTGCAACTTGCTGATACGTCTCCAACGTATCTATAATTTTTTATTGCTCCATGCTATTATTTATGATGTTTTGGATGTTTAATTGGCTTTGTTATACACTTTTATATTATTTTTGGGGCTAACCTACTAACCCAAAGGCCCAGTCCAGATTGCTGTTTTTTGCCTGTTTTAGGGTTTTACAGAAAAGGAATATCAAACGGGGTCCAAACGGAATGAAACCTTCGAGAGACATATTTTTGGAGCAAAATACGCACTGGAGACTTGAGAACCACGGAGTAGGGCTGACGTGGCGTCCACGAGGGTGGGGGCGCGCCCCCGTGGGCATCCCGTCTGGCCCTCGGTGCCCTCCTTCCTCCTTTATATACCTACGTACCCCGAAACTATCAGAACAACAGAGAAAACCCTAGTTCCACCGCCGCAACCATCTGTTCTCGTGAGATCCCATCTTGGGGTCTGTTCCGGAGTACCGCTGATACGTCCAAAACGTATCTATAATTTCTGCTTGCTCTATGCCTCTTTTGTGTGATATTGCTATGATATTTATACACTTCCATACACTTTTGATCATATTTGGACTAACCTATTAACTCAGTGCACCCCAGTGCCAGTTTCTGTTTTCTGCTGTTTTTGTATTTCAGGTTTTCCCATCACGTAAACAGCCAGAAAAATCCCAGAAAAATTATATAAAAAATCAGCGTTCCGGAAGCTTCCACTCGGCCGAAGTAGGGCCGGAAGGGGGGCCACCAGGGCTCCAGGCGCCCTGGTGGCGCGGCCCCCCTCCTGGCCGCGCCGGGGGGGGCGCCTGGGCCCCCCAGGCCTCCGCTGATGCCCCCCTTTGGCATATATTTAACACGCGTCCCGAAACCCTCGAGGACGGAACCCTTTTTCGCGATCTCATCTCTGTTCCGCCGCCGCCGCGCTTCCAAGATCGGGAGCACTAGGAGAACTCTTCCCGGCACCCTGCCGGAGGGGGGGATCACCACCGGGAGCCTCTCCACCACCATGGACGCCTCCCGGATGAGTTGTGAGTAGTCTCCCTTGGACCATCGGTCCATGACCAGTAGCTATGTGATGTTCTCCTCCCCTTCTTGTGCTTCACTAATTAGACCTCGTGAGCTGCCCTACATGATCGAGGCACATATGTAATCCTTATGCTATTGCTATGTTGAGTTTGCTGGGATCCGATGGATTGTGAGATTATGTTCAGATTGTGTTTGAGTAATATATTTGATTCACCTCTTTTATATTTATGTTCGTAAGTAATTCTTGCATGTTCTCCGTTGTTATTTATTGCTTTTGCCAAGTAGTAGGTAGTGACTCCAAGAGGGAACGTTATGCTTGATTGTGGGTTCATGCCCCTCGATGACTAGCTTGAGTGACAGAAACATGAGTCTAGGGGATGTGCTGTTGCCACAAGGGGGAAAACAACGGTGCTTGTGCCCGTGGGTGCAAGGATTGTTTACTTTACGCAAAGTTCTTTTAATGCAGTTGTCTGTTGCTTTGAGTTTACACTATGGGTGGGACTCGCAACTTAATACCAGCGAGATGTTCTGGATAGATATCTCAAGGTGGATGATTAGTAGTAGATGCAGATGGATTTCGGTCTACTTACCTTGGCGTACCGCCCATGCTTTGAACCTCTACCTTTCTTGCAACATAGTTAGCATTGGTTTGCGCACATAATTCTGTCAATTGCCCAGCTGTAATTCGTTTACCTCACATAGCTGTTTTATTGTCTTTTGGGAGAGAGACATCACTAGTGAACATCATGGGACCCCGGTCCATATTACCATCACTGGTCACATCCGCTATTTACTTTCTGCTTTACATACTAGTTACAGTTTTACCTATCACTATTGTCTCTTGCGTTTGACCCTTTGTAAACGACAAGGCCGGAGGGATTGACAACCTCTCTGTACTCGTTGGGAGCAAAGTTATTTCTATCTGTGTGCAGGTCCAAGTTGATTGCTAATATCTGGCGCCGTTAGCAGTTGACACCTTCTTGTTGAAACTAGGAGTCTCAGGGGAAATCGATCCTTGGTATCTTTGCCAAGGGAAAACTACCGCTACACTGCATCTCAAACCTTCCACTTGGGGTAACCAACGAGGGGCGAGAAGCCATCAACCGCCGGAGGGGGGATCTACCATGGAGTGCTTCTACATCATCATCATCGCCTCACCATGAGTTGTGAGTAGTTTACCACAGACCTTCGGGTCCATAGCTAGTATCTAGATGGCTTCTTCTCTCTCTTTGGATCTCAATACCAAGTTCTCCTTGGTCTTCGAGGAGATCTATTCGATGTAATCTCTTTTTGCGGTGTGTTTGTCGAGATCCAATGAATTGTGGGTTTATGATCAAGATTATCTATGAGAAATATTTGGTTCTTTCCTGAACCCTTTATGTATGATTATAATATCCTTGCAAGTCTCTTCGACTTATTGGTTTGGTTTGGCCTACTAGGTCTATAGTTCTTGCAATGGGAGAAGTGCTTGGCTTTGGGCTCAATCTTGCGGTGTCCTTTCCTAGTGACAGTAGGGGCAGCAAGGCACGTATTGTATTGGTGCCATCGAGGATAAAAAGATGGGGTTTATATCACTATGTCTGAGTTTATCCCTCTACATTATGTCATCTTGCTTAAGGCGTTACTCTGTTTTTATGAACTTAATACTCTAGATGCATGCTGGATAGCGATCGATGTGTGGAGTAATAGTAGTAGATACAGAATCGTTTCAGTCTACTTGTCTTGGATGTGATGCCTATATATAATGATCATGCCTAGATAGTCTCATAATTATTCACTTTTCTATCAATTGCTCGATAGTAATTTGTTTACCCGCCATAGAATATTGCTATCATGAGAGAAGCCACTAGAGAAAACTATGGCCCCTGGGTCTATTCTCAACATATCAATCTACAATTTCCTTTACTTTTCCGCTTTTACTTTCTGTTCTTATAACCAAAAATACCAAAAATATCAAACTATCATCTCTATCAGATCTCACTTTCATAAGTGACCGTAAAGGGATTGACAACCTCTTATCGCGTTGGCTGCGAAGTTCTTATTTTTTTTTGTGCAGGTGCGAGGGACTCGTGCGTGGTCTCCTACTGGATTGATACCTTGGTTCTCAAAAACTGAGGGAAATACTTACGCTACTGTGTTGCATCACCCTTTCCTCTTCGAGGGAATACAACGCAAGCTCGAGAAGTAACAAGAAGAATTTCTAGTGCCGTTGCTGGGTAGGCTTCCGCAAAAGTCACATACCAAGTACCTATCACAAACCCTTATCCTTTGCATGACATTTTTTGCCTCCCGTTTTCCTCTCCCCCACTTCACCATTGCCGTTTTATTTGCCCTTCTTCTGTCGTGTGTTTATCGTTCGCTTTGCCCTATCGTCATGGCTTGCCCCTTATCCGCTCCCTTGTCTCCCGAGTTTGAAGTTCTTCACTTCAAGCAAAAGCAAGGAGAAAATTTAAAAGATGTTTGGTTTAGGATGATGGAATCTTATCGTAAGTGCACCTTAGAGGTGAATTTTAGAATCTTGCTTCGCAATTTTTATGTTGGATTGAATATGTCTCATAGACAACTCTTGGATTGCGTTGCTAAAGGGAATTTTATCGAAGTTGATCCTAGTATTGCGCATGAAATTATAGAGGGAATAGTAGGAACACTACCTCCCCAAAAAGGGTCACATCCAACCCAAGAAGGGACGCAAGTTTTTGAGAAAATTTGCGAAGTAACGAAAATACTACAAAAGTCTCTTGAACCTCTTAAGAGTGTTAGTGGGAATCTCCGCCGCATGAATATGTTGATTACCCTTTGTAATAAGCGGTTAGACTCTTTAGATCTAAAGATTTCCGAATATGAAGGGAAACGTAAATAACCTCCCGGATTCGAGCTTGACCCCATTAAAAGAGTGAAGATCAAAGATGGCAATGCCTAGATCTATCCATGTATCGTGCCTAGCTAGGGGCGTAAAACGGTAGTGCTTGTTGGGAGGCAACCCAATTTTATATTTTTTGTTTTTGCTTCTGTTTAGGAATAAATATTGCATCTAGCTTCTGTTTAGATGTGGTTTTGTGTTTTAATTAGTGTTTGTGCCAAGTAGACCTTTGGGAAGACTTGTGTGAAGTTTATATGATCGTGCTGTGAAAAACAGAATCGTTAGCGCTCGCTAGAATGGTGACCAGATTCGACTGGAGCGTGCTATTTAGTTGATTCTTTTTGCAGATGATTAATAGACAAATTCCTAACGTTTACCAATTTAGTTCAATTTTTTTGGAGTTACATAAGTATGTGAAAACTGCAGATTACTACAGATTGTTCTGTTTTTGAGAGATTCTGTTTTTCGTGTGTTGTTTGCTTATTTCAATGCATCTATGAGTAGTATTGGGAAGTATGAAGCATAGAGAAGTTGGAATACAGTAAGTTTAACACCAATATAAACAAAGAATGAATTCATTGCAGTACCTTTGAGTAGTGGTTTGATTTCTTATAGTAACGGAGCTCACGAGATTTTTGTCTAAGTTTTGTGTTGTGAAGTTTTCAAGTTTTGAGTATTGCTTTGATGGACTATGGAACAAAGAGTGGCAAGAGCTTAAGCTTGGGGATGCGCAAGGCACCCCAAGGTGAAATTCAAGGACAACCAAAAGCCTAAGCTTAGGGATGCCCCGGGAAGGCATCCCCTCTTTCGTCTTCATCTATCGGTAACTATACTCGGAGCTATATTTTTATTCACCACATGATATGTGTTTTACTTGGAGCGTCTTGTATAATTTGAGTCTTTGCTTGTTAGTTTGCCACAATTATCCTTGCTGGACAAACCTATTTGAGAGAGTTAAATATGGCCTAGGAATAGATAGAACACTCTATGTGCTTCACTTATATCTTTTGAGTTGAATAGTTTTTGCTCTAGTACTTCACTTATATCTTTTAGAGCACGGTGGTGATAATATTTTGAAGAAATTGTTGATCTCTCATGCTTCACTTATGTCCATTTGAGATTCTATTAAAACAGCATGGTAATGTGCTTTGGCTATAAAACTAGTCTTCACATGATAGACATCCAAGATCAATGTAGTAAAAACGTTCACACTAAGTGCATTGAATATGATGAGAACTTGGATGCTTGATAATTGTTTTGAGATATGAGGATAGTGATATTAGAGTCATGCTAGTGGAGTTATTATGAAATTGATAAATGCTTGTGTTAAAGTTAGTGATTCCCGTAGCATGCACGTATGGTGAACTGTTATGTGACGAAGTTAGAGCATGAGGTATTTGTAAAGTGTCAACCTTTGTGTGGAGGTCGGGGGCGCGCGATGGTTAACTCCTACCAACCTCCCCCCCTAGGAGCATGCGTTGATTGCTTTGTTTTGATGACTCGTAGATTTTTGCAATAAGTATATGAGTTCTTATGACTAATGTTGAGTCCCTGGATTATACGCACTCTCACCCTTCCACCATTGCTAGCCTCTCTTGTACCGCGCAACTTTCGTCGGTACCATACACCCACTATATATTCCTCAAAACAGCCACCATACCTACCTATCAAGGCATTTCCATAGCCATTCCGATATATATTGCCATGCAACTTTCCACCGTTCCGTTCATATGACACGCATCATATTGTCATATGGCCATGCATGATCATGTAGTTGACATCGTATTTGTGGCAAAGCCACCATGCATAATTTTTCATACATGTCACTCTTGATTCATTGCACATCCCGGTACATCGTCGGAGGCATTCATATAGGTCATACTTTGTTCTAGTATCGAGTTGTAATATCGAGTTGTAATTCAATGAAAGTGTGATGATCATCATTATTAGAGCATTGTCCCATGTGAGGAAAGGCTAAATCAAGAAAGCCCCTCCAAAAAAAGAGAGAAAGGCAAAAAAAGGCCCAAAAAAGGGACAATTGCTACTATCTTTTTCCACACTTGTGCTTCAAAGTAGCACCATGTTCTTCATGATAGAGAGTCTCATGTTTAGTCACTTTCATATATTAGTGGGAATTTTCATTATAGAACTTGGCTTGTATATTCCAACGATGGCCTTCCTCAAATGCCCTAGGTCTTCATGAGCAAGCAAGTTGGATGCACACCCACTTAGTTTCTTTTGTTGAGCTTTCATACATTTTTAGCTCTAGTGCATCCGTTGCATGGCAATCCCTACTCACTCACATTGATATCTATTGATGGGCATCTCCATAGCCCGTTGATACGCCTAGTCGATGTGAGACTATCTCCCTCCTTTTTGTCTTCTCCACAAGCAACTCTCTATTCCACCCATAGTGCTATGTCCATGGCTCACGCTCATGTATTGCGTGAAAGTTGAAAGGTTTGAAAGAATAGAGTATGATAACAAGTGCTTGGCTGAAACCGAGGTTGTGCATGATATGAATATTTTGTGTGATGAAGAGGGAGTATAGCCAGACTATATGATTTTGTAGGGATAACTTTCTTTAGCCATAGTATTTTGAGAAGACATGATTGCCTTGTTAGTATGCTTGAAGTATTATTATTTCTTATGTCAATATAGACTTTTGTCTTGAATCTTTCAGATCTGAACATTCATGCCACAATTAAGAGTATTACATTGAAAAACTATGTTGGTTAGCATTCCACATCAAAAATTATGTTTTTATAATTTACCTACTCGAGGACGAGCAGGAATTAAGCTTGGGGATGCTTGATACGTCTCCAACGTATCTATAATTTTTGATTGCTCCATGCTATTATTAATGATGTTTTGGATGTTTAATGGGCTTTGTTATACACTTTTATATTATTTTTGGGACTAACCTACTAACCCAAAGGCCCAGTCCAGATTGTTGTTTTTTGCCTGTTTTAGGGTTTTACAGAAAAGGAATATCAAACGGAGTCCAAACGGAATGAAACCTTCGGGAGAGATATTTTTGGAGCAAAATACGCACAGGAGACTTGAAAACCACGGAGTAGGGCCGACGTGGCGCCCACGAGGGTGGGGGGCACCCCCCCTATAGGGCGCGCCCCTGCCTCGTGGGCACCCCGTCTGGCCCCCGGTGCCCTCCTTCCTCCTATATATACCTACGTACCCCGAAACTATCAGAACAACAGAGAAAACCCTAGTTCCACCGCTGCAACCTTCTATTCCCGTGAAATCCCATCTTGGGGCCTATTCCGGGGTACCGTTGGAGGGGGGATCTACCACAGAGTGCTTCTACATCATCATCATCGCCTCACCATGAGTTGTGAGTAGTTTACCACAGACCTTCGGGTCCATAGCTAGTATCTAGATGGCTTCTTCTCTCTCTTTGGATCTCAATACCAAGTTCTCCTTGGTCTTCGAGGAGATCTATTCGATGTAATCTCTTTTTGCGGTGTGTTTGTCGAGATCCGATGAATTGTGGGTTTATGATCAAGATTATCTATGATAAATATTTGGTTCTTTTCTGAACTCTTTATGTATGATTATAATATCCTTGCAAGTCTCTTCGAATTATTGGTTTGGTTTGGCCTACTAGATCTATAGTTCTTGCAATGGGAGAAGTGCTTGGCTTTGGGTTCAATCTTGCGGTGTCCTTTCCCAGTGATAGTAGGGGCAGCAAGGCATGTATTGTATTGTTGCCATCGAGGATAAAAAGATAGGGTTTATATCACTATGTTTGAGTTTATCCCTCTACATCATGTCATCTTGCTTAAGGCGATACTCTGTTCTTATGAACATAATACTCTAGATGCATGCTGGATAGCGGTCGATGTGTGGAGTAATAGTAGTAGATGCAGAATCGTTTCGGTCTACTTGTCTCGGACGTGATGCCTATATATAATGATCATGCCTAGATAGTCTCATAATTATTTGCTTTTCTATCAATTGCTCGATAGTAATTTGTTTACCCGCCGTAGAATATCGCTATCATGAGAGAAGCCACTAAAGAAAACTATGGCCCTCGGGTCTATTCTCAACATATCAATCTACAATTTGCTTTACTTTTCCGCTTTTACTTTCTGTTCTTATAACCAAAAATAGCAAAAATATCAAACTATCATCTCTATCAGATCTCACTTTCGTAAGTGACGGTAAAGGGATTGACAACCCCTTATCGCGTTGGCTGCGAAGTCTTATTTGTTTGTGCAGGTGCGAGGGACTCGCGCGTGGTCTCCTACTGGATTGATACCTTGGTTCTCAAAAACTGAGGGAAATACTTACGCTACTGTGCTGCATCACCCTTTCCTCTTCGAGGGAATACAACGCAAGCTCGAGAAGTAGCACTTGCGCGAAGCGACGAGGATCACAAGCAGAAGCCTCTATGGCATTGGATAGCATGCCTGAGCATCACGAAGCACCATGCTGACGAAGTACACCGGGTGCTCAACGGGGGTGAAGCCCGAGCTCTCATGGGGCTGTGGCGCTTGATTGGGTAAGGGGGCTTCAAGGGCATGGTCGTCCGACGGGGCAGCTATAGTTTCAGGAACGTCGTCTTGCGGAGCCCGATCGTCGGCTGGCCCTGCCGGAGCCTCAGGAGCATCGCCCCAGGGCTGTGGGGTCTTGTCTTGGCGCTCCTCTCGGACTACCACTAACACTGCGCTGGCGGAATGCGGTGTAGCGGCCAGGTAAAGCACCAGGGGCTCTTGTGGTTTGGGTGCCACCATTACTGGTGAGCGGGTGAGGTATCTCTTGAGGTCTTCGAATGCCGCATTGGCCTCAGGGGTCCACTCAAATGGGTCTTTCCTTTTCATTAGTTTGAAGAAGGGGAGGGCTCGCCCTCCCCCCCCCCTAGCTTGGAGATGAAACACCCGAGCGACGTCACAGAACCGGCCAGCTTCTGCATCTCTTTGAGGGTCTTCGGCGGACTCATTTTTTCTATGGCCTTGGCCTTCTTGGGGTTAGCCTTGATCCCCCTGTGCGACACCAGGAAGCCCGGATGCTTGCCTAACGGGACGCCAAACCCGCACTTTTCCGGGTTGAGCCCCGGGTCTACCTTGCGCAGGCTGGCGAAGGTCTCTTCCAAATCTTCGATGAGGGACTTGGCCTCCTAAGACTTTACCATGATTTTATCAACATAGGCCTCAACGTTCCTCCCGAGATGCTCTCCTAGGGCGATATGCATCAACCGCTGAAAGGTTTCCCCTGCATTTCGCAACCCGAACGGCATACAAGTGTAGAAATATACCCCGCACGGGGTGAGGAAGGCAGTCTTCTTGACATCTTGCACCGCCATCTTGATTTGATGGTAGCCCGAAAAGGCATCCAGGAAACACAGTAGGTCACATTTGGCGGTGGAGTCAATAATCTGGTTGATGTTGGGTAGCGGAAACGGGTCTTGTGGGCATGCCTTGTTGAGGTTGGTGATGTCGACACACATGCACTCTTTCCCGCCTTTCTTAGGCACAACAACGGGGTTCGACAGCCATTCCGGGTACCGGACTGCTACTTCTCGAGCTTGCGTTGTATTCCCTCGAAGAGGAAAGGGAGATGCAGCACAGTAGTGTAAGTATTTCCCTCAGTTTTTGAGAACCAAGGTATCAATCTAGTAGGAGACCACGCGCGAGTCCCTCGCACCTGCACAAACAAATAAGAACTTCGCAACCAACGCAATAAGGGGTTGTCAATCCCTTTACGGTCACTTACGAAAGTGAGATCTGATAGAGATCATAGTTTATATTTTTGGTATTTTTTGTTTATAAGAACAGAAAGTAAAAGCGGAAAAAGTAAAGTTGATGTAGATTGATATGTTGAGAATAGACCCGGGGGCCATAGTGTTCTCTAGTGGCTTCTCTCATGATAGCGATATTCTACGACGGGTAAATAAATTACTGTCGAGCAACTGATAGAAAAGTGAATAATTATGAGACTATCTAGGCATGATCATTGTATATAAGCATCACGTCCGAGACAAGTAGACCGACTCCTGCCTGCATCTACTACTATTACTCCACACATCGACCGCTATCCAGCATGCATCTAGTGTATTGAGTTCATAAGAACAGAGTAACGCCTTAAGCAAGATGACATGATGTAGAGGGATAAACTCAAGCAATATGATATAAACCCCATCTTTTTATCCTCGATGGCAACAATACAATATGTGCCTTGCTGCCCCTACTGTCACTGGGAAAGGACACCGCAAGATTGAACCCAAAGCCAAGCACTTTTCCCATTGCAAGAACTATAGATCTAGTAGGCCAAACCAAACCAATAATTCGAAGAGACTTGCAAGGGTATTATGAGCACACATAAAGAGTTCAGGAAAGAACCAACTATTTCTCATAAATAATCTTGATCATAAACCTACAATTCATCGGATCTCGACAAACACACCGCAAAAAGAGATTGCATCCAATAGATCTCCTCGAAGACCGAGGAGAACTTTGTATTGAGATCCAGAGAGAGAGAAGAAGCCATCTAGATACTAGCTATGGACCCGAAGGTCTGTGGTAAACTACTCACAACTCATGGTGAGGGAGATGATGATGATGTAGATGCACTCCGTGATGGATCCCCACTCTAGCGGGGCTCCAGAACAGGCTCCAAGATGGGATCTCACGGGAACAGAAGGTTACGGTGGTGGAATTAGGGTTTTCTCTCTGTTGCTGATGGTTTCGGGGTACGTAGACTTATATAGGAGGAAGGAGGACACCGGGGGACTCACGAGGGGCCCACGAGGCGGGGGCGCGCCATGGGAAGGGGGCGCGCCCCCCACCCTTGTGGACGCCTCGTGGCTCCCCTGACGTGGTTCTCAAGTCTCCCGTGCGTGATTTTCTCCAAAAATCTCTCTCCCGAAGGTTTCATTCCGTTTGGACTCCGTTTGATATTTATTTTCTACAAAACCCTGAAACATGCAAAAAAACAGCAATCCGGATTGGGCCTTTGGGTTAGTAGGTTAGCCCCAAAAATGATATAAAAGTGTATGACAAAGCCCATCAAACATCCAAGACATCATAAATAATAGCATGGAACAATCAAAAATTATAGATACGTTGGAGACGTATCAAGCATCCCCAAGCTTAATTCCTGCTCGTCCTCGAGTACGTAAATGATAAAAACAGAATTTTTGATGTGGAATGCTAACCAACATAATTTTTCAATGTAGTTCTCATAATTGTGGCATGAATGTTCAGATCTGAAAGATTCAAGATAAAAGTCTATATTGACATAAGAAATAATAATACTTCAAGCATACTAACAAAGCAATCATGTCTTCTCAAAATACTATGGCTAAAGAAAGTTATCCCTACAAAATCATATAGTCTGGCTATGCTCCCTCTTCATCACACAAAATATTCATATCATGCACAACCCCGATTTCAGCCAAGCACTTGTTTTCATACTCTATTCTTTCAAACCTTTCAACTTTCACGCAATACATGAGCGTGAGCCATGGACATAGCACCATGGGTGGAATAGAGAGGTCGTTGTCGAGAAGACAAAAAGGAGGGAGATAGTCTCACATCAACTAGGCGTATCAACGGGCTATGGAGATGCCCATCAATAGATATCAATGTGAGTGAGTAGGGATTGCCATGCAACGGATGCACTAGAGCTAAATATGTATGAATGCTCAACAAAAGAAACTAGTGGGTGTGCATCCAACTTGCTTGCTCACGAAGACCTAGGGCATTTGAGGAAGCCCATCGTTGGAATATACAAGCCAGTTCTATAATGAAAATTTCCACTAGTATATAAAGTGACTAAGCATGAGACTCTCTAAGATGAAGAACATGGTGCTACTTTGAAGCACAAGTGTGGAAAAAAGATAGTAGCAATTGTCCCTTTTTCTTTTTCTTTTTTTTGGGCCTTTCTTTTTTCTTTGGCCTTTCTCTTTTTTTTTCTTTTTTTTGCGGAGGGGCTTTATTGATTTAGCCTTTCCTCCCATGGGACAATGCTCTAATAATGATGATCATCACACTTTCATTACAACTCGATACTACAACAAAGTATGACTCTATATGAATACCTCCGGCGGTGTACTGGGATATGCAATGAAACAAGAGTGACATGTATGAAAAATTATGCATGGTGGCCTTGCCACAAATACGATGTCAACTACATGATCATGCATGGCAATATGACAATATGATGCGTGTCATATGAAAGGAATGGTGGAAAGTTGCATGGCAATATATCTTGGAATGGTTATGGAAATGCCATGATAGGTAGGTATGGTGGCTGTTTTGAGGAATAACATGGTGGCTGTTTTGAGGAAGGATATATAGTGGGTGTATGGTACCGGCGAAAGTTGCGCGATACAAGAGAGGCTAGCAATGGTGGAAGGGTGAGAGTGTGTATAATCCATGGGCTCAACATTAGTCATAAAGAACTCATATACTTATTGCAAAAATCTACGAGTCATCGAAACAAAGCAATCAACGCATGCTCCTGGATGTTGGTAGGAGTTAACCATCGCGCGCCCCCGACCTCCACACAAAGGTTGGCACTTTACAAATACCTCATGCTCTAACTTCTTCACATAGTGGTTCACCATATGTGCATGCTACGGGGATCACTAACCTTAACACAAGTATTTATCAATTTCATAATAACTCCACTAGCATGACTCTAATATCACTATCCTCAGATCTCAAAACAATTATCAAGCATCCAACATCTCATCATATTCAATGCACTTGGTGTGAAAGTTTTTACTACATTGATATTGGATGTCTATCATGTGAAGACTAGTTTTATAGCCTAAGCACATTACCATGCTGTTTTAATAGACTCTCAAAATGATATAAGTGAAGCATGAGAGATCAACAATTTCTTCAAAATATTATCACCACCGTGCTCTAAAAGATATAAGTGAAGCACTGGAGCAAAAACTATTCAACTCAAAAGATATAAGTGAAGCACATAGAGTGTTCTAACAATTCCTAGGCCATATTTAACTCTCTCAAATAGGTGTGTCCAGCAATGATGATTGCGGCAAACTAACAAGCAAAGAATCAAATTATACAAGACGCTCCAAGCAAAACACATATCATGTGGTGAATAAAAATATAGCTCCAGGTATAGTTATCGATGGATGAAGACGAAAGAGGGGATGCCTTCCCGGGGCATCCCCAAGCTTAGGCTTTTGATTGTCCTTGAATTTTACTTGGTGTTCCATGGGCATCCCCAAGCTTAGGCCCTTGCTACTCTTTGTTCCATAGTCCATCAAAGCAATACTCAAAACTTGAAAACTTCACAACACAAAACTTAGACAAAAATTCTCGTGAACTCCGTTAGTATAAAAAAGCAAATCACTACTCAAAGGTACTGCAATGAATTCATTCTTTGTTTATATTGGTGTTAAACCTACTGTATTCCAACTTCTCTATGGTTCATACTTCACAATATTACTCATAGATGCATTGAAATAAGCAAACAACACACGAAAAACAGAATCTGTCAAAAACAGAACAGTCTGTAGTAATCTGCAGGTTTTGCATACTTCTGTAACTCCAAAAAAATCAAACTAAATTTGTAAACGTGAGGAATTTGTCTATTAATCATCTTCAAAAAGAATAAACTAAATAGCACGCTCCAGTAAAATCTGATGATCATTCTAGCGAGCGCTAACGATTCTGTTTTTCACGGCAAGATCACATAAACTTCACACAAGTCTTCCCAAAGGTTCTACTTGGCACAAACACTAAAAAAACATGAAACCACATCTAAACAAAAGCTAGATGCAATAAGTATTCCCTAACAGCAGCAAAAACAAAAAAAAATATAAAATTGGTATGCCTCCCAACAAGCGCTATCGTTTTACGCCCCTAGCTAGGCAAGATACAAGATAGATCTAGGTATTGCCATCTTTGGAAGGCAATCCATAAGTGGCTCTCATAATAGATTCATATGGTAATTTGATTTTCTTTCTAGGAAAGTGTTCCACGCCTTTCATTAACGGAAATTGGAATCTAATATTTCCTTCCTTCATATCAATAATTGCACCAGTCGTTCTAAGGAAAGGTCTACCAAGAATAATAGGACATGAAGGATTGCAATCTATATCAAGAACAATGAAATCTATGGGCACATAATTCCTATTGGCAACAATAAGAACATCATTAATTATTCCCATAGGTTTCTTAATAGTGGAATCCGCAAGATGCAAATTTAAAGAACAAATATCAAGCTCATGGAACCCTAGCAAATCACACAAAGTTTTTGGGATAGTGGAGACACTTGCACCCAAACCACACAAAGCATAGCATTCATGATATTTTATATTTATTTTAATAGTAGGTTCCCACTCATCATAAAGCTTTCTAGGGATAGAAACTTCAAACTCAAGTTTTTCTTCATAAGATTGCATCAAAGCATCAACTATGTGTTTGGTGAAAGCTTTATTTTAACTGTAAGCATGCGGAGAATTTAGTACGGATTGCAACAAGGAAATACAATCAATCAAAGAGCAATTATCATAATTGAATCCCTTGAAATCCAAAGTAGTGAGTTCATCACTATGCAAAGTTCTAATCTCTTCACTCCCACTTTTAACAATTTTAGCATCAAGATCTAAAAACTCTGAATCATTGGAACACCTTAAAGCAGAATCCGCTGATATGCATCAACAACTATAAGGTTTCCCCTGCATTACGCAACCCGAACGGCATACAAGTGTAGAAGTATACCCCGCACGAGGTGAGAAGGCAGTCTTCTTGACGTCTTGCACCGCCATCTTGATTTGATGGTAGCCCGAAAAGGCATCGAGGAAACACAGTAGGTCGCATTCGGCGGTGGAATCAACAATCTGGTTGATCCGGGGTAGCGGAAACGGGTCTTGTGGGCAGGCCTTGTTGAGGTTGGTGATGTCGACACACATGCGCTCTTTCCCGCCTTTCTTAGGCACAACGACGGGGTTCGCTAGCCATTCCGGGTACCGGACTGCTACTTCTCGAGTTTGCGTTGTATTCCCTCGAAGAGGAAAGAGAGATGCAACACAGTAGCGTAAGTATTTCCCTCGGTTTTTGAGAACCAAAGTATCAATCCAGTAGGAGACCGCGCGCGAGTCCCTCGCACCTGCACAAACAAATAAGAACTTCGCAGCCAACGCGATAAGGGGTTGTCAATCCCTTTACGGTCACTTACGAAAGTGAGATCTGATAGAGATGGTAGTTTATATTTTTGGTATTTTTTGTTTATAAGAACAGAAAGTAAAAGCGGAAAAAGTAAAGTAGATGTAGATTGATATGTTGAGAATAGACCCGGGGGCCATAGTGTTCTCTAGTGGCTTCTCTCATGATAGCGATATTCTACGGCGGGTAAACATATTACTGTCGAGCAATTGATAGAAAAGCGAATAATTATGAGGCTATCTAGGCATGATCATTGTATATAGGCATCACGTCCGAGACAAGTAGACCGACTCCTGCCTGCATCTACTACTATTACTCCACACATCGACCGCTATCCAGCATGCATCTAGTGTATTGAGTTCATAAGAACAGAGTAACGCCTTAAGCAAGATGACATGATGTAGAGGGATAAACTCAAGCAATATGATATAAACCCCATCTTTTTATCCTCGATGGCAACAATACAATACGTGCCTTGCTGCCCCTACTGTCACTGGAAAAGGACACCACAAGATTGAACCCAAAGCCAAGCACTTCTCGCATTGCAAGAACTATATATCTAGTAGGCCAAACCAACCCAAAAATTCAAAGAGACTTGCAAGGGTATTATGAGCACACATAAAGAGTTCAGAATAGAACCAAATATTTCTCATAGATAATCTTGATCATAAACCGACAATTCATCGGATCTCGACAAACACACCGCAAAAAGAGATTACATCGAATAGATCTCCTCGAAGACCGAGGAGAACTTTGTATTGACATCCAGAGAGAGAAGAAGCCATCTAGATACTAGCTATGGACCCGAAAGTCTATGGTAAACTACTCACAACTCATGGTGAGGGCGATGATGATGGTGTAGAAGCACTCCGTGATGGATCCCCCCTCCGGCGGGGCTCCAGAACAGGCTCCAAGATGGGATCTCACGGGAACAGAAGGTTACGGCGGTGGAATTAGGATTTTTTTTCTCTGTTGCTGATGGTTTCAGGGTACGTAGACTTATATAGGAGGAAGGAGGGCACCGGGGGACTCACGAGGGGCCCACGAGGTAGGGGCGCGCCCCCTACCCTCGTGGACGCCTCGTGGCTCCCCTGTCGTGGTTCTGAAGTCTCTCGTGCGTGATTTTCTCCAAAAATCTTTGTCCCGAAGGTTTCATTCCGTTTGGACTCCGTTTGATATTTATTTTCTGCAAAACCCTGAAATAGGCAAAAAAACAAGAATCTGGACTGGGCCTTTGGGTTAGTAGGTTAGTCCCAAAAATGATATAAAAGTGTACGACAAAGGCCATTAAACATCCAAGACATCATAAATAATAGCATGGAACAATAAAAAATTATAGATACGTTGGAGACGTATCACGGACCTCGCGGATGACACCCGCTGCTTCTAGTTTGTGAGTTTCTTGCACGATGAAGGACTGCTCCTCTGTAGACTGGCACCTGGCCTTCTGCTTCATGGGGCACACGTTGGGGAATACGTCCAGGTGGTGCTCAATCACCCCCCCCCCCCCTCGAGACTCCTGCCAGGTCCTTGGGTTCCCATGCGAACACCTCCTTGTTAGTGCGCATGAATCCGACCATCACCTATGGTGAAGGTGGCGCCTGACGCCCCATCTTCATCCACCAACACCTGCTTCATCTCGGCCTGGTCTTGAGAGAAAAGTTGTTTCTTCTTCGCTGGTGCAGCCCCCTTGGCCCTAGGGCGGCCTCATCGGCCGGTCGTGCCGCCACAGCTATCCGAAAGGCGAGCTTGAGGGCCGCCAGAGCCTCCTTGGTGTCTCCAACCACGGTGAGGACGCCGCTGCTCCCCGGCATCTTCATGAGGTTGTAGGCCGGATGGGTCGCAACCATGAACTAAGCCAGGGCAGGATACCCGAGGATGGCGTCGTACGGGAGGCCGATACGAGCGATGTCGAAGTCGATCAGCTCGATGCAGTAGTTGTCGCGGGTGCCGAAGGTGACTGGGAGGCGGATCTACCCTAGAGGGATGGCGGAACCGCTGCCAACTCCGGAGAAGGGCTTGGTGGGCATAGCCGCTCAAGCGGCACGTGGAGTAGGCTAAAAGCTTCTGCTGAGAGCACGTTGAGGCCAGCCCCACCGTCGATGAGGGTCTTGGTGACTGCCACGTTGTAGATGGTGGGTGTGCAAAGCATTGGGAGAGCGCCTGAGCCCGTAGCGAAAGCGGGATGGTCACCTGAGTCGAAGGTGAGGTCGGTCTTGGGCTCTGCCCATCCGGGAGGGGCCCCCCGGCGTACAGAGGCAGCGCCGATCTGGCGGGAGAACTGCTTGACGTGGCGGTCCGAGGGCGGCGCTTGAGAGCCGCCGAGGAGGGCCGTGACGGCGTGGGGTGCTGGCGCCCCAAAGCGCATGGTGAAGAGGCTGCGCAGCTCCACCCAGGATGCCACAGATGACTCTAGCAAGCTGAGAAACCAGGCACACAGAACACCGGTGAGCGCCATGGGGAGCCAGCTGGCCATGACCTGGCTGTCGCCGCCAGCCGCCGAAATGGCCTCCTCGTAAGCCTGAAGGAAGACGGCCGGATCTGCCGCCCCGTCATAACGGGGTGGTAGCTCCAGCCTAAACCTGAGTGGTCACTGCACCTGTCACAAGGCAGGGGTGAAGCCTCGGTGGCCCGCGACGTCACCGCGCGCGCCCCCGAGCCGGTTAGAGGAGAAGCGCCCGCCATGAGATCCTGGCGGGCGGAGTGCGAGGTGGACGGAGAGGCGAAACTACGGCGCACCCCTACCTGGCGTGCCAAATGTCGGATCGTGTGTTCCGGCAAACCCTTGAGGTTCAAACACTGGGGTGCACACGAAGATCTCTCCTTTCCGCTCTAGCCCGCCCTCGCACCGATTCCTAGGCCTAGCTCGTCGAACCCAAAGAATAAGAGACACAAGGGTTTATACTGGTTCGGCCACCGTTGTGGTGTAATTCTCTAATCCGGTGTGGTGTGGTGGATTGCCTTGTAGGCTGAGGATGAACTGGTACACGGGAAGAACAACCCCCTGAGGAGAGGCATTCTTGTGCTCGGCGAGCTAGTGGGTGTGAGGGTGGTCTCAATGACCCGATTCCCTTCTATGGTGGTGGCTAGTCCTATTTATAGAGGCCCGGGTCCTCTTCCCAAATATTGAGCGGGATGGGATCCCACAATGGCGACGTTTGAAGGGGGACAACTAGTACAAGCTATCCTCACAAAAGATGGTCTTCGCCTTCCAAAGGCTCCGGTGGTGACGCCGCCGTGGGCTCCGCGGTGACCTCCGCTCTGCCGTCCTGCTGGTCTTGGTCTTGTTGCACCGATATGGAAACATTTTCCTGATGTCTCGGGACTCCTCTCTTGTGCCTGCCCCCTTAGCACCAAAGAGGAAACTGGCATCATGCGCCCGCTGGCGCCCCCCTGGCCTTGGTCGTCATGGCTTATGGCATGCGATCTTTGTGAGGTGCCCCTTACCTTGATATCTCCTCTCCTCGGGAGCCAGCCTAGTGAGGCTGCCCCAAGGGAGGTCTTGCGTCGTCCGCCTCGCGAGGCTTGGCCCCTCGCGGGGGTCTTGAGTGGTTGCTAATGAAGTTGGGCCATACCAGGCCGCTCGATGAGCCACGCCCTAGGCCGCAGGCAGGCAAGTCTGGGTACCCCCGTTCCCAGAACGCGACACTTTTCTTACTATATTCCTACCTAATAACTTCTAGTTACCAATACACTTTTCTATTGCCCTGTTTTAACTAAATATTCCCTGTACTCCCATTTCTATCAGAAAGTGCCGCTCGCAAGGAAACTCCGAAGGTGGAGAACGAGGCTGCCAACAAGCGGAGGCGGGGCGAGCTAGAACCGCAAGAAACTCCTGCAGGCCTACACTTAATTAGATGCCTCCTCAATGATATGTTAAGAGTCATCATCTCCCTCCTCCCAATCAAATATGGGGCGCTGACAACCCTCCTTTACCGGCGGTGGCGCCCCCTATGGAACTCCAGCCCTCTCGACCTCATGGACACCCATGAGCTCTGCCATGGATATCGCAAAAGCTTGGATGCGTTCTCCAGGATCCTCTGTAGTCACCTTGGCCCAACCAAAGGCCTTAGAATGGGCAAGTTCCGTTCCAACGGAAGGACCGAGGCAAGATTGACGACTGGTTCCGATCCCCCGCCCTAGATCAGCTCGAGGAGCTCAACGAATTCATCTGTACTAGACTACTAGTTAATCATGTCAGATCAAAGATGGCATGTTAGTGAATTTTACAAATCCTGCAAACCAAATAGGCACTTTCACGTTTTCTTCTTTTGCAGATAAGATTAGGCCAAGTGGTGGATAATGTGATAGAATATAACAATCACGTCGAATGCCTAGATCTGCATCTCTCATAAATTACTTTGAACTCCTACCGAAGGACCTTACCGGAGATTATATTCGACAGGTTCTTTGTTCTTAGAGCAAGGGTGCTGAAGGAAATGAGGTTTGCCCTACATTTATTTCGCAAAAATGAATGGTTTGTTGATGAGCGCCGGCACCTGCGGCAGAATGGAATAGGCTCCAAAAATGCTGAATTTCATTCTGGAACTTCAAATGACAGAGTAATCGGAAGCCATCGTGTCAACCCCATACATGACTTCTCAGTGGCTGACCCCTTTGAAAAAATTGTGAGGCTTCGAAACCAGACTAAGAAGTGGTAATATTAGTTTGAACCTCTCTGATATCCATGTTCAGCCGATCAGCGCGAGCGTTTGCAGCTGATGAGCTGAATTTCATTTCTAATATCAGTTTGAACCTTCTAATCTTCGAATTTGAGCTATATAACTCTGGAATTTGAACCTTGTAATATTTCGAGCATTTGTGGTACAATCGTTGAAATGGCATCGTATGAGACTCGTATATTGGTAGGACTATTTTGACCTTAATATGCAATGGTCTTGGATTTTATTAACCATTCTCGAATTTGTTTACCTTGTCGATCTGACAACACACGATCTGTATAGCTAACTCGACTGCGATCTTCGACATTATTGCACACAGTTGGTTTCTTCCACTTTTAGCCGACGCATGTCCAAACTAGCTGGGCGGGAACCTTGCGCGGTAAACTGCATGGTAGTGCGAGAAGAGGCTCACCGACGATACATTTGGCGCCTCTTCGAGCCCACGCATGTGGTGCGGTGTTGTCTAGCGTGCACTGTAATCCTCTGCTATGAATGTCGTGACAAGACGTGACGATTACAGGCCGGTCGGCCCCCATTTATTACAGAGGCCAACCTTTCGATCGCGCCCCACCATTGCAAGAAGCACACCCACCACGAGAAAATCTTAGAGGGTATCCTGTGCGGCTCCAATGGCGCTCCAAGCGGCTGCGGACGACGAGCAATAGTTCACCATGCGTGCCGTGGTGGACACCCACAGAAGGTTCATCGACCTCTCGGTGGTGTACACCAACGACCCGGTCTGGGTGGAGCGCTCCATCCACATCATGGAGCTGTTGCTTGCCGAGGAGAAGTACAAGGTGGTCGGGTTCGACCTCGAATACACCCGCGCTCATGTCGGGTCTCGTCCCAAGGTCGCCGTCGCCCAGATGTGCATGCGCCACCACGTCCTCGTCTACCACTACTGCCTGGCCACAAGGCCTTGCGAGGGTTTCGCCAAGTTTGTCAATAGCCCCCACTACATGTTCGCTACGGTGGACATCACCAACGATGTAAAGGTGTTCAAGAATTCGGGCATCGCCTGCCAAAATCTTGTCGACATTTAGATCTGGGGCAACAAGGAGCATGAGAAGGACTCACTAGTTCACCTCGTCGAGGCCATCATCGACCCCTACTATAGAGACATGAAGGATTCGTGCAACAAGGACAAGCGTGCGTGGCACTCGGCCTAGATGGAGAAACTTGATGAAGCTCACGTCGTGTACGCAGCCAAGGAGACGTACACGAGCTACGACATGTACAGGCGGATCGTTGACATGAGGAAGTGCCTCCTTCACCAAAACAGCCAAGGATCCAGCCAAAAGCAGAGCAATGGCAAGCGTCATCGCAACAATAAGTAGATGATTAGATCATCGTTTCTCCTACTTTAGTATGCATGTAATTGCTTACTTTGGTGTGTGGAAATGTTATGTGTGTAGTCACTTATGTAATTGGATGCTTAATTTGGTTATGCAATGCTGTCTTTTGAAGTATATATGTTGATGCTCTGTAGACAGAGCATAGATGTTGTGCAGATAAAGAAAATCACATCGCACACGGACTAAACAATGGAACTCGTTGGTGATGTTTTCATCAATCACTCACAATTGTATACCAGCAATCGTTTGCTCGCAACAGAAACGGCTTGTTAGCAGTGATCGTCTGTGTTGTTATAGGTCTTCACACACGTTTTCGATTTCAGACCTGTTTGCCACGTATCACACACATCTTGTTAAGTTAAACCATTTATGTTCTCATCTCTCAACACAAACAGTTCATCCGAGTGAACCGCATGCCGTATATCGCACACACCTTGATCTGGCTGGCCGTTTCTTTTGTGTTGCTTAATCACAAACGGTTCATCCGACTGAACCGTATGTTGTAGATCGCACACGCCTTAATATGGCAACCCATTTCTTTTGTTCCTCCTCATCGCAAACAGTCAATTGAACTGAATCGTATGCCCATCATCACACACACAACCAAAATCTGAACCTTGTTTGATGCATCCTCCATTGCAAACGTTTGCACCTTTTTGACTGGGTTTTTACACCCCTGTTTGCGATAATGGCATAGCACACAGTTACGTCGAAGGGTCTCTGATCGTAGTGTCATGTTAGCAGCATCCTGCAGTAGTGAGGTCCAACCGACGTACGAGGTGGGCACAACCCACCACGCCACGCCAGGCTCCTCTGGCGCGCCGTGGTGGGTTGTGCCCACCACGGGCCTCCGTTTGCGGTGTTTCCAACTCTAAAAAATCACAAATGTTCCAAAATAACGCTCCGTGAAATTTTATTGCATTTGGACTTCGTTTGATATGGATACTTTGCGATACAGAAAACATGCAGAAAACATGAACTGGCACTGGGCACTGGGTAAGTAAGTTAGTCCAAATAAATCATATACAAAGTTGCCAAAAGTATGTGAAAGTTGTATAATATTGGCATGAAATAATAAAAACTTATAGATACGACGGAGACGTATCAACGCCCTATATAAGTCGCCGCCGCCCCCTCCTTTCTCCCCATCCGCCGCCGCCGCACCCCGCACCCAGCGCCGCCGCTCGCACTAGCCGCCGCCCCGCACCACCGTCGCCTCGCCCCGCCAGAGCCGCGCTCACTGCCGCTGTCGAAGTCCGTCGTCGTCGCCGACGAAGCTCGCCGGAGCCGTCGCCGCCACCTAATCCACCGCACGAACCGGTATAAAACCGCCCGGTTTTTCTTTTAGTTTTTGTTTCATTTTTTATAAAACCCGGTTTTGTTTTTTATTTATTTAAGAGATCTAATTAGCGAACGTCCACTTTTTAGATCTAATTAGCGAACGTTCATTAAATAGATTTTTCTTTTTCTGTTATTTTTCCGTCAAGGACCTATTCGCGATTAAAAGTTTTATAGATTAGTCCTTGATATTTAAACGCTTGTTACTTTTTACTCGTTTGCTTGAATTAGATGAAACCAACGTCAAAATCTTTGTTATGATCTCATCTATCCAGAAAACCAACTCAACTTTGTTTCTAAAAGTTTTAAATTTCATAGATTTGAATTTGAACTTCTTTTGATCGTAACTTGAGTTTCGTAACTCCGTTTGAGTTGACTCTTTTTGTAAATCGAAGCTCTTGACCTAAACTTTTTGTTAAGATCAAATTCACTTAATTTTGGTACTGTTGAAAATTGTTTTCTGTTGCAAGAGTTATTTGCTCATTTTTCGAAGTTTTCCACTATCTTTTCTTTGAATCTTTTGCATGTTTGCTTATGTATGCTATTGTTTGCTTACGATAGAATTTTCGGAGTGCGAAGCTTGCTACTACGAGTCTTTAGGGTTTAACGATCATCGACAAGGCAAGTTACACTTTGATCATACTTTCAATACCCAGTTTTACTTGCATTAGTAATGCCCTCAAAGATTTGCATGAGTAGGACTTGGATACATGTGGTTATGCTATGTAGTTCATGAGGTAGGAACCTATGACTTGTGATCACCTCGGGAATATACGCTTTGTTACTTATTGCTTAGCCATGCTCATAGACGTGGATTGATATGTGAGATTCATGAAAGTTGCGAGAGTAACAACAACTAAGGGAAAGTTTAAGGTGGCCACATTAATACACATCTGGGTGGATTGGTTGCAGGGCACCTGGAGAATCCAGTGTTGTCCTAGGAGATCCCGGAGGAACCGTGTGATCATCCTATGGAATGCCACCCAGGCTCAAAGGGATCATATAATTATTCATGCCTAGAAACTTCCGTGTGCAGCCACAAGCCATTATGGGCTCTGGCATAGTTGAGTAAGTTGTGTGACCTCTTTCAATGGTGGACTAGCAGATGTAGGGGAAAGTAGGTGTACCGGTCTACCTAGAGTAAAGAGTTAATGCTTCTGAAAGGCTATGTCTCGATCTTTCGATCATGGATGCGATCGAGTCTTGTGGGGAAAAGTGCGCAAACCTCTACACAGTGTACAAACTAATCATGATTAGCCGTGTCCCCGGTTATGGACAATTTGAGTATCCTAGTATTTGAATTATTGGTTGATCTCATCACTATATCAATTAAATTGTTGAGTTACTAAAGACATTGGTGATTTTGAGATTTGAGATGGAGGAACCTTCTCAATGTTGCTTAATTCAACTTAGTAGTAAATAAAATTTATTCCTATGTTGTAGGAAAAAATTAGCTTTATGCAAAAATAAACCTTACATCCCCCACCAGCCAAATATGCATGTAGTGGTAGATATTTGGTCATTATTATTTCTACAGTGTGACTTTGCCATCATATTCCATGTGCTAACCTACACGGCTGCAACGTCTCATGTTGCAGAGTTTTTAGAGGAAGATTAAGGTGCGATAGGTCGTTGTCATGCACTCAGTGTTTACCGTGGAGTTGATGGACTCTTTTATCTTAGAAGCTCCGTAGTATCTTACTTAGTTTGCCTTCGGCCATATTTTTGTAATAATACTCTCTATGAGGATATCGATGTAATAAGTGTGTGATTGAAACTCGGTTATGAATCCTCAAGTGCTATGTGTGTCAGCATACCGATCCAGGGATGACACTTAAGCACAGAGACTCCGATCCATTGGGATCGTGGTCACTACATTTGCTTTTACAAACAAAAGCAAAAGAAAATTACAAAGCTTCTACTCTCGTGGCATGATATTTCCCAAGTATTCGCACCAGCGATGACCCAAAGCGTTGCCTTGTTATTGATGTTGGAGACAATGATATACGGGAGTGTGGATTTGTGTTGAAACACCCTAACATTTCGCTCACACCCAATTGTCCAACAAGTAAGCTTGGTGAGGGACATCATCGCCTTCCGGTTTGTCGCATTCTTATCCAATATATTGGTCCACCAATCCTTGATGGAATGATCCACAGTCCAACAGGAGGTGTCAAAGTCGTCGAGGTTGAGCCAAGCCTTGATCATGCTCCAAAGCCTCGTAGTGAACCGGCACTTGAAAAAGAGATGGTCCACTGATTCTTTGGTTTGTTTACAAAGAGGGCATAGCATAGAATTTGGCCATCCACGCCTTTGAAGCCTACCCGTCGTCCAAATCCAGTTTCAAATTGCAAGCCAAGCAAACAAATTGACCTTTGGAGGCGTCCAAACCTTCCAAACCACATAGCTCAAGGAGAGCGGATGGTGCCGAGGAATTGAGCTTTGTATGCATAAGTGGCGAAATAGTGCCCGTTGTCGCGTGCTTCCAAATGATGTCATCCTCGATGTTGTCCACAAGGTGAATTGCATGAGAGCGAGGCCAAAGGTTCACAATTTGTCGTATGTGGTCCATCATCCAATCTGTGGGAAGCTTGATCTGGGCAAGCCAAGCATTGCCTTGCATGGCCTCCCTCATGTTCCAACTTTTCGTAGACGAAACCTCAAAACTGAGTGGTGCTATGTCAATAGGTCTTTCCCCATTAATCCAAGGTGAATCCCCAAATGGTACACGGTCCCCATTGTGAATGGTAATGTGTGCGGGCGGCTGGGCGCATAGAGAGATCCCGATCTAACTTGTCACAAGGGTTTCACAAACCAACCCACATTTTCGTCGGATACTTCCATTCGAACCGAAGCCATCTAAAGCCTTGGAGCCCTCGCAAACTTAACGAGGTCGATCATGCCCAGTCCTCCAAGATCGGTAGGTCGACATGCGGTGCGCCAATTGACCTTACACTTCTCTTTGGTGGTCTTCTTCGTGCCCGACCAAAGAAAAACCCGCTCAATTTTGTTGAAGTTATGCAGAGTGCTAGGAGGGTTGAGAGCAATTGTGTGGTATAGCACTTGCGAGGTGAGCACCGACTTGACGAGTGCACATTGACCCATGGTAGTAATGTTTTGACCATCCCACGGCAGTAGCCTTGCTGCCGCCTTATCCTTAAGAAACTAAAAGTCCCCTCTCTGAAGTTGCCAAACCGAGGGGCAAGCTAGTTAGGATTGCATCCAAATCTAAAAGCCGCACCGGTTTGGGACAACCGAACTCTGTTGGAAATTAGTGCAGAGGTCGGTCACGTCACTAAAGCAAGTAAGCACACTCGCAATGTTCTCTATATCTTTCTTGATAAGGGCCATAAAAATTGCCGCATCATCGACTTAGAGAGAAGTAAGGAAAATAGCTCTCCATCGTCGAATGTTGCAAAAGAGACCACCCGTCGATACGAATAATAACGGGGATAGTGGGTCTCCATGCCAAAGAACAGGCGCATACGAGACAGGAGTGCCGGGCACCCTATTGAGCATGATCCATGATAGGCGAGGAGGTATGAAGCAAGATGGTGATCCACTTACGGAATTTAGGCCAACTCCAGCGCACGACCCCAAATGGACGTCCATTTTTCCCAGATTTTGTCTGTTTGGGTAGGGCAATGGGGTCGTGTCCGGGCCTGTCCTGGGATGCGGTGGCCGTGTGCCCAATGCGGGGACGCATCCTTTGGCCCCATCCTGTCCGCCATGGCCAAAAATGCCCATATATTCATATTTCAATGTTCAAAACTAGTTTGCACGTCCAAATATTAATTGTATGAAAGAAAAATAGTTTTACAACCTAATCAAAATTGCTTATAATAAAATACTTCTACAACCAAATCAAAATTGTCTTGAATAAACGTAATGAGCCAATACATCTATTGGTTGCCAATGTGAGGTCACACGTGCTCAACCAAGTCATTTTGAAGATCCAAATGAGTGTGCCAATCATGCAGTTCACGATTGAATTGGGTAAACTGTTCACACGTGGCCGGTTCTTGGTACAGGGGCTCAACATTTTCACCTTGATAATCAAATCCTTGGTCGAAGATGATGTTGTCACGCTCGTCCTCGACGATCATGTTGTGCATGATCACACAAGCAGTCATTACCTCCCAAAGTTTCCCTTCATCCCATGACAGTGCAAGGTGTCGAACAATACCCCATCGGGATAGAAGCACACCAAAGGCATGCTCCGCATCCTTTCTAGCACTCTCTTGCATTTGGGCAAATCTCTGTCTCTTCTCACTTTGGGGTTTCGAGATTGTCTTCACAAAAGTTGACCACTTAGGATATATACCATAAGCTAGGTAGTATCCCTTGTTGTATTGGTGGCCATTGATCTCAAAGTTCACTCGTGGGGACTGGCCTTCTACAAGCTTTGCGAAGACTGGAGAACACTGCAGCACATTTGTGATGCCCGGATAATTAAGCTACAATAATCCTCTGCTAATGATGCCACATCACCATGATTACTATTGTTAAACTCGCGTTGGTTTGAAACTGGTTCAAGTTTCATATTCAAATTAAAGTCCAAAACTAAAGTTTTTAAACATGAAAGCTACAATGTTCAAAGTGTGGCAAATAATCTCTGGTTATTTGTCACGTTGAAACCAACCTCATTTGACTTCCCAAAATGCCCCTGGGGTTTTATTTTGTGGTCCACCAATTATTACATTAGCCTTTTAAATTTCTAAAAATGGTTAGACAACTCCTTTGACCCCCAAACTTTTTATTCCATCTCAAGGTATTGAGTTTGATTTATGTGCCAAGTTTTGTTCAAAACAAAACTCATTTCGTACTAAAACAAAATGCAAAACTGAAACAAAATTAGAAAAGGCAGAAATCCAAAGTTAAAATAAAAGACCCCCCCCCACTGGGTCAACCAGCCCAGCTAGTAGTCCAGGCCGACCCAACCGAGCCACCCCTACTTAACTCCACCCCGGGCCAACCATAACCCTACCCC
>LR738715.1:305859876-305963458 GCA_902687465.1 Secale cereale | reverse complement strand
CTTCTCCCTTCTTCTTTCTGGTTGTTGCAACCAGATGACGGGTCCCAGGAGCCAGATGTCCCCCCAGTCGACTACTACTACTACCCAGGCGGAGCCTACTACTACGTGGAGACCGCTGACGACCTGGAGTAGTTAGGAGGTCCCAGGCAGGAGACCTTGCCTCTTCGATCGTTGATGTTTGTGCAAGCCTTCTTAAGGCAAAACTTGTTTAACTTATGTGTGTACTCAGATATTATTGCTTCTGTTGACTCTTGTGTATTCGAGCTTATGTATTCGAGCCCTCGAGGCCCCTGGCTTGTAATATGAAGCTTGTATTATTTTAATTTGTGTCTAGAGTTGTGTTGTGATATCATTCCGTGAGTCCCTGATATTGGTCGTACACATTTGCGTGCGTGATTAGTGTACGGTCAAATTGTGGGCGTCACAACGTTGATATCGTTGTGAGAACCTGCCATGCCGAAGAAAGAATGTCATATCCAAAGATCTTGCGAAGCCGCCACTTCTAAAATGACGGTGCACGCTTTTACATGCCCCTTGTACTGGCCTTGCCAAGAAAATGGACAGTTCTTCCACCCCCAATGCACACAATCTATGCTGCCAAGCATGCCTGGAAAGCCTCTATCGGCGTTGATCGTCAACAGCCTTGTTGTATCAGCTGCATTCCGCTCCCTCAAGTACTCAGGGCCAAACACTTCCACCACGGCCTTGCAGAAGCTGTACATTAACATCAGACATGTGGACTCACTCGTCCTCACGTACTCATACTCCAGATCGCCTGAAATTCCATATGCAAGCATGCGAATGGCCGCGGTGCATTTCTGATAAGAGGAGAATCCAAGCTGGCCAAGGGCATCCGTTTTGCACTCGAAGTATGGGTCATGAGCAACCACTGCTCTCGGATACGATTGAACACATGCCTTGCCATACGAAATCGGCGACGAAATTTATCAGGTTTGAAGAGCGGGGTGTTCGCAAAGTAATCGGCATAGAACAGGGCGTGGCCTCTCTCTCTCTCTCTCTCTCTCTCTCTCTCTCTCTCTCTCTCTCTCTCTCTCTCTCTGCCTCTCCCTCTCTCTCTCTCTGTTGTGGTTCAGGTTGGGAGCATGGCCAGGGACCGACCCCCTGTACCGAGGAAGCTGTCGTTGAATGTGGTCGTGGACGACCAGTGCAGCTACCACAAGATCTTCGTCATCCGAGGACGAATCGTCCGACGAACAAATGAAGTGGTTGAAGAAAAATTCATCTCCACTGTCCATACCTGTCTGGGCAAAGTGTCAAACTCCTTGCGGTCGTGGTGGCTAAGAGGACGCGATGATCACGTCGGCGCAGCAGGGGTGGTTGGCGGCCGGCTACAGGCCGCTCTCGAGCACCCGACGGAAGCCGCTGTGGTCCATTACCGGCGTAGGCGGTTGTACCCCCTCTGGCACCGGCTACGACGGTGACGGCCGAAACTCCTCCAACCGACGACCAAAACTCCTATGAAAGTGCGGGCATGGTGCCGGCCATGTCGAGACGTGGTTTCGTATGGACGACCGGGCGGGTGAGCAGTGAGGAGGCGGCCGAAGAATAGTGGCGGCGCCGCCGGCGGGATGGGACGAGGGAGAGCGGGTGGAGGGATGGAGGCGAATGGAGTTCTAGTGTCCCCGACAGACAGGCCACGGGGAGGACAAGAGCTTGCGTCCAGCCCGCCCGCGCGACGTCCGTTTTACCCCAAATGCGGTGCAAGTTTGGGCCAGGAATGGGTCGAAAACAGATGAAAACCGGACATTTCTCCGTTTGAGACCGCGTGTTGGGCCGCGCTATTCATCCGTTCTACCCCAAACGGATCAGGATGGACGGGATGGAGTCGCGCGCTGGAGTTGGCCTTAGAGCATCTCCAGCCGCGCCCCCAGGAAGGCCTTCCCAGGCGATTTTTTCGCGCCGGCGCCGAAAAAACGGCCCAGTCGCGTCCCCAGGAGCCCGATTTTCGCCGACCTGGGCCGAAAACAGCGCCGGCGGACCTAGGCCGAACCCGGCGCGCTGGGAGGCGCCCGGGGGCGCCGGGGCGAGCTGTTTTGGCACGAAAAAGCCGCGGGCCAGCCGCGTCAGCGACACGGCGCCTCGTCTTCCCCCAACGGCCTCGGTTCCCGCGGGGAATCATTGGCAAGGCTGCCGCCGATCAGCCTTGCCATTGATTCCTCACGGGCGGCGCGCCGACGCCTCCCCTCACTCGCACGCGTACACACGGGCGCGGCGCGGCTATATAGCTGGTGGCCTCACTCGCCTGTGCCCACACCAGCCTCGCCCCTCGCCGCCGCCTAGCCCCTCCCTCTCTGTCTACCTCTCCCGAGTGCCGCCGCCCAGCCCCTCCCTCTTCCTCTCTACCTCTCCCGAGCCCGTCGCCATGGCAGAGCATTTCCCCGTAGACGAGGCGGCGGCCAACGGCTTCGGCCGCCGTTCGCTCCGCGAACAGGAGTTTTGGCTCCTGTTCCAGGCGAACATCCCGACGCCGCCGGACATGCGCGCCGGGCCGACGGGGGAGTGCCCATTCCCCTGTTGCCCGACGCCGTGGCGAAACCCAAATACTTCGCCGAGGAGGTCGAGGTCGTGCGCGCCTCCCTCACCGATGCCCAACTCTCGCTCCCCCAGTACGCCGCCGACAACCACGCGGCTTGGGCGGCGTACTTCGAGCGCCGCCAGCAGCATCGCTTGGCGTCCACCAACGGCGCGCCGATGGTCGGCGGCCTGAAGAACAGCGAGGGGCGCCACCTATGGTGGGACGTCCCCGGTCGCACACTCGAGGGCGTGCTGACGTACCTCGAGGGTGGCAACGACCCGCTGTTGGCGTACCCGACGAGGGTGGCCGCCCCGGCGCAGCACCGACGCGCCGGGCCATGGACGCCAAGGAGGTTCGGGTCCTCCTCCTCTTCTTCCTCCTCGCGATCTTCATCGCACTCCTCCGGTACTCCAGCCCTGCTCGGCGTCAAGGCCGAGCCCGCGGCGGAGACGCCGCTCGGCCGACGCACTCGCAGCGCCGGCATCGTCATCACCGAGGGCGGCCGACGCGCCACCTCGTCGGCTCCTCCTCCGCGCTTCGTCAAGCCAAAGACGGAGCCGGGGGCTCGCGCCGGTGAAGACGGAGCCGGGGCTCGCGCCGGTGAAGACGACGGAGCTCGACGACGATGACGCGGCCCTGGAATGGGCACGCAGGGACTCCATAGCGATGGAGAAGGAGCGGCTGGAGAAGGCGAATGAGCGCCAGTGCGCCGCCCTGCGCCGCTTCACGGAGCGCCGACGCGACCGCGACGAAGGCGGAGTCGTCGTCATCTACGACAGCGACGACGACGCGCCGCCACCAGTCCGCCATGGCGACGCCGAGCAAGGGTCCAGCAGGGGCGCTCGCGTGAAGGAGAAGGCCGACGACGACGATGGCGGCGACTTCAGCCAATTTTTTTAGATTAGTTTATATATATGTGCTATGTAATGAAAATCCGCGAACTTCGCCGAAATGTGCCGAAATTTATCATGTTTGGCCGAAATTTATCGTGTTTTTAGCCGAACTTCGTCGAACTGTGCTATACTTTTTTTATTTTAAAACGCGCCTGGGACGGCCCTGGAGCCGGCGGCTGGGGATCAACTCGCCCAGGCCCAATTTTTGCGTCGGCTCACCCCCAGGCGACTATTTTAGGAGCCCCTGGGGGGCCAACGGCTGGAGATGCTCTTAGGAGAAAAACCTCTCCTTCAGAGGAGATTGAGGATGTACTCCCAGCAGACCGAGTCAAAGGCTTTCCGGTCGAGCTTTAAAGAGGTTTTGAGGTGTCATGTAATCTGATGAGTGCATGTAGTGTATGTGTTTCGCTCATTGGCCATGCTCATCTTCTGACACCGCACTCAAGGCATCTCGATATCGACCAATATTATTCTCGACAATTCAGGACTCTACCCATGAGGGCAGCCGCAAGGCCAGTCAGGAGTATACCTGGCTTGCAGCACAGTGGATCAATTGCCTAGATCAGATAGGCAATAGTTACCAAGAGCCAAGAGGCAACTACGACTTGAGCGCACCTGAACAGCAGCAATTCTTGTCATGACCCAATAATGGAAGGGAAGGACGACATATGCCGGTCATCTGCAAATATCACATGGATAGAATCGAGCAAGGAAACCATAAAAACTCTTGCTCCGAGAATGGGGAGTTACACCTGTTAAGTAAAACTAGTGTGGAAATGATCAGTAATCACGCTACTGCCTAGTGGAATATACAGATTCTGATACAAAATGTTATTGTCCCTAATCTACACGGTTGAGCACATTTTCGATGAAAATTGGAGAACAAAAATCAGGCCCTCGGATCTGTAATATTGTGATGGTAATCTATATCAGGAGTACTTTACTCCATTAATCTCCTGTAGCTGCTGCTCCCGGCTTCGAGGTTCAAGCCCAGCTTCACTATGGGCACTCCTCTTGCAGAGGACTGAAAACCAGCTGGGAGAGTTTGTTGGTCCAAAATCAACGAGCTTGATTTTCTAGCCAAGAAGATCTTGCTGGAGAATCGTTTGTTTTGTTAGCTTCAGACCGGGAAAATCTTCGTAATCTGTTAACCTTCAGCCGAATTGAGGGCACCTTTCGAGCTATGGTCTTCCAGATCATCTGGACAGCATCGTCAGGCTGAGATGGGTACTGGTATTCAAAGTGCCCTTCTACCTCCCTCAGTTTGTTCCACATGCTTGTCCACTCTTCTCGGCTTATTCCTTTGATCAGATTTATCAGAAAGCCCTTCTTGACAGCATCTGCACCACGAACTATGATGCAGAACTTGGAGTAGTCAAGGATATCTTCAAATGGGAGTTCAATCTCATCGCTGATAATGATGGGCACACAGTGACTGACTATGGAATCAAATAGACGGTTGGAGGATGGCGTATCCCCTGCAATGTTGAGGCAGAATTTGGAGGCCCTCATACCCCGTGTCGATTGCTCAATCCCATTACCAGCCACACTTCCAAATGAGAAATGCACATCTTTCTCATCTTTGAGAAGATAGTAAAGTTCCTGTCGGATGAAACCACCCTGCAAGGTTGAGATTCAAAAGATGAGAACCATCAATATTACACATAGATCATACATTCTCAGGACATCGGTTTTCAGACAGTCAATAATTCATATATCTTGCTTAATGAACCATATTATACACTACTGCCACAAATGTGTGAGAGCAACATAATCACAACTTTGGATTCTCAACCTTATCAGATTATAGAACCTCTTAAGTATTAAACTGACTCACTCGAGCTATAACATAAATGAGGCTTATAAGTAGATAAGTCACATGAAAGAAGTGATTGCATACCAAAGTGAGCTGGGTTAATGAGCAAGATGAATTAGACCAGTTTGAGGTGATTGCCAACCAAACTCAGCTGGATAGTGAACAAGGCAATGCCAATGGCAATTATTTGCAGCTAAGATATTTCCCGTGGCCAGAATCATTGCAGTCCAAATCAAGTACCACGGAGGGTGTACAGACTCGAGACAACAGATGAGGTTGTGCTAGCTTAGGACGTGCTATTGACTGAAACTTAAATCAGTTAAATAGTACCAGAACATAGCAAACATTCTCAAATCTATATAGGAGAAGGACACATGCAAAGCAAAATTTTAAAAATGGAAGTTGACTAATCACAACACGATTTTAATTCCCTGCTTAGGCTAAAACTAGTAAGCTTTCATGGAAGGGTACTCACATCTTTCCTGTAAATGGCGCCTTGGAAGTAGAGCAAGGTCGGCCGGTCGTCGTAGCTGGTGGAGTCATTCAAGAAGTTGTCGACAACATGCCGGTACGGGGCGATGACATCTTTGTCGATGTTGGCCACGCTGTGTGGGTACCTCCCGAAGTCGCAGAGCACGAAGACGCATGGCCAGAGCTTGTAGCGCGCGTCGAGCATCCCGTTGGGGTGGTGCGCGAGCACGACGTGGTCCCTCCCGCCGGACCTCCGCCACTCCGGTCGCGCGGCGAGGAACTCGATCAGCTTCCTCTGCAGCGCCCGGTCCTCGCTGGTCCGCGCGGGCGGCACGACCTTAGAGTGGCGGTTGAAGCTGAGGGAGGCGAAGAAGGGCACGAAGACGACGTCGGCCCTGGCGGGGTCGCGCACCCGGACGGCGTTGCACGGCGTGGGCGCGCCCTGCTCGGAGGCAAGGAGGTCCAGCGTGAGCCAGTACTCGATGCTGTGCTGCAGGTTAAGCCCTCCGGGGTACTCCGGCACGCCGTGCCTGACGTCTGGCCAAAGGTCGCCGCCGCCGCTCCCGGGCTCCCAGTCGAGCATGCCGAAGTGGAACTCGAGGGGCAGGTCGTACATGTAGACGCGCAGCAGCGCCTTGTCCGGATCGCATTTCCTGCTGGGAGAGGCGGGGCGGAGGCCCTGGCGGCGGGCATCGAGCGCGGCCGGGGCGGCGGCGGAGTCGAGGAGGAGGTACCAGGAGGCGAAGAAGAGCGCGGCGGCGAGGGAGAAGAACCAGACGAGCGGGTTCCGGCAGGAGGAGGCGGCGGCCATGGAGGCGCTAGCGGTAGGCATAGCAATGCGGGTGGGGGTGGAGGTGGGCGGCCATGGCGCTCGGATCTGAGGAGGTGGGGATACGTGTGTGGTATGTGGGGATGGGTCAGTGGCGGCCGCGGTCTCCTGCGTCGGGTCGAGAGGGTCGGACCGGACTCGGATCTGGGGCGGAGACGGTTGCGCTTGGACGGATGCGGTGCGGCAGGAACCGAGGAACGGCCCTTTCTTTCCAGATCCACGCAAGGACGCACGCACTTCCACCCCATTGCGGTCGCTACCCTTTTGCCGCTTTCCACAAAGACCTCCAAGGTGGTGATGCTTTCACTCGCATGTCAGCAGGGACGAAGCTAGAAAAAAAATTGCTGGGGTCATGTCCATGCCAGTGGGGTCATCTTCAATAAATAGGTAGTGTTTAATACTAAACTAATGAAGGAATTCCTAATTTCATTGGGGTCAATTGACCCCAATGCCTACAAGGGAGCTTCGTCCCTGCATGTCAGCACAGTGACACCCCATCCATAGAGAGGAGAGATGGCTTTGTTTGAATTCGCACCGTTGGGGCTCTCTGCGGGCGCGGACGGCGTCACCCTGCCCGTCGCCGGCGGTAAGCCTCGGGTTGCCGGTGCTCCGGGGTGCGTGTCGTCGACGGGCTCCGCCCCGTGCTTGGCTGGGGCCTCGGTCGCCGGGGCGCGGGGGGCGGTGCGGTCTCCGCCACGGCCAGAGGGCTGGACGGTGGTGCGCCATGGGGGTGGCTCACCCCGCGTTGGGACTCGTCGGACGGATGCTGGGCCGCCGGAGTTGCCTTCTCGCTTCGCCGTCCCTCGTTCCAACCGTTTTTGGGCCCTGGAGGGGGACGACTCCGACGAGGAGGACGACGCGGCCGAGGTGCAGGTTTGCTCGCCGGAATTGCCCGACCCTCGGAAGGTTCCGGAGGGCCCCACGGTGGGGGATTTTGTGGCGTTCGCGGCGCGCAAGATGGATCTGGGTCCGGGACGTCGGTTTGCCCCTGGGGATAAAGGTCCTCGGGCCATGGCGCGACGGATTTGGACGCCGTCGGGGTCCTCCTGCGCCGGTGGGGTGGCTGCTCTGGTCCCCCCTGTCCGGGCTCCTCCGTCGTCGGGTTCGCTGTTGTCGGGGTGCTCTGCCTTGGTCCGGACGGAGCTGCGGGCTCCGGCTCATCCCTCTCCGGCGTCGTCTCCTCGCGTGGCGGCGCGATCCTGCGGGGGGACGGGGACGACGACCGCGCCTGGGCCTAGGGTTGGGTCGGGTGCTCTTTCCGGGACGGGCGGCTCGGATGGGCCAGGCGCTCCTACTAGGCTGGGCGGCACGGCTGGGCCTGTTTTGGCTGGCCCGCTGGTTGGCACTGGGACGCTGGTCACTGCCGCTGAGGCGTCCGGTCTGAACTGCGGCCCGGCTCTGGGGGTGGCTGCGCCTAGGCCAGGTGGTCTCCCGCCGCTCGGGCCTCCACGGCCAATCTCGCTCAAGCCCGCGGCGGCCTCGGGGACTAGGTATATATGGCTGAGACGCGGATGCCTCGACCCCCATTTTGGGTTTCCTGCTACTCCCAGAGAGGTGCGGCGTCTGGCTCACTCCGCCCGCACCCTCTCCCCTCTCGCTCCCCCTCCTCCTCTTCTCAAGACCTTCGCGGCGGCGGTGATGGGCGACCGGCGCACGGAGAAGCGACCCTTCGAGGCTCTCGATCCGGCGGACGAGCGGCGCAAGGAGGTGGATCTACGAGACAAAGCCAAGCGAGCGCTGCGGGAACGCTCCGACGGCCGCGATGGTCGTGGGCGGTCCGACGGGCCGCGCGACCTAGGCGGGCGCGAGGGGGATTGGGGTCCCCCTCCCCCATGGTGGATCCATCAGCAGGCCAAGAAGAACAAGAAACAGCACCTCCAGCGCCGGCGCGCGCTAGAGAAGAAGGCCGAGGGGGAGATCTACGCTGAGGGTAGCGGGGTCGCTCCTTTCCCCTCGAAACCATGGGCTACTCCAGATCCGGTGGGTCCGGGTCTCCCCGCTGCCTCCAAGGGTACGGCGGCGGAGCCTATTCCGGTGGAGGAGGCGCCCGAGGTGGAGTGTTTCAAATGCGGAAGGCTCGGCCACTACCAATCGAAATGCAAGTTCAAACCTCTTTGCGTGCTGTGCAAAGAGGAGGGACATGCTTCGGCTAACTGCCCGACGCGGGGACGGCAGCTTCATCTGCAGATCATGGGGAGTGCGATTTCCGGCGAAGGTTTCTTCTGTTTGGAATACGACGACGACGACGCGTTGGAGATCCCCATCGATGAGCGCATCAAGAACGCTGCTATCCTCTCGGCCGAACCTGGGAAGCTGACGCTCCGCATCCTCAAGCAAGAACTGAAGCATATGGTGGCGGACGATTGGGACTGGCAGGTAACGCAAGTTGGCGATGATGACTTTCTGGTGGTTTTCCCCTCTGCCGATCTTCTTCACATGGCTAAGTCTAGTGGTAAGCTTTTCCTCTCTATCCATGACATAACCGCAAGGGTGCGGGATATGTTAGATGAAGAAATCCATCCTATGCTCATGCCGGAGACGTGGGTCCGTCTATACGGCATTCCGAAGAAACATCGACGTGAGGACCGTATCAAGGAGGGCCTTCGGATGCTGGGCCGGCCTATCGTGGTTGATGAGCTATCCCTGATTAGGTTGGGGCCTGTCAGGATGAAGATAGCTTGCCGTGCACCTGAGAAACTCAACGGGGTGGTTGAGGTCTGCTTCAACAGCGAGGGTTACCAAATCAAGGTCGAACGTGAGGTTCTTCCTAAGCGCGGTGGCGACCGTGCCCCCCTGGCGGTGACTGCTCCCCCAACGGCCAAGGTCCCGCCCACGGGCCAGCGCGCGCCGCTGCCCAAAAACCCTGGATCGGCCCCGTGCGGTCAGGGCGGGGCCAGCGCTCGGGGAAATACATCTACTACCGCACCCCCTCTGCCAGTTACCGCGGACGACCCGGAAGATAGTCTCCACGATACTTCTATCGACACTGAGACCTGGGAAAAACTGGGCGCTTTGACCTCCGATGTGGGAACCATTGGGACGGCGACCCAGGACACCGCGGTTAGCGTCCCTCCGCTAGCCCGGTCCCTCGATACATCTTTCAACGAATATGGGTCCAACCTTGACGCTCTCCCCCTGGCTTGTCATGGCGGAGCCGGAGCGCCTAATGCTCCTCCCCCCCTCAACACTCCTCTGCCCGAAGATCAAGAACTGGTGTTGCTTGGCGACACCGATCACACTCCGGGCCCTAAGCGGGGATCCAACAGCGCGGGTCGTCAACCTAAGAAGACGGCGGGGAGGAAACCGGCTTCCAAGGCCACTCCTTCGACGGGGACTGGGATTTCTGTGGAGCTGGGTGGCGAACTGGGCGCGGCCTTGGGCGCGACGGGGAACAACAGCAAGGCCAAGCGTACGAGGGCGACTCCGGCGGCACAGCGGGCTCCTAGTGCTCGTGCCAAGGCCAAGTTGGGGGAGTTATCGTCCATGGAAAGCGCCCAGCTTCGCATCGCCGACAAGAACATGGAGGCCTCTGGTAATCCCCCCCCCCTCCTTTCGCATTCTTAATGCCTTTTCCGATGATCACCTTGCTTCGATTTTGGATGATGCTGGTGTGTTTGTGCCTAATCCCCCTAGCGAGATTATCTCTTTACTTAGGGCGCGTGAAGACGCGCAGGCATCTTTGTCTGAGGCAGCTGCCAGGTGTGCAGTGCCAGATTTACCTGAGATCATCCCAGTTGGGACTGGTGATATCGTGGTGCCCAATGAGGCTGCATCGATTACTGGTTCTGATGCACCTCCTTCTTCTCCGAGGGACTCGCAGGGGCAGGGACGGATTAAGAAGAAAGTGGCTAAGGTGATCACCTCTAGGGGTGTTCGCCTTCGTAATCGTATTATTTAGATGTGGTTCCTCTTTTGGAACATTAGGGGCTGAGGCCATGTGGGCCGCCGCACCCAGCTTCGAGAACTCATAGCTAAGGAGCGCATAGATTTTATTGCTCTTCAAGAAACGATCAAGTTAGATTTTTCGCATAGAGACCTCCTTGCTTTTGACCCCCTCCAGCGTTTTGATTGGCACTGGCTTCCTTCTTCGGGCCATTCCGGAGGCATCCTTATGGGGTGCAATCGTGATATCTGTGAGGTGCTAACCTGGGAGGTTGGTTTGTTCTGCGTTTATGTGACAACCAAACACAAGGGCTCGGGACTTACCTGGGTTACCATTTGCGTGTATGGCCCGGCTAACCATGACCGCTCTCATGAGTTCCTCCACGAGTTATCTTTAATTGTGAGCACTAAGCGTAATCTTAATCTCCCCGTTGTGGTTGGGGGTGATTTTAACTTGATCCGCTCGGGTGCGGACAAGAACAACAGCAACATTGACTGGACAAGGGTGTCCATGTTCAATCAGGCTATCGCTTCGGCTGTCCTTAGGGAAGCGGCTAGGACCGGAGCCAGGTACACCTGGACCAACAAACAAACTAATCATGTCCGGAGCGTCCTTGATCGGGTTTTCTTCACACCTGAGTGGGAAGCCCTTTTCCCCCTATGCTCGTTAGTAGCTGAAACGCGCATAGGGTCGGATCACATTCCGCTAATCTTCTCCTCAGGGGAGGAGTCGATTAGACGCAACCAACGTTTCTATTTTAAAACGGCTTGGTTTGAGTACGAGGGTTTCGAGCTTATGGTCCGCAATTGCTGGGATGATATTATCACGACGATTGGACCTCAAAGATCTCCAGCGGATCTTTGGAACGCCGCGGCGGCTAAGCTTCGGGCCTTTCTACGTGGCTGGGGAGCCAACCAAGGTAGTTCGTCCAAAAAAGAGCGGGCTCGGCTTGTGGACGAAATCGCGCGCCTCGACTTCGAAGCGGACCTTCGCCCCTTTTCGGAGGCCGAATGGTCACACAGATACACCTTGGAAGACCAAGTCCTGGCTTTGCTTCGGGCCGAGGAGGAATATTGGCGCCGTAGGGGCAGCGTCAAATGGGTCACGAAGGGCGATGCGAATACCGGTTATTTCCACGCTTTTGTGAATGGCCGGAAACGGAAAAGTACTATTCTTCACCTTCAATACGACTCGGGCCTGCTGCTCACCCAGGAGCAAATCTTGGCCCACATTTACGAGTTTTTCATTGACCTTCTGGGGACGGCCAGTGAAAAACCTCTTCGTCTTCGCGCGGATTTGTGGAATCCGGCGGAGAAGGTCTCTCAGGAGGAAAATGATAGCCTGGCGCTCTCTTTCCTTCCTAAAGAGATTGATAAGGCCCTGCTAGATATGAAGAACGACACGGCGCCTGGACCGGATGGTTGGCCCGTGGAATTTTTCAAACGTTTTTGGCCCATGTTGAAACACCTGTTTTACGACATTGTTAACGGCTTCGCCCTAGGTACGATAGACCTTTCGAGACTTAACTACGGTGCCATTAGCCTTATCCCTAAGATCAAAGGGGCGGACAATATCCGACTGTTCAGACCTATCACTCTCATCAACGTCCCCTTCAAGATCTGCGCTAAAGCTTACGCCTCTCGTCTAGCTCCAATAGCGCAGCGGATAATTAGTCATAGCCAAACGAGCTTCCTTAAACATAGAAATATTCTCGAGGGTCCGATCGCTTTGTTGGAAATTGTGCACGAGCTTAAAAAGAATAAAACTAAGGGAGTTTTACTCAAACTCGATTTCGAGAAGGCCTACGACCGTGTGAATTGGGACTTTGTTTAGGAAGTCTTCCTCAAAAAGGGTTTTGAGGCAGGTTTTGTTCATCGCATCATGCATCTCGTGTCTAGTGGACACACGGCGGTTACCATTAACGGAGAAATGGGTAGTTTCTTCCGTAATAAGAGGGGACTCAGACAAGGGGATCCGAGCTCCCCTTTAATCTTCAACTTTGTGGCGGACGCACTTGCCGCGATGATTCACCGTGCGTGTGCTGCCGGTCACATCTCCGGTCTTGTCCCGCATCTCATTCCGGGCGGAGTGTCTCACCTCCAATACGCTGACGATACGTTACTCCTCTTCGAGCCCAATGACAGTAGTGTGGCCTCTGTCAAACTCCTTCTCCTGGCCTTTGAGCTTATGTCGGGACTTAAGATTAATTTCCTTAAGAGTGAAGTCATTACCATAGGGATGGATGACCTCTCGAGCTCTCAAGTGGCAAACCTACTCAATTGCAAGCGTGGTGTCTTTCCGATTAAGTACTTGGGATTACCTATATCTTCTCGTGGACTTACCATCGCTGAGTGGGAACCTCTTTACGGGAAAGTTGCCAACCGTGTTAGCCCTTGGCGTGGACGATTTATGTCGTCTGCGGCCAGACTCATCCTGACCAACTCGAGCTTATCCTCTCTCCCCATCTTTATTATGGGTATGTACCTCCTGGCGGATGGAGTTCATGCCAAACTCGACACCCCCCGATCTCGGTTCTTTTGGGAAGGAACGGGAGCCAAAAAGAAATACCACTTGGTCAAATGGGCGGCAATTTGTCGTCCAAAAAAACTTGGGGGGCTAGGGGTTACCAACTCCAAGTTAATGAATGTAGCTCTCTTAACCAAGTGGTGGTGGAGATTAGCTCAAAACGAGTCGGGGCTCTTTGCTCGAATTCTTAAAGCCAAGTACTTTCCGGACGGAACGGTCTTTCAAGCCCAGTCCTCGGGTTCGACGTTTTGGAGAGGGATCCAGGACGTTCGGCCGGCTTTCGCTTTAGGGGCACAATTCACAATTAAGAACGGCGTTTCTACCTGTTTCTGGCTCGATCATTGGTGGGAGAATGCCCCTTTGTGGCAATCTCATCCCGAATTATATCACCTAGCCACCGATACCAACATTATGGTTGCGGATGCCCTTAGAGTCAGCCCCCCGGCGATTTCCTTTATTCGTGCTCTAGGACCGGTGGAAACATCCAACTGGGATAATCTGGTGGAGGCTTGGAGGGATATCGAGCTCTCCCCCGAGCCAGATGCCGTCTCTTGGAAACTTACGTCCTCTAAACAATTTACGGTCAAATCCATATACTCTATGATGTCCGAGGGCCCGGTGTTTTCCATGGCTAGGGGACTATGGAAAGCGGGTTTGCCTTTGAAGATCAAAATCTTCATGTGGCAGATGGTGAGAAATAGGCTACCCTCCTCTGATAACGTGGCCAAACGGAATGGTCCGGCTGATGGCACTTGTACCCTGTGTGGGTTGGGCGAAAATGCCAACCATATATTTTTTCAATGTGTGCTGGCCCGTTTTGCGTGGAGTGCGGTGAGGGAAACCTTCTCCAAAAATTGGCACCCTCAATCCGCGAAAGACCTCTTAGACATTCTTTCTGCCCAGAATGGATCTTCCGCTAGAATTCTGTGGCGTTGCGTTGGGGCGCTTTTATGGTCCCTTTGGACGGTTTGAAACAAATTCACTATCGAACACAAGTTCCCAAAACATCCAGCTGACATATTATTCAAATGTCACATTTTTCTTCAGGTGTGGATGCCGTTGGGGAAAGCGCATGACGAACAAGACATGCTTTCTGTCATGGAGGAGATCAAAACAGTGACAAGCCAAGTTCGTCGAGACGAGGGGCCCTCTGCTACTGCTTAAGCGAGATCGTTTCCCACGCTACCGTTTCGCCTTGTCTCTTTTGTTGCTTGTGTTGGTACTGCAGTCTGAAACTTTGAGTTTGCTATGTTCGGTCTGTAACTTAAACTTCTGTGTGTCGACGATTGCCCTAGTGGCTTTATTAATTTAAAGCCGGACGCATCCAGCGTCTTCGTTCAAAAAAAAAGACCTCCAAATTACTCCGATTCCCCACGGCATGTGCAAGGGTCGGCCCAGTTCTTTTTGCTTTTACTAGGAGGGTGCTTGCATACGTTTTAGTACCATGACTAAAAGTAATGGGACTAAAACTTGCTAGCTTCACCCATGCTTAGATCCAAATACTAAAGGGACTAAAATCAAGTTAATGAGCATTTATTATCCTCCAAATCCTCCAATCCAGAACTTGCATGTGTTAGAGGAGAGGAGTTAAATCAGGAGAGAGAGGACTAATTCATATTTTAGTAAGGGTATCCCTGACTAAAAGATTTTAGTCTCAAGACTAGTTTTAGCCCCTCTTTAGTCAGGGGTGTTTGAAACTTTAGCCTCTTATAAATAGACTATTTTTAGTCAGACTAAAATAAGTCCCTTGGATCCAAGCAGGGCCTAGAACTAGCAACATGTGCAAGGGTCGGGCCAGTTTTTTACTAGAACCAGCACATATTCCCGTGCGTTGCAACGGGAGAGATTTTTGCAAGAAGCAACACGATGATGTGTCATCAAAAAAGTCTCCACAATGGTAGGCGGCAAAGCAAGGAGTTAGAGCAACTCCAACGAGCCGACCCGAATGGACGGCGATTTCGTCCGCTTTTTGTCCGTTTGGTTCGGCCGCCCGCCCGGCGTCCGCCCTATTTTTCATATGGATCGACAGCGCGCCCAACGCGTCTACCCATATGTGCAGGCGTGGCCGGCTGACCACCCAATTTTACAGTGCATTCTAGATATTGTGAAATGAAAATTTAACAAGCAAAATAGTTTAGCCGCCCAAATAAATAGTATAGTTTTACAGGCCAAATAAAAATAAAAATATTTCACATAGTTTTGCAAACCAATAAAAGAAGATACATTTATTGGTTGTCAATATGAGTCCACATATGCTCAACCACGCATGTTGCAGTTGCACGTTCGTTTCCCAATCACGCATGTCTTCATGAAACTGAATGAACTGCTCAAATGTTGCCGCTACTCCATGCTGAGGCACAACATTCTCACCCTGAAACTGAAAGCCTTGATCGTACAGACGTTCCGGATGCTCGGCTTCTACGATCATATTGTGCATGATCACTGTGACGCCCGGATAGTTAAGCTACAGTAACCCTCTACTAATGACGACATGTCACCGCAATTACTGTTGATAATCTCGTGTTAGTTTAAAACCGATTCAAATTTAATTAAAAATCAGGCAAACAATAAAAGTTTTCAAATATTAAAACTAAAATGTCCGGAGTGAACCAAATAATGCATAGGTAATTATGATGAAAAACTTAAATTCAAATAAAATATTTAAATGCACTATACTGATTTAAATAGTAGCAAAAACAATTATTTAAGTGCCTTTGGTATTTTATAAAATAATAAATTGTTTCAATTCGGTGGTAAAACTTTTATGACAGTGGGTTTTCGTGGAACATTATTTTAGGAGCTATTGTCATATTTCCCTAAGCAAAAAAATGTGTAACTAAAATAAAACAGAAAAGGAAAATGAAAAAAATTGAAAAACAAACAAAAAGTGGGGGAAAAAGAAAACATCCCCGCCCTGCTGGACCGTGGCCCAGCTGGCCATCCGGGCCAACCAGGCCGGCCCAGCCGGCCCTCTTTAACCCTCCTGGCAACCGAAACCCTAACCCCCATCGCCACTCCCCTCCCCACTCACTCGCTCTACCCTGATCTAGATCGAGATCGGGGCACGGCCCGATGCCGTCGTCGTCGCTCGGAGCTACACGGGCCTCGCTGGAGCCACACCGTCGCCACGCCGCCGTCGCCGTTTCTTCCTCGCCTCCCCCCCTACGCGCCACCTCGAGCCTCGCCGACCCCTTACCCCGGCAATGCCCGTGAGGCCTCCCCTCCTTCCCCTTTTCCTCTCTAACACCGCGGCCACCGCACCCCCGACCAGGTCCGGCCACGCCCGCGGACACCACGCCCCTCTGGTCGCGCCCTATGCTGCGCACCGTGCGCGCACGACGATCGCCGACCGCGCCCCGCTCACACCCTCTTCTACCGCCGGACACCCCTGCGTTGCATCGCCCGCGCCCTACTGCTCTACCGCCGCCGTTCCCGTCCTGCCACGCCGCTGCCCCGCCCTCCGACAACGCCCCTTCTCCCCTACGCGTGTCGCCCCCCTGCCGCTTCCCATCCGTGCGCGCCCGTCTCTGGCCGAGTACGCCTCCACCGAGCCGCGGCCGCAGCCGCCCCTCCCCGCCGAGTCCGCTCCGCCACCGTCGCTGGCTTGCGCAGCCGCCTCTGGCCTCGCCCCGCGCACGCTCTGCTCCCCTCACTCGGCTCCAGCGCGCGCTGCGCACCTCTCACCGCACCGCCCTCCCACTCGGCTTCGTTCGCCCGCCTGGCCACGCCGCCGCCGTGGCGGCCCATTCGCCCCTCCGGCCGCCGCCATGGCCTCATCGCGGCCACATCCCGGCGCCCATCGGCGTCGCTTGGCCCTCGCCTGGGTCGGGCGCACGCAGCGCCTGAACCCATTCGGGTTGGCCCCGTCGCCCGCAACGTCAAACCCGCAATGGCCCTCCGGGCCATTGTCAAACGAGGCCCACGCCCTCTGGAATGTTAAAAAAAGGATTTAAAATAATAACAATAATTTTATTAACTTAATTAATCTAGTTTACTTAAGCTTAATCTAAATAACATTGTTTAGTTAACCTAATTAACTAATTAACTAATTAATCATGTTTAGTTAAACTATGACCATGACAAGTGGGACCCACACGTCAGTTTGACCTAGTCAACCCCCTGTTGACTACTGACGTCATGCTGACGTCGTGATGACATCAGCAGACACTATTATGGATAATGTTAGATTTAAATAAATAATTAATTCTAGAAAATGTTATAAACTTTAGAAAATCATATAAAATAATCCGTAACTCGGATGAAAGTAATTTATATATGAAAGTTGCTCAGAATTTCGATACGAATCCGAACACGCGGTCCGTTTGTCAACCACACGTCCCTAGCATAGTGAACCTGCAACTTTTCACCTACGTTTCATCTGCTCGAAAATGCCTAACACCGGGAATACTTTCCCGGTTGTTTTTCCTCTTCGCCTGTATCACCGAGCACTGCGTTAGGTCACCTCTAGGACCACGTTTTTCCATGTTACGCTTTGTGATGCTTTGATTGCTCTGTTATTTATTATGTTCCCCCTCCGTTACTTCTTTCCGGTAGACCCCGAGACTGACGGCGACCCCCAGTTTGACTACGGTGATGACGACCCCTCCTGGCCTGAGCAACCAGGCAAGCCAACCCTCCTTGATCACCAGATATCGCCATTCCCCTCTCTCTTATTCTTGCATTAGAATTGCTACTGTTGTTGATTCGATAGCTCCTATTCTGTTGCATAGCCTGTCATTGTTGCTACAACTGTTGATACCTTTAACTGCTATCCTAATGCTAAGTATAGGATGCTAGTATTCCATCAGTGGCCCTACACCCATGTCCGTCTGCCCTGCTATTCTATCGGACCGTGATCACTTGGGTGTGATCACGGGTATATACTACATACACTTTACATGACACATGATGTGACTAAAGTCGGGTCGGCTCATTGAGTACCCGCAAGTGATTCGATGTGGGGGCTGAAAGGACAGGTGGCTCCATCCAGGTAGTGGTGGGCCTGAGTTCCTAACGGCCCCTGAGTGGATCTTTGTGGCGGAGCGACAGGGCAGGTTGAGACACCCAGTGGAGAGGTGGCATGGCCCTGGTCGTTGTCCGCGGCTATTTCATAATAACACGCTTAACAACTTTGGATATTTGATCTGAGTCTGGCCATTGGCCTATACGCACTAACCAGCTACGTGGGAATAGTTATGGGACTAGACGTCGTGGTATCAGCCGAAGCCTTCTTGACGTCAGCGACTGAGCGGCGCGCGCCGGGTTGGACCGCGTAACGCAACTTCCTTAGTAATGGAGGTTGCTAGGTCTGCTCACCGGCCGCGTACGCAACGTGCAGGTGTGCGTTGGGCCCGGACCCCTGCGCGCCTAGGACTTAGACCGGCGTGCTGACCTCTCTGTTGTGCTTAGGTAGGGCTGCGACGTGTTGATCTCCCGAGGCCGAGCATGACCCTGGAAAGTGTGTCCGGCCAAATGGGATCAAGCGTGCTGGATTATGTGGTGCACCCCTGCAGGGAAGTTAATCTATTCGAATAGCCGTGTCCCTCGGTAAAAGGACGACCCGGAGTTGTACTCTGACCTCATGACAACTAGAACTGGATACGTAATAAAACACACCCAGATAAGTTCCAAAGATAACTCGGTGGTTGCTCTCTCACAGGGTGATGTGCGGGAGGATCGCCGGGTAGGATTATGCTATACGATGTTACTCGGTGAACTTACCATCTATTCTATTCTACTGCTGCAAGACGGAGGCTGCGAGATGCGAGGATACTTGTTACTTCCAGCTACTCTCATCTACTGCTGCAAGATGGAGGTGGCCAGAAGCGTAGTCTTCAATTGGATTAGCTATCCCCCTCTTATTCTAGCATTCTTCAGTTTAACCCACATATATTACCCGTTTACACAGATACCATTGCATATGTAGTGTAGATCCTTGCTTGCGAGTACTTTGGATGAGTACTCACGGTTGCTTTGCTCCCCCTTTTCCCCCTTTCTCCTTTCTTCTCGGTTGATGCAACCAGATGATGGAGTCCAGGAGCCAAAGGATCCCGATGATGTATCTACATGGAGTTCGGCTTCAAGGAGTAGTTAGGAGGTCCCAGGCAGGAGGCCTTGCCTCTTCGATTGTTGAAGTTTGTACTAGCCTTCTTAAGGCAAACTTGTTTAACTTATGTCTGTACTCAGATAGTAGTGCTTCCGCTGACGCTTGTGTATTCGAGCCCTCGAGGCCCTTGGCTTGTAATATAAAGCTTGTATTATTTCAATTTGTGTCTAGAGTTGTGTTGTGATATCTTCCAGTGAGTCCCTGATCTTGGTCGTACACATTTGCGTGTGTGATTAGTGTACGGTCAAATCGGGGGCGTCACAAGTTGGTGTCAGAGCCGACTGCCTGTAGGAATCCCCCTTCCAACTCCTTGGCCGAAGTTGAGTCTAGTCATTGCAAAACTTTTACTAACATGGTTGTGTGGCTTACGGGCCCACGTCGCCATTGGGTGTTATTAGTATCTTTTATTTCTCGACCTATACTCTGGGACTCTGACATCTCTTCTATTCGGGTTAAACGATTTTACTAACTCTGACTCTAGGTTCTCGTAACTACTTTTACCCGGAGAGCCCCTTATTACAGATGATCGCCTGCTGCACCAGGAGTTTCTGAAGATGCTATTTGATGTTTTACCGAGACACTTGTGCCCACTGCCTTTGCAAATTGACCACCACTGAGACATCCCTATGGATAGCTACTTATACTTGCCATCCATACCTTCATTCTCGATAACTCTTGTTAGTACAAGATACCCTGAACTACTTCCCGCTATTCCGAGAATCCTTTGTGCTTACTGCCTTGCAGTTCTTTGCCACCTGAATACCCATATGGATAATTTCTCGCACTCATCGAGTATCCGCTCATCCCCAGTTGATTCAGGTATTTCACAAAAGTTTTGGAATACCATTCGATCTTCCAAAGATCCTCAACAGCTTATTGCTCTTGAAATTCTTGTTAGCTTACATTATGGTTAACCCCATAAGTCTAGTAATCTTATTGACATCCTTTGTCATTATCTTCTTGAGTCCGGTGATTCAATATGTTGTGATTGCTTGCAATCCTCAGAAGAATCCTAGAAATTATCTTTCCGGCTCAGACGTCATTCCGTACATGAGTTGGTTTTTGGCAATTCAAACCTTTATTGATTTCCGACTAAGTGTTTTCAACTTATCCATCCTTGATCAGAGCGTCTGTTTCTGATCCTTCGTTTTGGAAACCATAATTTCTTTCTATTTAAGCATCAGACTAATAAGGTGATTGATTCTTGAATCTGATGCCTCTGCATTCTTTCTTACACTGAGTGAGTACCGATACTCACATCAGCTTCATTGTGGATCATCGATCCATTGTTGGGTTGTTATCCAACAGTGTCATTCATATTCAATCACCTTATGAGTTCTTCCCCTGATACGTAATGCTTTTGGTAAATTGTATCCTCTGCTTGGCCAACCTTGCTTTGCTTTCGAGCTTGAGTATTTACTTTTGAAAATTATGGTATATGTTACTAAGATGCCCGATGGGTTGAACCTATGCCTTCCCCTAAACCGTGAGAACCCGAAAGTTTTCACAAGTCATATTCTTCTGGTGTTTTTACAAGATAAAATTCCAACACTACAGTTTTATCAAAGCGATAGGTGAATGAAATGATATGCATTAAAGAAGTGGGAGTCGACCTTGAACTTTGTGTTCATGCCCATGAAAGTGATGTAAACCATCTCGTAAGCTTCTTGACAAATGATTCTCTAGCTGTATGATTCTTTCGGTATTCTTGAATTGATTCCTTACAGTTATGGTTCTGACCATGCTGTTCTGATCTGATATATCTAATGGGAATTCATTCCAGTGCCTCCTCTATTTTTGGCAAGGTTGAAGTATCTACTGTCATAGGTCAATGACCCGGTTATACCTCTATCATGATCTACCTTCGAGTATTACCCCCTGGTATCTCGAAGATGTCTTGCCATTGCACCACATCTTACTAACTTTGTTGAAGTAATGTATCTCCTTGTCGTAATCACTCTACGGGTTCTGGGTTGTTGTCAACCGAGGACACCGACTAGTGAAATTATTCCGCACTACTGATCAAGTACCCCTAGTATTTTTACTAGGAAATTCTGAACTCAATCTGGTCATTCTAAGACTATCGACTGCATCCTGGTCTTGCTATCTTTGACTGTGCTACCTCGTCCTTCTCTGGTGCACGAATTTTTCAGTGTGTGAGCACGACTTAGGTCGATCTTTCAACATATTGTTGCTGGTCTCGAAAGGCAACTGTGGTTCCGAGCTTGCATCTTATATATTGACCCTATAACTTGCCACTTCGTCATTCTCTTGCTTGTTGCCATTGTTGTTGATTGCATCCTCTTGAAACTTGCCGGCAAATGTGTCAGATCACCTTCAACACTTTGACTTCTTCCAAGATGTCAACTGTGTACATGATGAGAAATACCCTCCTTGCCCTCGATGATTTTATTATCATCGACAACACCCTTGACTTCCTTTCATCGCGAACTTGTCCACATTATGATTACCACTGCTCTCCAGCTAGTGTTGTGTTCTGCATTGAAGTATAACTGACTTTCATGTCGAGAATGTTGTGGGGATGGCCCCACCTCTTAGAAATTCTCGCTATGAAGATACTTCTCATCATCACCATTCTTCCTTGGTCACCATGTTGTTTTCAACCGGGATACCAATATGCTAACGATGTTGTTTGAGTTCTGAACTTCTAGCAACCCTATTACTACGAAGATAACGATCGACAGTTCGTTCTTAGACTGTTGGTTATTGAATCGTCATTCTAACATTGATCTTGCTGCCTAAGGTCATATTTCGGGCACACCTTTCAACTAATGATTAATAGTGTATGTTTTCCTCGAGCATACAACATTATACCCTTTGAATTAACAAGTGTCATCTTCTTGTTCACATTATTGTAGAAATCCATCCGTTTGGAATTCTCGATGAATTGTCGCTGAGCCCATCAGCCACCTCCTCATCCTCTCCCTAGTTTAATGATGAACTATTGTTTAGGGAACCCGCTCCCATAGTTCATCTCCCGAGAATCTTACAATGTCATTTCGTTGATTTGTGTTGCACATTTTTCTTCTCGAATATCCTGAGTTTGAGGTATCATGACACCAATCGGATCTGAATCTTGGTCAGATATGATGGCTGGACAACTTTCCAGGAGTTATAATATTGGTCCTTTGATGACTCGGTAATATGATGTCATGCCTAGCACCCCTGGCTGGAGGACCTAACATTATAATCTTTTTTGCAAGGATAACCATTCTTCTAGGAGGAAATCGTAAGACTTATTCTATAAGTTGTTCCTGATGAATCCTTTGTGTATCCAAGTACGATCTTTGCTTCAAGACCATGCCAATGCTATCTCGAAGCATGTCTGTGGTACCCCTCTCATCAACAAGAACATTGGAGGCGCGATGCTAAGTGGTTCTTGGTCAGTTATCCAAACACCGTTGTATGGGTAACATCTCGATTAATCCTCGCCTCTTTATCTGAATGGTTGGGTACTGGCTCTCCTACCATGTATGCCATGTTCTTCTTGTCCAGGGGAAGGATATACTCCTAATAATTGTGTGTAATCACAATTTTCCTTTCCATTTGTTTGTTTAACCTTTCCTTGATCTACATATAATCTAAGCAGTAATAATTTTCTGCTTATGTAAACACCTTGGTGTATAACTCCGTCAGTAAGAACTTGGTACTATTGTTCATAACATTCCGGTAACCATCGATGGACGAGAACTTTGCCTATTGGTCCACCTCATTCAACGAGCGGGAAAATGGTCCTCTGCGTTCCCCGTCCTTGGTATCGACTTTGTTGCCTACATGCTGACAAGCTATCCACTGACATGCCTCCCTGTTGCGGCTGAGCAAGATGTCACCACCATTCCTATTTTCGACCCACATGGTGGGCCCATAACCCACAGGTCCACTGGATCGAAACCTGACTCTTCTTTACAACCCGGATTCTAATGTATCATTTGCACCTGGCTTCCTATGTGATTCATGAGCTAAATTCTATACTGCTATTCATCCTGGAATCAAACACCATGTTATTCTCGTTGTTCAAGCCCCAATTCCAGCTTCTGTCTAGGCATCAATTAATTGCCTACCATTTTGAAACTTTGGTACCGTCGTATGTTGCACTCAACAAATTCAGTGAAATACAACTCGTGGGGTACCTCGTGTATTTCCCATTGAGTTCATCGTCAGATGCCCATCTTTGTGGAGATGCGTTCTTCCTGATCCCCCCTGGTCATGTTCGTAGGACGATGGAGATCCTGAAGAAAGGATGACGACTTGATCACGGTGACTTGAAGCAGAGAAATGAAGACATCAATGAAAGGGATCAACCTCTTCGAAAGGGCAGCCAAGACCGAGAAGACTCGTTAGGTTTTCGCTACCAACACTTTTTCCCCTTACTCCACCGCTTAAATCTCGGGACGAGATTTCTTGTAGTGGAGGAGAATTGTGACGCCCCGATAGTTAAGCTACAGTAACCCTCTACTAATGACGACATGTCACCGCAATTACTGTTGATAATCTCGTGTTAGTTCAAAACTGATTCAAATTTAATTAAAAATCAAGCAAACAATAAAAGTTTTCAAATATTAAAACTAAAATGTTCGGAGTGAACCAAATAATGCATAGGTAATTATGATGAAGAACTTAAATTCAAATAAAATATTTAAATGCACTATACTGATTAAAATAGTAGCAAAAACAATTATTTAAGTGCCTTTGGTATTTTATAAAATAATAAATTGTTTTAATTCGGGGGTAAAACTTTTATGACAGTGGGTTTTCGTGGAACATTATTTTAGGAGCTATTGTCATATTTCCCTAAGCTAAAAATAATGTGTAACTAAAATAAAACAGAAAAGGAAAATGAAAAAAAAACAAAAAGTGGGGAGGGGAAAAGAAAACCTCCCCCGCCCTGCTGAACCGTGGCCCAGCTGGCCATCCGGGCCAACCAGGCCGGCCCAGCCGCCCCTCTTTAACCCTCCTGGCAACCGAAACCCTAACCCCCCATCGCCACTCCCCCCCACTCACTCGCTCTCCCCCGATCTAGATCGAGCTCGGGGCACGGCCCCACGCCGTCATCGCCGCTCGAAGCTACACGGGCCTCGCTGGAGCCACACCGTTGCCACGCCGCCGTCGCAGTTTCTTCCTCGCCTCCTCCCCGGCGCGCCTCCTCGAGCCTCGCCGACCCCGTACCCCGGCAACGCCCGTGAGGCCTCCCCTCCTTCCCCTTTTCCTCTCTAACACCGCGGCCACCGCGCCCCCGACCGGGTCCGGCCACGCCCGCGGACACCACGCCCCTCTGGTCGCGCCCTATGTTGCGTGCCGTGCGCGCACGACGATCGCCGACCGCGCCCCGCTCACGCCCTCTTCTACCGCCGGATGCCCCTGCGTTGCATCGCCCGCGCCCTACTGCTCTACCGCCGCCGTTCCCGTCCTGCCGCGCCGCTGCCCCGCCCTCCGACAGCGCCCTGTCTCCCCTGCGCGTGTCGCCCCCTGCCACTTCCCCTCCGTGCGCGCCCGCCTCTGGCCGAGCACGCCTCCACCGAGCCGCGGCCGCAGCCGCCCCTCCCCGCCGTGTCGGCTCCGCCACCGTCGCCGGCTTGCGCAACCGCCTCTGGCCTCGCACCGCGCACGCTCTGCTCCCCTCACTCCGCTCCAGCGCGCGCTGCGCACCTCTCACTGCACCGCCCTCCCACTCGGCTTCGCTCGCCCGCCTGGCCACGCTGCCGCCGTGGCGGCCCATTCGCCCCTGCGGCCGCCGCCGTGGCCTCATCGCGGCCACATCCCGGCGCCCGACGCCGGCGCCCATCGGCGTCGCATGGCCCTCGCCTGGGTCGGGCGCACGCAGCTCCTGAACCCATTCGGGTTGGCCCCGTCGCCCGCAACGTCAAACCCGCAATGGCAAGCAAACAATAAAAGTTTTCGAATATTAAAACTAAAATGTTTGGAGTGAACCAAATAATGCATAGGTAATTATGATGAAGAACTTAAATTGAAATAAAATATTTAAATGCACTATATTGATTTAAATAGTAGCAAAAACAATTATTTAAGTGCTTTTGGTATTTTATAAAATAATAAATTGTTTTAATTCGGGGGTAAAACTTTTATGACAGTGGGTTTTCATGGAACATTATTTTAGGAGCTATTGTCATATTTCCCTAAGGTAAAAATAATGTGTAACTAAAATAAAACAGAAAAGGAAAATGAAAAAAAAATGAAAAACAAACAAAAAGTGGGGGAAAAAAAGAAAACCTCCCCCGCCCTGCTGGACCGTGGCCCAGCTGGCCATCCGGGCCAACCAGGTCGGCCCAGCCGCCCCTCTTTAACCCTCGTGGCAACCGAAACCCTAACCCCCCATCGCCACTCCCCCACTCACTCGCTCTCCCCGATCTAGATCGAGATCGGGGCACGGCCCGACGCCGTCGTCGCCGCTCGGAGCTACACGGGCCTCGCTGGAGCCACACCGTCGCCACGCCGCCGTCGCCATTTCTTCCTCGCCTCCCCCCCGACGCGCCTCCTCGAGCCTCGTCGACCCCGTACCCCGGCAACGCCCGTGAGGCCTCCCCTCCTTCTCCGTTTCCTCTCTAACACCGCGGCCACCGCGCCCCCGATCGGGTCCGGCCACGCCCGCGGACACCACGCCCCTCTGGTCACGCCCTGTGCTGCGCACCGTGCACGCTCGACGATCGCCGACCGCGCCCCGCTCACGCCCTCTTCTACCGCGCGGACGCCCCTGCGTTGCATCGCCTGCGCCCTACTGTTGTACCTCCGCCGTTCCCGTCCTGCCGCGCCGCTGCCCCGCCCTCCGACAGCGCCCCGTCTAACCTGCGCGTGTCGCCCCCCTGGCGCTTCCCCTCCATGCGCGCCCGCCTCTGGCCGAGCACGCCTCCACCGAGCCGCGGCCGCAGCCGCCCCTCCCCACCGCGTCGGCTCTGCCACCGTCGCCGGCTTGCGCAACCGCCTCTGGCCTCGCCCTGTGCACGCTCTGCTCCCCTCACTCCGCTCCAGCGCGCGCTGCGCACCTCTCACCGCACCGCCCTCCCACTCGGCTTCGCTCGCCCGCCTGGCCACGCTGCCGTCGTGGCGGCCCATTCGCCCCTCCGGCCGCCGCCGTGGCCTCATCGCGGCCACATCCCGGCGCCCGACGCCGGCGCCCATCGGCGTCGCTTGGCCCTCGCCTGGGTCGGGCGCACGCAGCGCCTGAACCCATTCGGGTTGGCCCCGTCGCCCGCAACGTCAAACCCGCAATGGCCCTCTAGGCCACTGTCAAACGGGGCCCACGCCCTCTAGAACGTTAAAAAAGGATTTAAAATAATAACAATAATTTAATTAACTTAATTAATCTAGTTTACTTAAGCTTAATCTAAATAACATTGTTTAGTTAACCTAATTAACTAATTAACTATTTAATTATGTTTAGTTAAAATGTGACCATGACAAGTGGGACCCACACGTCAGTTTGTCCTAGTCAACCCCCTGTTGACTGCTGATGTCATGCTGACGTCGTGATGACATCAGCAGACACTATTATGGATAATGTTAGATTTAAATAAATAATTAATTCTAGAAAATGTTATAAAGTTTAGAAAATCATATAAAATAATCCGTAACTCGGATGAACATAATTTATATATGAAAGTTGCTCAGAATTTCGATACGAATCCGAATACGGGGTCCGTTTTTCAACCACACATCCCTAGAATAGCGAACCTGCAACTTTTCACCTCCGTTTCATTTGCCCGGAAATGCCTAACACCGGGAATACTTTCCCGGATGTTTTTCCTCTTCGCGTGTATCACCGAGCACTGCGTTAGGTCAGCTCTAGCATCATGTTTTTCCATGTTACGCTTTGTGATGCTTTGATTGCTCTATTATTTATTATGTTCCCCCTCCGTTACTTTTTCCGGTAGACCCCGAGACTGACGGCGACCCCCAGTTCGACTACGGCGATGACGACCCCTCCTTGCCAGAGCAACCAGGCAAGCCAACCCCTCTTGATCACCAGATATTGCTCATTCCCCTCTCTCTTATTCTTGCATTAGAATTGCTACTGTTGTTGATTCGATAGCTCCTATTCTGTTGCATAGCCTGTCATTGTTGCTATAACTATTGATACCTTTAACTGCTATCCTAATGCTTAGTATAGGATGCTAGTATTCCATCAGTGGCCCTACACCCTTGTCCGTCTGCCCTGCTATTCTATCGGGCCGTGATCACTTGGGTGTGATCACGGGTATATACTACATACTTTACATGACACACGATGTGACTAAAGTCGGGTCGGCTCATTGAGTACCCGCAAGTGATTCGATGTGGGGGTTGAAAGGACAGGTGGCTCCATCTAGGTAGTGGTGGGCCTGAGTTCCTGACGGCCCCCGAGTGGATCTTTGTGGCGGAGCGACAGGGCAGGTTGAGACACCCAGTGGAGAGGTGGCCTGGCCCTGGTCGTTGTTCGCGGTTATTTCATAATAACACGCTTAACGAGTTTGGATATTTGATCTGAGTCTGGCCATTGGCCTATACGCACTAACCAGCTACGTGGGAATAGTTATGGGCACTCGACGTCGTGGTATCAGCCGAAGCCTTCTTGACGTCAGCGACTGAGCGGCGCGCGCCGGGTTGGACCGTGTAACGCAACTTCCTTAGTAATGGAGGTTGCTAGGTCTGCTCACCGGCCGCGTACGCAACGTGCAGGTGTGCGTTGGGCGATAGGCCCGGACCCATGCGTGCCTAGGACTTAGACCGGCGTGCTGACCTCTCTGTTATGCTTAGGTAGGGCTGCGACGTGTTGATCTCCCGAGGCCGGGCATGACCCTGGAAAGTGTGTCTGGCCAAATGGGATCAAGCGTGCTGGGTTATGTGGTGCACCCATGCAGGGAAGTTAATCTATTCGAATAGCCGTGTCCCTCGGTAAAAGGACGACCCGGAGTTGTACTCTGACCTCGTGACAACTAGAATTGGATACGTAATAAAACACACCCAGATAAGTTCCAGAGATAACTCAATGGTTGCTCTCTCACAGGGTGATGTGCGGGAGGATCGCCGGGTAGGATTATGGTATACGATGTTACTCGGTGAACTTACCATCTATTCTATTCTACAGTTGCAAGACGGAGGCTGCGAGATGCGAGGATACTTGTTACTTCCAGCTACTCTCATCTACTGCTACAAGATGGAGGTGGCCAGAAGCGTAATCTTTGATTGGATTAGCTATCCCCCTCTTATTCTGGCATTATGTAGTTTAACCCACATATATTACCCCTTTACACAGATACCATTGCATATGTAGTATAGATCCTTGCTTGCGAGTACTTTGGATGAGTACTCACGGTTGCTTTGCTCCCTCTTTTCCCCCTTTCTCCTTTCTTCTCGGTTGATGCAACCAGATGATGGAGTCCAGGAGCCAAAAGATCCCGATGATGTTTCTACGTGGAGTTCGGCTTCGAGGAGTAGTTAGGAGGTCCCAGGCAGGAGGCCTTGCCTCTTCGATTGTTGAAGTTTGTGCTAGCCTTCTTAAGGCAAACTTGTTTAACTTATGTCTGTACTCAGATAGTAGTGCTTCCGCTGACGCTTGTGTATTCGAGCCCTCGAGGCCCCTGGCTTGTAATATAAAGCTTGTATTATTTCAATTTGTGTCTAGAGTTGTGTTGTGATATCTTCCAGTGAGTCCCTGATCTTGGTCGTACACATTTGCGTGCATGATTAGTGTACGGTCAAATCGGGGGCGTCACAATCACACAAGCAGTCATCACCTCCCATAGTTTCTGTGTGCTCCAAGTATTAGCAGGATACCGAACGATGCCCCATCGAGATTGCTAAACACTAAAGGCACGCTCGACATCCTTTCTAGCACTCTCTTGCTCTTGGGCAAATCTTTTCCTTTTCTCTCTGACAGGGTTGGGTATTGTCTTTACAATAGTGGTCCACTGAGGATAGATACCGTCACCCAAATAGTATCCTTTGTCATAGTTGTGGCCGTTGACAGTAAAGTTCACCGGTGGGCTATTGCCTTTGGCAAGCCTAGCAAACACCGGCGAGCGCTGAAGCACGTTGATATCATTGTGTGATCCAGCCATGCCAAAGAAAGAGTGCCAGTTCCAGAGATCTTGAGACGCCGCGGCCTATAGTATGACAGTGCAATCCCTGACATGTCCCTTATACTGCCCTTGCCAAGCAGAAGGGCAGTTCTTCTACTCCCAGTGCATGCAGTCTATGCTGCCAAGCATCCCCGGGAAGCCTCTACTAGCATTCATCGCCAACAAATGGGTTGTATCTTCAGCTGCCAGCTCTCTCAAGTACTCAGGGCCAAACACAGCAATCACAGCCTTGCAGAACTTATACAGGGACTCTAGACATGTAGACTCGCTCATACGGATGTACTCGTCAATGAGATCACCGCGCACTCCGTATGCAAGCATTCGGATGGCGGCAGTGCATTTCTGATAAGAGGAGAAACCAATCTTGCCGATGGCACCCTCTTTGCACTCGAAGTAGTCATCATAGCCGACCACTCCCTCTCTAATACGGTTGAAAACATGCCTACTCATACGGAACCGATGACGGGATTTGTGATGTTTGAACAACGGGTTTGTTGTATCAAAATAGTCCTTCCAGAGAAGGAAATGCCCGCTCTCTCGGTTATGATGCAATGCCGGAAGATGGTCCGGAATGGAGCCACGGAACAACGGCCGCTGGTTGTTGAGGTGGTGATGGACCAACACGGGAGCCAATATCTCCTCCTCGTCGTCGGACGATGAATTGTCGGAGTCGCCAATGAAATTGTGGAAAAAGAACTCGTCGGTGGAGTCCATTTTCGTACATTGGCAAACTGTCGAACAGCTTGCGGGTGTCTAAGAAGGAGACGGCCGGCGAGGGGAGACGCGGCGCCCATAGACCAGCTAGCTGCCCTGCCGGTGACCGGCGAGTGTGACGGCGTCCGGCGAGCATGCCGGTCGTATGTGACGGGGGCGACGAGGCGTCTTCTTGGTCGCGCGCGGGAACCAGTTTGCTCCCCAGTGGCAAAACGGCGGCGGCGGGTGACTGGGGGCAGGGGCGTCGTTGATGGGTGCATGTGGAGGTAGCGGCAGCTGGAAGAGTCGCTAGCAAAAATGGGCGGCGGCATCGGCGACGGAGGAGGCGGGGTACGAGGGTTGCTTAATGGCCGGGGGGAGGGGATGCCAATGTGCCACAGACCGGCGGGCCCGGGGACATGAGTAGGCGAGCGCGCACGCGTCTGTCGCGTGTCCGCGTCGACGCAAATCAAGCTCAAAATGGGCCGGTAATGGGTCGCCCGCGGACGAAAAACGGACGCGCATCCGTTTGGGTCGGCGCGTTGGGCCGCCTTTTCTCTCCGCGCCGACCCAAACGGACGGCCGCGGACGAAATGGGTCACCCCATTGGAGTTGCTGGTATTGTCTTCTCGCCGGATATGTTTGACACGCGAAATCTTGATAGTGGTGGAATTGGTCGGCGTGGTGACGAGTATCCAACTCATGCCTTTTTTCTTCGGGTTCGCCTCCATCTCAGGGTTGTGCCTGACTCCTTATTTGGTGACGGCGCGGTGAACTTCGGGACACGGTTGCTTCGTCCACTCTATCCTACGACGGCATAACCGTGTGGATTATTAATTGCAGCGCATAAATCCTGTTGCTTCGTCCGTTTTTCTGAGGGTTTATTCTCTTTGATTTTTGTAGTGCTCAAGTTTCCAAAATTTTGCTCCAATTAAAGCCAAACAAGATATTCTCTTTTATTAGCACATGCCCATAATTCTTTTCATTTATAGTCAACGAGTATAGAACAAACGTGCACACCTAACTATTGGTAAGCGCGAATATTTGAGAAAATATTATGGCGTCGCATTAGAAATATTTTTTATTTTTATGAACATTCCAAACAATATGAATTGACGAATATTCTTGAAAATGCGAACAATTTTCAAAAAATACGAACATCTTTATTAGAAAATTCTGATTTTATGAAAAAAAAACATGAACAAAATTAGAAACATTAATAGTTTTTAAAATTCACAAAAATATTTTGAAAATTTGTCAAAAAACAACATTTTTGAATTTTTGATTCTTTTAAAAGGGTAGCATTCAAAACAATTTTAGAAATTATTTTCTTAGACGCAAATATTATTTTGATTTTTAAACATTTCAATAAAAGAATAATATTTTAAAATATGGAAAAAAATATAAAAAATTATTTTCTATAAAAAAATATCTCGATGAATTTGAGAAAAAGTCGAAACGGGGATTTTTAAAAAGTTACGGACATTTTTCAAAACAGGAATTTTTTTGTGCAATTCTGACCATTTTTTTAATATTTGGACAAAAACTGAAATTCTGAATATTCTTTGAAGTTTTACTTCCTAGAAAAAGTAAAAATAAAGAAGTAAAAAATAAATAGAAAATAGAAAGAGAAAGGAATAGAACAATGAAAAAGGGAAAACGGGCCAGCCCAGTTTAGGCGCCCTGTGGAAAGCTTCAACTATTTATCGCTCCATGCGACAAATAAGGTCTTCCTAACTGCGTGGGCAATATGTGGGCTGGCTTCGTTGGGCCGGAGTGTACGCGGCCAATTACGGAATTCTAGCAAACCTTTTTTTTTCTAGAGGATAGACGCACAAAAATTTAGTACCACCGCGGTTAGAAAAAAATCTTTTCGACAGTGAACGGATAATTTTTATTGGAGAAACACACCTTACTTTATTAGTAGGTATAGATAAGCCGTCCCTGCCTAGTATATTCTACAAACCCAACTAAAAATATCTTTTAGAAGCCTAATAGTCAAGTCTTAGTTAGTAGGCTTCCGCAATATCCCGGAACTCTTTATCTCAACATTTGAGCAAATGTCACGTCATAGAATTAATTTCCCTAAAAGTGAATTGTTCTGCTTTGAAGAAGCCAGTGAGACGACGACTGATTATGCTGTCCTGTTTAGTTGTGCGAAAGGCCAATTCTTGATTAAATATGTAGGAATTTTAATTCGTTATCGCCGTCTCACTAATGCGGAATAGAAACATGTAGAGGAGTGCCTAGAAACGTTTGAGCAGTTGGAAAGGCAAGCTACTCACTGTTGGAGGACGACTTGTCTTAATCGATTTTGTCCTCACAAATATGATTCTCTATATGCTTTCTTTTTTCCAAATCCCTAAAGGGGTCTTACAAAGGCCGGATCATTTCATATCCAAATTCTTTTGGCAAGGAGACAATTAAATAAAGTAGAGGCTTCTCAAATGGAGCGAGGTCTATAGGCCAAAAGATTAAGGTGCGTTACTTAGTAAATGGTTATTCAAACTTACTGAGGATGGCTTTTGGCAAACACTATTGCGCAACAAGTATCTACGCCAAAAAGTTGTGTCTCAGGCCTGTTGGAAACCTGATGACTCACACTTTTGGGTTGGTCTAAATGCGTAAAAGAAACTTTGTTTTTGGTTTGGATCCTTTGCAATAGAAAACAGGTCGGAGATTCGTTTCTGAGAGGATAACTGGCTAGGCAATGCCACACTCCGAAAACAATATCCAACTTTGTACCGCAACGTCCGTGAGAAGAACGATACTCTTGCCAATGTGCTCAGTTCATCCCCGCCGAACATTTCTTTCAGGCAGGACTTGATTAGCCCCCGTCTTATGTCATGGTAAACTCTTTTATCCCGTTTGGATTTGATTTACCTGACACAAGGACAAGATGTTTATCGTTGTAACCTTACTACATCTAGGTCCTTCACAGTTGACTCTATGTATCATGCATTCACGCATTTAGAGGTCCTAGTGGATAATAACAAGAAATTTTGGAAGTCAAAGATTCCACTCAAGGTTAAAATCTTCATGTGGTATCTTCGAAGGGGTGTTGTGCTAACCAAAGGCAACCTCACCCGTTGCAATTGGCAAGAAAGTAAGAAGTGTGGTTTTTGTACTCAAGATGAGACGATCAAACACCTCTTTTTTCAGTGCAAGTTTGCACGTTCTACATGGTCAATCATCCAAATAGCGTCCAATCTATATCCGCACACAAGTGTTGCCAATATTTTTTATCACTAGTTGGATGGCATTTGTAACACCCAGATAATTAAGCTACAACAACCCTCTACTAATAATGCCACATCATCATTGTTACTGTTGTTAATCTCACGTTGATTCAAATACCATTCAAATTCAAATTCAAAATCAAGTCAATCAAATAAAGTTTTCAAATGTCTAAACTAAAAAGCCCAAACTCTGACAAATGAATAATAACATTAGTGGAGAAACCACATTTTTATAATGAATTTAGATGCACTAAATTAACTAAAACAGGGGCTGAACCATTTTTTAAATACTTTTTAAAAATAATAAACAATTTCCTAAATAATTTATTATAAGTACTAAATTATTTGTGGCAGTGGCATAAATTGTAACGCTAGTAGGTGCCACTTTTTTATTTTACTAAAACTAAAATAAATAGAAACTAGTATAAAACAGAAAAGAAATAAAATCAGAAAAAGAAAAAGGACAAGCAAAAAGCAAAAAGCAAAAGAAAACAATAAAAGAAACCTCCCCTTCCAACAGCCACGCCGGCCCACCCGCGCCGATCACCCCTTCCCCCTGTTCACCGCTCCGTGGCAATGGCTGATGCCCGTCACGGCACCGGCCGGCGCCGTGGTGGCCATCCGTCGGCGCTGCCTCGCCTATAAGCCGACCCCCGCTCCCCCAGGGTGACCCCTAGCTCCTCCTTTCCCCCTCCTCAGATTCGTCTCCCTCGGCATCATCCGTCACCGCTACTTCGACCCAGACGTGCCGTCACCGACCCTGTCACCCACTGCCCTTGCCATTGCCTCCTCGCCTCCTCCCTGACTCGGCTACACCGAGCCTCACCACCCTCTACTCGTCAACGGGGGTGAGCTCCCCATCGGCCCCCATTCGTCTTCCCCCCTCCGACCGCCGCACCACCACCGTGCCGGTCGTGCTTCCCGCTGTCGTCACCACGCTCGCCTGCGACCTGCCTTGTCCTGGCCACGTGTTGGTTGTGCCACACACGCGTCCGCCCACGCCCTGCCGTTGCCCTCGCGCCGCGCTCCTCTACTGATGATGGCTGCTGCTGGCCACGCTGGCCACGAGCTCTGTCGCCCGCACCTGTTCATTGTGCCCCAACCCGCGTTCCCGCACGCCCCTACCCGCGTGGCTGCACCCACGCACGCCTGCGCCGCCCGCTGTGGCCCAACTCTACGCCCCCGCCATCCCTCACGCGCGCTCATGCACGACAGTAGCACCGCCGCCGCCCCCGCTCAACGCCGCCGCTGCTAGGCTCCATCTTCGACCGCCCCACTGCCACACCTAGATGTGCCGCAACGCGAGCTCTCCAGCGAGCCGACCCGCGCATCCAACAGCCGCCGGAATCGGTCGGTCGACGACGTCCGCCGTGCTCTGTTTAACGCCGGTGGTTAGCCGCCGGTTAATCCGGTTAACTAACCACTAATGGCCCACTCTAGTGACACTGACTAGTAGGGTCGGCCCCTATTAATTACTACCTTCGTCCTGGTTTATTGGTCCCCTTTATAGCTTGTGCTAAATTTGACCAAAGATTTGACTGGCAAAACGTTAGTGCATGTCAACAACAAAAATGTTTGATTCGTATTTGAACATAATTTTCAATGATATTTTTTTATGACATGCATAAGCATTTTGTTAGTTAAATTTATGGTCAAAATTTGGCACATGTTACAATGGGGACCAATAAACCAGGACGAGGGTAGTATACAATTAGGATTAAGTAGAACCCTGTTTAAGTAACTGAGGCACTCGCATGTGGGTTCCCCTGGCGCCTACTGCCCCGAAAGATTCCGAAGATACTCTATGATGTTCTCTTGAGACTTTGTGCCACCACTTTTGCAATTCCCTTCCATCGATAAACCCCCTATGGATAACCACATATGCTTGCCATTCATACAATCATTCCCCATTGATCTTGTTATTACAAGATACCACGAATTCCTCTCTATTGTTCAAAGAATACTTTGTGCCTACTGCCTTGCAGTTCCTCGCCACTTGAGTACCCCTACGGGTAATTTCTCACACTTACCGAGTATCCGATCATCCCTAGTTCATTCATGTATTTCACATAAGTCTTTGAAATACCATTCGATCTTCCGAAAATCGTCAACAACCTATTGCTCTTGAAATTCTTGCTTGTACGCATTATGATTAATCCCTTAAGTCTAGTAATCTTATTGGCATCCTTTGTCATTATCATTTTGAGTCTGTTGATTCGATATGTTTGTGAATGGTCGCAATCATTAGTCGAAACTAGAAGTCATCCTTCTGGCCCAGACATCATTTTAATCATGAGCTGGATCTCGGCCAATCAAATGGTCGTCGATTCTACCCCCTAAGTTTATTCAACTTGCCCATCCTTAATCAGAGTGTTTGCTTCTAATATCATGATTTGGAAATCATAATTCTTTTGCATTTGAGCTATGTAATCCGATCTCCGACTAGTACATCGAGGTGTTATACAAACAATTTTTAACCTCTTTCCGCAACGGCGTTATGAACCGTCGCCAAGTTAGTGACTGCGATAGGGGGGGGGGGGGTCCTTCCCACACGACCCAGAAACCGTCGGGGATATGGAGCCTTGATGCATATACAGTACTCCCTACTCATTTGTGCTCGCATTGCCATCACAGTCGGTATTCTGTGGTGCTACGTTTACAATGCGCGGCCCATCACAAATAGTTCATGATTATAGAAGTAGACAATCACACACATTTACTTTTCCTCAACTGTGTGCGATTCAATGTAAGAGAGCACACAATTGTCGCTATAAAACTGCATGTGTCGATGTCAAAACCGATAGATCTCGGGTAGGGGGGCCCAAGCTATGAGTCTAAGGATCGACGGTAACGAGGGACAATAGGGACACGATGTTTACCCAGGTTCGGGCCCTCTCAAAGGAGGTAAAACCCTACGTCCTACTTGATTATATTCGATGAGTATAGGGGTTACAAGAGTTGATCTACCTCAAGATCGTAATGGCTAAACCCTAGCCATCTAGCCTATGATTATTCTGATGATCCCTACGTACTGAACCCTCCGGTTTATATACACACAGGAGGGGCATAGGGTTGTATAGAGTCGGTTCATAGAGGAAGGAAGTATCACACCCGAACACTAAACTTGTCGTTCCACGCACATAGGAGTCCTATCCGGACACGGGAGATGGTCTTCTGCTTTATCTTCATGACCCATCAGTGCGACCCATATCGAATAGACCAAACACCTGAGGACCCCCTAATCCAGGACTCCCTTAGTAGCCCCCGAACTTGCCTTCAATGACGGTGTAGTATCCGGCTTCATGTCTTCGTATTTGCAAGGCAGGTTCTTTATTATACTCCGGAGTGATGACAATCCGGCTTTGACCTTTATACCCTACCTTTACGGTTCCTTCACATCGTCGCCTTGATTTCCATGCATCAGGTGAATGCGTATGGTCCACAATTTTTTTTACAAATAAACCCCTTATCATGTAAGGGCGGTATCTTTTTAAATAGGTCAGATCCACAGATGCGCTTCCACGTCGCGCGAAGAGCATCAGAGCAAACCACGAAAAACTTCAAAGCATGGCAAAAGCCCCTAGATCTTCCTCGCGCCCTCATGGCCCTCAAGCAGGTGATGGGGAAGCCGATCAACGCCTCACCTACAGCTGAATCGACTTCAGACGGAGGGGTACCTCCCTCCCGTAGATCTAGTCTCCGTGCGGGCGGGATTGGCCTCGATTGGCAACGAGGTCCAAGCAGAAAATTTCCCCAACCCCAGTAAGGAGGAGAGGGTGTGCTTCGTCTCGTTTCTTTTGAGGGGCTTAGGATTTCCGATCCACCCCTTCCTTAGAGGTCTATTGGAATTCTACGGGGTCCAGTTGCACAACCTCACACCAGGTTCTATCCTGCACATTTCGGGTTTTGTCGCTCTCTGTGAGCTATTTTTCGGTTGTGAGGCTCATTTCGAACTGTGGAGAAAGTTCTTTTCCTCGTCCCTCGTTCCCAACGGGGTTCCATATTTGAAGTGGGCAGCACCGAAGTATGGCGCATAGCCGGAACAGGTTACCTCGCCGGCACTCCCAAGAAGGAATCCGAAGAATGGACTTCAGAATGGTTTTATATTGAGGACGTTCCCCTTCCGGACCCAGTTCAGCGTGGACTTCTTGAATTCTCCAACGCTCCTTTGAAGAAACACTTCAATTGGCGCCCTCGGAGCCCCAAGCAAGGAGATAGTGAGGAAGTTAAGAGGTTAGTTAACAAGGTCAGGGTACTTGCCCATTCCAAACTCTCAATAATCGAAGTCATGGCTATTGCGATGAAGCGATGCGTCCAACCCTTTCAATCTAGGGGGTTCCCTTTATTGTGTTACAATGGGATGGACGACGCGTCTCATTACAAGCGTGAGGGCCCAGATACCCCAGCCGGCCTGGCCGCCATTCTGGTGGATCTTTATAAGGGGTAGAAAGAAGAATTCGCCCGTTTAAAATGTTGGTAAGGTTTTTCCATATATAACCCTATCGAATGGGTATGTTTTTTTGATTATCAACATTATCCAACCTCATTATTGAGATGTGCTAATAAAATTATTCTGGTCATTTTAAAACAGACATGGAGGAAGGTGGTCGAAAATGTTCATTGCACCGTCCCATAGCCAGAGGACTATGCTCGCGACGAAGACCCCGGATTCCATGAGGATCCGGATATATTTATAGAGCTTGATAATGGAGTCTTTTATCAAGCAATCCTTGATGGCTCGGAAGTGGCTATTATGGCCGATTATCACGGCCTTCTCCCTTCCTCCGATGTAAGCACCCAGAAGACATCTTCAAAAAAGGAGCCCTCCCCTTGGGGTTCACCCACTGCACTGACTCGTTCTCAAAAGGGTCGGCGCTCAGCGAGCCGCACTGCATCGAGGGCGGCTTCTAAGAAGATAACGCCTATGCAGGGCGAGCCTTCAAAGCGAAAGGAAACTGGGAGCACCGTTGAGCCCCCTCCTTCATCAAAGAGGTATAACCTTTAATATGTGCTCAGGCATAAGACCAGATTGTCACACTTCTCCTCCCGTCTTATTTCAGAAGGAGCATACGGCGAACCATGTCCGAAGACCCAATTAGCCGATCACCAGCTAATTCGGCACCAGACCCATCAACTAGGACGAGAGCGAATACGGATGCGGCACCAAATTATCCACTTCATGAGGATTCGGATGACGTATCCTCACAAATTCCAAAGTGGAGAGCGCGATGAATCATCAACGACTAAAAGAGGCCATGCGTGCTCTAGCTTTCACCGAGCAGGAATTCATTGCCCTCAGCTCCATGGATGCATATATCCGAGCCGCCCGAGATGGACTTGTAGGAGTCACTCACCTGTTTTCGAAAGATATACAGGTAAGAGTTTGTGTAAATTTAATAGATATATGCCAGTAGCTCCTCGAGACTTGAAGCGGTTAGTCCAACCGGTTTAAGGATCGTTATGACCGCATGTTCTCAAAGAGAAAAACAATGCGATGTCCCAGGAGCTTAAAACGAGCCGGACAAAGCTAAATGCCACCACCACAGAGCTAGAGGAGGTGAAGAAAATCACGAGGGGAGCTCATGGTAAGGAAAAATTGTATCCAAAAATATGATCCGCTTCAATGATGTTTAAGCATACATTATTGTATTTTAGCAGTGGAATCGATAGGTCAACTGGAAGAGAGCTTAAAGGCTGCCAAGAAAGCCCGAGAGTATGCTGAGAGGCAAGAAGCAGCCGGTCGTCGAGTACTAGCACGGACCATTGACCAAAAGAACAAACTGGAGGAGGAAAATGGTAAGCAAGCCGAAGAGACAGAGAGCTTAAAGGCTCAATTATCGGATGCACTAAAAGAAAATAAAAAGTTGAAAGGCGGCATATTCAGTATGACCTTTGAACCATCCAGGGAACTCATATTGTCTGGTAATTCAAAGTATTATAATGCTGTTATTGCAGGTCTGTTACCCTGGCATCATGAAGAAGAAGTATCCGTATATTGAGGCGACGTACTAAAAGAGCTTTCCATAGTGCATGAGCGGGCCCGGAAAGCCATGAAGAGTATGGTCAAAGCCTTATGTCCATCTGATGCCCCTCCAGAGAGTATGGAGGATTTGGCGAACCTGTTCAAAGGTTCCCGACGCCGCTTTGAGCTACGGAAGGCTTCAGCATGCTGGGAAGGTGCACGAGAGGCATGGGCGATGGTGAAAACACGCTACACCAGGCTCAAACCGAATCGTATGGCCCGAGTTGGACCTCAGGGACCGGGCGGAAAAGAGATTCCCGTGAGCTTGGTATATGACCAAGTGATGATAGCTGCAAAATATTTGCAAGACTGTAGCTTAAACAACCTTATAGATGGCATAGATAAAGGGTATGCGTTCGGTTCGATGTATCAATGTACTTTATCATCAAACTTATCTCCAACCGAACTTGTCAAAATTTGTCATGGCAGGCCTTCGGCTTCAACCTCCGAACCAAATGGTTGGAGTGTTTTCGGATACCATGTTTGAATGTAATAAACACGCATTATGTTCGGAAACCAGGCAATCCGGTGATATTTCTTAAGCAAAGAAAATTTGTTTGGAGAGTTATGTTATATTACTATTTAACGTAAGAAACATCTTCCAGGGAAAATAGTTCTGTTAAGGGTTCCTTTCCTTGGGTCAGCATGCTTAATTATGCATGCCTAGGCTTTGATCCAAAAGATAGAATTACGGGCAGCCTATCCCTTAATTTTTAGAAGAATTACATAAACGTAAATATTTTGTCGTTGCTTGCCGACCAATTATTCCCTTAAGAATGCTAGCTTTCGGCTTCACCCGTCTGAGGTACAGATCCGGATAACCCGGTTGTAACAATCGCAGAGGTGCTCCCTTTACACCCTAGCCAAACAATCAGGAACGTAGGGTATAAACATAGGAGCGAGGCAAACCCACTTGGATAAAACTTAAGTCATGGAGGTGCATATAATGGCAAAAAATGTATAGAACAAACGATGTAAACAATGTAAGCAACATGCTTTAGTAATAAGCTTCGTCAAAGAAGCCCCTAGTTATCGTGGGGTATGTACATTTAAATATGTGTACCCCTAATAGTTCGGTAGATCCGAACATATCCTGGGACATTAAAAGGAAAAAAAGGGAGGAGAAAAAGTAACCTAGTCAAAATAAAAGAAAAGGTGCTACCGAACTATCCGTAGAATCGTCGGAGCCGAGCAGTGTTCCATGGATTTGGCTCAAGGAAATTATCCGATGCATTGCGAAGGCGATAGGATCCTCCTGTGAGAACTTCATCTATGATGAAGGGGCCCTCCCATCTTGGTTTGAGATTATCCTTTTTCTTCTCTGGGAGAGACAAGACGAGATTGCCAGCGTTGTATGTTTTGGCCCGCACTTCTCTGCGTTGGTACCGCCTGGCCCGTTGTTGATAAAATGCGGAACCAACATGCACGATATTGCGCTCCACTTCGAGGCTGTCTAGGTCATCCAAGCAATCGAGCTCGGTTTCTCGCTCTTCATACATGCGCACTCGAGGTGAGTCATGAATAATGTAGCAGGGTAGAACAACTTCTGCGCCGTACACCATGAAGAAAGGTGTGTATCCGGTTGTTCAGTTAGGTGTGGTCCGCAGCTCCCGGAGCCCAGAATCAAGCTCCTCAACCCAGTGCTTATCTGACTCCCGTAGGGAGCGCACCAGTCGGGGTTTAATGCCGCTCATTATCAGGCCATTGGCCTGTTCAACCTGACCTTTTGTTTGAGGGTGGTAGACGGATGCATAGGCGAGTTTAATGACGAATTTAGCACACCAGTTTTTCACCTCATCAGCCGTAAAATTGGAGCCATTATCAGTGATGATGCTGTGCGGGACACCGTAGCGGTGTACCACGCCGGATATAAAGTCAATCATTGGTCCTGCTTCGGCTGTTTTTATTGGTTTGGCCTCTATCCACTTAGTGAATTTATCCACCATAACTAGTAACTATTTCTTGTTGTGGCTTCCCCCTTTAAGGGGTCCGACCATATCGAGCCCCTAGACCGCGAAGGGCCAAGTGATGGGGATTTTTATTAAGGCAGTGGGAGGCATATGACTTTGATTGGCGAAAACCTAACATCCCACGCAACGTAGGACGAGGGCTTGTGCGTCTGCTCGAGCCGTTGGCCAGAAAAAGCCTGTCCGAAAAGCTTAGCTTACGAGGGCCCGAGCTGCAGTGCGTGACCGCCCAGACCAGCATGTATTTCGGCTAAGAGTTTCCGTCCCTCCTCTTCGGAGATGCGCCTTTGGAGAACTCTAGTAGTGCTTTTATTATACAGCTCACCTTCATGAACTTTGTAGGCTTTAGAACGCCGAACTATGGGACGGGCCTCATTTTGATCATCGGAAAGCTCTTGCCTATTAAGGTAGGCCAGGAAGGGTTCGGTCCAGGGAGCAATAACAACCATGATCTCATGAGCAGAGGGTGTTATTTTAGTATCCGAACCCCCGATGATATTCGTATTGTGTTCGGTTGATGGGGGCGTGATCAGGTCAGAACTGGCGTCTCTATTCTCGTCCTGCCATACCACAGATGGCTTGAAGAGCCTTTCCACAAAGGTATTAGGTGGGATGGGGTCGCGCTTGGCGCCCATGCAAGCAAGTGTGCCCACTGCCTGATTACTGTCTCGAGCGACGTGATGAAATTCGAGCCCCTTAAACCAAGCCTATATTTTTAATATGGTGTTTTGATATGCCGCCATTTTTGGATCTTTTGCATCGAACTCTCTGTTTACTTGAGATACTGCGAGGTTTGAGTCTCCGCGGACCTCTAGCCATTGTATGCCCATGGAGACAGCCATGCGAAGACCATGTAGTAGTGCCTCGTATTCGACAGTGTTGTTGGAGTCTGTATACATGATTTTTAACACGTAGCGGACTGTGTCCCCCGTAGGGGATGTCAAGATGAAGCCAGCCCCCAGTCCAGCTAGCATCTTGGAGCCATCAAAATACATGGTCCACTTAGAGTATGAACTGTACACTTTAGGGAGCTCGCTTCCGTCCACTCTGCAATGAAGTCGGCCAACACCTTAGATTTAATAGCTCGGCATGGATTGTATGTTATTTCAAACGGTAAGAGCTCGATGGCCCATTTAGCTATGCGGCCATTTGCATCCTTGTTGTTTATAATATCATTAAGTGGTACTTCAGATGCCACTGTGATCGAACACTCTTGAAAATAGTGTTGGCGTTTTCGGGATGCCATAAAGACCGCGTAAGCTATCTTTTGAGAATGAGGGTATCAGGATTTTCATGGTGTAAGGACCTTCGATACGCAATAGACTGGTTTTTGGATGGGGAATTTATGTTCCTCTTCCTCTCGTTTGACAACGAGTACAACGCTCACTACCTAGTGAGTTGCTGAGATGTAAAGCAACATAGGTTCGCCAACACTTGGGGCGGCTAGGATTGTGTTGCCTACTAATAAGGTTTTTATTTGTTCCAATCCAGCTATGGTCGCTTTCGTCCATTCATAGTTGTCTGTGCGTCTAAGCAGTCTATAAAATGGTAATGCTTTTTCCTCTAATTTGGAGATGAAGCGGCTCAAAGCCACCACACACCCTGCTAGCTTTTGGACCTGCTTTAAGTCTGTTGGTGTAGCCAATTGTGACAAGGCTCGGATTTTAGCTGGGTTTGCTTAAATTCCTCCGTGGGAGACAATGAACCCTAGTAGGTTTCTGGCTGGAACGCCAAAGACGCTTTTTTCTGGATTGAGCCGTATGTCGTATGTTCGGAGGTTATTGAATGTGAGGCGGAGATCGTCCATCAATGATTCGACGTGTTTAGTCTTGATGACTACGTCGTCCACATATGCTTCAACTATCTTGCCGATTTGTTTTTCCAAGCATGTCTGAATCATGCGTTGATAAGTGGCACCAGCGTTTTTAAGCCCAAAAGGCATAGTGTTGAAACAGAAAGGCTTGTACGGGGTGATGAACGCCGTTGCGGCTTGGTCGGACTCCTTCATTTTAATCTGATGGTACCCGACGTAGGCATCGAGGAAACACAGTGAGTCGTGTCACGCGGTCGCATCAATGATCTGGTCAATGCGGGGCACCAGAAAAGGGTCCTTAGGGCAAGCCTTATTGAGGTATTTGAAATCGACACAAAGGCGCCAAGATTTATCCTTCTTCAGCACCATGACCAAGTTGGCTAGCCAATCTGAGTGTTTGATTTCTCTGATGAACCCGGCCTCAAGTAGTTTGGCTAGCTCCTCCCCCATAGCTTGTCATTTGGGTTGGGAAAAATGCCACAGTGATTGCTTGACTGGTTTGAACCCTTTGATTATGTTGAGGCTGTGTTCGGCCAGTCTGCGTGGGATCCCGAGCATGTCCGACGGGTGCCAGGCGAAGATATCCCAATTTTCACATAGGAACGCGCGTGAGGTGGTATCTACCGTCGGGTCCAGCTGTGCTCCGATGGACGTTGTTTTATTAGGATCCGTCGGGTGCACTTGAAATTTAGCTATTTCATCTGCTGACATAAGAGAGGTGGATTTAGGTGTCTTATCGAGAATCACATCATCCTTGTCCACCATGGTCGTAGGGTGGTTAATTCTTCGGCCGCAAAGGCTTCGGATAGTGCCTCAAGAGCCAAGGATGCGGTTTTGTTTTCGGCGTGGAGTGCTTTATCCGGATCACTTGTAACTGCGATTATTCCATTGGGCCATGGCATTTTAAGATTCATGTACCCATAATGGGGTACGACTTGGAAGTGTGGGAAAGCGTCCCGCCCTAGAAGGGCGTGATATCCGCTATTGAAGGGAGCAATGTGAAAGAGCAACTCTTTTGACCTATAATTTTCAGGCGTGCCGAATACTACATCAAGTTTAATTCTCCCCAAACATCATGCTTCTCGGCTGGGGATGATGCCTCGAAAGGTGGTATTGCTTTGCTAAATGTGTGTTCTACCGACCTGCATTTTGTCGAGCGTGTTCTCGTAAATGAGGTTTAGCCCACTGCCGCCGTCCATGAGCACTTTGGTAAGTCGAAAGCCATCCACGATAGGTTTAGTACTAAAGTGGTGGGTGCTCGGACTGATCGGGCCCTTGGTTCATCGTCAGCGGTGAAGGTTATTGTCGCGTTTTTCCATGGGCTCACTACGATTACTTGGTATTTGAAGAGAAATTCTCGAAGACCGTAAGAACATTAAAATCATCATCTTCCGGAGAGTGTTTCTTTGGAGTGGCAGCGGTGAGGATGGCCTCACCACTTTTAGCTACCTACCAGAGTACCCAACATGCTCGAAGGCTGTGAGTTGAGTCTGTGCTTGACATCGCATGTATCGAACATGGCTTGTCGAGGAGTTCGTCAAGAATGGACCAATATCCTACAAAGGGTTTGTTTTTCTTGCCGACGGGCTTATGATCGGATGCCCCGTGAGGGTGTATCCGTTTTGCCCGGGCAGTACATTGCTCAAAAGCAGCATGTTCCAATGGGTTTTCTGGGCCTTCCATGTGCTTTACATCGTGTAGTACTTCCATACTAAGTGCAATAATTTCGTGAAACTCTGTATGCGATGGCGGTCGAGGGCATTCAAAATTCCCTCGTCGGTACAATTGCGATGGAAGACCGGAAATGCATCGTCGTCGCAACAATCTTTAATCTTGTTTTTGACAAGTAGGAACCTGGTCCAGAAGTGATGGACCGTTTCCTGAGGTTGTTGTCGTACATACATCAGGTCATATATGTCTGGAGGACCTGAATTACTTGGAGAGTATTGATGGTGGTGGGTGGGTGGGGTAAAACTCGAATCCCGACCCAAGATAGTATCCGGAGTTTGCAAAATCTCCGAGGTCGTCGGTTCGGGTCCAGGAGGATCCAAGTGCTCCCTAGACTCCATGTTTGACCCTAAGTTCGGAGGGTGCGGAGTCCCACCCAAAGGAAGGGTATCCGGCTCAAGGGGTTCGGAGGTCCGAACATAGCTGGTCTTCAGTTTAGGAGAAGTAGTGTTTTCGGCTCGTTCCTCAACGACTGCTACCAGGTGAGTGATCGGCGGGAGATTGATTCCCCTCTAGTCAGGTTTAATCCCGATCCAATCATTGGCCATTGAAAGACCCAGGGCGGCGATGCAATCTAGCAGCTCATTTAAGGACGAGGTGTCCGCCGGGTCCATCTTTTCGGAGTATTCGAGACCAATGCAGGGGCGGTGCTTGGCAATCACAGGGGACGCCGTTGGCTTAATAGCCATGCGGGCCCTCACGGTGAAACTGCCAAGCTGGAGGACATGTCCTGAAGTTAGGCTCCTTCCATAAGTGATATCGTCGTTGATGACAAGGCAAGCTACAAATCGCTTTTCGTGACTACACAACGGAGCTCTCAATGAAAGCACCATTGTCGGTGTCAAAACCGACAGATCTCGTGTAGGGGGGGGGGCAAGTTGTGAGTCTAAGGATCGATGGTAACGAGGGAAAATAGGGACACAATGTTTACCCAGGTTCAGGCCCTCTCAAAGGAGGTAAAACCCTACGTCCTGCTTGATTGTATTCGATGAGTATATGGGTTACAATAGTTGATCTACCTCAAGATTGTAATGGCTAAACCCTATCCGTCTAGCCTATGATTATTCGGATGATCCCTACGTACCGAACCCTCTGGTTTATATACACACCGAAGGGGCCTAGGGTTGTAAAGAGTTGGTTCATACAGGAAGGAAGTATTACACCCGTACACTAAACTTGCCGTTTTGCGCTCATAGGAGTCCTATCCGGACACGGGGGATGGTCTTCTGCTTTGTCTTCACGGCCCATCAGTCCGTCCCATATTGAATAGACCAGACACCTGAGGACCCCCAAATCCAGGACTCCCTCAGCATGTGTAGCTTGAATACATCCCACATGATTCATTTGTTGTACCGGCGTTGGATGATCGACCTACCGCGCACATTCTTCTATGACCAAACGTTTGCGATGCACACAACATCACAAACATGCCATAATTGTGAAGCGTGTGTGATAAGGTGACTGCCGCAAACATTTAATAAGAAATAACTGTGTGTGATAAGGTGACTATCGCAAACATTTAATAAGAAAGAACTGTGTGCAATGCTGATCGTGACTATTGCGGATCCTAGAAACATGTCTGATCTTCACGTCTATCGCGGACGTTTCGCTTTAGCAAACTGTGTGCAGTGTAATCCCTAATTACTCCCTAATTTAAAAATCACATATTTTGTATTTGAAAGTAGGTAATCACTTATTTCATATTCAACCATGTTCATTACAAATATAGGTTTAAATACATATGCATAATTCGATGCACATGTACATATAGTGAAGAACTACAGAAGCACCAAGTAAAGAATGATGAACCACAGTTGTATTAAAGACTGTAAAGAGAGAGGTGAAATACATTCTGGTTGCTAGAGAAGATGAAGCGGAATGCCCATATTGTGCCCTCCTCCACGCTTAATGCGCGCACGACTCTAGGCCAACCCCTTGTGATGGCTGCCTATCCATCCTTCACTGTCTTCATTAGGACTTCTTGATGGTCATTGTAGTCTGGATGAAGTACTTTAGCCTTCACTGCATGTCCACCAATCATGTACTTTGCAAGGTAATCTTGAGTGAACTGCTTCAATAACCATTGCGAAGGAAAAAAATCAGCCATTGTTGTCTAACAACTCATTATGGGCAGTAAAAGGAGAAGGCTGCAGAGTTTGTAGTTACCATCCTACAGCTCACTTTTGTTTTGGATAGAGCATAAACACATAATTTGCTTGCCACCATTCATATCTTTTTGCTAATAATCCTTATTAGTTTCCTCACTTGATGCTTGTTCATGCATATCTCACTGCCCCATACGCAAAAAGGGTCGATGCGTGGATCCTTGCCAAGGGAATATGTACCTACAAGCAACAAGTCAATATTATAAGCTAATAAGTGTCCATGCCTAGAACTATATGCACTACATTATGGAACGATGAGGGAAGTACAAGCCGAGAGATGAAACTAACCTCGGCAAAAAATGGTGGCTACTCCCGTTGTTGTCCTGCATAAGTAGTGGAAATGCATGATAAGTACATCAACCTTAACATCAAACAAATATAGCAAAGGTAAACAACATCATCTCCAAATGATAGCTTGAATGTGTTGGTTTCAGCATGCTGTTAAAGCAGATATAAAATGGAAGGCAATGTTATCGATAACAGGCTTAACATCCATCAAATATTGCAATTCAAACCGGTATTGTTGAAAATGAATAGAACGTAGGTAATGCTTAAACACCACACTAGATAAATGTGTAAAACTGAAATAAAGGGCACGTGTTAACTACACCAGGCATAACTGGAACCAAATAGAGCCATTGAAAACCGGACAGAGTCTCACTGCAACCAACCTAACAAGCAAATATAAATAAACAGGGCATATGCTTGAAAACTGGACAAATGCTCACTACAACCAACCTAACAACCAAATACAGATAAACAAGGCATCTACTTGAAAACTGGACAAATGCTCGCTACAACCAACCTAACAACCAAATACAGATAAACAAGGCATCTGCTTGATAAGTGGACAAATGCTCACTGCAACCAACCTAAGAACCAAATACATATAAACAAGGCATCTGCTCGATAACTGAAAAAATGCTCACTCCAACCAACCTAAGAACCAAATACAGATAAACAAGGCATCTACTCACTATAAACAACCAAATATAACCATTCATGAAACTGAAGTGGACAATTCATACTTAAACATCACATAGCCCTATTGAATAATACATTTTTGCATAATTGAAATAATTAAACACGACACAGTTAAAGCACCGCACAACCAATGCTACTACAACAAAGGGTACGGGTTGGCAAGCTAGAAAAGTTAAGATTTGCTGATAGGATGTTGCCTCACATGTCATGGATGGGATCCTTCCAGTTGCAAGAGCACAGACCCATGGTGCGCTCTCTGATGTCACAGATGGACTGTTTCACCTTGGAAGAACCTTTGTGGGTGCCCTCCTCGTGGTCGTGGTCGTGGTCGATGAGATCTGACTTGGCAATTGAGGATCCCAAGCCGCCGCCGTAGAACGTGTCCTTCAGAAATGACAAAATGGGCTCAATGGCGTACAAGGATCGCAAATCCTTGACCGCTTGGCGGAGGAGATCAGCGGCAGGGCTGTCAAAGAGATGACGGTGGTCGAACCAGAGGGGTTAGGGATGGAACACTTAACCTATGACATGGCCCGCGTGAAGCCGTCGCTGTCGACGAGCTTGATGTCGTAGCCAGCTTTCTCGAGATACAGTAATACGCTACCCCGCTGACATGAAGCCTTCGGCATGGCAACGTAGTCAACATATTCGTCGGTTTCTGCGGCGACGTGTTGCTCCGTGATCGATAGGTCGATGCGAACAACGACCACCTTGCCAACATCCGCCAGAGAGGCCATGATAAACCTCTTCTTGGCCGAACGCTCATCGGGCTCCCCGAGATACGTGGTCGAGCTTAGGCTGTGACATTCTAGAGCAGGGGATGTGGATCTGGCGGGGAGGGACACCGCATGCCTCATCTAAAAACTCAGGGGAGTGGGGCGATAGTATGGGAATCGCTGGGTAACCTGAACTTTATTATCAAAGCTAGGAGGAACGGGCAGACTATCAGGGGTTGGCGGCGGCACTAGCAGCGCCGACCCTGGCGGCGAGCTAGGGTTCGAGGGGGAGGGGTTGGGTGGGGGACTATGGAGGGGGGTGTTTGAGGATATGTCGCGGCTACTGAAAATTTTAGTAATGGTGGGTGGAGATGGTGGTGGATGAGGGAGGGTGAAGGTTCAAATGCATCGGCTACTGCTACTTCTCGAGCTTGCGTTGTATTCCCTCGAAGAGGAAAGGGTGATGCAACACAGTAGCATAAGTATTTCCCTCAGTTTTTCAGAACCAAGGTATCAATCCAGTAGGAGACCACGCGCGAGTCCCTCGCACCTGCACAAACAAATAAGAACTTTGCAGCCAACGCGATATGGGGTTGTTAATCCCTTTACAGTCACTTACGAAAGTGAGATTTGATAGATAGGATAGTATGATATTTTTGGTATTTTTGGATATAAGAACAGAAAGTAAATAAAGCAAAGTAAAGTAGATGGAAGATTAATATGTTGAGAATACACCCGGGGGCCATTGGTTTCACTAGAGGCTTCTCTCATGATAGCAGAATTCTACTGTGGGTGAACAAATTACTGTCGAGCAATTGATAGAAAAGCGCATAGTTATGAGAATATCTAGGCATGATCATTATATATAGGCATCACGTCCGTGACAAGTAGACCGAAACGATTCTGCATCTACTACTATTAGTCCACACATCGACCGCTATCCAGCATGCATCTAGAGTATTAAGTTCATAAGAACAGAGTAATGCTTTAAGCAAGATGACATGATATAGAGGGATAAACTCAAGCAATATGATATAAACCCTATCTTTTTATCCTCGATGGCAAAAATATAATACGTGCCTTACTGCCCCTGCTGTCACTGGGAAAGGACACCGCAAGATTGAACCCAAAGCCAAGCACTTCTCCCATTGCAAGAACTATAGATCTAGTAGGCCAAACCAAACCGATAATTCGAAGAGACTTTCAATGATATTATAGTCATACATAAAAGATTTCAGAAAAGAATCAAATATTTCTCGTAGATAATCTTGATCATAAACCCACAATTCATCGGATCTCGACAAACACACCGCAAAAAGATTACATCGAATAGATCTCTTCAAAGATCGAGGAGAACTTTGTATTGACATCCAAAAAGAGAGAAGAAGCCATCTAGCTAATAACTATGGACCCAAAGGTCTGTGGTAAACTACTCACAACTCATTGGTGAGGCTATGGTGTTGATGTAGAAGCACTCCATGGTAGATCCCCCCTCCGACGGAGCTCTGGAACAGGCCCCAAGATGGGATCTCACGGGAACAGAAGGTTGCGGTGGTGGAATTAGGGTTTTCTCTGTTGCCTCGATGTTTTCAGGGTACATGGATATATAGGAGGAAGGAGGGCATCAGGGGAGCCAGAAGGGGCCCACGAGGTTGGGGGGCGCGCCCTGTAGGAGGGGGCGCGCCCTGGACCCTCGTGGCCGCCTCCCTCGTTCCCTCGCGTGTACTCCAAGTCTTCTGGGTAGATACAGTTCCAAAAATAACTCTCGCGAAGATTTCATTCCGTTTGGACTCCGTTTGATATTCCTTTTCTGCGAAACCCTGAAATAGGCAAAAAAAAACAGCAATCTGCACTGGGCCTTGGGTTATTAGGTTAGTTTTAAAAAGAATATAAAAGTGTATAATAAAGCCCATTAAGCATCCAAAATAGAATATATAATAGCATGGAACAATAAAAAATTATAGATATGCTGGAGACGTATCAAGCATCCCCAAGCTTAATTCTTGCTCGTCCTCGAGTAGGTAAATGATAAAAACAGAATTTTTGATGTGGAATGCTAACCAACATAATTCTCAATGTAATTCTCTTTGTTGTGGCATGAATGTTCAGATCCGAAAGATTCAAGATAAAAGTTCATATTGACATAAGAATAATAATACTTCAAGCATACTAACAAAGCAATCATATCTTCTCAAAATAACATGGCCAAAGAAAGTTCATCCCTACAAAATCATATAGTTAGGCTTTGCTCCATCTTCGTCACACAAAATATTCCAATCATGCACAACCCCGATTTCAGCCAAGAACTTGTTTCATACTTTATTTTTTTCAAACTCTTTCAACTTTCACGCAATATATGAGCGTGAGCCATGGTCATAACACTATGGGTGGAATAGAGTGGTGGTTGTGGAGAAGACAAAAAGAGGAAGATGGTCTCACATCAACTAGGCGTATCAATGGGCTATGGAGATGCCCATCAATAGATATCAATGTGAGTGAGTAGATATTTCCATGCAACGGATGCACTAGAGCTAAAAATGTATGAAAGCTCAACAAAAGAAACTAAGTGGGCGTGCATCCAACTTGCTTGCTCATGAAGACCTAGGGCATTTGAGGAAGCCCATCGTTGGAATATACAAGCCAAGTTCTATAATGAAAATTCCCACTAGTATATGAAAGTTACTAAAAAAGAGACTCTCTATCATGAAGAACATGGTGCTACTTTGAAGCACAAGTGTGGAAAAAGATAGTAGCATTGTCCATTTCTTTTTTTTTCTTTTTTTGGGCCTTTCTTTTTTTCTTTGGCCTTTCCTTTTTTTCTTTTTTTTTTCTTTGGGACAATGCTCTAATAATGATGATCATCACACTTATATTGATTTACAACTCGATATTACAACTCGATACTAGAACAAAGTATGACTCTATATGAATGCCTCCAGCGGTGTACCAAGATGTGCAATTAATCAAGAGTTACATGTATGAAAAATTATGCATGGTGTCCTAGCCACAAATACGATGTCAACTACATGATCATGCATGGCAATATGACAATGATGAAGTGTGTCATAGCAAACGAAATGGTGGAAAGTTGCATGGCAATATATCTCGAAATGGCTATGGAAATGCCATGATAGGTAGATATGGTGGCTGTTTTGGGGAAGGTATATGGTGGGTGTATGGTACCGGCGAAGGTTGCGCGGTACGAGAGAGGCTAGCAATGGTGGAAGGGTGAGAGTGCGTATAATCCATGAACTCAACATTAGCCATAAAGAACTGACATACTTATTGCAAAAATCTACAAGTCATCAAAATAAAGTACTACAGGCATGCTCATAGGGGGGAGGTTGGTAGGAGTTAACCATCGCGCGCCCCCGACCTCCACACAAAGGATGACACTCAATGAAATACCTCATGCTTCAAATTTGTCACACAACGGTTACCATACGTGCATGCTACGGGACTTGCAAACCTGAACACAAGTATTTCCCAAATTCACAACTAGTCTACTAGCATGACTCTAATATCACTATCCTCATATCTCAAAACAATCATCAAGTATCAAACTTCTCTTAGTATTCAATGCACTTTATGTGAAAGTTTTTACTATAACATCTTGAATGCCTATCATATTAGGACTAGTTTTATAACCAAAGCACATTACCATGCTGTTCTAAAAGAATCTCAAATAGATATAAGTGAAGCATGAGAGATCAACAATTTCTACAAAATAAAACCACCACCGTGCTCTAAAAGATATAAGTGAGGCACTAGAGCGAAACTATCAAGCTCAAAAGATATAAGTGAAGCACATAGAGTATTCTAACAAATTCTAAACCATATTTATCTCTCTAAAAAGGTGTGTCCAGCAAGGATGATTGTGGCAAAATAAAAAGACTCAAATCATACATGACGCTCCAAGCAAAACACATATCATGTGGTGAATAAAAATATAGTTCCGAGTATAGTTAACGATAGATGAAGACGAAAGAGGGGATGCCTTCCCGGGGCATCCCCAAGCTTAGGCTTTTGGTTGTCCTTGAATTTTACCTTGGGGTGCCTTGGGCATCCCCAAGCTTAGGCTCTTGCCACTCTTTGTTCCATAGTCCATCAAATCCATACTCAAAACTTGAAAACTTCACAACACAAAACTTAGCCAAAAATCTTCCCGAGCTCTGTTAGTATAAGAAAACAAACCACCACTCAAAGGTACTATAATGAACTCATTCTTTGTTTATATTGGTGTTAAACCTACTGTATTCCAACTTCTCTATGATTCATATTCTCCAATACTACTCATAGATGCATCAAAATAAGCAAACAACACATGAAAAACAGAATCTGTCAAAAACAGAACAGTCTGTAGTAATCCGTAACTTTCGAATACTTCTGTAACTCATTTTTTTTGAAATAAACTGGTAAATGTGAGAAATTTGTCTATTAATCATCTGCAAAAAGAATCAACTAAATATCAGTATCTAGTAAAAATTTGTGGCTAATCTCGTGAGCGCTAAAGTTTCTGTTTTTCACAGCATGATCTTATAAACTTCACACAAGTCTTCCCAAAGGTTCTACTTGGCACAAATACTAATTAAAGCACAAAACCACATCTAAACATAAGCTAGATGCAATATTTATTCCTAAACAGAAGCAAAAACAAAGAAAAGAAAATTGGGTTGCCTCCCAACAAGCTCTTTCTTTATAGCCATTAAGATAGGCTTGAGAATTCAATGATGCTCACATGAAAGATAAGAATTGAAGCACAAAGAGAGCATCATAAAGCATGTGAAAATCACATCTAAGTCTAACATAGTTCCTATGCATATGAATTTTATAGGAAAACAAATTATCAAGACAAGCAAGATCTAGCATATGCAAGGAAGAAGGAAGACACAATAGCAATGTCAACATGACGAGAGGTAATTTAGCAACATGAAAATTTCTACAACCATATTTTCCTCTCTCATAATAATTACATGTAGGATCATAATCAAATTCAAGAATATAGCTATCATAAAACATATTCTCAACACGATCCACATGCATGCGAAGTTGACACTCTTCCAAAATAGTGGGATCAACATTAACTAAAGTCATGACCTCTGCAAACCCACTTTTATCAAAAACTTCATAAGATTGAATATTCTTCGAATATGTGGGATCTAAAGTTGACACTCTTACAAACCCACTTTCAATATTATTGCAAACATTATTATCAATCTCATATTCATTATGGGGCTTAAATAAATTTCCAAGATCATAGGAAGAATCACCCCAACCATGATCATTCTAACAAGTAGTGGGCATAGCAATACTAGCATCCCCAAGCTTAGGGTTTTGCATATCATTTAACACAATTGACATTACTAGAATTTATAATAACATCATTGCAATCATGCTTTTTATTTAAGGAGCTATCATGAATCACTTTTTCTTTTAACAATTCCTCACAATTTTCAGATTCATGAATTTCAAGCAAAACCCCATAAATATAATCAAGTGCACGCATCTGACAAGCAATTGGTTCATCATAATTGGATCTCTTAAAAAGATTAGCAAGTGGATGAGGATCCATAATTTAGCAAGCAAAGATGCAAGCTAATAGAGGGCACATAGCAACACAAGCAAACAGAAAGGCGAATGGTAAAACACACGGAAAAAGAAGGGCGAATAAAACGACAAGGGTGAAGTGGGGGCGAGGAAAATGAGAGGCAAATAAATGCAATGCGAAGGATAAGGGTTTGTGATAGGTACTTGGTATATGACTTTTGCGTAAGCCTCCCCGGCAACGGCGCCAGAAATTCTTCTTGCTACTTCTCGAGCTTGCGTTGTATTCCCTCGAAGAGGAAAGGGTGATGCAGCACAGTAGCGTAAGTATTTCCCTTAGTTTTTGAGAACCAAGGTATCAATCCAGTAGGAGACCACGCGCGAGTCCCTCGCACCTGCACAAAAAAATAAGAACTTCGCAGCCAACGCGATAAGGGGTTGTCAATCCCTTTACGGTCACTTACGAAAGTGAGATCTGATAGATAGGATAGTATGATATTTTTGGTATTTTTGGATATAAGAACAGAAAGCAAATAAAGCAAGGTAAAGTAGATGGAAGATTAATATGTTGAGAATAGACCCGCGGGCCATAGATTTCACTAGTGGCTTCTCTCAAGATAGCAGAATTCTACGGTGGGTGAACAAATTACTGTCGAGCAATTGATAGAAAAGCGCATAGTTATGAGAATATCTAGGCATGATCATTATATATAGGCATCACATCCGTGACAGGTAGACCGAAACGAGTCTGCATCTACTACTATTACTCCACACACCGACCGCTATCCAACATGCATCTAGAGTATTAAGTTCATAAGAACAGAGTAATGCTTTAAGCAAGATGACATGATGTAGAGGGATAAACTCAAGCAATATGATATAAACCCCATCTTTTTATCCTCGATGGCAACAATACAATACGTGCCTTGCTGCCCCTGCTATCAATGGGAAAGGACACCGCAAGATTGAACCCAAAGCCAAGCACTTCTCCCATTGCAAGAACTATAGATCTAGTAGGCCAAACCAAGCCGATAATTCGAAGAGACTTGCAAGGATATTATAATCATACATAAAAGATTTTAGAAAATAATCAAATATTTCTCATAGATAATTTTGATCATAAACCCACAATTCATCGGATCTCGACAAACACACCGCAAACATATTACATCGAATAGATCTCCTCGAAGATCGATGAGAACTTTGTATTGAGATCCAAAAAGAGAGAAGAATCCATCTAGCTAATAACTATGGACCCGAAGGTCTGTGGTAAACTACTCACAACTCATTGGTGAGGCTATGGTGTTGATGTAGAAGCACTCCGTGGTAGATCCCCCCTCCGGCGGAGCTCCGAAACATGCCCAAAGATGGGATCTCACGGGAACAGAAGGTTGCGGTGGTGGAATTAGGGTTTTCTCCGTTGCCTCGATGTTTTCAGGGTACATGGATATATATAGGAGGAAGGAGGGAATCGGGGGAGCCAGAGGGAGCCCATGAGGGTGGGGGCGCGCCCTGTAGGAGGGGGTGTGCCCTGGACCCTCGTGGCCACCTCCTTCGTTCCCTCGCGTGTACTCCAAGTCTTCTGGGTAGATACGGTTCCAAAAATAACTCTCGTGAAGGTTTGATTCCGTTTGGACTACGTTTGATATTCCTTTTCTACGAAACCCTGAAATAGGCACAAAAAAAACAGCAATCTGCATTGGGCCTTGGGTTAATAGGTTAGTCCTAAATATAATGTAAAAGTGTGTAATAAAGCCCATTAAACATCCAAAACAGAATATATAATAGCATGGTACAATAAAAAATTATAGATACGTTGGAGACGTATCAACTACTGCAATTTTACTATAAGGTCGGTGCTGGAGGAGTGTGGGCGACGGTTGAAGTACGATGGCTACTAAAATTTGTGTCAAGGAATAGATGCGGGGCGGGAGTACCCAAGATCGTGCACGGTCCAATAAGAATATGCGTGTATGATAATAAGGAAAAGTGGTGGAATCGCCAATTTTTGCAACGCTCAAGGCGGGTAGTTTGTTTTTTGATTTCTAGCTAGCTAGTCTATCGCACATGGTTCGTCCTAATTTTCAGACGCAAATGTGGAATTCAATCCAAATAAACTACTGATGAGAGGAGTGGCGGGAAACGGTAGCCTGTTTGGATATATAACAACATCAATATAGAAAACTTAGTACAGAAGGAAGCGTGAGCTAGCACGACGCATGCACACAGTGCTTACCCATATACTACATGTGATGTCGAAAGGGATGATGATTGTAGTTCGATCTGGGAGCATCCAACGGTGCAGACGTGCGATCCGCGGGGTTTGGGTTTTGTCCAATCAGAACGCATGACTCAGATCATGTGCGCAATAGGGGGAGGGGGGCATTAGCCACAATTTGGTAGGCACACGACTTTCGTGAGTGAACCGTATGCTATTTGAAAACATTTCGTGAGAAGAATCTCAGTTTTTAAATCCCCATAAATCCAACAATCACCCGAAAATCCAAAACTCACCCGAAAATCGTGAAACTTGGCATGGTGTCATAACATGACACATATATGTCGAGGAATTGTTTTTTTCCATTTTGGCACAAGTTTTATTACAAGCCTCTTACAAACCAGAGCTTCTCTCAAAGAAGCCTCGTGGTTCCGATAGGGAAACATGTCCCCGTTGTGGGCGAAACAATAATCACTACCTCTTTTCGCCTTGTATTTTCTTCTACGAGCAACATGGAATGACATGATATCTATGCTGAAATGTAAACTTATTGAGGGTTCGTTTAGCCTTTTTATACACTAATTGAGTTTCCTAGGCATTTAATGTCCATAATTCAAATCTGAACTACAAATACATGCTCTAGTTCACCAAAATGGCTAGAAAAATTATACATGTGTCCTTGGGTGCATGTTTAGGTCCTGTGCCAGGAATGGGAATGAATTACAACCATCCGGTGTACTGGCTCGTCGTCAAATATTTGGAATCTCGGTTTTTAAATCCCCGTGAATCCAAAACTCACCAGAAAGTCATGAAAGTTGGCAGGGTGTCACGTCATGGAACATATATGTCGTGGCAAAAACATTGTCCAATTTGGGTCAAGCTTTATTACAAACCTCTTACAAACCGGAGCTTCTCTCAAAGAAGCCTCATGGTTCCGATAGGGAAACATGTCCCCCTTGTGGGCGAAACGATAATCACTGTCTCTTTTCGCCTTGTATTTTCTTCTACGGGCAACATGGAAGGACATGATATCCGTGCTGAAATTTAAACTTATTCAGGGTTCGTTTGGTCTTTTTATACACTAATTGAGTTTCCTAGGCATTTAGTGTCCATAATTCAAATCTGAAGTAAAAATACATGCTCCATTTCACCACAATGGCTAGAAAAATTATACATGTGTCCTTGGGTGCATATTTAGGTCCCATGGCACGAATGGAAATGAATTACAATCCTACTGGCGTCCTGGCTCGTCCTCAAACATCTGGAATCTCGGGTTTTAAATCCCCATAAATCCAAAACTCACCAGAAAGTCATGAAAGTTGGCATGGTGTCAAGTCATGGCACATATATGTCGTGGTAAAAACATTATCCAATTTGGGCCAAGCTTTATTACAAACCTCTTACAAACTGGAGCTTCTGTCAAAGAAGCCTCATGGTTCTGATAGGGAAACGTGTTCCCCTTGTGGGCAAAACGATAATCATTGCCTCTTTTTGCCTTGTATTTTCTTCTACGGTCAACATGGAACGCCATGATATCTGTGCTGAAATTTAAACTTATTAAGGGTTCGTTTGGCCTTTTTATACAGTAATTGAGTTTCCTAGGCATTTAATGTCCATAATTCAAATTTGAACTACAATTACATTCTCTAGTTCACCAAAATGGCTAGAAAAATTATACATGTGTCCTTGGGTGCATGTTTAGGTCCCATGCTAGGAATGGGCATGATTACAACTGTACCGGCGTCCTGGCTCATCCTCAAACATTTGGAATCTCGGTTTTAAATCCCCATAAATCCAAAACTCACCAGAAAGTCATCAAAGGTGGCATGGTGTCATGTCATGGCACATATATGTCGTGGTAAAAACATTGCCCAATTTGGGCCAAGCTTTATTACAAACCTCTTACAAACCGGAGCATGTCGCAAGAACCCTCGTGGTTTTGATAGGGAAGCGTGTACCCTTGTGGGCGAAATGATAATCGTCCCTCTTCTAGCCTTGTATTTTCTTCTACACGTAACAAGGAACAACTCGAGATTCACGGTGAACTTTGAAATTATTCAAGGTTCGTCTGACCTCTTTTATTCATTAATTGAGTTTTCTAGGCATTTAATGCCCATAATTCAAAACCGAACTACAAATACATCCTCTAGGGCACCAAAATGGCTAGAAAAAACGTACATGTGTCCTTGGGTGCATGTTTAGGTCCCATGGAAGGAATGGGAATGAATTTAACTGTCTCGGCATCCTGGCTTGGCTACAAACATTGCAAATCTTGGTTTCTAAATCTCTGTAAATCCAAAACTCACCAGGAAATCATGAAACTTGGCATGGTGTCGCTACATGGCACATATATGTCGTGTTAAAATAATTGTCCAAATTGGGCCAAGCTACATTATAGGCCTCTTACAAACTGAAGCTTCTCGCAACCCTCGTGGTTCAGGTAGGGAAACATGCCCCCCTTGTACGCGAAACGATAATCGCTGCCTCTTCTGGCCTTGAACTTTGTTTTCTACATGCATCATAGAATAACATGTGTGTCGTGCTGAAATTTTATAATTCACCCATGTGGAGTGCGGGGAAACTAAGTGGAGCACACATACAACCCAAATATCATATGTGGTGACACGTGTTATTTATCACGCACATGTTAACATAAGGAAACATATGTGTAACTTACTAATCATCGCACACGAGTACTCGCAGATGCATCATGTGCAATACTCATAGCACCGCAAGCAACTAGTTTGCATTTTTCAAAGTTTTTTGTACAAACATAATCGCACACGAACTAACTATAGTATCTGTTTGTGTTATAATTTCTCATCGCAAACAGTTCATCTGAGTGGGCTGTTTGCTGCATATCACACACATCTTGTTTACATGAATCTGAAGGAAATATGCCCTAGAGGCCATAATAAAGTTGTTATTTGTATTTCCTTATATCATGATAAATTTTTATTATTCATGGTAGAATTGTATTAATCGGAAACTTAGTACACGTGTGAATACATAGACAAAACAGAGTGTCCCTATTATGCCTCTACTCGACTAGCTCATTGATCAAAGATGGTTATGTTTCCTAGCCATAGACATGAGTTGTCATTTGATCAATGAGATCACATCATTAGGAGAATGATGTGATGGACAAGACCCATCCGTTAGCTTAGCAACTTGATCATTTAGTTTTACTGCTATTGCTTTCTTCGTAACTTATACATGTTCCTATGACTATAAGATTATGCAACTCCCGAATATCGGCGGAACACCTTGTGTGCTATCAAACATCACAACGTAACTGGGTGATTATAAAGATGCTCTACAGGTGTCTCCGAAGGTGTTTGCGGTGTTGGCATAGATCGAGAATAGGATTTCTCACTCCGAGTGTCGGAGAGGTATCTCTGGGTCCTCTCGGTAATATACATCATAATAAGCCTTGCAAGCAAATGACTAATGAGTTAGTCACGAGGTGATGTATTACAGAACGAGTAAAGAGACTTGCCAGTAACGAGATTAACTAGGTATGGTGATACCGTTGATCGAATCTTGGGCAAGTAACATACCGATGACAAAGGGAACAACGTATGTTGTTATGCGGTTTGACCGATAAAAGATCTTCGTAGAATATGTAGGAACCAATATGAGCATCCAGGTTCTGCTATTGGTTATTGACCGGAGATGAGTCTCGGTCATGTCTACATAGTTCTCGAACCCGTAGGGTCCGCACGCTTAATGTTTGATGACGATCGGTATTATGAGTTTATGTGTTTTGATGTACCGAAGGTAGTTTGGAGTCCCGGATATGATCACGGGCATGGTGAGGAGTCTCGGAATGTCCGAGACATAAAGATCGATATATTGGAAGCCTATATATGGACATCAAAATGGTTCCGCATGAGTTTGGGCATTTACCGGAGTACCGAGGGGCTACCGGAACCCCTCGGGGAGTATATGGGCCTTATTGGGCCTTAGTGGAATAGAGGAGAGGAAGAGAAAAGGTGGGGGCGCGCCCCCCTAGCCCAATCCAAATTGGTAGGGAGGCCGGCCCCCTCTTTCCTTCCCCCTGTCTTCGCCTTCTTTCTCTCCTACTCCTACTACATGGAAGGGGGGAATCCTACTCCCGGTGGGAGTAGGACTCCCCTAGGGCACGCCATAGTAGAGGGCCGGCCCTCCCCTCCTCCCCTCCTTTATATACATGGGGAGGGGGCACCCCATAGACACACAAGTTGATTCTAGCCATGTGCGGTGCCCCTCCCCACAGTTACACACCTCGGTCATATCGTTGCAGTGCTTAGGTGAAGCACTGCACCGGTAGCTTCATCATCACCGTCACCATGCCGTCGTGTTGACGAAACTCTCTCGTGAAGCTCAACAGGATCAAGTGTAGAGACCACGATCCGAATGGACCGAAGTCTCCGTGTTCTGTGTCATCACTAGATCAGTAATGCTGACACATACAGTACTTGAAGGATTTATAACAGAGTGGCAATCACACACTTATTACATCGAATGTCTTCAATGAGAACTTATTACAAAATCTATGGCTTAAGGCCATCTAACAAAATAACAACGGAAGGCTTGGAAGATAAGTGAGTCCATCAACTCCAACGGCATAGCTGAGTGCATGACAAACGACCTAGAACGTCTTATTCCTCGTCTGAAAAGTCTGCAACGTAATATGTTGCAGCCCGAAAACGGGCCAGCACATGGAATATGCTGGCAAGATAACACAGAAGATGCAAGTAACAGAATAAAGGCTATACTATATGCATATTTGGCTGGTGGAGGCTCTACGGTTAAAGTTTTTGCATAAAGCCAATTTTCCCTACAACAAAGGAATAAATTTTATTTTAACTATCATGTAGGTTGAAAATCATTGAGAAGGTACCTCCAACTCAATTCCAAATTAAAGTAATCATTAACCCATCAAATTAAATTATAGAGTGATGAGATCAACCAATAATTCAAGTACCAGATACTCAAGATGTCCATAACCGGGAACACGGCTAATCATGATCGGTTTGTACACTCTGCAGAGGTTTGTGCACTTTTCCCCACAAGATTCGATCTCCTTTGTCGGATTTCTCGCACTGCATGGTGTTTGATAAACGGATGACCGAGACACAGTCTTTCCGAAGAGGTCCCCTTAACCGGATAGATAGGCCGGTACACCTACAATCCCTCTAGATCTGCTAGCCCATCACGGAAAGGTTTCCCACAACTTACTCAACTATGCCGGAGCCCATATTGGCATGTGGCTGCACACGGAAGTTTCTAGCATGAATAGTTTTATGATCCCTTTGAGCCTGGGTGGCATTCCATAGGAAAAATCAGACGGAACCCCGGGATTTTCTAGGACAACACTGGATTCTCCAGGTACCCTGCAACCAATCCACCCAGATGTGTATTCAAGTAGCCACCTTAAGTTGAATCCTTAATTAACAACTCACATCTGTCATGGATTTCACTCAAACCCAAACCACATCTACGAGCATAGCATATCAACCTAAGCAAACGTAGAAGTAGCTCCCAAGGGTTTGAAAATAATGTAGCTAATAAGTTCTACCTCAATCTACTTCCCAGTCCCACAAGTTAAGAGATCCTACTCATGCAATGTGTGAGGGTTTGATCTAATGCAAAAAAATTGGGTAATAAAAGCATGATCAAAGTGTTACTTGCCTTGCTGACGATTCGCAAAACCTAGAGACTCGTAGTAGCACGCTTCATAGTCCGGGTATTCTATCGCAAGCAAACAATAGAGTACATAAGCAAACAAGCAAAGATGCACAAACAAAACTCCGAAAGATAAGATCTAACCAGAAAGTTCAACTTAAGAACTCCGGTTTGCAAAAAGAATCAAATCGAAAGAAGCAACGAAACTCAAACTGCGAAAGAAACGAGCTCCGGTTACTATTTGGTCTAAAGTCAAATTTTATAGTAGCCAAAACTTTGTTCAAGTTGGTTAAATGGAAAGAGGGCGTCGAGACGAAGATCTGGGATTTTGAATCACCTGATTCCGACTCTCGAGCGAAAAGAAAAACGAAAAACAAGATCAGGGCACAAATCGCGATCGAAATAATCGCGGATAAAAACTCCGAAAAAGAAAACTGACGAACAGGCTAACGAATGAATGCTCGCTGTCTGCGGCTAACGGACGAACAGCGTTCATTAAAACGAACATACGACGAACATCCGCTAAATAACTAAACCGAAGAAAACCGAACCGATCTAAAACTAAAAAAATGAATCTAGGGTTTTACGAAAAGAACCGATCGGTTTCTAAGAAAAGACCGACGGCGGCGGCTACCTCGGGAACGGCAGCGGCGGCGGGCTACGGCGGTCTCCGGCGGCGGCGCAGTGGTCCGGCGGCGAGGCGGCGATGCGGCGGCGGTCTCCGGCGGCGGCGGCTAGCGACGGCGGCGGCGGCAACTAGCGGCGGCGGCGGCTAGGGTTTTCGGGCGGCGGGGCTGGCGGCTGGCGGGCTGGCGGGCTGGCGGCTGGCGGCTTATAAAGGCCTTAGGCCAGGAGTCCTGGCCGCATACGGCCCAGGGTCGGTTTGCCTTTTTTTAAAAGATTCCTGACGTAGCAAAACTAACGAAAGAAATACTAAACGGACTCCAAAAATCCCGAAATAAAATTTCACCGTCCTCTAATCATATTTAGGACAAAGTGAACATTTTTCCCAGACCTAAATGCAATTTTGAAAACGCGCATTTTTCCTATGCAAATAAAATCGCAAATAAATCGAGAGAAAAAAAACCAAAAGTGATTTTAACATTTTTTCCTCCAATATTTCTGTTATTTTGGAGAAGTCATATTATCTCCGCTCATATATTGTATTTAGAAATATTTTTAGGAGAGAAAAATAATTAAAACCAACACTGTCCTCGTACCGGTATTCGAGTAAACTCAAATACAAAACGGTAGAATTCCCAACTCTCTCCGTAGGTCCTTGAGGTTCTTAGAATTTCGAGGTTCACCACAAACAAAAATGCAAAGAGCATGCAATGCAGTATGATCTATGTATAACATTACAAATTGAAAATTTGGGATGTTACAAACCTACCCCCTTAGAATGAATCTCGCCCTCGAGATTCGACTTGGCTAGAGAACAGGTGTGGGTGGTCCTTGCGTAGATCATCTTCTCGTTCTCAGGTGGCTTCTTCCTCGGTGTGGTGACTCCACTGAACTTTGCAAAACTTGATAACCTTACCGCGGGTGACTCTGCTCGAAAATTCGAGAATCTTAACAGGCTTCTCCTCGTAGGTCAGATCACTGTCCAACTGAATTGCTTCTAGGGGTACTGTGTCTCTAAGCGGTATATCGGCCATCTCCGCGTGTCACTTCTTAAGCTGCGAAACGTGAAACACGTCGTGCACTCCTGACAGTCCTTCGGGTAACTCCAACTTATAGGCCACCTCTCCCATGCGTTCCAAAACACGGTAAGGTCCCACAAATCTCGGGGCTAGCTTTCCTTTAACTCTGAAACGTTTAACTCCTCGTAGAGGCGATACTCTCAAGTACGCTCTGTCCCCGATCTCATAGGTTATCTCCTTGCGTTTCGAGTCTGCATAACTCTTCTGCCTGGACTGGGCTACCTTCAATCTATCCCGAATCAACTTCACCTTCTCCTCAGACTCCTTGATCAAGTCTGGTCCAAACAACTGTCGGTCTCCAACTTCATCCCACATTAACGGTGTTCGGCATCTCCTTCCATACAATGCCTCGAACGGTGCCATCTTCAAGCTGGCCTGGTAACTGTTATTGTACGAGAACTCCACGTAGGGCAAATTATCATGCCAACTATATCCATAATCTAACGCACAGGCTCTCAACATGTCCTCCAGGATCTGGTTGACTCTCTCGGTCTGTCCATCTGTCTGCGGATGAAACGCTGTGCTGAATTCCAACCTCGTTCCCAAAGTTTGGTGTAGCTGATGCCAAAACTTTGAGGTGAATTGTGTTCCTCTATCTGATACAATGGTCCTCGGAACTCCGTGCAGACATACTATCCTCGTCATATATATCTTGGCCAACTTCGCACTGGTGTATGTGGTTTTCACTCGGATAAAATGGGCTACCTTCGTCAATCGATCCACCACTACCCAGATTGAGTCATATCCTGATTTGGTTCTGGGCAATCCGGTGATAAAATCCATGCCAAGCTTTTCCCACTTCCATTCGGGTATCGGCATAGGCTGTAGCAATCCTGCTGGCTTCTGATGTTCTGCCTTTACTCTTTGGCATACATCACATACGGCTACATACTCAGCAATATCCTTCTTCATTCCTATCCACCAGAAACGTTCCTTCAAATCCAAATTCATCTTGGTGTTTCCGGGGTGTATCGAGTATGGCGAATCATGTGCTTCCTGCATTGGGCACATAGATTCGATCCTCAAAACACAAGGTGTCGTGTTCATCCTCACGAAATCCCTTGGCTTTTCCTTCACTCATCCGTTTCCTTATCTCTGCAATTTCCTTATCATCCTTCTGGGCTTCACGTATCTTTCCCAGTAATGTTGACTGAACCTCCAACGTTGCAACAAAACCTCTAGGAACTATCTCCAAACGAAGTTCCCTGAGATGTTCTGCTAACTCCTGTGGCAATCCCACTTTTATTAGGGTATTTGCATAACTCTTCCGGCTCAAAGCGTCTGCCACGACGTTGGCCTTTCCTGGGTGATAGTGCAGCTTCATATCATAATCCTTTATAAGCTCCAACCATCTTCTCTGTCTGAGGTTCAGCTCCTTCTATGTGAAAATGTACTTCAAACTCTTGTGATCCGTGTACACATCACAACGATTTCCAATAAGAAAATGTCTCCAGGTTTTCAGTGCGTGCACTACAGCTGCTAACTCCAGATCATGCGTCGCGTAATTCAACTCGTGTGGTCGCAGTTGACGGGATGCATAGGAAACAACTCTTCCATCCTGCATAAGTACTCCTCCAAGTCCTAAGCGTGAAGCATCGCAATACACTTGGAAATCCTTGCGTATATCTGGCAATATCAGCACTGGGGCTGTCGTCAACCGTTTCTTCAACTCCAGTAAACTTTCTTCACACTCTTCAGTCCAATTGAACTTTGTCTCCTTCTTCAACAATGTCGTCATTGGCCTTGCAATCTTGCTATACCTTCTCCTGATATAACATGCCCTAGGAATCCGACTTCCTTCAACCAAAACTCGCATTTGCTAAACTTGGCATACAACTGATGTTCTCTGAGCTTCTCCAAAACCAAACGCAAATGCTCTGCATGTTCTTCCTCGTCCTTCGAGTATACCAGAATATCATCTATGAATACCACGACGAACTTATCCAAGAACTCCATGAACACCTTGTTCATCATACTCATGAAATAGGCGGGCGCGTTAGTCAATCCAAATGACATAACCGTATACTCATATAGCCCGTACCGTGTGGTGAAGGCCGTCTTAGGTATATCCTTCTCTCGGATCTTCAATTGGTGGTATCCAGATCATAGATCTATCTTGGAGAATACTTTCGCTCCCTGGAGTTGGTCGAACAAATCATCGATCATCGGCAGCGGGTACTTATTCTTAATAGTCACTTCATTCAGCGCACGATAATCAACGACCATTCTTAATGATCCATCCTTCTTCTCGACCAAAAGCACTCGGGCTCCCCAAGGTGATGAACTTCGGCGAATAAAACCCTTCTCCAATAACTCCTTAATCTGCTTCTTGATCTCCTCCAGATCATTCGCTGGCATCCGATACGGTCTCTTAGATATTGGTCCGGTGCCAGGCAACAACTCTATCAAAAACTGAATATCTCTATCCGGTGGCATGCCAGGTAACTCCTCTGGGAACACATCCGGATAATCCTTTACTACTGGCACTTCCCCCTGAACAACTCCCGTGAGAGAATGTACTTGCGTCCTTATAGGCGAATGCCTAGATACATACTTAATCCTTTTTCCCTCCGGGGTGGTGAGCAAAATTGACTTACTGGCACAATCGATGTTACCTCCATACTTGGATAGCCAATCCATACCTAATATCACATCCAAGCCTTGTGACTCCAGAACGATTAAGTCGGAGGGGAAAGTGTGGCGTCCTATGGTCAATGGCGTCTGAAAACATCCTTGGTGTGCCATATACTCTGCTCCGGGTGAACTTACTAACATGGGGGTCTTAAGAACTCGGGTGGACATCCTATGTCTATTTACGAATCCCCTTGAAATGTATGAATGCGATGCACCAGTATCGAAAAGAACTATTGCGGTAAATGTCTTAACCAAAAACTTACCGACAACAGCATCTGGTTGCTCTTCTACCTCCTCCACAGTCACGTGGTTCACTTGTCCTTTGTTGAATGGGTTGGGCTTCTTCCCGGCGCTTCCATTGCCGTTCCCATTCTTAGCTTCAGGGCAGTCCGTGGCATAATGCCCATTCTTCCCGCACTTGAAACATGTGATATGGCTGAAATCCTTCTTGGCGGGTGTGGACGGGGTAGAGCGGCTCTGGTTACTACATGCTCCATTCCCATTTCCATTCTTAGGGCCATTGTGGTTGTGGGGAATTCCATGGTTGTGGGTATATCCTCCCGAATTCGGAGTGAATCGGGGCTTCTACTGGGCTCCAGAATTATTCCTTCCTTGTCCATACTTCCTCTTGCGGCCTTCAATCTGCTGGTGCTTCCCTTCAATCATGAGAGCTTTATCTACCAACTCCTGGTAGTTGTTGAAAGTTGCCACCATCAGCTGTACGCTCATCTCATCATTAAGCCCTTCCATAAATCTCTCCTGCTTAGCGGCATCTGTGGCCACATCATCTAGGGCATAACGAGACAGGGTACTAAACTCATCCACGTACTGAGCTACAATACGGTTTCCTTGGCGCAAGTTGCGAAACTCCCGCTTCTTCATGCTCATAGCTCTAGTTGAGACATGGGAAGTACGGAAAGCTTGCTGAAACTGCTCCCAAGTGACATTGGCTATGGAGAAAGTGGCTGTGTAATTCTCCCACCATGCTGCGGCTGGTCCAGACAACTGGTGTGCGGCAAATCGCACCTTCTCAGCATCTGAGCAATTGGCGGTGGTCAAATCCCTTCCAATCTTGCGTAGCCAGTCATCCGCCACTATTGGTTCGATGCTGCTAGCAAACACGGGTGGTTGCAACCTTAAGAAACGTGTCAGGTTGTCCACGGGTGGTGGTGGTGGAGGGTTTTTGTTGCTATTCTGGTTGTTCTGAGTGTTCTGGACAAGAAGTTGCATCAAGGTGTTCTGCTGCTGGTTCAACTGGGTAAGCTCAGGGGGAAACTCAAATCCGGGCTCACGTCTTGGAGGCATCTGATGGGTGTAGAGGGAAGAGATTAGAACATAATTGAGGTCTAAGGGAAAATCACTACCCATATGCACATGAGACAAACACAATCATATCACACCAATCAATTTCAAACAAGGTATTACAAATCTAACTACCGTTACAAAAGTGCTCTAAATACTACAATGTGGGGGTAAACTACTAGTCACAGGGTGATCATCTAAAAATATTGATCGGCGGAAGATTCCATGATGTCTTCTCCAGCTTAATCTACATAGTCTTCGTCTTACTATCATCGGGTTCTGAATCCGTGTCGTCGATGATAATGTAATACTCGGGAGGAATTTCCTTGGGTTCTTCTTCCTCTTCTTCACCTCCTGGTGCTGGATCTCCCATGAATACTCCTAGCTTCCTTGTCAAATCATCATTCTTCTCCACTAGTATCAACATATCCTCCTCGTATCCGTCACAAGTAGACTTAAGTTCTTCCTCTAGCTCCAAATTCCTGTTTAGTGCCTTCTTCAATTCTATCATCCCAACGCACATCTGGTGCTCCTGTCGTCGAATGTGCTGGTTTAACTCCTGGATGAACGCTGCAATGGACCTATCCTTCCGGGTGCTGATCATATCCCAACTCTCATCTCGGCGTCCACAAATCTGGTAGATGGTGTCCTTCAGCTCCTGCTTGTAGACTTCTCCGATCCTTCCCATCGTGATGTGGGCGGCCATGCTCTTGCCTAGGCTCCAGGTTGGCGCATCAAAAGAAAACTCTATTGGCTCAGTGGATGGTGCGAAGGTTCTTCCGGGAATTTAAACTTGAATGCTCCATCGCTCCTCTTCTAGTAAAGTGGCGGTGTAGGTCCCGGTGAAGCTTGGTATTCCAATGTTCAGGTACCTAGTGACTTCCTTCAAGTGTCATCCAAATGGGGTGTCTTCATCCGGTTGAGTTAACTTGTTTCTTGGGTCCACCATCCTAAAGAAGTAGAAAATGGAGAGAAGTCAGAAATGAGTAGAGAAGAGTGATCTAGGGTCTGCCTTAGTGGTCGTGTCCTACATCCAGCGTGTGCTCTGATACCATCTTTTTAGCGACCACGATCCAAATGGACCGAAGTCTCTGTGTTCTATGTCATCCCTGGATCGAAAATGCTGACACACACAGTACTTGAAGGATTTATAACAGAGTGGCAATCATACACTTATTTCATCGAATGTCTCCAATGAGAACTTATTACAAAATCTATGGCTTAAGGCCATCTAACAAAATAACATCGGAAGGCTTGGAAGATAAGTGAGTCCATCAACTCCAACGGCATAGCTGAGTGCATGACAAACGACCTAGAACGTATTATTCCTCGTCTGAAAAGTCTGCAACGTAATATGTTGCAGCCCGAAAACGGGTCAGCACATGGAATATGCTGGCAAGATAACACAGAAGATGCAAGTAACAGAATAAAGGCTATACTATATGCATATTTGGCTGGTGGAGGCTCTAAGGTTAAAGTTTTTGCATAAAGCCAGTTTTTCCGTACAACAAAGGAATAAATTTTATTTTAACTATCATGTAGGTTGAAAATCATTGAGAAGGTACCTCCCACTCAATCCAAAATTAAAGTAATCATTAACCCATCAAATTAAATTATAGAGTGATGAGATCAACCAATAATTCAAGTACCAGATACTCAAGATGTCCATAACCGGGGACACATCTAATCTTGATCAGTTTGTACACTCTGCAGAGGTTTGTGCACTTTTCCCCACAAGACTCGATCTCCTCCGTTGGATTTTTCGCACTGCATGGTGTTTGAGAAACGGATGACCGAGACACAGTCTTTCCGAAGAGGTCCCCTTAACCGGATAGATAGGCCGGTACACCTATAATCCCTCTACATCTGCTAGCCCATCACGGAAAGGTTTCCCACAACTTACTCAACTATGCCAGAGCCCATATTGGCATGTGGCTGCACATGGAAGTTTCTAGCATGAATAGTTTTATGATCCCTTTGAGCCTGGGTGGCATTCCATAGGAAAAATCACACGGAACCCCGGGATTTCCTAGGACAACACTGGATTCTCCAGGTGCCCTGCAACCAATCCACCAGATGTGTATTCAAGTAGCCACCTTAAGTTGAATCCTTAATTAACAACTCACATCTGTCATGGATTTCACTCAAACCCAAACCACGTCTACGAGCATAGCATAGCAACCTAAGCAAACGTAGAAGTAGTTCCCAAGGGTTTGAAAATAATGCAGGTAATAGGTTCTACCTCAATCTACTTCCCAGTCCCACAAGTTAAGAGATCCTACTCATGCAATTTGTGAGGGTTAATCTAATGCAAAAAAATGGGTAATAAAAGCATGATCAAAGTGTTACTTGCCTTGCGGACGATTCGCAAAACCTAGAGACTCGTAGTAGCACGCTTCACAGTCCGGGTATTCTATCGCAAGCAAACAATAGCATACATAAGCAAACAAGCAAATATGCACAAACAAAACTCCAAAAGATAAGATCTAACCAGAAAGTTCAACTTAAGAACTCCGGTTTGCAAAAAGAATCAAATCGAAAAAAGCAACGAAACTCAAACTGCGAAAGAAACGAGCTCCGCTTACTATTTGGTCTAAAGTCAAATTTTACAGTAGCCAAAACTTTGTTCAAGTTGGTTAAACGGAAAGAGGGCATCGATACGAAGATCTGGGATTTTGAATCACCTGATTCCGACTTTCGAGCGAAAAGAAAAACAAAAAACAAGAACACGGCAGAAATCGCGATCGAAATAATCGCGGATAAAAACCCCGAAAAAGAAAACTGACGAATAGGCTAACGAACGAACGTTCGCTGTCTGCGGCTAACGGACGAACAACGTTCGTTAAAATGAACGTACGGACGAACGTCCGCTAAATAACTGAACCGAAGAAAACCGAACCGATCTAAAACTATAAAAACGAATCTAGGGTTTTATGAAAAGAACTGATCGGTTTCTAAGAAAAGACATACGGCGGCGGAACAGCGGCGGCGGCGGTCTCCGGCGGCGGTGCGGCGCGGCAACGGCGGTGTCCGGCGGCGACTAGCGGCGGCGACGGCTAGGGTTTCGCGGGCGGCGGGGCTGGCGGCTGGCAGGCTGGCAGCTGGCGGCTTATAAAGGCCTTAGGCCAGGAGTCCTGGCCGCATACGGCTCAGGGTCGGTTTGCCTTTTTTTAAAGAGTCCTGACGTAGCAAAACTAACGAAAGAAATACTAAACGGACTCGAAAAATCCCGAAATAAATTTTCGCCGTCCTCTAATAATATTTAGGACAAAGTGAACATTTTTCCCGGACCTAAATGCAATTTTAAAAAACGCGCATTTTTCCTATGCAAATAAAATCGCAAATAAATCCAGAAAAAAACCAAAAGTGATTTAGACATTTTTTCCTCAAATATTTCTATTATTTTGGAGAAGTCATATTATCTCCGCTCATATATTGTATTTAGAAATATTTTTAGGAGAGAAAAATAATTAAAACTAACACTGTCCTCGTATCGGTATTCAAGTAAACTTAAATACAAAACGGTATAATTCCCAACTCTCTCCGTAGGTCCTTGAGTTGCTTAGAATTTCGAGGATCGCCACAAACAAAAATGCAAAGAGCATGCAATGCAGTATGATCTATGTATAACATTCCAAATTGAAAATTTGGGATGTTACATCGAGAGTTTGTGGGACGTCATCAAGCTGAACGTGTGCTGAACGCGGAGGTGCCGTACGTTCGGTGCTAGGATCGGTTGGATCGCGAAGATGTTCGACTACATCAATCGCGTCACTAGACGCTTCCGCTTTCGGTCTACAAGGGTACGTAGACACACTCTCCCCTCTCGTTGCTATGCTTCTAGTATATAGATCTTGCGTGATCGTAGGATTTTTTTTTGAAATACTACGTTCCCCAACAGTGGTATCAGAGCCAGGTTTATGCGTAGATTATATGCACGAGTAGAACACAATGAGTTGTGGGCGATAATAGTCATACTGCTTACCAACATGTCTTACTTTGATTCGGCGTTATTGTTGGATGAAGCGGCCCGGACCGACATTATGTGTACGCTTACGCGAGACTGGTTCTACCGACGTGCTTCGCACACAGGTGGCTTGCGGGTGTCAGTTTTTCCAACTTTAGTTGAATCAAGTGTGGCTACGCCCGGTCCTTGTGAAGGTTAAAACAACACATGATGAAAAATCGTTGTGGTTTTTGTATGCGTAGGTAAGAACGGTTCTGGCTAAGCCCGTAGCAGCCAAGTAAAACTTGCAACAACAAAGTATAGGACGTCTAACTTGTTTTTGTAGGGCATGTTGTGATGTGATATGGTCAAGACGTGATGAGTTATACGTTATTGTATGAGATGATCATGTTCTGTAAAGTTATCGGCAACCGGCAGGAGCCTTATGGTTGTCTCTTTATTGTATGAATTGCGAAGGCCATGTAGTTGCTTTACTTTATCACTATGAGTTAGCGATAGTAGTAGTAGCAATAGTTGGCGAGATGACCATGATGCTACGATGAAGATCATGGTGTCAAGCCAGTGACAATGGAGATCATGACGATGCTTTGGAGATGGAGATCAAAAGCACAAGATGATGATGGCCATATCATGTCGCATATTTTGATTCCATGTGATGTTTATCTTATTATGCTTCTTATTTTGCTTAGTACGGCGGTAGCATTATAAGATGACCCTTACAAAAATTTCAAGGTACAAGTGTTCTCCCTGATTATGCACCGTTGCGAAAGTTCGTCGTGCCGAGACACCACGTGATGATCGGGTGTGATAAGCTCTACACGTTCAAATACAACGGGTGTAACACAGTTTTGCACATGCAGAATACTCGGGTTAAACTTGACAAGCCTAGCATGTACAAACATGGCCTCAGAACACTGGAGACCGAAAGGTCGAGCATGAATCATATAGTATATATGATCAACATAAGATGTTCACCATTGAAAACTACTCCATCTCACATGATGATCAGACATGGTTTAGTTGATTTGGATCACGTGATCATTTATATGCCTAGAGGGATGTCTATCTAAGTGGTAGTTCTTTAGTAATATGATTAATTGAACTTTAGTTTATCATGAACTTAGTCCTGATAGTTTTTTGCATATCTATGTTGTTGTAGATCAATGGCCCGTGCTACCGTTCACTTGAATTTTAATGCATTCCTAGAGAAAGCTAAGTCGAAAGATGATGGTAGCAATTACACGGACTGGGTCCGTAACTTGAGGATTATCCTCATTGCTGCATAGAAAAATTATGTCCTGGAAGCACCGCTAGGTGATAGGCCTTCTGCAGGAGCGACCCCGAACGTTATGAACGTCTGGCAAGCTCGTTCTGATGACTACACAATAGTTCAGTGTGCCATGCTTTACGGCTTAGAACCGGGTCTTCAAAGACGTTTCGAACGTCATGGATAATATGAGATGTTCCAAGAGTTGAAGTTAATATTTCAAGCAAATGCCCAGATTGAGAAATATGAAATTTCCAATAAGTTCTACAGCTCCAAGATGGAGGATAATAGTTCTACCAGTGAACACTTGCTCATAATGTCTGGGTACTACAGTCATATGACTCAACTTGGATGCAAAGTTGACGAAGATAGTGTTATTGATAGAGTTCTCCAATCACTGTCACCAAGCTATAAAGGCTTCGTGATGAACTATAACATGCAAGGGATGCAGAAAACAATTCCCGAGCTCTTTGTTATGCTCAAAGCTGCGGAGGTAGAAATCAAAAAGGAGCATCAAGTGTTGATGGTTAACAAGACCACTAGTTTCAAGAAAAAGGGCAAGGGAAAGAAGGGGGACTTCAAGAAGAATAGCAAGACAGTTGCTACTCCCATGAACAAACCGAAGTCTGGAGCCAAGCCTGAAACTGAGTGCTTCTACTGCAAAGGGATTGGACACTGGAAGCGGAACTGCCCCAAGTATTTGGCGGATAAGATGGATGGCAAAGTGCACAAAGTTATATTTGATATACATGTTATTGATGTGTACCTTACTAATGCTTGTAGTAGCACCTGGGTATTTGATACTATCGGTTGCTAATATTTGTAACTCAAAACAGGGGCTACGGATTAAACAAAGATTAGCTAAGGACGAGGTGACGATGCGCGTGGGCAACGGTTCCAAAGTCGATGTGATCGCCGTCAGCACACTACCTCTACATCTACCATCGGGATTAGTATTGGACCTAAATAATTGTTATTTGGTGCCAGCGTTGAGCATGAACATTATATCTGGATTTTGTTTGTTGCGAGACGGTTATTCATTTAAATCAGGGAATAATGGTTGTTCTATTTATATGAGTAATATCTTTTATGGTCATGCACCCTTGAAGAGTGGTCTATTCTTGTTGGATCTCGATCGTAGTGATACACATATTCATAATATTTAAGCTAAAAGATGCAAGGTTAATAATGATAGTGCAACTTATTTGTGGCACTGCCGTTTAGGTCATATTGGTGTAAAGCGCATGAAGAAACTCCATACTGATGGACTTTTGGAATCACTTGGTGCTTGCGAACCATGCCTCATGGGCAAGATGACTAAAACTCCGTTCTTCGGAACAATGGAGCGAGCAACTGATTTGTTGGAAATCGATGTATGTGGACCGATGAGTGTTGAGGCTCGCGGAGGGTATCATTATTTTCTGACCTTCACTGATGATTTGAGCAGATATGGGTATATCTACTTGATGAAACACAAGTCTGAAACGTGTGAAAAGTTCAAAGAATTTCAGAGTGAACTAGAGAATCATCGTAACAAGAAAATAAAGTTTCTACGATCCGATCATAGAGGCGAATATTTGAGTTACGAGTTTGGTCTTCATTTGAAACAATGTGGAATAGTTTCACAACTCACGCCACCCGGAACACCACAACGTAATGGTGTGTCCGAACGTCGTAACCGTACTTTATTAGATATGGTGCGATCTATGATGTCTCTTACCGATTTACCACTATCGTTTTGGGGTTATGCTTTAGAGACAATTGCATTCACGTTAAATAGGGCACCATCTAAATCCGTTGAGACGACGCCTTATGAACTGTGTTTTTGGCAAGAAACCAAAGTTATCATTTCTTAAAGTTTGGGGCTGCGATGCGTATGTGAAAAAGCTTCAACCTGATAAGCTCGAACCCAAGTCGGAGAAATGTGTCTTCATAGGATACCCAAAGGAGACTTTTGGGTACACCTTCTATCATAGATCCGAAGGCAAGATATTCGTTGCTAAGAATGGATCCTTTTCTAGAGAAGGAGTTTCTCTCTAAAGAAGTGAGTGGGAGGAAAGTATAACTTGATGAGGTAATTGTTCCTTCTCCCGACTTGGAAAGTAGTACATGACAGAAACTAGTTCCAGTGATTCCTACACCAATTAGTGAGGAAGCTAATGATGATGATCATGAAACTTCGGATCAAGTTACTATTGAACCTCGTAGGTCAACCAGAGTGTGTTCCACACCAGAGTGACTTTTGGAAGTCATGTTACTAGACCATGATGAACCTACGAACTATGAGGAAGCGATGATGAGCCTAGATTCCGCAAAATGGCTTGAGGCCATGAAATCTGAGATGGGATCCATGTATGAGAACAAAGTGTGGACTTTGGTTGACTTGCCCAATGATCGGCAAGCCATTGAAAATAAATGGATCTTCAAGAGGAAGACCGACGCCGACGGTAATGTTACTGTCTACAAAGCTCGACTTGTTGCGAAAGGTTTTCGACAAGTTCAAGGAGTTGACTACAATGATACTTTCTCACCTGTAGCGATGCTTAGGTCTGTCCGAATCATGTTAGCAATTGCCGCATTTTATGATTATGAAATCTGACAAATGGATGTAAAAACTGCATTCCTTAATGGATACCTCAAATACGAGTTGTATATGATGCAACCAAAAAGGTTTTGTCGATCCTAAAGGTGCTAACAAAGTGTGCAAGCTCTAGCGATCCATCTATGGACTGGTGCAAGCATCTCGGAGTTGGAATATATGCTTTGATGAGGTGATCAAAGCATATGGTTTTATACAGACTTTTGGAGAAGCCTGTATTTACAAGAAAGTGAGTGGGAGCTCTGTAGCATTTCTAATATTATATGTAGATGACATATTGTTGATTAGAAATGATATAGAATTTCTAGATGGCATAAAAGGATACTTGAATAAGAATTTTTCAATGAAAGACCTCGGTGAAGCTGCTTATATATTAGGCATCAAGATCTATAGAGATAGATCAAGACACTTAATTGGACTTTCACAAAGCACATACCTTGATAAAGTTTTGAAGAAGTTCAAAATGGATCAGTCAAAGAAAGGGTTCTTGGATGTGTTACAAGGTGTGAAGTTGAGTAAGACTCAATGCCTGACCACTGCAGAAGATAGAGAGAAAATGAAAGTCATTCCCTATGCCTCAACCATAGGATCTATCATGTATGCAATGCTGTGTACCAGACCTGATGTGTGCCTTGCTATAAGTTTAGCAGGGAGGTATCAAAGTAATCCATGATTGGATCACTGAACAGCGGTCAAGAACATCCTGAAGTACCTGAAAAGGACAAAGGATATGTTTCTCATTTATGGAGGCGACAAAGAGCTCGTCGTAAATGGTTACGTCGATTCAAGCTTTGACACCGATCCAGATGACTCTAAGTCACAAACCGGATATGTGTTTTTATTGAACGGTGGAGCTGTCAGTTGGTGCAGTTCCAAGCAGAGCGTCGTGGTGGGATCTACGTGTGAAGCGGAGTACATAGCTGCTTCGAAAGCAGCAAATGAAGGAGTCTGGATGAAGGAGTTCATATCCAATCTAGGTGTAATACCTAGTGCATCGGGTCCAATGAAAATCTTTTGCGACAACACTGGAGCAATAGCCTTGGCAAAGGAATCCAGGTTTCACAAGAGAACCAAGCATATCAAGAGACGCTTCAATTCCATCTGCGATCAAGTCAAGGAGGGAGACATAAAAATTTGCAAGATACATACGGATCTGAATGTCGCAGACCCGTTGACTAAGCCTCTTCCACGAGCAAAACATGATCAACACCAAGACTCCATGGGTGTTAGAATCATTACTATGTAATCTAGATTATTGACTCTAGTTCAAGTGGGAGACTCAAGGAAATATGCCCTAGACGCAATAATAAAGTTGTTATTTGTATTTCCTTATATCATGATAAATGTTTATTATTCATGCTAGAATTGTATTAACCGGAAACTTAGTACATGTGTGAATACTTAGATAAAACATAGTGTCCCTAGTATGCCTATACTCAACTAGCTCATTGATCAAAGATGGTTATATTTCCTAGCCATAGACATGAGTTGTCATTTGATCAACGAGATCACATCATTAGGAGAATGATGTGATGGAAAAGACCCATCCGTTAGCTTAGCAACTTCATCGTTTAGTTTTATTGCTATTGCTTTCTTCATAACTTATACATGTTCCTATGACTATGAGATTATGCAACTCCCGAATATCGGAGGAACACCTTGTGTGATATCAAACGTCACAACATAACTGGGTGATTATATAGATGCTCTACAAGTGTCTCCGAAGGTGTTTGTGGTGTTGGCATAGATCGAGAATAGGATTTGTCACTCTGAGTGTCGGAGAGGTATCTCCAGGCCCTCTCGGCAATATACATCATAATAAGCCTTGCAGGCAAATGACTGATAACCCTCAACCGTAAGGGATCGAGATAGTCTTCGCGGGTAAGAATAACCCAATTTATTGATTCGACACACGGGGAGCCAAAGAGTATTTATAAGCTTTGACAGTTGAGTTGTCAATTCAACCGCACCTGAAATATACTTACTTGCAACAAAAGATAAGTGGTAGCAGTGATATGATAGTGATAATAGTGATAGTAAAAGTAAACAGCAAAAGTAAATAGTGAAGGTAAATGGCAAAAGTAGCAACTAGTGACAAGCAGGGTTTAAAACACTGTAGGCTAGGGAGATGGATGGTTGGGCGCTGCATGGATGGGATAGATTCTAACTTGGGGCACGGCACACGGAAAAGTAATGATCATCTAGGCAAATATCAAACATCAGGCATGTATCCCGTAGGTAGCTGTACGTGCTTGCAATTAGAACTTGCACAACATCTTTTGTCCCACCATCCCGCTACGAACGGGGCCAAAAGGACTTATGGAGATTAAGGTGCTCCTGTCAAAGAGCACCAGAACAAAGCAATGAACTCAATGGATACATGTAATCCTCAAACTACAGACCATCCCCTTTGGTGTCCCAAGCTGTCACTTTTGGGATCGCCGGTTCCGAACCGTAATAGGTGCAAACAACTCATAGATAGGATCACGAACACAAATATATTCATGCAAACACATATGGTTCAGATCTGAGATCATGGCACTCGGGCCCTAAGTGTCAAGCATTAAGAATAACAAGTTGAAGCAAAGATGATAAACACCATAGTAGATGATAGGCAACATGCCCCCAATGATCTGACAAACTATTACATGATCTAACTCATCCAATCCCTACCATCCCCTTCGCCTACAGCAGGGGAATTACTCACACATGGAGGGAGAAGTCATGGAGGGATGATGGAGTGGTGATGATGATGACGATGGCGACGATCTCCCCTCTCCGGAGGCCAATTCAGCCTCCAGATTAGCCCTCCCGAGGAAGAACAGAGGGTGGCGGTGGCTCCGCGACGGAAAACTGCGAAAAGAACTTCTGATCTGGGGTTTCCGTGTCGCGAGTAAAAATACGAGGCAAAGTAGGGCACCAGGGGGTGTGGGCCCCACCCAGGCGACCCCCCGGCGCGGCCCAGGGGGGGCGCCCACAGGGCGCCTGGGCACCCCCTGGCCCCCCTCTGGCCCCACTTCTGGCACCTGGTCCCTTCTGGTGCGTGGATTTTCTGTGATTTTTCGTGGATTTTTCTGAGATACTTAAAAATCCGTTTTCCTTCACACAATAAAACCATACAGGCAGCTTTGCTGAAAACAACGTCAGTCCGGGTTAGTTTAGTTCAAATCATGCAAGAATGAGGTCAAAACAATATCAAAAGTGTTTGGAAAAGTAGATACGTTTGAGACGTATCAACTCCCCCAAGCTTAGCATATTGCTTGTCCTCAAGCAATTCAGTTCAACGAACTGGACGCGACAAAGAAAACTTTGACAGACTCTTTTGCTTCATTAGATGTATATAAGCATGTACTACGAAAAGAGTTTAGCAAGTATTGAAACAGTACTTATGAGGACAATGCAAGGAGCAATCCTTCTTTCAAGTGATTAGTCACAAATACTTAAAAGTAAATAATATACTACTGAAAATCAAGACAAGATTACATTGCACATAGCTTGAGCATACTAGGGTGGTATCTTGCTAGTCTCCATGAGTGAAGCAAAACATAAATGCAGAAACTCCTCCAGAGTTTTAAAGGAGACTAGAACTAAGAATTTCATAATAAATCATATCACAAGTATGCAGAAGACAATGTAATACTTTGGGACAATGCACATTACACTCAGAATGACAATTATGCTCTCCTAGTTAGTGCTTTGAAGAAAGAAGGTGAAGACTCTTGAACCGTGGCTTTTATTGGCAAGGTTGAAAACCCGTGATCGGAAACAAAAACTGAACATGTACCAGAGCTCTTGGTTTTAAAAACAGAGACAAAAAACGTTTTGAGAGGTGCATATTTCGTCAACGAATGCTAGCAGATAACTCAATCACTTCTTGAGCTGGACAAGTTTCGAGGAACGGCTCCCGCATGAGGACGATCACATCCTCTTAATCTCCTTTGTTTATCACTGCCAAAGTTTTCTGATTTCTCATGAACAAAGCGTGAAGGAGTGTTTGTTTGTTATATTATCTTTTTGAGCCGGGCGCACTCAATACCAGTTCCTTTTCGTATTAGGGGTTTGCACATTATACATGCAATCCAGGGGTGAAACTTGTCCAACTTAAAAAGATTATGAATTAACTACTACTTCCTCATGAGCTAAAACATAGGCACAAAAGAGAAATGCTTTTGATTAATTTCGAGATGGTACACGAAAGTCTTCGTTAGGAATGGCAGGTAAATACCATGTATAGGAAGGTATAGTGGACTCATATGGCATAACTGGTTTTAAGGATTTTGGATGCACAAGCAGTCAGTCCGCTTAGTACAGGTGGAAGTTTAGCAAAAGACTGGGAAGCGACCAACTAGAGAGCAATAACGGTCATAATCATGCGGAGCGACAAAGCAACATTGAATCGGGCATGAAAGTGATATAACTATTCTAGAACTCAAAGATCATCAAGGCAGAGTAGACTTTTTAGTCTTAACATGTGTAAGCATGTGCCAAGTCAATCCAAAAATTCTCTAAAGGGAAATACCACCTTAGTATACCGAACTATGAACAATGCAATGCATGTAGATCATTTCAATAACACATTATATACTCTAGTTATTCGAGACTAGCCACAAGGAAAGCATGAACCACCGAAAGAGCATTGTAAACATAGCACTATGTCGCTACAAGCTGGTCTCTAGATCATAAGTATAGGCATATGTACAAAAGTAGAAACAAAAAGAGTTCATACCGGTCTTCCTTGTTGCTTCCCTTCAGTCGATCTTCGTCATTACTGCTTGTCACTTGCACGATTGAACGTAGGAAATATAATTAAATGCCATCACAGACTCGAGCTGAACTCTGAAAATAAAGCAAACTAAAGAGAGAAAGGAAATCTTTTTGGATTTTTCAAAGGTTGGATAAAAGCAAAAGAAAGAGAAAATCTTTTTGTTGTTTTTGCAAGGAGAGAAATAAAGAAGAACGGGCAAAAACTTCGAAAAGATCAAAGTGAATAAAATGGATAATACAATGGAAAAGTGAGAAGGGCACGTACTCCCCCAAGCTTAGGCTTTTGGCCTAAGTTGGTAGCAGCTACTGCCCCCAGGAGCCTCCTGCTCCGGGGGTATGGTGGTGAGTCCAAGGGTCGTAGAAGGATGCTGGCGCGTACACCGAACTCCTCGGAGTCTCCCATGAGGAAGGTTCCGAGCGCCAAACAGAGGAAGAACCTTCACCAAACTCGGTGGCGGTCTCTTCCTGAAAATGTGGTAACTCACCGTGCTTCTCCTCGTCGGGCACAAACCCCTCCATGGGGTTATGAAACTGATGCTGGACCATGAACTCATCGAACTGGACAACATCAAAGGACCATCCGTTCCTGCGAGAAAAATCAAACAAAAGAGGTGCAGGTAGACGGATCTCGCATTCCGCGGTAATTCCGAAACGCAAGATATAAACAAGATTATCAAGCTCAGAACCCATGGTGACAAACTTATGCCTTTTCATAGCAGCAAGATCAAAGCTCAAATAAGTAAAAGGATTATCATGAGGGTGTGGGGTGCCTCCAAGATGTTCTAAGATAAGTGTGACATAAACACCACCATATAAGTCCCCCTTGTTACCGTTCATAGCAAGGCGTCGAGCAATTAAGGCACCCAAATTATAATCAGACCTCCCTGAGAGGGCTGCTGCCAGGATAGCAATATCCGGAGCAGAAATGCTGCTCGTGTTGTCACGAGCTAACACCCGTCTGGCAATATAATATGCAAAATACCTGAGGTGAGGAAATAAGATGCTGGAGATCTTCGACCGATGAATATCCCTCGTACCCATGCTGCAGAGAGAGTTGATGACGGTTTTCAGCTCGGAGGGCTGAGTGGCCATCCTAGCCATCCTCCCAACGTTCGGCACACCTATTATTTCACAAAAATTGCCCAAAGTCATGGTGATAAGATCATTGTAAATTTTAAACTCAATAGCACCTGAATCAGGATTATATCTAAAACTGTTAATGAAACTGGAGGTGAGTTTTTGATACTGGGTAACACGGCTCGTGACGAGTCGTGTCAAACCTGCATTAGCACAAAGATTATAAAACTCATCCTTGATTCCCGCAGCTTCCATGAATTCATCACATGGAAATGTCATCGCACGTGTTGGACTTGTGTCTTCCAACAACTCCAGGGGCACATGATCTTCATTATAGCTCACCCTAGCAGCCGATGGTGAAGCTGCGGCTCTAGTAACTCGATCAGAGTGTGCGGTCCTCCTCTTCTCAAGCCACCCTTTTGCCCTTCCTAACAAACTCATTTCTGATTTTTTTTTGCAATTTACAAAAATGAGGATTAAAACAAGGTGAGCTAAGGCAAACTACTCAACTCACTTGCCCAAGGCATAAACTTGCATCAAAACTTGGAAAATAACTTTCTACATATGCATGCAAGCTCATCTTACTCACAAATGAAGCCACCAATCAAAAATCTAATTGGAGGGGTGGAGGAGTCACATACCAGGGAGTATTTACTCAAATTTCAGCTCAAATGATGGGCTGTAGAGAGAGATCGAAGAATCGCCTCCAAGAACAGCAAGAACACAAGAACAAGTGCAGAACTCGGGTTTTTGGAGAAAAAGAGAGAGGGAGGAAGAAGACATACCTGGAGGGGGGCCCTGTGGGCCCCAGGACTTTCTGGGTCTCTCCCGACGTGGAAATTTGTATTTAAATTTTTCTGGAATTTTTCTGAAAACTTCACTGTTGAAATTTTTTCGAAGTTCAAAAAGCTGCGGAACTCTCTGAAAACTTGAAGTAGTGAGTAGTATTGTGAAGCTTCAAAACATAAATATTTGGTACAACAAGTAGGGAAAAAACTAAAAACAAATGAAAACATAACAAGCTCAACTTTTTGTCTATATAAAACATGTTTGCTAATAAGGTTGATCAAGACTTACCAACAAACAGGCGATATATAGAGCAAAAAGTCTCACCTCTCACGAAGTAATCACTGAACCTTTACCTTGATGGACATTGTCCCTACCATGATAGTTTTGTATTTGTGAGGCACATGTAGTGGACAATCCCATTCTCCAATCTTCACGGTCTCGATATTTTCTATAGAGTTGAGGCCATGCCTCCTGTCGATCTTCTTTGGAAAATATACTGTGTGTTCTTTATCATTCACATGGAAGGTAACCTTCCCTTTATTGCAATCAATAATAGCACCTGCGGTGTTAAGGAAAGTTCTACCAAGAATAATGGACATGCTCCCATCCTCGGGCATGTCAAGCACAACAAAATCAGTAAGAATTAAACAATTAGCAAACTCTACGGGAACATCCTCACAAATACCTATCGGAACAGCGGTTGACTTGTCAGCCATCTGAAGGGAGATATCTGTAGGAATTAGTTTCTCTAAACAAAGCCTCTCGTAAAGAGAGAGAGGCATAACACTCACTCCTGCTCCAAGATCACATAAAGCAGTTTTGACATAATTATTCATTATGGAGCAAGGAATGGTGGGTATACCTGGATCACCGAGCTTCTCAGGAATCTTGCCACTGAAAGAGTAGTTAGCAAGCATAGTAGATATTGCATCATTAGGAACTTTTCTTTTATTAGTGACAATATCCTTCATATATTTTGAATAAGGAAGTAACTTAATAGCATCAGTCAAAGGGATTTGAAGAAAAAGAGGTTTAATCCACTCACAAAACTTATTATAATGCTCTTCTTCTTTAGATTTGATGGACTTACCTGGAAAGGGCATGGGTTTCTGTACCCATGGTTCTCTTTCCTTCCCATGTTTTCTTGCGATAAAGTCTTCTTTAGTGTACCTCTTACGTTTGTCAGGTGCTTCTTCTTCTCGAACTTCAGGCGGATCATTCTTCTCATTATTATTACCTTCAGGTTCAGCACCGTCTTCAGTCTCAGCATCGGAGATAGATACGCTGTTAGGATCAATAGTTGGCTCTTCATCTGCAATAGGATCATTAGAATTGTCAGTCTCCTTATGTTTATTCTTTTTCTTTGGAGAGCCAACAATTTCTTCTTCCTGCATTTGAGAATCCTGCTCGATTCTCTTCGGATGTCCCTCTGGATAGAGAGGATCTTGAGTACTAGTTCCTCCTCGGGTCTTAATCCCGAAAGCCTGCAAATTATCTTGTTTGGCATTGTTAGCAAGCAAATCTCTTTGCACTTTAGAAATTTGGCCAAGCTGAGTTTGAACCATTTGAAAATGCTTCACAAGACATTGAATATCATTAACTGTTCTATCTAAAACATCAAGCAGTCTTTTGATAGCAAGGGAATTATCATGCAATTGACTTTCTATCCTCTCATTAAAATGATTTTGTTTCATAATAAAATTATCAAACTCATCTAAACATTGATCAGGAGGCTTACCATGAGGGATGTCACTTGAGTTGAAATCTAAAAGAGAGTGTACCTCTACCATAGGAGGGTGAGTAGTAGGCTCACACAGCTTCTCAATAGGGGGTAGATTCTTCACGTCTTCAGCTTTAATACCTTTCTCTTTAATAGACTTCTTTGCTTCTCGCATATCTTCGGGGCTTAGAACAAATATGCCCCTCTTCTTTGGTGGTGGAGGTGGTTCAGGGACGGACCAATCTTCATGGTTTTTGGCAATCTTGCCCATCAACTCCTCCGCATCGTCCGGTGTTCTTTTCCTGAAAACACAACCAGCACAACTGTCCAAATAGGACCTGGATTCATTAGTTAGACCAGCATAGAATATATCGATTAATTCATTCTTAGGAATTTCATGTCCTGATCTAGCCCGAATCAGACCGCAGTACCTCCCTCAAGCTTTAGGGAGGGACTCATCCTGCAACTGTTTAAAGTTATAAATTCTTTGTAAAGCAGCATGTTGCATGTGAGCAGGAAAGTACTTATCAACAAAACAGTGAGCTAAGTCTTGAGGACTCTTAATGGAACCGCATGGGAGTGAATCATACCATGCTTTAGCACCTTCCTTCAAGGAGAAAGGAAGAAGCTTGGTGATATAAAAGTATCGTATCTTCTCATCTGTGGTAAACAGGCCACCTAACTCACCGAGTTTAGTCAGGTGTGCAATAGCATCATCATTTTCTCTGCCATAAAAGGGGTCAGCTTCAACCATAGGTATAAGTGAAAGATCAACAGAGAAATCATAATCAGGATCATCAATGCATATAGGGGATGTAGCAAATTCAGGATCAGGAACGGTTTTGTTCTTCAAAGAGTGTTTTTCAAATAGTTTCTTAATAACTTCAGGGTCAGAGCCAGAAAACTCTGTCAGTTCCCTGCATAAATCTTCATCAAGCATATAGTAATCATCATCAAGGAGCCTCTCTTTGAGTTTACTCCAATCAGGATAATCATAAGTTTCACCAATAGGGTAGCGAGTAACAGGAAGTTCAATTCCAGTCTTTTTAGCAGCAGCAGCAATTTGTTTCTCAAGAGCATAACCAAGCGAACTAATATCATCAAAAGTAGTAGAGGCATCATCAAGAGTATCGGACATAGTAACAGATTCAGTAGGAGCATCATGTGGTGGTGGTGAGGCAAACTTACTCATAACGGAAGGTGAATCAAGTGTAGCACTAGTGCTCAGAGCAGTACCTCTTCTTGTAGTGGATAGTAAGATCGGAACCTTGGGGTCTCCTTTCTTACCCATAGTGGATAAAGTGCAGCAGGTAGGATACCTCAAGTAGACTTGTAAATATTGCTATGCTCCCCGGCAACGGCGCCAGAAAACGGTACTTGATAACCCTCAACCGTAGGGGATCGAGATAGTCTTCGCGGGTAAGAATAACCCAATTTATTGATTTGACACACGGGGAGCCAAAGAGTATTTATAATCTTTGACAGTTGAGTTGTCAATTCAACCGCACCTGAAATATACTTACTTGCAACAAAAGATAAGTGGTAACAGTGATATGATAGTGATAATAGTGATAGTAAAAGTAAACAGCAAAAGTAAATAGTGAAGGTAAATGGCAAAAGTAGCAACTAGTGACAAGCAGGGTTTAAAACACTGCAGGCTAGGGATATGGATGGTTGGGCGCTGCATGGATGAGATAGATTCTAACTTGGGGCACGGCACACGGAAAAGTAATGATCATCTAGGCAAATATCAAACATCAGGCATGTATCCCGTAGGTAGTTGTACGTGCTTGCAATAAGAACTTGCACAACATCTTTTGTCCTACCATCCCGCTACGAACGGGGCCAAAAGGAACTTATGGAGATTAAGGTGCTCCTGTCAAAGAGCACCGGAACAAAGCAATGAACTCAATGGATACATGTAATCCTCAAATTACGGACCATCCCCTTTGGTGTCCCAAGCTATCACTTTTGGGATCGCCGGTTCCGAACCGTAATAGGTGCAAACAACTCATAGATAGGGTCACGAACACAAATATATTCATGCAAACACATATGGTTCAGATCTGAGATCATGGCACTCGGGCCCTAAGTGTCAAGCATTAAGAATAACAAGTTGAAGCAAAGATGATAAACACCATAGTAGATGATAGGCAACATGCCCCCAACGATTTGACAAACTATTACATGATCTAACTCATCCAATCCCTACCATCCCCTTTGCCTACAGCAAGGGAATTACTCACACGTGGAGGGAGAAGTCATGGAGGGATGATGGAGTGGTGATGATGATGACGATGGCGACGATCTCCCCTCTCCGGAGGCCAATTCAGCCTCCAGATTAGCCCTCCCGAGGAAGAACAGAGGGTGGCGGCGGCTCCGCGACAGAAAACTGCGAAAAGAACTTCTGATCTGGGGTTCCCGTGTCGCGAGTAAAAATACGAGGCAAAGTAGGGCACCAGGGGGTGTGGGCCCCACCCAGGTGACCCCCCGGCGCGGCCCAGGGGGGGGGGGGGCGCCCACAGGGCGCCTGGGCACCCCCTGGCCCCCCTCTGGCCCCACTTCTGGCACCTGGTCCCTTCTGGTGCGTGGATTTTCTGTGATTTTTCGTGGATTTTTCTGAGATACTTAAAAATCCGTTTTCCTGCACACAATAAAACCATACAGGCAGCTCTGCTGAAAACAGCGTCAGTCCGGGTTAGTTTAGTTCAAATCATGCAAGAATGAGGTCAAAACAATATCAAAAGTGTTTGGAAAAGTAGATACGTTTGAGACGTATCAATGACTAATGAGTTAGTCATGAGATGATGTATTACGGAACGAGTAAAGAGACTTGCCGGTAACGAGATTAACTAGGTATGGTGATACCGACGATCGAATCTCGGGAAAGTAACATACCAATGACAAAGGGAACAACATATGTTGTTATGCGGTTTGACCGATAAGATCTTCGTAGAATATGTAGGAACCAATATGAGCATCCAAGTTCCGCTATTGGTTATTGACCGGAGATGAGTCTCGATCATGTCAACATAGTTCTCGAACCCGTAGGGTCCGCATGCTTAATGTTTTATGACGATCGGTATTATGAATTTATGTGTTTTGATGTACCGAAGGTAGTTCGGAGTCCCGGATATGATCACGGGCCCGACGAGGAGTCTCGGAATATTCGAGACATAAATATCGATATATTGGAAGCCTATATATGGACATCGGAATGGTTCCGGATGAGTTCGGGCATTTACCGGAATACCGGGGGGGGGGGGGCTACCGGAACCCCCCGAGGAGTATATGGGCCTTATTGGGGCTTAGTGGAATAGAGGAGAGGAAGGGAAAAGGTGGAGGGCGCGCCCCCTAGCCCAATCCGAATTGGGAGGGGGCCTCCCCCCTCTTCCCTTCCCCCTCTCCTCCCCTTCCTTCTCTCCTACTCCTACTACATGGAAAGTGGGAATCCTACTCCCGGTGGGAGTAGGACTTCCCTAGAGCGCTCCATAGTAAAGGGCCGGCCCTACCCTCCTCCACCCCTTTATATACGTGGGGAGGGGGCACCCCATAGACACACAAGTTGATTCTAACCGTGTGCGGTGCCCCTCCCCACACGTACACACCTCGGTCATATCGTTGCAGTGCTTAGGCGAAGCCCTGCGCCGGTAGCTTCATCATCACCGTCACCACGCCGTCGTGCTGATGAAACTCTCCCGTGAAGATCAACTGGATCAAGAGCTCGTGGGACGTCATCAAGCTAAACGTGTGCTGAACGTGGAGGTGCCGTACGTTCGGTGCTAGGATCGGTTGGATCGCGAAGACGTTCGACTACATCAATCGTGTCACTAGACGCTTCCGCTTTCGGTCTACGAGGGTACGTAGACACACTCTCCCCTCTCGTTGCTATGCTTCTAGTAGATAGATCTTGCGTGATCATAGGATTTTTTTGAAATACTACGTTCCCCAACAGAATCGTTTGTGTTCTTTTGGCTCATCGCAAATAGTTCATCTATGTGAACTGTATGCCGCATATCACGCACATATTGTTAAGTAGAACCATTTCAGTTCTCTTCCCTAGTCAAAAACAATTCGTCCGAGTGAACCGTTTGTCGTATATCACACACACATTGATCTAGCGGACCATTTCTGATGCATTCCCTAATAGCAAGTAGTTCATCAGAGCGAACTGTATGTCGTAGATCGGACACACATTGATATAACTGTCTGTTTCTGTTGTTCTGTCTAATCGCAAACAGTTCATATGGATGAACCGTATGCCTAGCATCGCACACGTAACTGAAATCTGGACCGTGTTTGATGTCTCCGCCATCGCAAACATTTTGCTTCTTTTTTGACATTTTTTTACATCCCCGTTTGCGATTAATGCATCGCACACAGTTTCGTCAAAGGGTCTCTGACCGTAGTGTCGCGTTAGCAGCATCTGATGACCCACAATTATAGGGGATCAATTGTAGCTCTTTTCGATAAGTAAGAGTGTCGAACCCAACCAGGATTAGAAGGAACTGACAAGTGTTTTTCAGTAAGGTAGTGGCTACAAGTGCTGAAATTGTAAGTAGCATGGTAGTTTGATAGCAAGATAATTTTGTAACGAGCAAGTAACGATAATAGTAGCAAGTATGCAGCAAGATAGCCCAATCCTTTTGAGGCAAAGGACATGCCAAAATGGTCTCTTATAATAAGCAAAGCGTTCTTGAGGGTACACAGGATTTCATCTAGTCACTTTCATCATGTTGGTTTAATTCGTGTTTGCTACTTTGATAATTTGATATGTGGGTGGATCGGTGCTTAGGTGATGTTCTTACTTGAACAAACCTCCTACTTATGATTAACCCCCCCCCCCTCCGCAAGCATCCGCAACTACGAGAAAAGTATTAAGAATAAATTCTAACCATAGCATTAAACTTTTGGATCCAATCGGTCCCTTACGGAATAGTGCATAAACTGGGGTTTAAGATTCTATCACTCTCGCAACCCACCATCTAATTACTATTCCACAATGCATTCTCTTAGGCCCAAATATGGTTAAGTGTCATGTAGTCGATATTCACACGACACCACTAAGGGAATCACAACATACATACTATCAAAATATCGAACACATATCAAATTCACATGATTACTTGCAACGTGATTTCTCTTGTGACCTCAAGAACAAAGGTAACTAATCACAAGTGATGAACATGCTCAAGATCAGAGGGGTAACATATAGCATAATGGATATGAACATATAATATTCCACCAAATAAACCATATAGTAATCAACTACAAGATGTAATCAACACTACTAGTCACCCACAAGCAACAATCTATAGTTTCGGTAATAAGATTGATCACAAGAAATGAACTAGGGTTTGAGATTAGATGGTGCTGGCGAACATGTTGATTAATATAGCCCTCCCCAAGATGGGAGAGTTGTTGGTGATGATGATGACGATGATTTCGCCCTCCGGTAGGGAAGTTCCCCTGGCGGAATCGCTTCGCCGGAGGGCAAAAGTGCTCCTGCCCAAGTTCCGCCTTGAGACAGCGGTGTTCCATCCTGAAAGTCTTATCCTTAATTTTTTAGTTCAAAATGACTTATATACCAGAAGAGGGGCACCAGAGATGGGCCGGGGTGAGCACAACCCACCAGAGCACGCTTGGAGGCCCTGGCACGCCCAAGTGGGTTGTGCCCACCTGGTGGGCCCCCTCTGATGGTTATCAGCTCCAGTATTTCTTAAATAATCCATACAAATCTCCGTGAAGTTTCAGCTTGTTTGGAGTTGTGCAAAATAGGTGGCCTGATGTAGCTTTTTTAGGTCGAGATTTCCAGCTGCCGGAATTCTCCCTCTTGGTGTATACCTTGCAAATTATGAGAGAAAAGGCATTAGAATTACTCCAAAAAGCACTATTATACATAATAACAACATAAATAACAACAAGAAAACATGATGGAAAATGGACGTATCAGCATCTTCCAGTAGTGTCCTTGCATTCTTTCTTCCTCTGGTTGAGTATCGATGCTCACATCAGGTCTCTTAAGGACCACCAGATCCTTGTTTGGATTTAACCCGATAGCATCCATCATATTCAATAACTTTATGAGCCTCTCCTCGGATACATAACGCCTTTGGTAAATTGCATCCTCTGCTTTCTCAACCATGCTCTGCTTTTGAGCTGGTATAATTTACTCCTAAAGTTAGTTATATGTTCCTAAGATGCCCCGATGGGTTGAACCTATGACTTCCCTAATGTATGCGAACTCGTAAGTTATGCGAATTATAATCTACTAGCTTTTCGTCAGATAAAATCTCAACACTACAACTTCTTCAAAAGCGAGAAGTGAATAAAAAGTTGTGCATTGGAGAAGTGGGAGTCGACCTTGAACTTTATGTCCACGCCCATGGACACGATGTAGACCATATGATCATAACTTCTCATAAAAATAATAATCACTGTGTTATAATTTCATTTTATATATTAATGTGATCATTTACAATAATGGTTCCGACCATATTGTTGTCGTTTCATTTCATTTCTCGGAAAAGTTACGGTAATTGTTTTCTACAGATCAATACATCTGTCCAACCACAATCCTGCTCCACCTTTGAGTGTTACCCCTTGGTATCTCAAGTATATCATGCCATTGCACTACATCCTATGAATTTGTGCTGAAGTAATACCTTTCCCTGTCATAGTCGCTCCACGGGTTCTGGGCTGTCGTTAACCGAGGACACCGAGTAGTGAATCAAATCCGCACTACAATTCAATACTTCTACTGGGAAGTTTATTACTCCATCACGTAATTCCTAGCTTGTTTGGCTATACCATTATTTTGATAAATTTTAACTATGCTACCTGGTCCTTATTCCCGGAGCACAACTTTCGACCATGAGCTAAGATTTCGTCGATTTCCTCTTCTTATCGTTTCACCTCGAATAGCAAACTTGACTCCGAGTTTGTGTCGTATCTATGGTTTCAATAATCTTTCGCCGCATCAGTCATTTTGCTTGATACAATCACTGTCCGATTGCTTCTTCGTGGAGCCTCTCAACAAAATTTGTCATGATCATCATCAACATTTTGAGTCCTTCCAGGATATCAATCGAATTCTTGATTATAAGTGCCATCCTCGTCCCTTGGTAATTGGAGTTACCATTGACAACATCCTTACCTTCCTTTCATCACAAACTTGTTCATGTTATGGATGCAACTTGCTATCCAGCTTGTATTATAATCTACCTTGAAGTATTATTGCCTTTTTGTCAAGGATGTTGTGAGAGTTTCACCACCTCTTAAGTAATTCTTGATATAGTGATGCTTCTTGCCGTCACCATTCTTTTCTTGGTCCCCGTGTTGAGTGAGCCGTGTTGTGAGAATTTAATATTTCTAGCAACCCTATTACTTCAGTGTTAATAGACAATAATTCCAATTTAGTGTGCTGGATGCTAAATCGCCATTCCGATGTTGGGCGTGCAACCCATCCCATATTTCGAGTGCACTTTTCAACCAATGTTTAACTGTGGATGTTTTCCTCAAATATACATCATTATATTATACCATTTGATCTGACAAATGTTATCTCCTTGTTCACATAATTGTGGAAATCCATCTTGTTGGAATTCTCGATAAATTGTCGCTGAGTCCATCAGCCACATCCTCGTATTCTCCTTGGTTAATGATGAACTCTTATTTTGGAACTTGCTTCCATAGTTCATTTCCCGAGAATCTTGCAATGTCATCTTGTCAAATTGAGTCGAACCTTTTTCTTCTCATGCATCCTCAGTCTGAGGTATCCTCGCACCAATCGGATCTGAACCTCAGTCAGATATGATGGTTGGCAATATTTCCAAGAGTTATAACAATTGGTCGTTATATTGCCCAGTAAGGTGATGTCATGCCTAGCACACCTGAACGGAGGACCTATTGTTATAGTTTCCTTTCTAGCAAGGTTAGCCATTCTTCCATGAGGAAATTGTAAGACTTATTCTATATGTTGTTCCTAATGGATCCTTTGTGTATCCAAAGTCTGATATTTACTCGATGACCATGTCAATGCTGACTCGAAGCATGTATGTGGTACTCCGATCATCAATAAGAACATTTGAAGCACAATGCAAATTTTTCTTTATCAATTATTCAAACACCATTGTTTGAGTAATGTCATTCCTCTTCCCTTACCTAAATGGTTTTCTAATTTCTATCCTCTCATGGATACCATGCTCTGCTTGTCCTTGGGAAGGATATACCCCTGAAATGTGTGTTTAAACGCATTTACCTTTCCATTGTTTTGTATAATCTGATAATCATATTTTCCTTTCCATTGTTTACTCTAACATTTCTTGTGATCTATATGATCTAAGCAGTAATATTCTCTTGCTTATGTAAGCACCTCGGTGTGCAACTCTATCAGTAAGACCCTGTTACTAATGTTAATGACATTCCGGTAACCACTGATGGACGAGAACCTTGCCTTCAGGTCCGCCTCATTTCAACGAGCTAGAAAATGGTTCTCTTCGTCCCTCGCCCTTGGTACCGACGTTGTTGCTGACATAGCTGATAGGCTACCCTTTGACATGCCTTGCTACCTTGATCGTGCAAGATTTCAGCGCCCTTCCTACTTTAACCCACATGGTGGGCCCATAACCCACATCTCCACATGATCGAAACCTCACTCTCATGTACACCCCTGTTGCCAAAGTTATTCCTCGCGCTTGACTTCATATGTAATTCACGGGTCACCTTCCTAGAGATGATCTATTATGGTATCATATAGAATACTTATTCCCGTTGCTCTGAACCCCTCTCACGCCCTATTTCAGGCTTCGAACGATTGCGTGCCAGCTAGAAACTTCTCATGGTACCTTCTGACCTTGCTCTCGATAGTTTCAATTCGAGAGTTACTTTCTGTCACCTTCCTCGATGCTATCTACCAGATACTCAACCATTGTAAGGTCCGTTCTTCCAAAGTTACCCCCTGTCCTTTCGTAAGTATGATGAAGACCCCAGAGAAAGGATGACAACTTCATCATGATGACCTAGAGCAGAGAATGAAAGACGTTAATGGAAGGATCAACCTCGATGGGTACAACAAGAACAAGAAGACTCGTTAGAATTTTGTAACCAATTCTCCTTCCTAACTCTACCACTTAAATCTAGGGACGATATTTCTTGTAGTGGAGGAGAATTGTAATGCCCATATAATTAGTGGAGGAGAATTCTAATGCCCAGATAATTAAGCTACAGTAACACTCTACTAATGATGCCACATCACTACTGTTACTGTTGTTAATTTAACATTGATTCAAATACCGTTCAAATTCAAATTCAAAATCAAGTAAAAAAAATAAAGTTTTCAAATGTCAAAACTAAAAAGCACAAACTATGACAAATAAATCACAAATAATATTAGTGGAGAAACTACATTTTATAATGAATTGAGATGCACTAAATTAATTTAAACAGAGGCTAAGCCATTATTTAAATGCTTTCAAAATAATAAAAATAATAAACAATTTCCTAAATAATTTATTATAAGTATTAATTATTTGTGGCAGTGGCATAAATTGTAACATTAGTTCAGGTCTCACTTTTGTATTTTACTAAAACTAAAATAAATAGAAACTAGTATAAAACAGAAAAGAAATAAAAAAGAAAAAGGAAAAGGAAAAGAAAAAAGAAAAACAAAACAATAAAAGAACGCCCTTTCCCTGGGTCTTGGCCCCGCCAACAGCCAGGCCAGCCCACCCGCGCTGATCCTCCTTCCCCCTATTCACCGCCCCGTCGCAACGACCGATGCCCGCCACGGCCCCGACCGGTGCCGTGGCGGCCATCTGCCGACGCTGCCTCGCCTATAAGACGGCCCACGCTACCCCGGGGTGAACCCTAGCTGCTTGTTCCCCCCTCCTCAGATCCGTCTCCCTTGGCCTCATCCATCACCTCGTCGCTGCTCCGACCCAGACGTCTCGTCGCCAACCCCGTCACCCACCGCTGTCGCCGTTGCCTCCTCGCCTCCTCCCCGACTCGTTTACACCGAACCTCGCCGGCCTCTTCTTGTCAACGGGGGTGAGCTCCTCATCGGCCCCCGTCCGTCTACCATTTTATTGGGTGTGTTGGGGACACAAGAGACTCTTTGTTATTTGGTTGTAGGGTTGTTTGAGAGAGACCATATTTATCCTATACCTCCCACAGATTGATAAACCTTAGGTCATCCACTCGAGGGAAAATTGCTACTGTCCTACAAAACTCTGCTCTTGGAGGCCCAACACGAGTGTACAAGAAGAAGGTTGTGTAGTAGACATCAGTTCCCGCACGCCCCCTACCCGTGTGGCTGCACCGACGCACGCCTGTGCCGCCTACGCCGCCCGCTGCGGCCCGAGTCTGTGCCCCCGCTTTCCCTCCCGCACGCCCGTGCACGACAGTAGGGCCGCCGCCGCCACGCTCAACGCCACCGCCGCTCGGCTCCATCTGTGACCGCCCCGCTGCCGCACCTAGACGTGCCGCAACACGAGCTCTCCAGCGAGCCCACCCGCGCATCCAGCGCCCGCCGGAATCGGTCGATAGGCGACGTCCGCCGTGCTTTGTTTAATGTCGGCGATTAGCCACCGGTTAATCTGGTTAACTAACCACTAATGGCCCCCTCTAGTGACGCTGAATAGTAGGACCGGCCCCTGTTAATTATGCAATTAGGATTAAGCTAAACCCTATTTAAATAACTGAGGCACTCACATGTGGGTCCCCCTGGACCATTTGACCAGTCAACGGGTCAATGTTGGTTGCTGAATGGGCAGTGAACGGGGCCCACTATCAGCCTCTAATGCACTGCTGGGTTAATTGGACCGGGTGCATCTAGTATTTTAGGTGTATATTCGAATTAATATTAAAGCCACGAATTTCAGAAAATATTTAAATTTTTAAAAAATCATATTAATTAGACCGTAACTCCGATGAAAATACTTTATACATGAAAGTTGCTTAAAAAAATCCAACGAATCCGAATATGTAGTATGTTCATCTGTCACATGCCCCTAGCATAGCAAACATGCAACCGTCCCCTCCGTTTCATCTGACCAAAAAATGCCAAATTTCGGGAAAACATCCCCGGATGCTTTCCCTCCTCGTCTGTATCACCTAGCCCTGCCGCGTATTGCCTTGTTATGTTTTGTGATGCTTTGTTTGCTCCGTATTTACTGTTTCTTTCTCCCACTTCTTATCCGGTAGACCTCGAGACCGGCGCTGATGCCATTGAGTACGGCTATGTCATCGACGACCCTTCTTCCCGTGCAACAGAGCTTCAAGGCAAGCAGACCCCCCCTTGATCAACCCGATATCGCCCATTCTCTTCTCGCTTATTCTTGCATTAAGGTTTTCTAGTGTTGTTGATTCGATAGCTCATATTCTGTTGCATAGCCTATCATTGTTGCTACAGTGTTGATACCTTTACCTGCTATCCTAGTTGCTTAGTATAGGATGCTAGTATTCCATCACTGGCCCTACATTCTTGTCCGTCTGCTATGCTATGGTATCGGGCCGTGATCACTACGGGAGGTGATCAAAAGTATATACTATATACATATTATACATGATACATGATGTGACTAAAGTCAGGTCTGCTCGTAGAGTACCCGCGAGTGATTCACGGATAGGGGGATGAAGGGGTAGGAGGTTCCATCAAGGTTGTCATGGGCCTAGGTTCCCGACGCCCCCCGAGTGATTCTTTGTGGCGGAGAGACATGGCAGGTTGAGACCTGATATGTCTCCAATGTATCTATAATTTTTGATTGTTCCATGCTATTATATTACCCATCTTGGATGTTTTATATGCATTCATATGCTATTTTATATGATTTTCGGGACTAACCTATTAACCTAGAGTCCGGTGCCAGTTTCTGTTTTTCCATGTTTTTGAGTTTTACAGAAAAGGAATACCAAACGGAGTCCAATTGACGTGCCAATCTTTTATAGACCAAAAGAAGCCCCCGGAGTAAAAGAGTTGGGCAATAAGAGTCTCGGGCCGTCCATGAGGGAGGAGGGCGCGCCCTACCCCTCTGGGCACGCCCCCTATCTCGTGGATGACTCGGAGACCCCCCCCTAACGTGAGACCTACGCCAAAAATTCCTATAAATATACAAACCCCCAAAAAGAAACCTATATCGGGAGTTCCGCTGCCGCAAGCCTCTGTAGCCATCAAAACCAATCAGGACCTTGTTTCGGCATCCTGCCGGAGGGGGATCCATCACCGGTGGCCATCTTCATCATCCCGGCGCTCTCCATGATGAGGAGGGAGTAGTTCACCCTCGGGGCTGAGGGTATGTAACAGTAGCTATGTGTTTGATCTCTCTCTCTCTCTCTCTCTCTCTCTCTCTCTCTCTCGTGTTATTGGTTTGGAACGATCTTGATGTACCGTGAGCTTTGCTACTATAGTTGGATCTTATGATGTTTCTCCCCCTCTACCTTCTTGTAATGGATTGAGTTTTCGCTTTGAAGTTATCTTGTCGGATTGGGTCTTTAAGGATTTGAGAACACTTGATGTATGTCTTGCATGTGCTTGTCTGTGGTGACAATGGGATATTCACGTGATCTACTTGATGTATGTTTTGGTGATCAACTTGTGGGTTGAGTGACCTTGTGAACTTATGCATAGGGGTTGGCACACGTTTTCGTCTTGACTCTTCGGTAGAAACTTTGGGGCACTCTTTGAAGTTCTTTGTGTTGGTTGAATTGATGAATCTGAGATTGTGTGATGCATATCGTATAATCATGCCCACGGATACTTGAGGTGACAATGGAGTATCTAGGTGACATTAGGGTTTTGGTTGATGTGTGTCTTAAGGTGTTATTCTAGTACGAACTCCAGGATAGATCGAATGGAAAGAATAGCTTCGTGTTATTTTACTACGGACTCTTGAATAGATCGATCAGAAAGAATAACTTTGAGGTGGTTTCGTACCCTACAATAATCTCTTTGTTTGTTCTCCGCTATTAGTGACTTTGGAGTGACTCTTTGTTGCATGTTGAGGGATTGTTATATGATCTAATTATGTTATTATTGTTGAGAGAACTGGCACTAGTGAAAGTATGAACCCTAGGCCTTGTTTCAAAGCATTGCAATACCGTTTTTGCTCACTTTTATCATTAGTTACCTTGCTATTTTTATATTTTCAAATTACAAAAACCTATATCTACCATCCATATTGCACTTGTATCACCATATCTCCGCCGAACTAGTGCACCTATACAATTTACCATTGTATTGGGTGTGTTGGGGACACAAGCGACTCTTTGTTATTTGGTTACAGGGTTGCTTGATAGAGACCATCTTCATTCTACGCCTCCCACGGATTGATAAACCTTAGGTCATCCACTTGAGGGAAATTTGCTACTGTCCTACAAACCTCTGCACTTGGAGGCCCAACAACGTCTACAAGAAGAAGGTTGTGTAGTAGACATCAAGCTCTTTTCTGGCGCCGTTGGCGAGGAGGCTAGGTAAGCGGCACTCACATCTCGTCAACGAAGCTCTTTGGCGCTTTTGAAGGGGAGGTGAGTGCTTGAGGGTATATCTTTAGATCTTGCAATTGAATCTTTTAGTTTCTTGTTTTATCACTAGTTTAGTTAATAAAAGAAAACTACAAAAAAATATGGAATTGAGGTTGCCTATTATGCTTCATCTTTTTAATATATTTCGTGAAAATGATGGAAAGGAAAATTGTGCCCAAGTACTAGAAGAAGAATGCATTAAAATGTTTGGCACTAAATACTTGAATGATGAGCATGATTGCAATGTTGTTAGTGTGAATCATTTGAATATCCATGATGCTAATGATATGCAAACCCACAAGCTTGGGGATGCTATGTTTGATGAATATGATATTTTGTGTCCCCAAGTTTTAATGAGCAAACTTATTTTGATGATAGCTTGCCTCCTATTTATGATGATTATATTGATGAAAGTGGATTCGGAGAGGTCATGACTTTATTTAGTGATGAATCCGCTATTTCGGAAGAGGTTCCAATTGATTATGAGAACAAAGTTGCTATCTATGATGATTATTGTGGTGACTTGTATGCTATTAAGAATAATGATAACCATGAAACTTGTCATCATGACTTTAGTTTTCAATTGGATTATGCCTCCAATGATAATTATTTTGTTGAGTTTGCTCCCACTATTATTCATGAGAAGAAATTCGCTTATGTGTAGAGTAATAAAATTTATATGCTTGGGAATCATGAAAAGTATGATTTATGTGATGGTTATATTGTTGAATTCATTCATGATGCTACTAAAAATTATTATGAGGTAGGAATATATGCTTGTAGGAGTTACAATAATATCAAGTTTCCTCTCTATGTGTTTAAAATCTTGAAGTTATGCTTGCTTTGCCTTCCTATGCTAGTTAATTATCGTTCCCATAAGTTGTTTGCTCACAAAATCCCTATGCATAGGAAGTGAATTAGACTTAAATGTGCTAGTTATATTCTTCATGATGCTCTCTTTATGTTTCACTTCTTAGCTTTTATGCGAGCATGATTGAAATCGTCATGCCTAGCTAAAAGGCATTAAAGAAAAGCGCTTGTTGGGAGACAACCCAATATTTACCCCTACTGTTTTTGTGTGTTCACATGATTAAGATACTTTAGTAATCATGTTTTATATCTTTTGTTTCAATAAAGTGCCAAGTAGAACCTTTGGATAGACTTGGGTGAAAGTTAATGTGATCTTGTTGTAAAAAACATAAACTTTTGCGCTCACGATATTAGCTACCATTTATACTGGAGAGTGCTTTTAAGTTGATTATTTTTGCAGAAGATGAATAGAAAAATTCCTCACGTCCACCAATTTATTTCAAAAAAATTTGAGTTGCGGAAGTATTCGAAAGTTACAGATTGCTACAGACTGTTATGTTGTTGACAGATTCTATTTTCTATGTGTTGTTTGCTTATTTTGATGAATCTGTGAGTAGTATAGGAGGGTATGAACCATAGAGAAGTTGGAATACAGTAGATATTACATCAATATGAATTTAGAATGAGTTCACAACAGTACCTAAGTGGTGGTTTTATTTTTTTATACTAACGGAGCTTACGAGTTTTCTGTTGAGTTTTGTGTTGTGAAGTTTTCAAGTTTTGGGTAAAGATTCGATGGAATATGGAATAAGGAGTGGCAAGAGCCTAAGCTTGGGGATTTCCAAGGCACCCAAGGTAATATTCAAGGACAACCAAGAGCCTAAGCTTGGGGATGCCCCGGGAAGGCATCCCCTCTTTCGTCTTCGTTTATCGGTAACTTTACTTAAGGTTATATTTTTATTCACCACATGATATGTGTTTTGCTTGGAGCATCAATTTATTTTATTTTGTTTTGCTTGATGTTTGAATAATATCCCAAGATCTGAAGTTCTTAAATGTTAGAGAGTCTTCACATATTTACATAAATATTTGACTACTCATTGATCTTCACTTATATCTTTTGGAGTAGTTTGTCATTTGCTCTAGTACTTCATTTATATCTTTTAGAGCACGGCGGTGGTTTTATTTTGAAGAAATAGATGAACTCTCATGCTTCACTTATATTATTTTGAGAATATTAAACATCATGGTAATTTGCTTAGGTTATAAATTTAGTCCTAATATGATGGGCATCCAAGAGGGATATAATAAAACTTTCATCTAAAGTGCATTGAATACTATGAGAAGTTTGATACATGATGATTGTTTTGAGATATGAGGATGGTGATATTAGAGCCATGCTAGTAGAGTAGTTGTAAATTTTAGAAATACTTGTGTTGAAGTTTGCAAGTCCCGTAGCATGCACGTATGGTAACCGTTGTGTGACAAATTTGAAGCATGAGGTATTTCTTTGATTGTCTTCATTTGTGTGGAGGTCGGGATCGCGCGATGGTTAACTCCTACCAACCCTTCCCCTAGGAGCATGCGTGTAGTGCTTGGTTTTGATGACTTGTAGATTTTTGCAATAAGTATGGGAGTTCTTTATGACTAATGTTAAGTCCATAGATTATACACACTCTCACCCTTCCACCATTGCTAGCCTCTCTAGTACCGTGCAACTTTCGCCGGTACCATAAACCCACCATTTATCTTCCTCAAACAGCCACCATACCTACCTATTATGGCATTTCCATAGCCATTCCGAGATATATTGCCATGCAACTTTCCACCATTCTGTTTATTATGACACATTTCATCATTGTCATATTGCCTTGCATGATCATGTAGTTGACATCGTATTTGTGGCACTATTGATTCATTGCCTATTCCGGTACACCGCTGGAGGCATCCATATAGAGTCATATTTTGTTCTAGTATCGAGTTGTAACCCATTAGTTGTAAATAAATAGAAGTGTGATGATCATCATTATTAGAACATTGTCCCGAAAAAAGGCCAAATAAAAAAAGGAAGGCCCAAAAAAGAAAAATGAAAAAAGGGGACAATGCTACTATCTTTTTTCCACACTTGTGCTTCAAAGTAGCACCATGATCTTCATGATAGAGAGTCTCTTGTTTTGTTACTTTCATATACTAGTGGGAATTTTCATTATAGAACTTGGCTTGTATATTCCAACGATGGGCTTCCTCAAATGCCCTAGGTCTTCGTGAGCAACCAAGTTGGATGCACACCCACTTAGTTTCTTTTGTTGAGCTTTCATACATTTATAGCTCTAGTGCATCCGTTGCATGGAAATCCCTACTCACTCACATTGATATCTATTGATGGGCATCTCCATATCCCATTAATACGCCTAGTTGATGTGAGACCATCTTCCTCCTTTTTGTCTTCTCCACAACCACCACTCTATTCCACCTATAGTGCTATGTCCATGGCCCACGCTCATGTATTGCGTGAAAGTTGAAAAGGTTTGAAAAAATTAAAGTATGAAACAATTGCTTGACTGAAACCGGGGTTGTGCATGATTTGGGTATGTTGTGTGACGAATATGGAGCATAGCCAAACTATATGATTTTGTAGGGATGAACTTTCTTTGGCCATGTAATTTTGAGGATACATAATTGCTTTGTTAGTATGCTTGAAGTATTATTATTCTTATGTCAATATTAAACTTTTGTCTTGAATCTTTCAGATATGAACATTCATGCCACAATAAAGAGAATTACATTGAAAATTATGTTAGGTAGCATTCCACATCAAAAATTGTGTTTTTATCATTTACCTACTCGAGGACGAGCATGAATTAAGCTTGGGGATGCTTGATACGTCTCCAACGTATCTATAATTTTTGATTGTTCCATGCTATTATATTATCCATCTTGGATGTTTTATATGCTATTTTATATGATTTTTGGGACTAACCTATTAACCTAGAGCCCAGTGCCAGTTTCTGTTTTTTTCCTTGTTTTTGAGTTTTACAGAAAAGGAATACCAACCGGAGTCCAATTGAGTGCCAATTTTTGATGATTTTTTTATGGACCAAAAGAAGCCCCCGGAGTAAAAGAGTTGGGCTAGAAGAGTCCCGGGACATCCACGAGGGTGGAGGGCGCGCCCCCGTATCTCTGGATGACTCGAAGACCCCCCCTGACGTGAGACCTATGCCAAAAATTCCTATAAATAGAGAAACCCCCGAAAAGAATCCTAGACCGGGAGTTTCGCCGCCGCAAGCCTCTGTAGCCACCAAAAACCAATCAGGGCCTTGTTCCGGCACCCTACCGGAGGGGGGATCCAACACTGGTGGCCATCTTCATCATCCCGGCGCTCTCCATGATGAGAAGGGAGTAGTTCACGCTCGGGGCTGAGGGTATGTAACAGTAGCTGTGTGTTTGATCTCCCTCTCTCTCTCTCTCTCTCTCTCTCTCTCTCTCTCTCGTGTTCTTGGTTTGGAACGATCTTGATGTACCGCGAGCTTTGCTACTATAGTTGGATCTTATGGTGTTTCTTCCCCTCTACGTTCTTGTAATGGATTGAGTTTTCCCTTTGAGTTATCTTATCGGATTGGGTCTTTAAGGATTGAACACTTTATGTATGTCTTCCTTGTGCTTATCTATGGTGATAATGGGATATTCACGTGATCTACTTGATATATGTTTTGGTGATCAACTTGCGAGTTCAGTGACCTTGTGAACTTATGCATAGGGGTTGGCACACGTTTTCATCTTGACTCTCCGGTAGAAACTTTGGGGCACTCTTTGAAGCTCTTTGTGTTGGTTGAATAGATGAATATGAGATTGTGTGATGCATATCATATAATCATGCCCACGGATACTTGAGGTGACAATGGAGTATCTAGGTGACATTAGGGTTTTGGTTGATGTGTGTCTTAAGGTGTTATTCTAGTACGAACTCTAGGATAGATCAAACGGAAAGCATAGCTTCGTGTTATTTTACTATGGACTCTTGAATAGATCGATCAGAAAGAATAACTTTGAGGTGGTTTCGTACCCTACAATAATCTCTTCGTTTGTTCTTCGCTATTAGTGACTTTGGAGTGACTCTTTGTTGCATGTTTAAGGATTCTTATATGATCTAATTATGTTATTATTGTTGGGAGAACTTGCACTAGTGAAAGTATGAACCCTAGGCCTTGTTTCGAAGCATTGCAATACCGTTTGTGCTCACCTTTATAATTAGTTACCTTGTTGTTTTTATATTTTTAGATTACAAAAACCTATATCTACCATCCATATTGCACTTGTATCACCATCTCTTCGCCGAACTAGTGCAATTATACAATTTACCATTGTATTGGGTGTGTTGGGTACATAAGAGACTCTCTGTTATTTGGTTGCAAGGTTGCTTGAGAGAGACCATCTTCATCCTACGCCTCCCACGGATTGATAAACCTTGGGTCATCCACTTGAGGGAAATTTGCTACTCTCCTACAAACCTCTGCTCTTGGAGGCCCAACAACGTCTACAAGAAGAATGTTGTGTAGTAGACAGGAAGACCACCCAGGAGAGAGGTGGGCCTGGTCCCTGGTCGTTGTCCGTGGTTATTTCAAAATAACACGCTTAACGAGTTTGGATATTTGATCTGAGTTGGGTCGTTGGCCTATACGCACGAACCAACTATGCGGGGACAGTTACAGGCACTCTATTGGGAAACGTTGCATGGAAAACATAAATTTTATACGCACACACAAGATCTATCCATGGAGATGCATAGCGACGAGAAAGGGAGAGCATCTTCGTATCCTTCAATATCGCTAAGCGGAAGCGATTATCAATGCGGTTGATCTAGTCGTAGACCTTCATGATCTGTCCCGATGAAGTACCGAACGTACGGCACCTCCACGTTCAGCATACATTCAACTCGATGACGTCCTCGCCTTCTTGATCCAGCAAGAGGGCCGAAGAACACTACAAAAAAAGACACATCCGTGGCATTTTGGTCCGAACGAAACTTTTTTATGTCATACTTATGACACTTCTATGGCAGTAATTGTGACAAAACACGATATCATCATAGATGTGGTGGGGTCCTACTTCTATGACAAAAAATCATGACAGAAAATGGGCTTTTCGTCCTGGGCGGGCCGGAGACGCAACCGCATGGCATTCTTTGGGCCCTCCATGACGGAAAAAACCATGGTAGAAGTGAGGGCGAAGAAAATATCGGGGTGTTCCCGGTTACGACGGGTGGTCGGGGCCAAGCGATGCGTGTTTCTCTCGTACACACATGCGCGTGGGTGCGAGGCGTTGGGCTCTAACTGAACCGGAGCGAGGCGTTGGGCTCTAACTGAACCCGATCGATTGCACTGCAGGCTACACGTTACTGAACCCGAGCGATCGTCGATGTCTGTTAACTGAACCCGATCGAGCGATTCATTCGCTACTGCTGCTAAATGAAGCCGATCGATGCTGCCTCTGCATGAACAGTGAGCGTTGCTGGGGGGGGG
>LR738715.1:305789324-305859713 GCA_902687465.1 Secale cereale | reverse complement strand
GCCTCTGCATGAACAGGACCCCGTTCGATCGAGCCGGTTGGGGCTGCATGAACAGGACCCCGTGGAAGGCTGCATGAACAGGACCACCCTGTGGAGGGCTGCATGAACAGTATACGGTGGAGGGCTGGATGAACAGTAGCCCGTGGAGGGGTGGTTGAACAGGAGCCCGTGGAGAGGGCTGGTTGAACAGTAGCCAGTGGAGTAGCGCGCGGTGGAGGCTGAACAGTCGCAGGTGGAGGCTGGAAGAGGTCGACGGTGGATGAACAGTAGCCCGTGGAGGCTGGAGGGGGTCGACGGTGGTGATGAACAGTATCCCGTGGAGTCCCGTTTTGCGGTATGCCACACCCCTCCCGATGAACAAGACCCCCGTTTCGACCGTAGCGCTCCAACACAAGTCCGTTTCCTCCATTTTGCGGTACGCCACACCCCTCCCGATGAACAGGACCCCCATTTCGACCGTAGTGCTCCAACACAAGTCCGTTTCCTCCGTTTTGTGGTACGCCACACCCCTCACGATCAACAGGACCCCTGTTTCGACCATAGGAGGTCCGTTCCCTCCGTTTTGTGGTACGCCAGACCCCTCCCGATGAACAGGATCCCGTTTCGAACGTGGCCGGTCAAACACAAGGCCGTTTCCTCCGTTCTGCCGTACGCCAGGCCTTGTTTTCATCGGCTGTTCCGTCCAAGCCCCCCAGATGAACACGACGACGCATTCCGTTCCAACCGAGCCGGTTCGCTCCCCATGAACGCGACGACGACGATGTTTCTCCGTTCCGACCCAACCATGTACACGAGCCCTGGCCGTACGTATGCGCGAGTAGGCGTTCGAGACCCTGCCCGTATGTACGTATGTGGCCGTATTTTCTTTCTTGCACACTTGCCGATGTACGTACGTGTACATGCAACGTGCGTGCCTCTACTACGACAGATGCGCGCCTCTACATCGACCAGTATGTACGTACATGTTCGCGACCAGAATGACAACGCTACGTACGCTTCGACCAGGTGGGTCCTGACTGTCAGACACTTCCTTGCCTGTGAAGATGTAGCTGGTGGGTCCCAGCAGTCAGGGGGGCGAATCGTTTTTTTTGCCCGGATGCACTTCCTTGCGTGCGAAGATGTAGCTGGTGGGTCCCAGCAGTCAGGGGGAAACATTTTTTTCACGAAATGCGGTGGCCCGTCTGATGGGTCCCCACTGTCAGGTGGAGGAATAATTATTTTGTGCGTAATAAGGAGGCACTTCCTTGCTGCGATCGTGGACCCAGCTGTCAGCCTCTCCACGTATAGTACTCTTCCGATGGAAGTCGTTCCTTGACCACGTTGACCACGCCGCGCCCAGAGCACCAGGGCGGTGGACGACGGCGAGGCCTAGGAAGGGGACGACGCGAAGCCGGGGAAGACGCGGCAGTGGAAGCCCGCGCAGAGAGGAGTACGAGGGTTCACTAGTTCGGCTGCGGTGTGAGGCTGCCGTCGCCGCAGAATAACAGGGGGTGTGGGTGAGTAGAGGGATGGCCTGGCTAGCGGTGGGAGTAGTAGGGGACAGTGAGGCCTCCGCGGCATCATAGCCGGCCACGGGAGGAAGGAGCACGAGGCACGACCGGTGCTGGTTTGGGCGGCGTGAGCAAGAAGACCAGAGGTTGAAGAAGCACTACGATCGTTGGATGGACATCGTACGGTCAATGGAGTTAGAATCATGCATATTGACTAAGTTGACAAAGCCCTCCGTCCCCGTCAACTTAGTAGGCCCACAAGTCAGCCTCCCACTATACTGGGTCCCAGCTAGCATGGGGAGTATTCATTTTTTTGTGCGCAATAAGGACACACTTCCGGTGGGTCCGAGCTGACAGCAGGGGGAACATTTTTTCGTGAAATACGGTGGCCCGTCCGGTGGGTCCCAGCAGTCATGGGGGAAACATTTTTTTCGTGAAATACGGTGGCCCATCCGGTGGGTCCCTGCTGTCAGGTGGATGAATAATTATTTTCCGCGTAATAAGGAGGCACTTCCTTGCGGCTACCGTGGACCCAGCTGTCAGCCTCTCCACGACAGTACTCTTCCGATGAAAGTCGTTCCTTGACCACGTTGACCAGGCCGCACCGAAAGCACCAGGGCGATGGACGACGACAAGGCCTAGGAAGGGGACGACGCGGAGCCGGGGAAGACGCGGCAGTGGTTGCCCACACGGAGAGGAGTACGAGAGCTCACTGGTTCAGCTGCGGTGTGAGGCTGCCGTCGTCGCAGAATAACAGTGGGTGTGGGTGAGTAGAGGGATGGCCTGGCCAGCGGTGGGAGTAGTAGGGGGCGGGGAGGCCTCCGCGGCATCGTAGCCGGCCACAAGAGACAGGAGCACGAGGCACGACCGGTGCTGGTTTGGGCGGCTGGAGCAAGAAGACCAGAGGTTGAAGAAGCACTACGGCCGTTGGATGGACATCGTACGGTCAATGAACCTAGAATCGTGCGTATTGGCTAAGTTGACAAAGCCCTCCGTCCCTGTCAACTTAGTAGGCCCACAAGTCAGCCTCCCACTATACTGGGTCCGAGCTGGTAGGGGGAGTATTCATTTTTTTGTGCGTAATAAGGAGGCACTTCTGGTGGGTCCGAGCTGACAGCGGGGGGAACGTTTTTTCGTGAAATACGGTGGCCCGTCCGGTGGGTCCCAGCAGTCATGGGGGAAATGTTTTTTTCGCGAAATATGGTGGCCCATCCGGTGGGTCCCTACTGTCAGGTGGAGGAATAATTATTTTCCGTGTAATAAGGAGGCACTTCCTTGCGGCTGCCGTGGACCCTGCTGTCAGCCTCTCCACGATAGTACTCTTCCGATGGAAGTTGTTCCTTGACCACGTTAACCAGGCCGCGCCGAGAGCACCAGGGCGGTGGACGACGACGAGGCCTAGGAAGGGGACGACGCGGAGCCGGGGAAGACGCGGCAGTGGATGCCCACGCGGAGAGGAATATGAGGGTTCACTAGTTCGGTTACAGTGTGAGGCTGCCGTCGCCGCAGAATAACAGGGTGTGTGGGTGAGTAGAGGGATGCCCTGACCAGCGGTGGGAGTAGTAGGGGGCGGGGAGGCCTGCATAGGAGGCGGGAGCAGGCGGTCCCACCAGCGCTGGATTTGGCGGCTGGAGCAAGAAGATCAGAGATTGAAGAAACACGACGGCCGTAGGATTGACATCCAACGGTTACGTCTGGTAGAATCGTTTGTTGACGTATATAATAACTAAAAAAAATCTTGCATACGCGTCAACTTAATTGGCCCATAAGTCAGACCATTCCCTCTTTTTTTAATAATTTATATATAGCTCATTGCGACTTCTTATGCAATTTATTGCAGTCCGTTTTTTTAGGTTGGCCAGGGCCAATTTTGCATATTTCTGTGGGTTCCAAACTATTATTAATATCGAAATGTCGAGCCAGATTTAAAGTACTTTGAAGATATATTTAAATTAGGTTAATGCCCAGTGAAATAGGAATCTAAAAATGTGAAAACATTCAGAAACTATAAAGTAATTGCCAATTTGTCATCTGTTTTTATATTTACAACCAATTTCATATTACTTTCAAGATTTGCAGGCGTCTTGAAAGAGTTGTAGCCCATCACGGCGTAGAAAAATAAATAGGCTTGGATTGGGTATTCTTCAGAAAAAATAAACTGGGCTCATTTTACAGTTTGTTATAAGTACAGCCCATTTTCTAGGTAGTACAATGATTAATAATTTCAACCAACCGTTCAAGATAGAATTCAATAAAATTTTCCACATTTTGATGGGATCCGAAATATTATTATCCCAAAATTTCTAGTCAGATTAAATATAAATTTGTATTACGTACAAATCTAACGAAACATTGCCCGCGCAACAATTAAAAATTAAGATTTTCAAAATCCATAAATAATATTTTATAAACTAATTTCGTGATTGGTGCATTTTTTATAGTTACTACCCAATTTTTATAATTACATCCCATTTATTATTTTTTAAAGCCTATTTTCCTGTTAAGCCAAATGCATCCCTCCTAGGAAAGATTTGCAGCCCAGCGGGGCGGAGAATAACAAGTTGACCTTGCCTGGGTATTCCTCAAAAAAACGTATAGCTGGGCTAGCCATTTTCATCTTGAAAAAAAAAAAATATCTGGGCTGGATATCTGTCCTGGGCTAGACGGGCCACAACCCGCCCGGTTAATACCCCGCTCTCCTCTGAACAACAACGAAAACATCGCCAAGAAAAACTCTGCAGTGCTCACGCCTGAGAAACACAAATACTGCTCGAGCTGTTGGTCCCAGCTGTTGGCCGCACCTTGTGCAGTTCTCTCGTTTATATTGACTACATAGGTTGACAATGGTGTGGGACCGTGATGTCAGGAAACAAGGAGGAAGCAAAAATATATAGTTTTACGTAATAACGAGGCACTTGCGTACGTACAGCTATGGCCCTAGTGGGCCCCTACTGTCAACCAGTCAAAATAAAGTCATCTCCTGAATCCTCATCTTCATTGACCATGTTAACAATGCTCGGCGCCACGGCGAGCGCAACAACTCGAAGGACAACGGAGAGGGCCTCGCGGGCCCTACGAATGGTCTGATACAGCGCCCGCTGCTCATTCAGGAAGCCAGGATCACCGGACACCTATGATCACCTTCGAGAGACTGAGACGGCATGAAACGGTAAGGCCGCGCTTGAGAGCTCTTGTTTATTTCACACCTGTATTAAGATACAAGTGTAATTTACTCATCATCGGAAACAACGCGTAAAATACAGGCGTAATGAAACCGAGGGCCCGAGGTCTGTAAGTAAAACCGGCGGGTTACGCGTGTAATTTTAGAGACCGGTGTATATTTTACTAGTCAAAATCGACCAACCAAGCGCTTCGCCCGAGACAATTTGCTTTCATTTACAAGCGTCAGTTTTACTAGCGGTTTTGGTTGGAAAACGACGATCCAATCACGGTGTCGGAAGATCATATGGTTTCACGTCTAACCTACCCGACTTGTCGTATAGGCTATCAATGAAACATAAGACGATGAACTTCTTAAGAACGGAAACAACAAAAGAGGATGATCTTCCTAACAAGCAAATCACTGGCCTCAGATCTTCCTCCACACCTCCGACAGCCACCTCTGCCTCAACTGCTTCAGCGACCAACCCAATGATGCTGAGGTCGACACAGCTACGACAAAGAGGTTGTACACTTGTTGCATCACTTATTACTATACATTCGTGTCGATCCATTAGGGCTATTTTGGTTCGACGGAAAAACATAGCAATAGGGAATTTTCCAATGGCACTCTACTATTCAATTATTCATGCATTTTGTTGAAAGGAATGAAGAAAAACATCCACCTGGACCTACTTTTCAAAATCCTATGCATGAAAACAAGACCAAGTGCATTAGTGGCAGAATAACATTCTAACTGTACACGCTTTCATATGGTTTCACTTTATTTTGGCCATGTTTCTTTGCATTCCTCTGCTCTTCCAATTCCTGTAAACCAAACACCCAAGTTGACAGAAATCCCGTGTTTTCAAATGCTCTGTTTACCATGTGCATTCCTATCCTATTCTGGTGTTTTCCCTATCCCTGCATTTTTAGAATCATGCAAGCCAAATGAGCCCTTACAGAATTACTTCAGTTACAGGTAGGTGTCGAATGGAACTTTGTGTGGTTTGTCCTGCTCCTGCCGCGACGTTGTGTCGGCGTATCATATGCGCTTTGGGTCCAATGAGTGAATGACATCTGTCCCAACGGTGAGCCGACACGTGTTTCCTCCAGCCAATGATGATTTTACACGTGGAAAATCCCCATTGGTCGGGGCTGTTAGCGGGTTATCGGATCCAAAACCGGACCCGATAGCTTAACGACGTTCCGTTACAGTGGATGCCACGTGTCGGTCACCCTTGACGAAAGTACTTCTGTGACGCGCGATTTATCGTCATGGAAGTGGACACTTCCGTGATGATAATTTTGGTAATGTCATGGAACACTTCTACGACAGCACATGTATGACTATCTTGATTCTGTCATAAAATCGTCATGGATGCACATGCATGACAGAAAATGTGACCTACTATGACAAACACGTATCATCACGGAAGTGTATTTTTTTGTAGTGGTAGTAGATGAGTTCCGGCAACACGACGGCGTGGTGACGGTGGTGGTGAAACTATTTCCGCAAGGCTTCGCCAAGCACAACGGATTTAGAGCGTAGGAGGAACTACATGATTAGCCTAGCTCTAATTAGTCAACTAGGACCAACTAGAACTAGAAGAAGTAGAGGAGGCTTCAAAACTTGTGTTCTAGGGGCTAGCCCTGCTCCTCCATTTATATGTTGAGCGCGGGTGTCAAAACTTGAAGAGAGGGCCTCCCCAAAGTCGGTTTGCACCTCAAACGAGAGTCCTTCTCGGACTCTAGGGCTAAACGTCGCGGTTCCTGGTGTTTACGTAAACGCCATGGACTCTGGCGTTTGGCCCATGGGGTAGACGCCAGGAACCCTGGTGTCTAGCCCGTGCCCTATGGGAAAACTCTTTGTGTACTGCCTTAAGGCCTCGTGGGCCTTACCCCTTGGACCAACCAAAGTGTCCTATATATCAATCTTTACCTCCAGACCATTTCAGAGCTCCTTGTTATGCCCCTGATCTCATCCGGTTTCTGAACAACATTCGGTCACCAACATACATGCCACATGTAATACTATATTGTAAACAAACGTTAAGCGTGCGGACCCTACGGGTTCGAGAATGATGTAGACATAATCGGGACGCTTCTCCGGTCAATAACCAATAGCGGGACCTAGATGCCCATATTGGTTCCTACATGTTCTACGAAGATCTTTACCGGTCGAACCTTTATGACAACATACGTAGTTCCCATTGTCCATCGGTATGTTACTTGCTCGTGATTCGATCGTCAATTTCTCCATACCTAGTTCAATCTCGTTATCGGCAAGTCTCTTTACTCATTCTATAATACATCATCTTGAAACTATCTCCTTAGTCACTTTGCTTGCAAGCTACTTGTGATGTTGTATTACCGAGAGGGCCCAAAGATACCTCTCTGTCACACGGAGTGACAAACCCCAGTATCGATACATGCCAACCCAACAGACACTGTTGGAGATACCTGTAGAGCATCTTTATGATCACCCAGTTACATTGTGATGTTTGATATCACACAGGGCATACCTCCGGAGTCCGGGAGTTGCATGTTCTCATGGTCGAAGAAACATGTATTTGACATTAAGAAAGCAGTAGCAATAAACTGAATGATCGTATGCTATGCTAACGGTTGGGTCTTGTCCATCACATAATTCTCCTAATGATGTGATGCTGTTATCAAATGACAACTCATGTCTATGGTTAGGAAACCTTAACCATCTTTGATCAACGAGCTAGTCTATTAAAGGCTCACTAGGGACACGGTATATGTTTATGTATCCACGCATGTATTTAAGTTACCGGTCAATACAATTCTAGCATGAATAATAAACCTTTAATATGATTAAGGAAATATAATAATAACCATTTTATTATTGCCTCCAGGGCATATTTCCAGCAGTCTCCCACTTGCCCTAGAGTCAATAATCTAGTTCACTTATGTTGCTTGAAGCTACATCGGTATTTCCCCAAAGAGGAAGGGATGATGCAACACATCTACGATAGGTATTTCCCTTACTGATGAGACTAAGGTTATCGAACCAGCAGGAGAACCACGCAACACTATGTAAATGGTACCCGAACACAAAGAACAAATACTTGCAACCCGACGTGTTAAAGGGGTTGTCGATCCCTTTTGGGTAACGGTGCTAGAAATTGTCAAGTTAACGGGATAAAATTGTAGTAGATTGAAAGATGCAAATAAAAGCAAATAAAATGCAACAAGGTATTTTTGTGTTTTTGATAATATAGATCTGAAAATAAAAGTTGCAAATAGAGGAAAAAGCAAATAGCAATATAGATCTGAAAGTATATGATAGGAAAATAGACTCGGGGGCCGTAGATTTCACAAGTGGCTTCTCTCAAAAAGTAGCAACGGTGGATAGACAAATTACTGTTGGGCAATTGATAGAAAAGCAAATAATTATGATGATATCAAAGACAATGATCATGTATATAGGCATCACGTCCAAGATTAGTAGACTGACTCCTGCCTGCATATACTACTATTACTCCACACATCGACCACTATCCAGCATGCATCTAGTGTATTAAGTTCATGGAAAATGGAGTAATGCAATAAGAACGATGACATGATGTAGACAAGATCTATTCATGTAGGAATAGACCCCATCTTTTTATCCTTAATAGCAATGATACATGCGTGCCTTGCTGCTCCTTCTGTCACTGGGAAAGGACACCACAAGATCGAACCCGTTACAAAGCACCTCTTCCCATTGCAAGATAAATAGATCAAGTTAGCCAAACAAAACCCAAATATCAGAGAACAAATATGAGGCTATAATAATCAAGAATGGATATTAAATGAAGGCAAATCTGATCATAAACTCACAATTCACTGGATCCCAACAAACACACCGCACAAAGTCATTACATCAAATAGATCTCCAAGAGACCATTGTGTTGAGATACAAGGAGAGAAGAAGCCATCTAACTACTGCCTACGGACCCGTAGGTCTGTGGTAAACACTAATGCATCATCGGAGAGGAACCAATGGGGATTATGAACCCCTCCATGATCGTGTTCCCCTCCGACGGAGTGCCGGAAAAGGGCTCTAGATTGGATCTCGTGGTTCTGGAACTTGCGGCGGCTGGAATAAAATTTCGTCCGCTCCCCTAGGGTTTATAGAGCAAAGAGGCGGTGCAGGAGGCCACGGAGGTGGGCACAACTCACCAGGGCGTGCCTGGGCCCCCAGGCGCGCCCAGGTGGGTTGTACCCGCCTTGGGGCACCCCACTGGTACTTCTTCGTCTCACTGGATGTCTTATGGTCCAAAATAAATCTCCAAAAAGTTTTGCTGCATTTGGACTCCGTTTGGTATTGGTTTTCTGCGATGTAAAAAACAAGCAAAAACAACAACTGGCATATGTCAATAGGTTAGTTCCAAAAATGATATAAAATGATTATAAAACATCCAAGAATGATAATATAACTGCATGGAACAATAAAAAATTATAGATACATTGGAGACGTATCAGCATGCCTAAGCTTAATTCCTGCTCGTCCTCGAGTAGGTAAATGATATAAACATATTTTTTGATGTGGAATGTTACCTATCATGTTCATGACATATTCTTTTCTTTTGTAGCATGGACATTTGGACTTATGTATGATCAAACCAGTAGTCTAGTTTTGACATGAAGACTTTAATACTCAAGCATACCAACAAACAAACATGTATTTTCAAAATACCAATACTAAAGCAAGTTATCCCTAGCCCATTATGCTCAACCATTGATCCATTCATGCAACACATCCAAATATTAACTACATCCAATGCTAAAGTGTGATAATAGTGTTCCGTACTTGGTGCTTTATAAGAGAAGATGGAGACTCAAATAAAAATAAAAATTGCATAAAGTAAAATATAGGCCCTTCATAGAGGGAAGTAGGGATTTGTAGAGGTGCGAGAGCTCAAAGCTTAAAAACTGAGAGATACATTTTTGTGGGAGGCATACTTTTCCCGTCAACGAAAACGACTTAGAGTTCCCAACACTTTCCATGCTAGATATATCATAGGAGGTTTCCAAACATAAAATAAAGTTTATTCCTGTTTCCACCACACTTTCACAATCCATGGCTATCCATATCCACGGGTGCCCTCCATACCAACACTTTCCAAGGAATTTATTATTTGACAACATAAAGTAAATTTCGTTTTCATTTTGGAACTAGGAATCCCTATTGCCGCCATACTCTCGTGCAATGACAAGTGAATAAACACTCATCTTGAGAATAACACATCTAGCATGGAAAATATTATCCACCCCTCGCTGCTTCATGAGCGGTACGGACACACAAAAGAAAATTTTATTTTGTAATTAGAGTTGGCACAAACAAATTTGCTTATAATGGCACGAAAATACCGCATATAGGTGGGTATGGTGGACTCATTTGGCACAACTTGGGTTTTAGGATTTGGATGCACAAGTAGTATTTCTACTTAGTACAAGGTGGAGGCTAGCAAGAGATTGGGAAGCAACCGGCCAAGGAATGAAAACCATCATAAGAGAACATTAAACATAACTAACACCGAGTAATGCAACATAAGTAGCATGTAATTTTATTGCATGACTATTGACTTTAGTGCTTGCATAGGATATCACAAACCTTAACATCGATATTCTTACTAAAACATAATTACTCATTAATATGGCTCACATATCACTATCATCATATCTCAAAGCTATTACAAAGAATCAAGTTTATTTTATCCAATGATCTTCATGATTTTTTTATTATATCCCCCTTGGATATCTATCATACTGGGACTATTTTCATGTGTTGCTTTTGATAAGCTCAAGCAAAATATAAGTGAAGAACATGAGCATAAAATTTCCTTCTCTCAAATAAATCTAAGTGAAGCATGAGAGAATTTCTTCAAAATTTTACTAACTCTCAAATAAATCTAAGTGAAGCATGAGAGCATTTCTTCAAAAAATAACAAAGCACACCGTGCTAAAAAAGATATAAGTGAAGCACTAGAGCAATTCCATAGTTCTACAAAATTTAAGTGAAGCATAAAGAGCAATTCTAACAAATCATAGCATAATTTTGGCTCTCTCAAATGTGTGTGTACAACAAGGATGATTGTGACAAAATAGGAAAGAAAACAAGCAAATACTCATATCATACAAGACGCTCCAAGTAAAACTCATAATATGTGACGAGTAAAAATATTGTCTCAAGTAATATACCAATCGTCATTAGAAGAAAGAGGGGATGCCACTCGGGGTCATCGCCAAGCTTAGTTGATTGATACTTCTTCAACATTATCTTGGAGTGCCTTGGGAATCCCCAAGCTTAGCCTTTTGCTAATCCTTATTCCTTCATCCAAAACTTGAAAACTTCAATCATACAAAACTCAACAAAACCTCGTGAGATCCGTTAGTATAACAAAACCAATCTTTACTTTAAGTACTATAGAAAACCAATTCATATTTTGTAATTGTATTATATTTTCTGTATTCTAACTTTCCATGGCAAAAACTCTTCAAAAGAAACCATAGATCAATCAAAACAAGCACATAACACATCGAAAACAGAGTCTGTCAAAAATAGAACAGTCTGTAAAGACGCGAGTTTTTGTAATACTTATGTAAGTCTGAAAATTCTGGACAATAAGGAAAATGTGGGAAATCTGTATATTGATAACGTGTAAAAATTTCAAGAATTGATCACGTTCCAATAGTCGTCAACAATTCTGGTACTAGCGCAAAAAGTTTTTGATTTCCAACGCAATCAAATTAACTATCAACCAAATCATCCCAAAGGCTTTGCTTTGCACAAACACTAATTTAAACCACAAAAACACATCAAACCAGAGGTATTATTGGGTAATTTATGGAAAACAGCAAGAAACCAAAAAGCAAAAAGATACAAGTTGGGTTGCCTCCTGACAAGCGCTATCATTTTACGCCCTTAGCTAGGAAAAACACATAGATCTCAAGTGTTGTCATTCTTCTTTTCCAAATCCTCAATAACACATTTCTTCAAAGATTTGGCATACACATCCTCAACAATAATACTTCTAGGGACGAGATCGAGGAATTTGCTCTTATAAAGGGTCCCTTTATCACTTCAATAAAATTGGGATGAATAGTAATCATTTTAAGATCCCTTTTGTTGCTATTAGAAGTAGCCCCCTTGCTTTTAGTAATTTGAGTAGTCTTGAACACTTTTACGGGTGTTTTTTCGATAGATTTAATGGAAGAAAAAGCAGTGCTCAAGTTACTAAAAATTTCTTCCAATTTATCAATCCGAGAAGGACTTTCTTCAATTCTTTCATTAATTATGGGTTCCTTCTATTTTAATAATTTAAAAACATCACCCACTTTTGATCCAAATTTATTAGCAAGATTATGCATCTTCTTATCCAAACTTTCAATATGTTCTTTAGCAAGCATTCCTTTTTCGATAGCATCTAAACTTTACATAACATGCTCAAGGGTTAAAACTGTTTCATTGACAATTATAGGAGGAGAACCCACTAAACTTCCCATGGCATTCAAAGCATCAAGAGGAGGACAACTTAAGAAATTCCCTCTGGTTATGGTATCAAGAACAAATCTAAGCCAAGTGGTGATCCCCACATATTTTTTTTGAAGAAGAACGATAGTAGATTGCTTATGAATATATCTGTTGTGAGCATTGCAAATCCTATACCAAGCATCTTTTAGGCTTTATCCTCCTCTTTGCTTAAAACTGAGATATCCATTCTCGGGAATGCATACGATGAGGGGAGAACTAGCCATGATGATGAGAAATCAAGATTGCGAATAAAGATAGATCCCATGAGAAAATGGCGAACGAAAAAGAGGGCGAATAAAAACAACATTTTTTTGTGAAGTGGGGGAGATGAAAACGAGAGGCAAATGGAAAATAATGTAAATTACAAGGATATGAGGTTTGTGATTAGGAACCTGATAGATGTTGATGATGTCTCCCCGACAAAGGCGCCAGAAATTCCTTTTGATGTCGCTTGAAGCAACGTCGGTATTTCCCCAAAGAGGAAGGAATGATGTAGCACAGCTACGGTAGGTATTTCCTTTTGTGACGAGACCAAGGTTATCAAACCAGTAGGAGAACCACACAATGCTATGTAAATGGTACCTGCACACAAATAACAAATACTTGCAACCCCAAGTGTTAAAGGGGTTGTCAATCCCCTTCGGGCAACGCTGCCAGAAATTGTCAAGTTGAAGGGATAGAATTGTAGTAGATTGAAAGTTGCAAATAAAAATAAATAAAACAGAACAAGGTATTTTTGTGATTTTGATAAGAAATATCTAAAAATAAAAGTTGCAAATAGAGGAAAAAGCAAATAGCAATATAGATCTGCAAGTATATGATACAAAAATAGACCCGGGGCCGTAGATTTCACTAGTGGCTTCTCTCGAAAAATAGAAACGGTGGGTAGACAAATTACTCTTGGGCAATTGATAGAAAAGCAAATAATTATGACGATATCCAATACAATGATAATGTATATAGGCATCATGTCCAAGATTAGTAGACCGACTCCTACCTGCATCTACTACTATTATTCCACACATCGACCGCTATCCAGCATGCATCTAGTGTATTAAGTTCATGGAAAACGAAGTAATGCAATAAGAACGATGACATGATGTAGATAAGATCTATTCATGTAGGAATAGACCCCGTCTTTATATCCTTGATAGCAACGATACATGCGTGCCTTGATGCCCCTTCTGTCACTGGGAAAGGACACCGCAAGATCGAACCTATTACAAAGCACCTCTTCCCATTGCAAGATAAATATATCAAGTTGGCCAAACGAAAACCAAATATCGGAGAAGAAATGCGATGCTATAATAATCAAGAATGGATATTAAATCAAGGAAAATATGATCATAAACTCACAATTCATTGGATCCCAACTAACACACCGCACAAAGTCATTACATCAAATAGATCTCCAAGATACCATTGTATTGAGATACAAAGAGAGAAGAAGCCATCTAGCTACTACCTACGGACCCGTAGGTATGTGGTAAACTACTCACGCATCATCGAAGACGCACCAATGAGGATGATGAACCCCTCCGTGATCCTGTTTCCCTTCGGCGGAGTGCCGGAAAAGGGCTCTATATTGGATCTCGTGATTCTGGAACTTGCGGCGTCTTGAATAAAATTTCATCGACTCCCCTAGGGTTTCTGGAATATTGGGGTATTTATAGAGTGAAGAGGCGGTGCGGGAGGCCACCGAGGTGGGCACAACCCACCAGGGCGCGCCTGGGCCTCCAGGCGCGCCCAGGTGGGTTGTGCCCCCCTCGGGGCACCCCACTGGTACTTTTCTGACCCACTGGATGTCTACTGGTCCAAAAAAAGCTCCAAAAAGTTTCGTTGCATTTGGACCCCATTTGGTATTGATTTTCTGCGATGTAAAAAACAAGCAAAAAACAACAACTGGCACCGGGCACTATGTCAATAGGTTAGTCCCCAAAAATGATATAAAATGATTATAGATGATTGTAAAACATCTAAGAATGATAATATAACAACATGGAACAATAAAAAATTATAGATACATTGGGGACGTATCATTGACATCGCCATGTGATTAACTCCCAGAGAGTTCACTAGAGTCAATAATCTAGTTCACATCGCCATGTGATTAACATCCAAAGAGTTCATTAAGTGGTGATCATGTTTTTATTGTGAGAGAGGTTTTATTCAAATGGGTCTGCAACATTCAGATCCATGTGTATTTTGCAAATCCTTATGTCATGCTATAGATGCTGCTATCACGCTTTACTTGGAGCTACTCTAAATGACTGCTCGATTATATGTATCCGGTTTGCTACTCAGAGTTATCTGGATCGGTGTCAAACCTTGCATCGACGTAACCCTTTACAATGAACTCTTTATTACCTCCATAATCGAGAAACATTTCCTTAGTCCTCTAGTTACTAAGGATAATTTTGACCGCTATCCAGTGATTCACTCCTGGATCACTTTTGTACCCCCTTTGCCAGACACATGGCAAAGCACACATCAGGTGTGGTACACACCAAGGTCTATCATATAGAGCCTATGGCTAAGGCATAGGGAATCACTTCCATTCTCTCTCTATCTTTTGCTGCGGTCGGGCTTTGAGTCTTACTCAATTTCACACCTTGCAAAACAGGCAAGAACCCCTTCTTGGACTAATCCATTTTGAACTTCTTCAAAATCTTTATCAAGGTATGTGCTTTGTGAAAGTCTTATTAAGCGTCTTGATCAATCCCTATAGATCTTGATGCTCAATATGTAAGCAGCGTCGCTCAGGTAGATCATTGAAAACTTCTTATTCAAGTGTCATTTTATGCTATCCAAAAATTCTATATCAATATGTCATCCACATATAATATCAGAAATGCTATAGAGCTCCCACTCACTTTTTTGTAAATATAGGCTTCACCGTAAGTCTGTATAAAACCATATGCTTTGATCACCTCATCAAAGCGTATATTCCAACTCCGAGATGCTTGCACCAGTCCATAGATGGATCGCTAGAGTTTGCAGACTTTGTTAGCACACCTTTAGGATCGACAAAACCTTATGGTTGCATCATATACAACTCTTCTTTAATAAACCTGTTAAGGAATGCAGTTTTGACGTCCATTTACAAGATTTCATAATCATAAAAATAAGGTAATTGCTAACATGTTTCGGACAGACTTAAGAATCACGATGGGTGAGAAAGTCTCATTGTAGTCAACCTCTTCAACTTGTCGAAAACCTTTCTCAACAAGTCGAGCTTTGTAAGCAGTGATATTACCATCAACATCCATCTTCCTCTTGAAGATCCATTTATTCTCAATGGCCTACCGATCATCGGGCAATTCCACCAAAGTTCACACTTTGTTCTCATACATGGATCATATCTCAGATTTCATGGCATCAAGCCATTTTTTGGAATCTGGGATCATCATAGCTTCTTCGTAGTTCGTAGGTTCGCCGTTGTCCAATAACATGATTTCCAGGATAGGATTACCGTACCACCTAGATGCGGACCATGTTCTGGCCACATACGAGGCCCAGTAGTAACTTGATATGAAGTTTCATGATCCTCATCATTTGCTCCCTCTCTGGTTGGTGTAGGCATCACGGGAACGATTTTTTTTCTGATGTACTACTTTCCAATTCGAGTGCAGGTACAACTACCTCATCAAGTTCTACTTTTCCTCCCACTCACTTCTTTCCAGAGAAACTCCTTTTCTAGAGAGGACCCATTTTTAGCAACAAAGATTTTGCCTTCGGATCTGTGGTAGAAGGTATACCCAATAGTTTCTTTTGGGTATCCTATGAAGACACACTTCTCCGATCCGGGTGCAAGCTTATCAGGCTGAAGCCTTTTGTAATAAGCTTCGCATCCCCAAACTTTTAAGAACAATAGCTTAGGTTTCTTGCCAAACCATAGTTCATATGGTGTTGTATCAACGGATTTAGACGGTGCCCTATTTAACATGAATGCAGCCGTCTCTAATGCATAACCCCAAAACGTTAGTGGCAAATCGGCAAGAGACATCATAGAACGCACCATATCTAATAAAGTACGGTTACTACGTTCGAACACACCATTACACTTTGGTGTTCTAGGTGGCGTGAGTTGTGAAGCTATTCCACATTGTTTTAAATGAAGGCCAAACTCATAACTCAAATATTCTCCTCCGCGATCAGATCGTAGAAACTTTATTTTCTTGTTATGATGATTCTCCACTTCATTCTAAAATTCTTTGAACTTTTCAAATGTTTCAAACTTGTGTTTCATCAACTAGATATACCCATACCTACTCAAATCATCTCTGAAGGGTAGACAATAACGATACCCGCCACGTGCTTCAACACTCATCGGACCGCATACAATGGTATGTATTATTTCAAATAAGTCATTAAATCGCTCCATTGTTCCAGAGAAGGGAGTTTTAGTCATCTTACGAGGCATGGTTCGCAAGTATCAAATGATTCATAATCAAGTGATTCCTAAAGTCCATTCGCATGGAGTTTCTTCATGCTCTTTACACCAATATGATCTAAATAGTAGTGCCACAAGTATGTTGCACTATCATTATCAACTTTGCATCTTTTGGCATCAATATTATGAATATATGTATCATTATGAACGAGATTCAATAAACCATTCACATTGGGTGTATGACCACAGAAGGTTTTATTCATGTAAATAGGACAACAATTATTCTCTGACTTAAATGAATTACTGTATTGCAATAAACACGATCTAATCATGTTCATGCTCAATGCAAACACCAAATAACATTTATTTAGGCTCAACACTAATCCCGAAGGTAGAGGGAATGTGTGATGGTGATCATATCAATCTTGGAAACACTTCCAACACACATCGCCACCTCGCCCTTAACTAGTCTTCGTTTATTCTACAACTCTTGTTTCGAGTTACTAATCATAGAAATTGAACTGGTATGAAATACCCAGGGGCTACTACGAGCACCAGTAAGGTACACATCAATAACATGTATATAAAATATACCTTTGTTTACTTTGCCATCCTTCTTATCTGCCAAGTATTTGGGGCAGTTCCGCTTCAAGGGACCATTTCCATTGCATTAGAAGCACCCAGTTTTAGGATTGCGTCCAACTTTGGCATTCTTCACGAGAGTGGCAACTTGCTTGCCATTATTCTTGAAGTTCCCCTTCTTCCCCTTACCCTTTTTCTTAAAACTGGTGGTCTTGTTAACCATCAACACTTGATGCTCTTTCTTGATTTCTACCTCCGCCGATTTCAACATCGCGAAGAGTTTTGGAAATCGTATTCATCACCCCTTGCATAATTATAGTTCATCACGAAGCTCTAGTAGCTTGGTGATAGTGATTGGAGAAGTCTATCAGTCACTATATTATCTAGAAGATTAGCTCCCACTTGATTCAAGCGATTATAGTATCGAGATATTCTAAGCACATGCTAACTGGCTGAGCTATTCTCCTTCATCTTGTAGGCAAAGTACTTGTCAGAGGTCTCATACCTCTCAACACGGGCATGAGCCTGAAATACCAATTTCAACTCTTGGAACATCTCATATGTTCCATGGCGTTCAAAACGTCTTTGGAGCCCCAATTCTAGGCCGTAAAGCATGGCGCACTAAACTATAAAGTAGTCATCGGATCGAGCTTGCCAAACGTTCATAACGTCTGCATTATCTCCTGCAACAAGTCTGTCACCTAGCGGTGCATTAAGGACATAATTTTTCTGTGCAGGAATTAGGATAATCCTCCGATCACGGACCCAGTCCACATTATTTCTACCATCATCTTTCAACTTAGTTTTCTGTAGGAACGTATCAAAAATAGGGGACCTACATCGCGAGCTATTTATCTACTCCCTCCGTTCCTAAATATTTGTCTTTGTAGAGATTTCAACAAGTGACTACAAAGAAAGCAAAATGAGTGAATCTACACTCTAAAATATGTCTACATACATCCGTATGTTGTAGTCCATTTGAAATGCTAGAAAGACAAATATTTAGGAACGGAGGGAGTACAACATAATATACAAAGACATTTTGACTATGTTCATCATAAATTTTAGTTCAATTAATCAAATTACTAATGAACTCCCACTTAAATCAACATCCCTCAAGTTGTCTAAGTGATACGTAATCCAAATCAACTAAACCATGTCCGATCATCACGTGAAATGGAGTAATCTTCAATGGTGAACATCTTCATGTTGATCATATCTACTATATGACTCATGTTCGACCTTTCGGTCTCCAGTGTTTCGTGACTGTGTCTGTACATGCTAGGCTCGTATAACCCAAGTATTCTGCATGCGTAAAACTGGCTTACACCCGTTCTATGTGAATGTAGAATCTATCACACCCGATCATCACGAGGTGCTTCGAAACAAAGAACTTTGGCAGCGGTGCATACTCAGGGAGAACAGTTTTATCTTGAAATTAAGTGAAGGGATCATCTTATTATGCTACTGTCATTCTAATCAAAATAAGATGGATAAAGGATAAACATCACATGCAATCTAAATATGTGACATGATATGGCCATCATCATCTTGTGCCTTTGATCTCCACCTCCAAAGCAACATCATGATCTCCATCATCACCGGCGTGACACCTTGACTCCATCATTGCATCGGGGTCGTCTCGCCAACTATTTCTTGTACAAGTATTGCTAACGCATAGCAATAAAGTAAAGCATTTACATGGCGCTTAATGATTGACACGCATGTCATACAATAATTAAAAGAGAACCCTAAGGCTCATGTCGGTTGTTTATATTACAAAACATGATCATCTCATACAACATCATATATCATATCATGTCTTGACCATATCACATCACAACATACCCTGCAAAAACAAGTTAGACGTCTTCTACTTTGTTGTTGCACGTTTTACATGGCTGCTATGGGTAACTAGCAAGAACTGTTCTTACCTACACAAAACCACAATGGTGATTATCAAGTTTGCTGTTTTAACCTTCTGCAAGGACCGACCTAGTCAAATTCGATTATACTAAAGTGAGAGAAATAGACACCCGCCAGCCACATTATGCAAAGCAAGTTGCACCAGTCGGTGGAACCGGTCTCAGGGGCATGTAAGGTTGGTCCGGGCCGCTTCATCCCACAATATCGCCGAATCAAAATAAGACATTGGTAGTAAGTAGTATGAACATCACTGCCCACAACTCCTTTATGTTCTACTCATGCCTATCATCTACGCATAGACCTGGCTCATGATGCCACTGTTGGGGAACATTGCATGGAAATAAAAAAAATCTATGCACACACAAGATCTATCCATCGAGATGTGTCGTGGGATTGACACAACAGATGTCCTAGCAAAAGGACTTAGGTGTGGCGCCATCACAGCTAGCTTAGCTTAAAGGGGTTGAACATGATAAAGTACACAAATAGTTTTTTATCCAGTATCGGCCCCTCCCAATGAGGTAAAGGCTTAATCCAGCTTCTAATTGTATTATGGGGGTTACGATTGCTAGGGAGCGAATACGCTTGACCTAGCCGTCGATTGTGTGTTACTTGAGTTAACCCGCCGCCGGGTCACCCCTTTATATACAGGCTGATGCCCGACGGCTTACAAAGTCCTGGCCGGCTCACTCAAACGTGACCGTCTCGGTTTCTAACTATCTTTCCTTACAGAACAAGTTAAACATATGGAGGTTCACACCCACCAACTTCAAGTCATCCGCTTCAAGTCATCCGCTGGGTCTTGGGCCTTAACAGGCCTCTTCACCTAGTGGCATGACCTGGCCCCTCCTGGGTGGGTCATATCCAGTAGTTATATCCCCAACATAAGGCCCCAGGTTGATTTGAACTGGTTCACATCAATCTTCATCACCCGACTTAGCAAAATCTTCATTTATCACTCCCTTGCCAATTCACTTTAAACGGACCTTTATCTTAATAGACATTCCAAAAATCAAGGCATCCATATAGACACATAATCATTTTTCAGCCTCCTCGATTCCCATGCAGGCCATCTATCCACTTCCTTATAAATAGGGATGGGGGGGGGCTTCGTTTCACTTTTTACCTTGCCCCCTCGTCTCTGTCTTCCTCCTTGCGATGCCTCTGCCAGCCCGAGCTCTGCCATCGTTGACCTTCGTCAACTGCCTCAACTCCGACCGCTGCATCGACCTGTTCGGACCAGAGAACTGCGGCACACCTCTATTGTTCATCAGCATCAGTAAGTACTCCTCTTCCCATGTAACAGATCTACATTAGGGTTGCCGCCGTTCATCGATGTTCTTCACTGTTCCTCACTTTTGTCTCTTAGATCGCATAGTTTGATCTGAATATGATACTAAAATCGAGAGGTAGCAGTTTAGTATCTCTTTCCAATCACTAAAGATAATTTTTCCTGTATAAGATTCCATCCGAGCACATGAGTTCTTCCATTGTCGTGACCTTAGGTTTCAAATTCACTTTCTTTTCTGAACTATTGTAGATCCAAAATTCTAGCACTGATCCATGGAACCTGTTTGTCCATCACTTAGCATAATTTCGCAGATCTATCGCACTGTAATCGTACGGGCAACTTATACGATAAGTTGTAACCCGCCATATATCATTAGTCCCCTTTTAATCCGCCAACATATGTTCACAATTGGTATAAACCAACATCATTCTTCTAGTTTAACCATACCAATTTGGATAGCACTTATCCTTCTGCATATAAATCAGTCTTGCATAATGCACTTACTTTTTGATTCACTGGCCAGCTTAATAGCAAAACCTTAATTCAGCAACATTTTCCTTTGTAGGCTTTCATCAACAAAAATGACCAAAACTGTTACCTCCTGCAACTGGGTCGCCTCTTGGGTTACCTAGGAGACACCAAACGATCATGTTAAGGTGGGTGTTTTAGCCGCAAAGAACGCTATTCACTGGAGAATCCCAGGACCCGAAACCACCCCTGATACAAAAGAGGGTGAAGTTGTAGTTTTCACTGATCATATCCTCGGGGGGTTCACTCCACCCGGTTCGAAATTCTTTCTTGATGTGCTGCATTTCTTCCAACTCCATCCGCAAGATATTGGGCCCAATTCTGTTTCAAACATCTGTAACTTCCAAGTCTTTTGCGAACTATATCTTCAACAAGAGCCCACTGAGGGAATTTTACTACTTAAACCGCCAGACCGAGTTTACCGATGGGCCCATCTTAGAACTTGGTGGTGTTTCAATTCAGAGACGAAAAGAAGCCACTTTTCCTACAGCCGCACCTCCTACTCATCCCAAGGACTTGAACCAGACTTGGTTCTATTGTAAAGACACATCTCCATAAGGCAAAAATCCTCTGTCAGGTTATCGTGAAAAACGGCTTAGCAACAGACATCCTCTCCCAGATTGGATTAGCACAGAAGAACGGGCCAAATACATGCCAATTGTTTCAAAGATACGAGCCTTGATGGCCAACAGATTGACTGGAGTAGACCTAATTTGATGCTGGGTCGCATGGAGGATCTTATCCTTAAGCCGGCCCGGCTTAATGTGTGAGTATACTGGCAAGGTCAAAGACCCCCAACGCCACGGCCAAATAGAGCTGAATGATGATGACGTCAATAAGTTGCCCAAGATCCTGTTAAACAAGAGTCTTGCAACTTGTAGCCAAATGGAGTTGGCTCCATTCTAGACTCTCAACAAACCTCCAGCTGTAAGCATTTTTAATAGTTTCCAGCTTTAATCATTCATTCTATAAACTGTCTCCTCATTTTTACTTGACTCCCACATGCTACCTCCTCCTTTTGGAACAAGAAACTCCAGGACAAGCCGGCCAAAAAGACTAGGGGGGAAACAAAGCGGTCAAACCACCCTTTAGCTAACTTGGATCCCAACTTTATTTTGAAGAAACAACAGCATGAAGCTCGGCGATCAACCCGGAATAACAGTTGCGGAAACCTTTCCTCCGGTTTACCCAACACGCCGGTTCGGAAACACCGGAAAGAGGTGCCACAGAATTCAATCTCTTTTTGACCCAAAGGCGGGTCTTATTTGCCAACCACTTAATTCTTCTGACTTGAATTATCAGGGAACTCCTCATCCCTCTTCTGGCGACTAAACGGGGACTCAAATCCCTCTTTTCAAAGTCGCTCCTGGGTGAGAACATTAAACTTCCTTGCCTTAATACTTACACATTTGAAATATTAACTCCTTCATATGTCATATTTCCAGAGGTATAGCTAAGCCCATCAAGAGGCCGAAGATAAATAAACCGGCTGAAGATCCCAAGACTGCTGATCCGGAGAAACAAACTATGTCTGAATCTTTACATCAAACCTCTGAAGCAGCCATTGATGACTCGTCGCTAGAAGAGCACCATGTTGCACCGGACTCCATGGATGTTAACCTGGCCACAACTAGACCACCGAGCCCCATCAAGCCTGCTGAGCAAGAAGCTGATGATGTTACTGTCACTGGGCTTGGCTATACAGCGCCGAGTAACCCCACTGTTTTATCAAAACATAGTGCCAAAGAAGAATTTTCAGCTATAAACAAAGGCAAATGGAAACTAGATTTGGAGAGTTATGCCAAGTTCATTGCTCATGAGATTCATGCGGGTTATCTAAACCGCCTTCACACTAGCCGTGATTTAGAAGCCGTCCTGGTTAACCTTATGAAGGAGCGCTTTGAGGTAAGCACTAGCAAAAACTTCCTCATATAAGTATTTATCTGTCAGCCGCCAAGTCTACTGTATATGAAAGAATTGAATATGCTGTAGACTTAGATAACATCCCTGACTTTGTAGCCATGCCATAGAATTTTGTAACTTTTGAATCAAACGAGTAGTCTCCAAGGGCTGGCTTAAACTGGAAGGTTTAGCCGGGACTTAAAGTTGTAGCGCTAAAATCTGCATATATAGCCCTCAAGGGTCGGCTTAGGCTGCATAGCTAAGCCGAGACTTACCACCATATTTATGAACAAATCCAAATATGTAGCCCCCATGAGCTGGCTGTAGTTTAAGAAACTTAGCCGGGTCATTAAAGATTTGTCTTCAAAAAGAGCAATGTACATTAGCCCTCAAGTGCCAAGTAAAATACTTGTATTATGCTGGGGACTTCAAATAGTATGTTTAATATCTTTATCTCACATGCTGAATTAAACACGAAAGAATCACAAGTGGTGGATCTGCGGCAGAAAACCCGAACCCAACAATCTAAAACTTCCAAAGCCCAATCTAAACTAAAGACCGCTTTGGAAAAGATTGAGAAACTAAAAGAGGAATTAAGTACTGAGAGAACCGAATGGGATACTGAGAGAACCGAATGGGATACTAAGAGAACCGAATGGGATACTGGGAAAGCGGCTCTGTTAAAGAGAGCGGAAGATGCTGAAGCTGCCCTTAAGCCGGTGACTGATGAATTATCCGGCTTGAAGCATCAAATCAATATCATGAGAGACGCCATCTTTGGTAAATATTGTATTTCAATCTTTCATCAATAATGCATAATACTCATTCACCGCTTTAACAGTATCTTTGCTAATGCAGTCTCCAGATTTCCAACCTTGGCTCAGACATGCGCTTGAAGCTTAAAGTTGCATACACTTTTGTGGAGCAGTTATACACCGGTGCTCAGTGGGCTATAGCTATTGTTTCTCATACCAAAAACCCACCTTCCCTTATCAAAGAAACACTGGACAAGTTGTCAGTCATGCCCCAAAGGGTGTAGAAGATAAAACGGCCAGCCGCCAGAGCTAGTGCCATCACTGCCTTGAGCCAAGCCAAGGCATACCAGGCAGAGCTTAACCCGGAAGAATTGGCCACTGGCTGCCCTAGCTTAAAAGAAGATGGATATCCCTTTAGTGCAGATGACTTCACCAAAATTGTAAGGGAAATGCGTCCTTTGGCAGCAAGCTGGCGGAGGAAACCGATCTCTCCAAGTATCAGGTGTCTTATATTGTTGATAATGCAAAAGCGAAGTCGCCGGCTTATCCAGTCATGGATCTTATTCCACCAACACGTAAACACACTTTTGCTCCTGATATTGATCCATCCATTCTCATAGATGATGAGGCTGTATTCAAAGCCGTAATTGACGTCAACTCGATATCACCTGATTTCTAGCCAGTGGAGGAAGAAGAAGAGCCGATGCTGGATAACCCGGAAGCTTCAACTCACCAAAACCAGGGTCACTGAACCACGAGGCGGCTCTCAGACTACCACATATAGTTTGTATGTGAAAAAAAACTTATTCTTTTGGGCCGCATAACGCCTTGTAATAGGCTAGCTGAAAACAATCATTTGTCATGCCATCGTGCATGTCTATCTGCATAACACTTGAAACCACCAATATGATGTTTGGAAGATCTGCTGTTTATGCTCACAATATTATCAATCATGTAGGTTACATTATCATATGTTCTGCACACAAGAAAATGGCATGTGCCATCGCGGTTTACACTAGGGCGGGTCACAATATCCCACATAATATGTTCTGGTGACTCAATGTCTATAACCAGGGCGGGTTATTAAACCTCACATATTCATATAAAAAGTATAATCATACCTGCAACATCAGTTCACACTGTCGGCTTACCTCGCCATATGCAGTGAAGATAATAACCTAGAGCCTGCTTAAGTGCACAATTCCAATGGCGCAAGTCATAATCTACTAGCGACTTAACGTCCAAAGCCAAGGCAGGTTATCAAACCTCGCATATTCATATAACCAGGAAAATATACCTGTAGAATTAATTAATACTGCCGGCTTATATCACCAGACACGGTGAGGATATCAACCCCAAAGGTTTGTAAGCGCATAATTCCAACGACGCAATCCAAAGTACACCGGCGACTTAACGTCGAAAGCCAGGGCGAGTTATCAAAACTCCTGATATGCTCAAATATGAGCTATAAGGATTAAGGCTACATGGCCTGAATTGTTTCAAACCATATTCCAATATGGTACAAAGATATGAACTCAAAAAATGTTCAAAGAAAACAAGAAATCTGAAAAATAAGGCTTTCATAGGTCGCCAAGCCTAAATCTCAAGTGCTTTCATGGGGCGCACAACCATTGAGTTAATCCTTCATTCAAACCTTGTAAGCTGGGCCTCATATGACAAACCGCCGTTTTAACGTTGACAAGTTACGGGTCTTCATAAGATTGAATGGCAAGAGTTTGGCGGGTCATTCCAGGATTACCTAGGCGAAGTGTCAGACATTACAAGGCAGGATAACCCAATTTTTTTGGTGAATACACCTGGCGTTCCAAGCCAATCAAGAGGGTAGTACCGCTATGTTCATTGAAGAGGAAGCTCCCAAATGATATATAATGAGCCCTAAAGGCCCTATGTTTGAACTACGCATTGCGTCAAGTTCTCTTTGGTAGCCTTGAACTTGGATACTCACAATTATGCTCAATGAGAGAGAAGCCACGAAGTGACATATAATAAACCCTCAAGGTAGGATACCTATGTTTGAACTGTGTAGTGCAACAAGTTCTCTTTGGTAACCTTGAACTTGGGTAACCACAGTTGTGCTCAGTGAGCAAGAAGGACTTAAGTGACATATAATGAACCCTCAAGGTAGGATACGAGATACCTATGTTTGAACTACACAATGCATCAAGTTCTCTTTGGTAACCTTGAGCTTGGGTAATCACAGTTGTGCTCAGTGAGCCGGAAGCCCCCAAGTGACCTTATGAGTTGATGATAAAGACTCGGATACTCAGAAATGAAACAACTTAGGCTCTGAATTATCAGGGATGCCGGCTTTATTATTCAAATCATAATATATACATAGATAAATATATGTACAATACGAGAGCCAGTGACTCAAGTGTAATACGGCTGAAGATGAGCAATGTTCCAGGGCCGACGGGTCTCCTCCTCCGACATGCTTGAGTCCTTGTGGTCTCGAACATCAATGAGGTAGTATGACCCGTTGTTCAAATTCCTGCTAACCACAAAAGGTCCTTCCCAAGCTGGGGATAATTTGTGCATATCTGTATGATCCTGGATGAGCCGGAGTACCAAGTCACCTTCTTGAAAGGTCCGGGTTTTAACCCGGTGACTTTGACATCGACGCAAATCTTGATGGTAAATCGCTGAACAAGCCGCCGCATGGCCACGTTCCTCATCCAAAAGTTCAAGATCATTCTGACGTTCTATTTCATTATCAGCTTCAACATAAGCCGCCACACGAGGCGAGTCATCACGGATGTCACTGGGTAGAACTGCCTCTTCTCTGTAAACCATGAAGAAGGGTATATAACCCATGGATATGTTGGGTGTAGTATTGATACTCCAAAGCACTGAGGGTAACTCCTCAACCCAACAACCTGGAGTCTTCTGCAAAGGGACCATAAGCTGAGGCTTTATGCCTCTCAAGATCTCCTAATTGGCCCTTTTGGCTTGATCATTGGATCGGGGTGATCCCCTGATGAAACGTCAAGGAGAATACACTCCCGTTGGTAGAACTCTTTCATAGCACCCTTAGATAGATTAGTACCATTATCAGTTATGATGCTATGAGGCTAAGCAACACGAAAAATCACCTTTTAAATGAATTGAACCGCCGTTGCCGCATCACACTTGCTAATCGGCTCTGCATCGGTGTAACTCGCCATTGACGATGGTCATTGACTTAGACCTCTGGGTTATTTGCCTGGCCAAACCTTCATCTTCAGGTAATTCCCCTTGGATCAGATAAGCCAAATATGGAATTGTCCAGTCAGGAATAGCATGAAGAGCCGCCACCAACTACACCTCCGGGTTAGGGATTGCAATATCCTCCTCTGATGGTAGCTTGACCGAAGGGTTACTTAGCACATCAAGGAAAACAATTGGCGGCGCCAGTTTACGCTGAGACCCCAGCCGGCTTAAGGCATCAGCTGCCTCATTCTTTCTACGATCAACATGTTCCACTTGATAACCTTTGAAATGACCAACAATAGTGTCAACCGCCTGGCGATAAGCCTCCATGAGAGGGTCTTTAGAATCCCAAGTTCCTGAGACCCGCTGAGCCACCAAATCTGAGTCACCAAAGCACCTTACCCGGCTTAAGTTCATCTCTTTAGCCGCCCGAAGGCCATGGAGAAGAGCCTCATACTCAGCTGCATTATTAGTACAAGGGAACATTAAACATAACACATAACAAAACTTTTCACCTCATGGGGAAGTCAAGATAACTCCAGCCACCGAGCCCTCCAGCTGCCTGGATCCATCAAAATGAATAGGCCAATATGTGTTATCAGGTTTCTCCTCAGGCATCTGCAACTCTGTCCAATCAATGATGAAATCCACAAGTTCTTGAGACTTGATGGCTGTCTGATGCATATATTTCAAACCGTGGGGTCCAAGCTCAATGGCCCACTTGGCCACCTGACCCGTTGCTTCTTTGTTTTGAATAATATCCCCTAGAGGGGCAGAACTAACCACAGTGATGGGATGACCAAGGAAATACTGCTTCAATTTATGACTAGCCATGAACACCCCATAGACCAGCTTCTGCCAATGTGGGTACCTTTGATTTGATTCAATTAATACCTCACTGAAATAGTAAGCCGGCCTTTGAACCGGATATTCCTTGCCTGATTCCTTCCTTTCCACAACAACCGCTACACTGATGGCTCTGCTGTTTGTAGCCACATATAAAAGCAAGGGCTCCTTATCAACATGAGTTGCAAGAACCGGCAGCTCAGCCAATTGCTTCTTAAGCGCCTCAAATGCCTGATTGGCAGCATCACTCTAGACAAAGTGATCAGCTCTCTTCATCATCTGATATAAAGGAATAACTTTTCTCCCAGGCGGCTTATAAACCGGCTTAAGGCCGCAATACGACCCACCAAACGCTGAACATCATTGATGCACGTTGGTTTAGCCAAAGAAGTGATAGCCTTGATTTTCAATACCTCTCTCAGAGACCTAAAAGCCCAAGAGCTTGCCCGCCAGCACACCGAAGACACATTTGGTTGGGTTAAGCATCATTTTGTAGACCCGAAGGTTATCAAAGGTCTCTTTTAAATCATCTAACAAGGTTTCCTTCTTCCTGGATTTCACAACTATATCATCCACATAAGCATGAACATTGCGTTCGATCTGGCTGTGGAGGCAATTCTGAACACAATGTTGACAAGTCGTCTGGGCACTCTTAATCCCAAAAGGTAGAGATACATAACAGAAGTCTCCAAAGGGAGTGATGAAAGATGTCTTCTCCTGGTCCTTAACTACCATCTTGATATGATGATAACCAGAATAAGCATCAAGAAAACTCAAACGCTCACAACCCGCTATAGCATCATTGATTTGATCAATATGAGGGAGAGCAAAAGGATCAGCTGGACAAGATTTATTGAGGTCTGTGTAATCCACACACATACGCCAAGTGCCATTTTTCTTAAGCACCAGCACCAGATTAGCCAACCACTCTGGATGAAACACCTCAACAATGAACCCAGCCACCAAGAGCCGAGCCACCTCTTCTCCAATGGCCTTGCGCCACTTCATTAAAACAACGAAGGAATTGTCTGACTGGCTTAAACTTTGGATCAATATTAAGAGTGTGCTCAGAGAGTTCCCTCGGTACACCTGGCATGTCTGAAGGTTTCCATGCAAAGATGTCCCGGTTCTCACGGATGAACTTGATGAGCATGTTTTCCTATTTCGGATCCATGTTGGCACTGATAGTGAACTATTGGGATGAATCGTCATGGACGCAATCGACCTATTTGGTATCATCTGCCGACTTAAACTTCAACAAAGGGTCATGCTCTATGGTAGGTTTCTTCAAGGGGGTCATATCCGTCGGGTCAACATTATCTTTGTAGAACTTCAACTCCTCTGTTGCACAAACAACCTCATCATAGGCAGCATTGCCTTCTTCACATTCCAGAGCTATCCTTCTGTTACCATGTACCATGATGGTACCTTGTGACCCGGCATTTTAAGCCGAAGATAAATATAAAAAGGCCGTGCCATAAACTTGGCATAAGCCGGCTGTCCAAACAAGGCGTGATAAGGGCTCTTGATCTTCACCACCTCAAACATCAATTTTTCAGTCCTATAATCATGCTCGATACCAAAAGCACCTCTAACTCTATCTTACCCATTGGATATGATAACTTACCAGGCACCACACCGTGAAAGACCATAGAGGACGGCTTAAGGTCTTTGTCAGTCAAATTCATACGGCGGAAAGTATCATAATAAAGGATATTGATACTGCTGCTTCCATCCATAAGCACCTTCGTGAACTTGTAACCTCCAACCTGAGGAGCAACTACCAAAGCCAACTGACCCAGATTGTCAACTAGGGATCCCATCTTGACTTTATTTAGGTGCCTAGACTTTTCGAGGCTCGGGCGGGTGATCCTCACGGCTCCAGACAATGGGATGCTCTGACCATCGTAAGTATCGAGGGGTCGCCGGTTCAACCGTGCTCACCGCTCATTTATGAATCTTCTGATCTCGCTTGCACAAGCTCGTGGTAAAAACATGATACTGCCCACTATTCAGCTGCTTTGGATTACTCTGATATCCGGATTACTGCTGCTGCTGATTACCCTAATTGTGATGTTGATTATAACCGCCTTGATTGCCTTGGCCTTGAAATCCAGAATGTGAGCCACCTCCTCCAAAACCAGGCCCATGAGGGCCGGGTCTTGACCCGCCATGCGGGCCATGATTGTCCTGGTTAAAGCCGGAACTTTTATACTCCTTCATGATGAAACAGTCTTTCCACAGACGAGTAGCCGGTTTTTCTTGAGTACCGTGCTTCGGGCAAGGCTGATTCATTACCGCCTCAAGGTTGAATCTTGGCCTGCCAATTTGGGGCATGGGGAATCTCCCCTTGCAACGCTGATTGTTATTTTGCGTACTGGTATTAGCCACAAAATCTGAACCACCATCAGCTTGCTTACGCTTACCATTATTTCCTTGATTTTGACCTGCCGTGCTGGGTTGTTGACCTTTTCCATGACCATTTTTCTTCCCCTTGCCGGCCTTCTCCTCATCAGACTCAGGGTCTTTAGTGCTATAAGAGTCGAATTACTTGACGAGAGCAGCCATGAGCTCCCCCATGTCATTGCAATGACGCTTAAGCCGACCTAATTTCTGCTTGACGGGGATAAATAGACAATTCTTTTTTAAAATCAGGATAGCAGAACCAGCGTTGATGCTATTCGATGAGTGAATAATGGTCGAGACCCGGCGGACCCAGTGGCTGGTTGATTCGTCCTCGCGCTGGATACAAGTGTATAGGTCGATAATTGACAAAGGTTGTTTACACGTGTCTATGAAATTTTGAATAAAACACGTCCTCAATTCAGCCCATGTTCCGATTGAATTAGGTGGCAATCCCTTCAGCCAAGTATGATCCAGTCCATCCAACATCATGGTGAAATATTTGGCACACACAACGTCATTTACATCTAGCATCTCCATGGCCAGCTCATAGCTCTCAATCCAAGCCTCCGGAGGTTGATCAGCTACATAATTGGGCACCTTGCGAGGGCCCTTAAAATCCTTAGGCAGAGGCTCATTATGCAAAGCCAGCACAAGGCATGGTACACCCACAGATCTAGAAATCATCCCAGCCCCCATAGGCATTGATTGACTATGCTGAGGTTAAGGTTGAAGTTGAGGTTGAGGTTGAAGTTGCTGATGAGCCGCCAACTGAGCCGCTAGCTCCGCCTCCTAACGTGCCCTGGCTTGATCTACCAAAGCCCGAGCATGGTTATCAACACGCGGTGGGTCATGCCCACGGGGTTGATTATGGTGCCGCTCACTGCTTGAAACCACTGGCGACGCAATACGCCGTCTGTAACTCCGACTAGGGCGTGGCGTTGAATGAATCCGCTCGTGGCTGTATGAATAGGTCGCCTGTTGAGCTACCACCGTCTGAAGAAATTCCAGTCCCTTCCGGGCTTCCACCGCTGGTAGTGATTCACCTTGTACTGGAACAGCCGCCAGCCATGATGCTGCAGTAATCATGTTGTCCAAAGGATTAGAAAAATGACCCGACAGTGTCGATATTTGCTGAGGCGGGGTTATGTTCTGATGAGGTGGAACCGCAATTTGTGGTTGAGCCGTCGCCCCAACCACGGGTGCCTCGACAACCCGGGTTAACTCGAGCGGGTTACCCGTTCCTGCCCCAGGGGTATTGAAGAGATTCCTTGCATCCAACTCCATAGGTAGATGACTATGGTGCCTCCTGCGAAGAACTACATTTGAGGCAGTCTGATCCAAGCTTAACCAGAAAGCTTTAGCTTGAATCCATTGTGATTCCATGTCTAGGGCAGCTTGCTCCGTCGCCATCCCAACGTTCTCAGTGTTAAGCTCCTCCTTGGCCTGAGCGATCTCATCTCATAATTTCATGACATCCAACTAATGTTGTGCTTGGGTCACCGGGGTTACCTTCAAAGCCAACAACATTGCCAAAGCATCCAAGAGCTCAGATAGTACTTGAACCGGCGGGCGCGCAGGCCCCTCGCCCCGGTGGTCGCAGCAACCGTTGAACCGGAAGTCATAGCCACCGCAGTTGATGGATTCAGCCCTCGTTGCATGCTAGCCATGAAATCGCAACTCTGTTCGGCGGCCCATAGGAATCTGGAATACTGTCACCATCATAACAACCCCCAAGCCCGCCGTCATGCAGTTGATACATTGAACCGGTCTCTCTGGTTGAAGATTCATCACCAGAGTAAATGATCGTCTCTCCATCAGATGCTGATCCTTCCTCAAGATCCGCCCCATGAATAAAACCAACAAAAGCATACTTCATGGCGGCCTGAACCTTAGCGGGTCACGCGTGCTGAGCCGTCTCGATGATGTTGATGCAGGTGTTCGGCTCAGGCCCCGGTTCGCCGATCTTGCCGATGAAGATGTGGATTCCGCCAAAGGGGACTTGGTACCTGTATTCGGTTGAATCGGCCTTAGGGCCGCAGCCTGCATTGTCGATGTAGATCTTGATGTGGTGACTCTTGGTCAACTGGCCCATGGCGTATCCCTTGATCCCTGAGAAGCTGCCCTTCGAGAACTCGAAACCACCTTGCGCTGGCCCCATGGTGGGCGCCAACTGTCGTGGGATTGTCACGGCAGATGTCGTAGCAAAAGGACTTAGGTGTGGAGCCATCGTAGCTAGGTTAGCTTAAAGGGGTTGAACGGGACAAAGGACACAGAGAATTTTTTATCCTGGTTCGGCCCCTCTCAATGAGGTGAAGGCCTAATCCAGCTTATAATTGTATTATGGGGGTTACGATTGCTAGGGAGCGAATACGCTTGACCTAGATCTCGATTGTTTGTTACTTGAGTTAACCCGCCGCCGGGTCACCCCTTTATATACAGGCTGATGCCTGATGGCTTACAAAGTCCCGGCTGGTTCACACGAATGTGTCTGGGTCAGTTTCTATCTATCTTTCCTTACAGAACAAGTTAAACATATGGCGGTTCACACCCGCGGACTTCAAGTCATCCGCTTCAAGTCATCCGTCGGGTCTTGGGCCTTAACATGCCTCTTCATCTTTGAGCCGCCAGTGGCATGACCCGGCCCCTCCTGGGCGGGTCATACCCAGTAGTTATATCCCCAACAAGATGCATAGCTACGAGAAGGGGAGAGCATCTTTATACCCCTGAAGATCGCTAAGCGGAAGCATTTATCAACGCGGTTGATGTAGTCGTAGACCTTCACGATCCATCCCGATCAAGTACCGAACGTAAGGCACCTCCGCATTCAGCGCATGTTCATCTCAGTGGCGTCCTCGCCTTCTTGATCCAGCAAGAGGCACGAAATAGTAGATGAGTTGCGGCAGCACGACGGCGTGGTGATGGTGGCGGTGAGACTATTTCCACAGGGCTTCGCCAAGCACAATGGATTTAGAGCGGAGGAGGAACTATAGGATTAGCCTAGCTCTAATTAGTCAACTAGGACCAAATAGAACTAGAAGAACTAGAGGAGGCTTCAAAACTTGTGTTCTAGGGGCCAGCCCTCCTCCTCTATTTATATGTTGAGCCCGGGGGTTGAAACTTGGAGAAAGGGCCTCCCCAAAGTCGGATTGCACCTCAAAGAATAGTCCTTCTCGGACTCCAGGGCTAAATGTCATGGTTCCCAGCGTTTACGTAAACACCACGAACTCCAGCGTCTGGCCCAGGGGTAGACGCCAGGAACCCTGGAGTCTAGCCCCTGCCCTCCAAGAAAACCCTTTGTGCACTATGTTAAGGCCTCGTGGGACTTACCCCTTGGCCCAACCAAAGTGTCCTATATATCAATCTTTACCTCTGGACCATTCTGGAGCTCCTCGTTATGTTTCTGATCTCATCCGGTACTCCGAACAACATTCGCTCACCAACATACATAAATCATATAATACCATATCACCAATGAACGTTAAGCGTGCGGACCCTACGGGTTCGAGAATGACACATACATGACCGAGATGCTTCTCCGGTCAATGACCAATAGCGGGACCAAGATGCCCATATTGTTTCCTACATATTCTACGAAGATCTTTATCGGTTGAACCTTTATGACAACATACGCAGGTATGTTACTTGCCCGAGATTCGATCTTCGATATCTCCATACCTAGTTCAATCACGTTATCGACAAGTATCTTTACTTGTTCCATAATACATAATCTTGCAACTAACTCCTTAGTCACTTTACTTGCAAGCTTCTTGTGATGTTGTATTACCGAGAAGGCCCAGAGACACCTCTCCATCATACGCAGTGACAAATCCCAGTCTCGATACATTTCAACCCAACAGACACCTTTGGAGATACATGTAGAGCATCTCTATGATCACCTAGTTACGTTGTGACGTTTGATAGCACACAAGGCATTCCTACGGAGTCCGGGAGTTGCATGATCTCATGGTCGAAGAAATATGTATTTGACATTAAGAAAGCAATAGCAATAAACTGAACGATCGTATGCTATGCTAACGGTTGGGTCTTGATACGTCTCCGTCGTATCTATAATTTTTTATTGTTTCATGCCAATATTATACAAGTTTACATACTTTTGGCAACTTTCTATATGATTTATTTGGACTAACTTACTTACCAGTGCCCAGTGCCAGTTCTTGTTTTTTGCATGTTTTTTGTATCACAGAGTATACATATCCAACGAAGTCCAAATGCAATAAAATTTCACGGAGAATTATTTTGGAATATATGTGATTTTTGAGAGTTGCAATCACCACAAACGGAGGCCTGTGGTGGGCACAACCCACCACGGCGCACCAGAGGAGCCAGGCGTGGCGTGGTGGGTTGTGCCCACCTCGTACGTCGGTTGGACCTCTACTTCGGGCGCAAGGATGCTTATATCTGGAAAAAATCGTGTAAAAATCTCAGTGCAATCGGAGTTACGGATCTCCGGGAATATAAGAAACGATTTTCGGCCAGATCTGGGAACGCGAAACAGAAGAGGACAGAGAGACAGATCCAATCTCAGAGGGGCTCTCGCCCCTCCACAGCCATGGAGGCCATGGACCAGAGGGGGAACCCTCCTCCCACGTAGGGAGGAGGCCAATGAAGAAGAAGAAGGAGGGGCTCTCTCCCCCTCTCTCCCGGTGGTGCCGGAATGCTGCCGGGGCTAGGATCGTGACGACGATCTACATCAACAATCTTGCTACCGTCAACAACAACTCCCCCCCCTCTATGCAGCGGTATAACCTCTCTATTCCCGCTGTAATTATCTACTTAAACATGGTGCTCAACTCCATATATTATTTCCCAATGATATTTGGCTATCCTACAATGTTTGAGTAGATCTGTTTTGTCCTACAGGCTTATCGGTGAAATTGCTATGGTTTGTTTAATTTGCTTGTGGTTATGTTGCTGTCCTTTGGGGCCCATCATATGAGCACACATGTGGATCACACCATAGGGTTAGTTCTATGCTGATAGGACTATGTATTGGAGGGCAAGGGTGACAGCAGCTTCAGCCTGGCATAGAAATTGATGCATACGGGATTGAAGGGGGACCAATATGTCTTAAGGCTATGGTTGGGTTTTACCTTAATGAACGATAGTAGTTGCGGATGCTTGCTAGAGTTCCAATCATAAGTGCATAGAATTCCAAGTAAGGGACGATATGCTAGCAGTGGCCTCTCCCACATATAAACTTGCTATCAATCTAGTAACGTACACTAGAAAAAAAAGACACATCCGTGACATTTTGGGACGAACAAAACTTTTTTCTGTCATACTTATGACACTTCTATGACATTAATTGTGAAAAAAACCCGGTATCATCATAGATGTGGTGGGGTCCTACTTCTATGACAAAAATTCATGACAAAAAATGGGCTTTTCTTCCTGGGCGGGCCGGAGACGCAGCTGCATGACATTCTTTGGGCCGTCCATGACGGAAAAACCGTGGTAGAAGAGAGGGCGACGAAAATATCGGGGTGTTCCCGGTTGCGGTGGGTGGTCGGGGCCGAGCGATGCGTGTTTCTCTCGTACACGCACGCACGTGGGTGTGAGTCATTGGGCTCTAACTGAACCCGAGCGAGGCATTGGGCTCTAACTGAACCCGGGCGATTGCACTGCAGGCTACGCGTTACTGAACCCGAGCGATCGATCGATGGCTGTTAACTGAACCCGATCGAGTGATTCCTTCGCTACTGCTGCTAACTGAAGTTGATCGATGCTACCTCTACATCAACAGCGAGCGTTGCTGGGGGGTTTGGATGAACAGTCCCCGGTGGGGGTGGCTGAACATGACTCGGTGTTGTTGCCGCTGGATGAACATGACCCCGATCGATCGAGCCAGTTGGGGCTGGATGAACAGGAGCCCATGGAGGGCTGGATGAACAGGACCACCCCATGGAGTGCAGGATGAACATTAGACGGTGGAGGGCTGGATGAACAGTAGCTCGTGGAAGGGTGGTTGAACAGGAGCCCGTGGAGAGGGCTGGTTGAACAGTAGCCAGTGGAGTAGCGTGCGGTGGAGGCTGAACAGTCGCAGGTGGATGCTGGAGGATGTCGACGGTGGATGAACAGTAGCCCGTGGAGGCTGGAGGGGGTCGATGGTGGAGGTGAACAGTATCTTGTGGAGTCACGTTTTGCGGTACGCCACACCCCTCCCGATCAACAGGACCCCCATTTCGACCGTAGCGCTCCAACACAAGTCTGTTTTCTCCGTTTTGAAGTACGCCACACCCCTCGCGATCAACATGACCCCCGTTTCGACAGTAGGATGTCCGTTTCCTCCGTTTTGCGGTACGCCAGACCCCTCCCGATGAACAGGATACCGTTTCGAACATGGTCGGTCGAACACAAGGCCGTTTCCTCCGTTCTGCGGTACGCCAGGCCCCGTTTCCATTTGCTATTCCGTCCAAGCCCGCCCGATCAACACGACGACGCATTCCGTTCCGAACCAGCCGGTTGGCTCCCCATGAACATCACGACGACACTGTTTCTCCATTCCGACCCAGCCATGTACACGAGCCATGGCCGTACGTATGCGCGAGTAGGCGTTCGAGACCCCGCCCGTATGTACGTACATGGACGTATTTACTTTCTTGCACCCTGGCCGTTGTACGTACGTGTACATGCTACGTTCGTGCCTCTGCTACGACACGTGCGCGCCTCTACATCGACCAGTATGTACGTACACGTCCGCGACCAGAATGACAGTGCTACGTACGCTTCGACCAGGTGGGTCCCGACTGTTAGGCACTTCCTTGCGTGTGAAGATGTAGCTGGTGGGTCCCAGCAGTTAGGGGGGCGAATCATTTTTTTGCTCGGACGCACTTCCTTGCATGCCAAGATGTAGCTGGTGGGTCCCAGCAGTCCGGGGAAACGTTTTTTTTTTCGCGAAATACGGTGGCCCGTCCGATGGGTCCCCGATGTAAGGTGGAGGAATAATTATTTTGCACGTAATAAGGAGGCACTTCCTTATCAGGTGGGCCTCTCCACGTACAGTACTCTTCCAATGGAAGTCGTTCCTTGACCACGTTGACCACGCCACGCCGAGAGCACCAGGGCGGTGAACGACGGCGAGGCCTAGAAAGGGGACGACGTGGAGCCGGGGAAGACGCGTCAGTGGAAGCCCGCGCGGAAAGGAGTACGAGGGTTCACTGGTTCGGCTGCGGTGTGAGGCTGCCGTCGCCGTAGGGCCTGGCCAGCGGTGGGAATAGTAGGGGACGGTGAGGCCCCCGCGGCAGCACAGCCGGCCACGGGAGGCAGGAGCATGCGGCACGACCGGCGGAGCTTTGGGCTGGTGGAGCAAGAAGACCAGAGGTTGAAGAAGCACTACGGCCGTTGGATGGACAACGTATGGTCACTGGAGCTAAAATCGTTCATATTGACTAAGTTGACAAAGCACTCCGTCCCCGTCAACTTAATAGGCCCACAAGCCAGCCACCCACCAAGGTGGGTCCCAACTAGCAGGGGCAGTATTTATTTTTTTGTGCGTAATAAGGCTGCATTTCCGGTGGGTCCGAGCTGATAGCGGGGGGGCGGGGACGTTTTTTTTGTGAAATACGGTGGCCTGTCCGGTGGGTCCCAACAGTCACGGGGGAAACATTTTTTTCGCCAAATACGGTGGCCCATCCGGTGGGTCCCTCCTGTCGGGTGGAGGAATAATTATTTTCCGCGGAATAAGGAGGCACTTCCTTGCAGCTGCCGTGGACCCAGTTGTCAGATTCTCCACGTACAGTACTCTTCTGATGGAAGTCGTTCCTTGACCACGTTGACCAGGCCGCGCCGAGAGCACCAGGGCGGTGGACGACGGCGAGGCCTAGGAAGGGGACAACGCGGAGCCGGGGAAGACGCGGCAGATGATGCCCACACATAGAGGAGTATGAGGGTTCATTGGTTCGCTGTGGTGTGAGGCTACCATCGCCGCAGAATAACAGGGGGTGTCGGTGAGTAGAGGGATGGCCTGGCCAGCGGTGGGAGTAGTAGGGGGCGGTGAGGCCTCCATCGCATCGCAGCCGGCCATGGGAGGCAGGAGCACAAGGCACGACCAGTGCATGTTTAGGCGGCTGGAGCAAGAAGACCAGAGGTTGAACAAGCACTACGGCCGTTGGATGGACATCGTACGGTCACTTGAGCTAGGATCGTGCATATTGACTATGTTGACAAAGCCCTCCGTCCCCTTCAACTTAGTTGGCCCACAAGTCAGCCTGCCACTATACTGGGTCGCAGCTAGTAGGGGGAGTATTCATTTTTTGTGCGTAATAAGGAGGCACTTCCTTGCGTGCGAAGATATAGCTGGTGGGTCCAAGCTGTCAGCGGTGCTAACATTTTTTTCACGAAATACAGAGGACCTTTCGGTTGGTCCCAGATGTCAGGTCGAGGAATCATTATTTTGCGCGTAATAAGGAGGCATTTCCTTGCATGCGGCCGTGGACCCAGCTGTCAGCCTCTCCACGTACAGTCCACTTCAGATGCATCTCGGTCGTTGACCACGTTGACCAGGCCGCGCCGAGAGCACCAGGGTGGTGGACGACAGCGAGGCCTAGGAAGGGAACGACACGGAGGCAGGGAAGACTCGACAGTTGTTTCCCACATGGAGGGGAGTACGACTGTATGAGGGTTCACTGGTTCGTCTGCCATCGCCGGAGAATAATAGGAGGTGTGGGTGAGTAGAGGGATGGCTAGGCCAGCGATGGGAGTACGGTGGGGGCGGTGAGGCCTGTGCGGCAGCACAGCCGGCCGCGGGGAGGAGGGAGCAGACAGTCCCGCCGGCGCTTGTTTGAGCGGGTGGAGCAGGAAGAGCAGAGATTTAAGAAGCACAATAGCCGTTGGATGGACATCCAACAGTCACTGCTTGTGCGTCAACCTTTTTAGGAAAGCCTCAAATCTGTGAAAAGCATCATACAACCCATCTACCATTATTTCTAATAATTTACAGCCAATTTGCTAATTCTTAAGGTTTGTTTGGAGCCCATATTGTTTTTGTTAGCATTACAACCCATATTGTGGCCATGGTTAAAAAATTATACGAAATTTTGCATATTTCAATGCGGTCCGAACTGTTTTTAATCCCGAAATTTTGAGTCACATTCAAACTGATTTTAAAAATAAATGTATATCAATATAAAATCCAACAAATTGCCCACGCATAAAAATCAATGCAATTTAAAAATCTCGAAATGAAAAAAAGAAATTTGAAACTAATTGCCGGTTTGATGTGTTTTAAAAATGTACATCCCATTTCTCATTACTGATATGCCATTTTCTCGGCCAGCCGAATGAAGCTCTCCTCGTCTTGAAAGATTTGCAGCCAAACAGGCCCGACAAAGCGACTTACCTGGCAAATCACAAAAAAATGGGCTGTGGCCGTGGACTCAGCTGTCAGCCTCTCCACGTACAGTACTCTTCCGATGGAAGTCGGTCGTTGACCACATTGATCACGCCGCACCGAGAGCACCAAGGCGGTGGACGACGGTGAGGCCTAGGAAGGGGACGACGCGGAGCCGGGGAAGACGCGGCAGTGGATGCCCACGCGGAGAGGAGTACGAGGGTTCACTGGTTCGGCTGCGGTGTGAGGCTCCCATCGCCGCAGAATAACAGGGGGTGTGGGTGAGTGGAGGGATGGCCTGCCAGCGGTGGGAGTAGTATGGGGGCAGTGAGGCCTCCGCGGCAGCACAACCAGCCACGGGAGGCAGGAGCAGGCGTCACGACCGGCGCTGCTTTGGGCGACTAGAGCAAGAAGACCAGAGGTTGAAGAAGCACTAAGGCCATTGGATGGACATCGTACGGTGACTCGTACGGTCACTGGAGCTAGAATCATTCATATTGACTAAGTTGACAAAGCCCTCCGTCCCCGTCAACTTAGTAGGCCCACAAGTGAGCCTCCCACTGTGGTGGGTCCCAGCTGGCAGGGGGGTATTCATTTTTTTGTGCGCAATAAGGAGGCACTTCCTTGCGTGCGAAGATATAGTTGGTGGGTCCGACCTATCAGTGGAGGAAACATTTTTTTCGCGAAATACAGAGGCCCTTCCGGCGGGTCCCAGATGTCAGGAGGAGGAATCATTATTTTGCGCGTAATAAGGAGGCATTTCCTTATGTGCGACCGTGGACCCAGCTGTCAGCCTCTCCACGTACAGTCCACTTCCGATGGATGTCGTTCGTTGACCATGTTGACCACGCCGCGCCGAGAGCACTTGGGTGGTGAACGACGGCGAGGCTTACGAAGGGAACGGCACGGAGCCGGGGAAGACACGGTAGTGGCTGCCCACACGATGGAGAGTACGAGGGTTGACTGGTTCGGCTGCCATCGTCGGAAAATAACAGGAGGTGTGGGTGAGTAGAGGGATAGACAGGCTGGGGATGCGAGTATATGATGGGGCCGTGAGGCCTGCCCGGCAGCATAGCCGGCCACGGGAGGCGGGAGCAGGCCGTTCCAACAGCGCTGGTTTGGGCGGCTAGGGCAGGAAGATCAGAGACTGAAGAAGCACAATTGCCGTTAGATTGACATCTAACGATTTGACGCTGGTAGAGTCGATTGTTGACTAAGTTTCTTTTTTGATAAACCTTGTGCATGAACTTAGTAGGCCCACAAGTCAGCCTCCAAATCTGTGGCAGACAACATAGGGCCCATTTGCTATTTTTAATAATTTGCAGGCCATTTGCTAATTCTGAAGTAATTTATTACAACCCTTTTTCTGCCCAGGACCACGGTCAAAAAGTTCAACCTTATTTTGCATATTTCGGTGGAGTCCGAACTTTTGTACTCCTGAAACGATAAACATTTTTTTAAGAACTTATTGATTTGCCAAAAAAACGTTTTGTTTTTGTAAGCAAATAAGATATGGGACAATTGAATTGGTTTAAGGTGAAAGCAGTGGTAAAAAAATCAGCGCTGGGAGGGAAAACAACAACAAAAATAAGGATGTAAATATGAAAAGTGAATTTTATGTATTTTCAATATAATGATGCGTGTATATGAACTAGTAAAATTATAGGTAGAGATTAGAAAGCGGATGTAGGACATGCGTTTCAAGAGGAAAATAGAACTAGGCTGCGTGTTTGATTCAGTAAAAAAAGTGCTTGCGGATGTTGTAAGACAAATATAACTAACGCTGGCGGGCCATAGGCCAGTAGATACCTGCTGGATCTTTGTGCCCCGTTGTCGTCATGGGATGGGCCTGTTAAAAACAAAACCAAGCCTGGACAGTCTACAAACCAGTTGAAACTTGCTCAACCTAAAAAAACAATATAAGTGCTCAATAAACGAGAGAATTCTACAAGTACATACTGATAACTGGGATGCAGCAGGGATATTGTTTTTTCATCGTGATAATAAGAGTACGCACTTGTTTTGAGAAATTTGGAGAACTGGGAATTTGAACGGCAGGTGCTTATGCTACCCAACAAATAAAAATCAGGTGCCTGAAAATTCGTTTCGAAACAAATGATTCAGTTTTATATCCACGTCGACCCATGGCATGATGGTTGGAAGCAAATGCCAAGTTCATACCAAAAGATCGTTAACAACAATACCAACTTGCGAACGACAAGGTAGTACAAGTACCAATACCAAACTAACTTATAATATTTTTACTCCTGTCCCTAGTGTTTCTGGTAGAAAATCTTGCAGAGGACCAGCTCCCGCTCCTTCTCTTGCTTAACGTCCCCGAGGTGGTACTGGTGCATCACCCAGTTGGTCCTCTGCTGGTCGAAGTTCTTGTTAGTGTGCAGCATCAAAACCTTTTTGCTGCCCGTCTGTCGGCCGTTGACCATCACCGACAAGGTATTGCCAGTGTTAAGCCACATCGCGTGCATGTCGCACTTGAAAGTGCAATCTTGCCTTTAATTATATTTTGATAAATGATGACAGCATGCATATATGGGACTAATCATGTTTATCAAGTATATCTCAGGATTATGTCTCAATGCGTGCGTGGATCATGAATACAGACAAATCTACATTGCTCAAGAACGGACATAAAAGATGATAGCTTCTAGCTTGATTTTCAGGTTGATTCTGAGTATAGGGATCCCGCACTATTAAGAGGGGATCAATGGATATTGTGAAAGACTTGCTCAAAACATACAAAGTATCCTCCCACACTGTCTCTACTCTATCCATACCAAGTATAATATTCTGTGCACCTAGAAGTATGAGTAACTAAACCTATGTGTCCAGTTATCTCCGGACGTCCGGCACTCTCCGGACGTCCAGACCTTCACAGCCTACCAGACGACCGGTATCTTCCGGACGTCTGGTCACTCAGCGTCTAACGGACGACCGACCTCTTCCGGATGTCCGGTATTCCTCAACAGAAACTATTCAGCGGTTTTCCGGTCTCCTCCGGATGACCGGTCCTTTAGCGCCTAACGGACGTCCTGCACACTCCGGACGTCCGGCACTTCTTCACAGAAAGAATTAGCGGATGTCCGGAATCTTCCGGACGTCCGGTCACCTGTACACACGGCAGTATACGTAGCCCCGTCTGGTGAACTGTCAGGCTCCGGACGTCCGGCCTCCGTCGGACGTCCGGTGCTACCTATGCCACCGGACGTCCGACACATGCTGTACGTTTTTTTGTACAACGGCCACCTCTCTCCTCTATGACTATATATAGTCCCTTCTTCCACAAGAGAGGTTGACCATTCACTTTGAGCTTACTCAAGAACACATTCGCACTCTCTCTCACCTTGATACACCAAATCTTAGATCCCAAAATGATTTGAAGACATTTGTGAGAAGTTGTCCAATCAAGTGATAGATCCACTCCCTCCTCTTCTTTGCACCAAAGGAATTTGTGATTTGAGCAAGTCTTGAGCTTTACTTCATTGTTCTTGTTACTCTTGGAGGTTGGAGACTCCTAGGCGGTAGGAGTCTTTCGGTGAGGAATCAAACTCTGTGATTACCCCCGGAAAAGTTTGTAAGGGTTTGGAGGCCACCTAAAGGCTTACCACTAGTGGTTGGGAATCTCCTTCGTGGTGATATCTCAAAGATAGAATAGGGTGAGCCATCGTGGTGTTGGTGTGCCTTCGTGGTAGCACCCACCTCTCTAAACGGTGACGTAGCTTCCCTCCAAGGAAGTGAACATCGGCATACATCCTCGTCTCTCGAAGTTTCGGTTATTTCTAACCTAAACTTTCTACTTGTGGTTACTTGTTATTTAAGTTATTACTTGTATCTCATTGTGTTACTTTACCTACCTAACCGTGTAGCTTGCTTAACTTGTTAAGCATCTTACTTGCAATTGTTAGGCTCACTTTCATATTTAGTACCATTGTCTAAAAATTGCTAAGTAACAATTAAAATTTAGAATTGTACCTATTCACCCCCCCTCTAGGTCCATCTCGATCCTTTCAATTGGTATCAGAGCCTCGTGCTCTATTCTTGTGGCTTAACCGCCCTAGAGCGAGATGAACCCCGATGGGACTCCCCTTGTTGTAGATCCAAAAGATCAGGTCTCGACTTCTTCGGGAGTCAAGACCTTCACCTCTGAGGATCTAGAACGGGCCCTTGCTAAGCAAAAGGAGGAGCATGATGCTTCTCTTGAGGCCTTGGTCAAAATAAGGTTAGCCGCACTAACCACAGATTCCATGATACCCCCTAGTCCGGGTGGTGTGGGTTCGAGGCAAACTGCGCCTATTCCTTCTCTTGATCAACAACCTCCTAATAGTGATCACTCTAATGTTCCATGGCTATATGCAAAACCTAAAGATGAAAAACCAAAGTATAAGCATGGGGGTGAACCTCCCGTGCTTGATAAAAAGGCTGACTTTTCTATGTGGAGAGTTGCTATGCAGGATCATCTTAGGTTCGCAAACGATGAGATGATGGCCATCTTGGAGGATGGGTACAACCCTGTTGATCCAAAGAACCTCACTCCAAGAGAAATATATGACAAGCATCTCAACGACACTGCAATCATGTTGTTAAGGAAAGGGATGAGTGAAAAGCAAAGGAGACCTTTCATACACATCACCAGTGCCAAGGATTTGTGGGATTGCATTGTGAGATCAAAAACCGGAACCTCCTCCCTCCGGCTTGCACAATATGAGATTGCCAAAGTTCAATTGCAAAACTTCTGTATGGAGAAAGGTGAAACCCCCAACCAGCTCAACGAGCGTCTGATGACGCTTACCTCTGACATAGAGTCCTGTGACTGTGACAAGACACAAGATGGATTCAACTTGACAAAGCGGTTTCTTGTGGACAAGTTGCTACATGCTCTTGCCCCGTATCACCATCAAATGGTGTGGGACATAAAGCAACACCATGGATTCAAAGAAATGACTCCAGATGACATCATATCCACCTTTCAACTATTTGAAGAATCCAAGGCAAATGCTACAAGACATCTTGCCATGCATGGAAATTCATCTTCCGGGACCAACTTAGCCTTGAAGGCTAAACAAGTGTGTGAAGAAGAAGAAAGTGAGGATGAAGATGATGAAAGTGATGAAAGTGACTCTGAAGAGGGACCCTCATATGAAGACATTGCTCTCTTTGTGAAGAAGTTCAGCGCAGGAAAATTCAAAGGGAGATTTCAAAAGAAGAAGGTCCGAAGTTGCTACAACTGTGACGAGACGGATCACTTCTCCAATGAGTGCCCATATGAGAAGAGAGAAGATAAGCCTAGATTCCCCAAGAACTTTGTAAAGAAGAAATTGCCAAACCCTGTGAACTCCAAGCTTAAGAAGAAAGATGGAAGGGCTATGATTGCCCAAGAAGAATCCGATCCCGATGATGTTGGAGGTGTTGCCGGTGTTGCTCAAGATTCTCAAAGCACCTTGAGACTAGTCAACAAAAGTGGTGAGGTTGTCACCTACAACTACATGAAAGACTACAAGGGCAACGCACACAAGTGTTTGATGGCCAACGCCATTGTTGAGGACCATGAGCAACAAACCTCTTCAGACAAAGTGAAGGTAACCTCTCGTTCGGAACCTCCTCTTTTCTCTCCACCTACTCTTAATGATGCGGAGGATAATCATGAGGATAATGATGAGAATGATCCTATGTATGCTAAACTAGAAAAATTCATGTGTTCCCTCAAAGGAAAGAAACTCACTATGTTTCGTATGCTTATGGAGATGGTGGGTAAGCACACCGTCACCATTAAGGAACTCGAAACCCTCGTCACCGAGGAAAAGGAAAAATACGAAATCCTTGAGCGGAAAGTCCTATATGAGGAAGCAAAAAATGATGAACTGTGCATAAAAATTGGTAGAAACCTTGATGAATATGTCAAGAAACTTGGTTCCTTGGAAAAGGATGAAAGCTCCTTCAAGGAGTTGACGAATGATAAGAGCAAACTTGTGAGGTCTCATGCTACTCTCTCTAAGGAGTGTGAGCTTCTATCTGTGTCTCTTAAGACTAAGGAAGAAGAGCTCACCCTTCTTACAAAGAGCTTTGAGACGCTCAAAGCTACTTATCTTGAAACTCTAGCCAAGGCTTACTCCTCTCCTGTTATAAATGTTGATGCCTGTACTACTAATGCAAGTTATGATCTAGCATCTATTTGTGAGGAAAATCGATTTCTAAAAGCACAGCTCAAGAAAGGACTCATGACTTGTGCTCAAGGACAACAGAACCTTAATGAAGTATTGAGTCGTCACAATGAAGTTTTCGCAAAGGAAGGGCTTGGGTACGACCCAAGCACAAGCAATACAAAAACCTCCACTCAAAAGTGCACCACTCCTCTCAAGGAGACGTTTGTACACGAAGGGCAGAGGAAGAAAGGAGAGAGTCAAGTCAACAAGATTATGAGTGGAAAGGCCACTAGGGACCAACCCACTCCCATCAAACCTAAGGGTTTCATGCCTCCATCCTATGTACTTCGTAAAACAAAGGATGGAGAGGTTTATGCAAAATTTGTTGGCCACCATAATGCATTTCGTTTCTATGCTATTTGGGTTCCTAAGACCCTTGTGACTAATGTGAGAGGTCCCATTGCAAAATGGGTGCCTCTAACCAAGTAATGAATTGTGTGTAGGTTGCCTTCTCCGGTGGAGTCAAATGGGTGATCGATAGTGGATGCACCAACCATATGACCGGAGACGGAAAATTGCTCTACGATTTTATGGAAGCCATCAAACCATTTATGAGCATCGTGTTCGGTGGAGGAACAAAAGGACAGGTACTTGGATTGGGTAAGGTGGCTATCACAAATGACATGTCACTTGCAAATGTCATGCTTGTTCAATCTCTAAAATATCATTTACTTTCCGTTCGTCAATTGGCTTCTGTTGGTTATGATACACTGTTTGGACTAACGGATGTGAAAGTCTTTAAGAGAGATACTCTTGAAGTGGCCTTTGTTGGAAAGTTGGATGGCAACCTTTACACGGTTGATTTCTCGAAAGAGAGTACCTTCCATGCAACTTGTCTAATGGCCAAAGCCGACAAGGGATGGCTATGGCATCGCCGGCTAGCCCATGTCGGCATGAGAAATCTTCAAGACCTCTTAAAGGGGAATCACATCCTTGGACTAACTAATATTTCTTTTGAGAAAGATCGTGTGTGTAGTGCATGCATAGCCGGGAAGCAACACCAATCAAAACACCCACCCAAGAATATTGTATCTACATCAAGGCCTTTGGAGCTCCTTCATGTGGATCTCTTTGGGCCTCCTTCATGGGATAGTCTTGGTGGGAAAAAGTATGGTCTTGTCATTGTTGATGATTACTCAAGATACACATGGGTGTTCTTCCTCAAATCCAAAGACGAGACGAAGTTCACCTTCATTGATTTTGCCAAACAAGCTCAACGCAAATTTGACAAAGAAATCTTGGCAATAAGAAGTGACAATGGCTCCGAGTTCAAAAATTACACCTTGGAAGAGTTTCTCAGTGACGAGGGGATTGAGCATCAATACTCCGCCCCCTACACTCCTCAACAAAATGGTGTGGCTGAAAGAAAGAACCGTACCCTTGTGGAGATGGCAAGGTCAATGTTGGATGAGTACAAGTCACCACATAGCTTTTGGGCTGAGGCCGTCAACACTGCATGTCATGCCTCAAATCGTCTTTTCCTCCGCAAAATCTTGGAAAAGACCCCATATGAGCTCCTAACCGGAAACAAACCAAATGTCAAGTACTTCCGTGTGTTCGGATGTAAGTGCTTCTTACTCAACAAGAAAGAACGATTAGGAAAATTTCAGTCCAAAACTATTGAGGGTATATTTGTTGGTTATGGATCAAACTCCCACGCCTATAGGGTCTACAACAAATCCAATGGATGTGTTGTAGAAACTTGTGACGTGGTGTTTGATGAATTTAATGGCTCTCATGGAGAGCAAGTTGATCTAAGTGATGCAGGTGATGAAGATTCCTCTCAAGATATCTTGAACATGGGTGTTGGTGCTCTTCTTCCAATGGAACAAGAACCTCATAATGATATGGAAAACGACGCACGACTTCCTATATATCCAACCATTACAACACCCACACCACCACAAGATCAAAATCCTCGACCAATGCCCAGAACTCAAGCACCTGATGATGATCAAGTCCTTCACCATGATCATCCTCAACCAGACCAAGAGCAAGAAAGTGCAATCAGGGATGATGAACCTCAACAAAGGCAACATGAAGAAGAAGATGATGAACCTCAACAAATGCAACATGAAGAAGAAGATCTTCCACCTCACATCAATGATCCATATGTTGAGGACGTGGATGATGGACATGAAGTTGAACCTCGTGAAACTCTCACCTCCATCATGCCTCGTGTGGCCGGACGTGTTGATGTTGACAAAATTCTCACTGGCATATCCGAAGGTAGGGTCACTCGTAAACAATTGACAAACTTTTGTGCTCACTTCTCGTTTGTGTCTAGTATTGAGCCAGTCAAGGTACAAGACGCATTAATGGACAACGATTGGCTCGTGGCAATGCAAGAAGAGTTGAACAGTTTTGAACGCAACCAAGTATGGTCTCTGGTGGAGAGACCAACTACAGAACACAATGTCATTGGAACAAAATGGATTTTCAAGAACAAGCAAGATGAGAATGGTGTCATCATCCGCAACAAGGCAAGGTTAGTGGCACAAGGGTACTCACAAGTCGAAGGTTTGGACTTTGGTGAGACCTTTGCTCCCGTTGCCCGTCTCGAATCTATTCGCATCTTACTTGCTTATGCTGCTTTCAATGGATTTACATTACATCAAATGGATGTGAAGAGTGCTTTCCTTAACGGTCCTCTACAAGAAGAAGTATATGTATCACAACCACCTGGTTCGTTGATCCCGATCACAAAAACTATGTGTACAAACTTCATAAGGCCTTGTATGGCCTTAAACAAGCACCTCGTGCTTGGTATGATCATCTTAAGAAGTTTCTACTCGATGATGGTTTTGTGAGAGGGGTGATCGATCCCACTCTTTTTACTAAGAGACACAAGGGTGATTTGATATTATGCCAAATCTATGTAGACGACATAATTTTTGGTTCTCCTAACATTCATTTATGCAAGAAGTTTGCAGCTTCAATGACCAAGAATTTTGAAATGTCGCTCAATGCGGATTTGAAATTCTTCCTCGGATTTCAAATTCAACAATTTCAAGAAGGAATCTTCTTGTCTCAAGCAAAATACCTCAAGGAAATCCTAGCAAAGTTTGGCACGTCTGATGCTAGTCCATGTAAGACACCCATGCCAACCACAATTGCCCTCACTGAAGACGCAAACGGTATTCCTTTTGACCCATCTATTTATCGCTCTATGATTGGTTCATTGCTTTACCTTTGTGCATTTAGACCAGACATCATGTTTAGCGTATGCATGTGTGCTAGATTTCAAGCTTCCCCTAGGGAAAGCCATCATAAAGCGGTTAAGCATATTCTTAGATACCTTGTTCACACCCCAAAGTTGGGTCTATGGTACACCAAGGATGCTAAGTTTGATCTTATTGGGTACACGGATGCTGATTGGGCTGGTGACAAAGTGGACCGCAAGTCTACCTCCGGTGCATGTCAATTTCTTGGACGCTCATTGGTAAGTTGGTCCTCCAAGAAACAAAATTGTATTGCCCTTTCCAGCTGTGAAGCAGAATACATTGCAGCTGCCAGTTGTGGAACTCAATTACTATGGATGAGGCAGACTTTGAAGGATTACGGGATCACCTATCGACATGTGCCTCTTCTATGTGATAATGAAAGTGCAATCAACATTGCTGAAAATCCCAAAGATCATCTTCGCACCAAGCACATTGACATTAGGTATCATTTCTTGAGAGATCATGTGGAAAAGGGTGACATCGATGTTGCCCACATTGGTACAGAAATGCAACTTGCAGACATCTTCACGAAGCCATTGGATGAAGCTAGGTTTTGTCGACTTAGGCGTGAACTTGGTATCTTGGAGCTTGACAATATTATGTGAAATCTAGTACCCATTCATGCATAAACTTAATATCTCGTCTTGATGTAGGCATATATTTAGGGGGAGACACTCAACTCATGAGTACTCTACTTCCTATACAATGCATAAAAAGAACAAACACTCTCAAAGCTTACCATATCATGTGGTGCTTTAATATGATGGAGTAGTGACTATGCACCCAAGTCAGCAGTCTTGAGGTCTCATATCACATATGCTCAAACATGGTGACATCAACCACCACTCGTTGAGTAACCATAGTAACCAAGCAAGTTATTTTATCGTCTCCGAGATTCATGCAAGCATCATCTCCCTACAAAATGCCCCAAGCCATCCATCATCTCTGACCCTCCGGTCGTCCGGTACTTTCCGGACGTCCGGTGTTTCGAATGCGTCCGGACGTCCGGTACGTTCCGGATGTCCGACAAAACCCTTCTGTCAATCCTATGCCGGACGTCCGGTACTGTCGGATATCCGCTAATTATACTAGGACCGGACGTCCAGAAACCGCCGGTCGTCCGGTATATCCCTGGCCCATATATAAGGCAGGCCGCGTGGGGAGGGGCAGTTTTACCCTAAAATCTTCATCCCCGTCCCTATCGCCTGGCCGCCGCCGCTGGACCTCATCGTCTGGCCGCCGTCGCCGCTGGAATCCTTTTTCTGGCCGCCGCCAGGAGGGGGCCCTCGTCTGTCCATAAGCCGGGCTGGTCGCCTGGTTCCCTCGCCGGCCTCTCTCCGTCTCGCATCTTCACTCCAAGGTTTCCCCCTCTTCTTCCCCTCCTCTCATCCCTCTGGTTTGCCCTCGATCTATGAGAGTAGTGTGGTGATTGTGGGTCCTTTTTTTCTTATTCTAGGTCGGAATGCCGAAGGTTAAACACTCCGCACGCAAGGAGGCCACCGGTGGGATTGCTCGCCCATCTCGTCGTGGTGGCTCCGATGACTCACAAGAAGATGCTCGCACTATGAAGCGTGTCGCTCCGCCTCGCAGCCCCACAAGCGACTCCTCATCGGAGGAATCAGATTTTGAGGATGAACTCGCAGCTATGGAGAGGGAGGACCTTGGCTCTTCCCACACTGCTGCACCCAAGCCCGGGACTCGGCGACCCACGTTTAAGCCACCTCCTCCACCAGTTCAGCCTCAAGGTGATGCTCGTCACATCTCCCTTGAGCCTCCTCTCTCTCACGGTCGAAAGGTTAAGCGATTCAACACCATTCCCATCGCATCATATCTTACTCTTCGCCGTGATGTAGACCAATTTACGGTTTTGAGCGACTCCACGGATGATCGTTTTCGCACCAATGTCCAGGCAGACATTTTCACCACTGTCATTTTACCTAAAGGTCTGTCCTTACATTTGTGCATTGATCTTGAGCACATTCGTTCTCATCCGGAGAAGTATCCGGGAGCCATTGAACTCATTGAGACTTCGGGTCTCGCTGCTCCTTTTTCCTTTCAGCATGATTTTAATAATGCTGCGATCCATCAATTTTATGCCACATGTCATTTTCACCCCAACAACACTGTCACTTGGATGACCTCCGACACAGTGCTTACAGCCTCATACTCTCAATTTGTGGCTGCTCTGGGCTTTCCTGATAATGGGTTCAAAATACACAAAGATGATCCCCGCCATAAGCCCAAAGGCATAAATGTTTGCATGGATCTCCTCAAACCCATCGCTGAAATGACTAAGGAGGAGAAAGAAAGAGATCTAAACCAAGTGTCAATTTGGCGCTCTCCCTTTTACATCATTTTTCAGTGTGTCATTCGCACCGTCTATCCTAAAATGGGAGACAAAGGGTCGTGCAATAGCTATTGCATTGACCTAATGCATCGTCTCTACACGGCACCTAAAGGAAAGATAAATGTTCCGCACTTTCTGTGGCATGAGATCCGTCTCGCTTCCTTCCAATTCAAGCGAGCCTTTCCTCATGCCCCCTATCTTCAGGCCTTTATTGAGAGTGCGGCTCCCTTTCCTATTGTCCGCACTCATTTACATGAGCAGTGGGTCATTCCATCCCACATGGCAGATGACTGGGTGAGGCCCTCCTCCTCCACTCATCCTCGTCGAACTGCTGCTCATTTTCCTCCCACTACTCATTCCGGGTCTTCATCCCTTGGACGCATTGCTCGCTTCTTGGGAAAGCTCACTCTGCCATGATGAAGGCCATCACCTTTCAGTGTTCCCAGAACCACGATGTAGTCACTCGCATGGTTACTTCCAAGAATGCTCTGAAGGCTTGTCTGAGAGAATCCGGAGTATACGATGTGAGTGATGATGAACGACTTTCGGATGTTCCGCCTTCTGACTTTGGCTTCCCCTCGGGTCCTGAGTGGTCTGAATTTCTTGAGGAGGCTGGTGGCAATGGTACTCACGATGATGATGATGATGCTTTCTGATGGTCTGACACCTTTTGGGTAGTAGCTGCCAAAGGGGGAGTAGGCATTTCACTAAGAACTTATCTATTTATGTAATGATGTGAGTTTTGTATCAAACCTATGATGTGAACCTGTTATGATGAACTCTGTGTTGAAACCTTATCTATTATGTGATGCACCTATATATCTATGGAACTATTGTGTATGATATCTATGATATCTCGTGTGTAAGTTTCCTATGAAATCTGTGAAAGAGATTGTCATGATATCATATTGAGGGGGAGCTCCTCTCCTCTTGTTTATTATTGTTCATGCACCTATTGAGGGGGAGCTCTATAACATCATTTCGATATTTGAAAACCTTTAATACAATTTTTGAGAAATGCATGCATGTTGTCATCAACTACCAAAAAGGGGGAGATTGAAAGTGCAATCTTGCCTTTAATTATATTTTGATAAATGATGACAACATGCATATATGGGACTAATCATGTTTATCAAGTATATCTCAGGATTATGTCTCAATGCGTGCGTGGATCATGAATACAGACAAATCTACATTGCTCAAGAACGGACATAAAAGATGATAGCTTCTAGCTTTTTCAGGTTGATTCTGAGTATAGGGATCCCGCACTATTAATTGGGGATCAATGGATATTGTGAAAGACTTGCTCAAAACATACAAAGTATCCTCCCACACTGTCTCTACTCTATCCATACCAAGTATAATATTCTGTGCACCTAGAAGTATGAGTAACTAAACCTATGTGTCCAGTTATCTCCGAACGTCCGGCACTCTCCGGACGTCCGGACCTTCACAGCCTACCGGACGACCGGTATCTTCCGGACGTCCGGTCACTCAGCGTCTAACGGACGACCGACCTCTTCTGGATGTCCGGTATTCCTCAACAGAAACTATTCAGCGGTTTTCCGGTCTCCTCCGGACGACCGGTCCTTCAGCGCCTAACGGACGTCCGGCACACTCCGGACGTCCGGCACTTCTTCACAGATAGAATTAGCGGATGTCCGGAATCTTCCGGACGTCCGGTCACCTGTACACACGGCAGTATACGTAGCCCCGTCTGGTGAACTGTCAAGCTCCGGACGTCCGGCCTCCGTCGGACGTCCGGTGCTACCTATGCCACCGGACGTCCGGTAATGACCGGACGTCCGACACATGCTGTACGTTTTTCTGTACAACGGTCACCACTCTCCTCTATGACTATATATAGTCCCTTCTTCCACAAGACAGGTTGACCATTCACTTTGAGCTTACTCAAGAACACATTCGCACTCTCTCTCACCTTGATACACCAAATCTTAGATCCCAAAAGGATTTGAAGACATTTGTGAGAAGTTGTCCAATCAAGTGATAGATCCACTCCCTCCTCTTCTTTGCACCAAAGGAATTTGTGATTTGAGCAAGTCTTGAGCTTTACTTCATTGTTCTTGTTACTCTTGGAGGTTGGAGACTCCTAGGCGGTAGGAGTCTTTCGGTGAGGAATCAAACTCTGTGATTACCCCCGAAAAAGTTTGTAAGGGTTTGGAGGCCACCTAAAGGCTTACCACTAGTGGTTGGGAATCGCCTTCGTGGTGATATCTCAAAGAGAGAATAGGGTGAGCCTTCGTGGCGTTGGTGTGCCTTCGTGGTAGCACCCACCTCTCTAAATGGTGACGTAGCTTCCCTCCAAGGAAGTGAACATCGGCATACATCCTCGTCTCTCGAAGTTTCGGTTATTCCTAACCTAAACTTTCTACTTGTGGTTACTTGTTATTTAAGCTATTACTTGTATCTCATTGTGTTACTTTACCTACCTAACTGTGTAGCTTGCTTAACTTGTTAAGCATCTTACTTGCAATTGTTAGGCTCACTTTCATATTTAGTACCATTGCCTAAAAATTGCTAAGTAACAATTAAAATTTAGAATTGTACCTATTCACCCCCCCTCTAGGTCCATCTCGATCCTTTCAGCACTCCGACTGTATCTTGCCACACGTCCACGTGCCCCTTTTGAACGCCCTGGAATTGCGCTGGAAGAAATGCTTGCTTAGGCCACTCAGTGTGATACCTGTAGTATTGTCGAATACTTGTTTTAGTGTACGTAGTTGGCATTTTCATAACATCTTTGGCATGTTGCAGTCACTTGTTTCACTTTTTATTAACTATCAAATTGTAATTGCTTCACCAGGTCTGCGTCTAAAAATAAAAATAGAGCTATAAACAAAGGAATATGTTTGTGCAAGTAGACGGCCGATCGGTGTCTTACCTGAAAGTTTCTCAGGATGGGTGTAGCATATGCCGTGCTCACTGTCGATGGTTGGTATGAACAAATCGAGGAGAGGGTGAGATCTCGCACTGTCAGCACTCACTTTGGCCTCAAGGTGCTCGATCAGCTCCTGATCTGTGGGATTGAACTAGACGCCAGCCGGCATCACTGTCCAATCCTTCTTTGACTTGCATGGGTTAATTCCAGTTATATGGTACTCAATGTATGATCAATCGACTGTTTTAAGTGAATGTTGAAAGATTTCGACAGATAAGTGGTACTCCAAATCTGAAGTCCAGAATACCCGAACAGGCTGCCGGGATTCTTGTGTCACCTCATGCGCAGCGTGTTGTCACGTCAATTCAATGTGTGGACATGATGAATAATTTGGCCGACGTATACTAGTACTGCTACTGTACTACTTACTAGTTGTATTTAGTGTCACATTTTAACCATAGGTTTAACTAACAAGTACGCACTTGAAGCCTAAGTGATATATATATATATATATATATATATATATATATATATATAGAGAGAGAGAGAGAGAGAGAGAGAGAGAGAGAGAAAGTCTATTAGTGGCCCTGGGTGAAGAATAAGTAATTCTTCACCCGGGTCGATCGACCGAGCGATGGGTCAAGTTTAACTAAACGTCACCCAATGTAATTTTACTTCGATGGAAACGTTAGCTGGTCGCCCACTCCCCCAAATGTCAAAAGGAAAAAAAACTAGCCCACTCCTCCAGTCCGTTCCTATCTCCCTCCGGCCCCTCACATCTCGTCATTGCGGCGGCGGCGGCAGCGACGGCGCCGGAGGGACGACCCGGCGGCGAGGACTACCTCCCTCGCGCGTGGAGTACTTCCCTATCCTCTCTCATGCGGTAGCGACTCGGAGGCGCCATGGGCGGTGCAAGATCTGGGCGAGCTCGGCAAGACAACGGCGTTCTCCGGCGTCCCTCTCCATCGTTGACGGTATTATCACCAGTAAGACCCCCTCCTCATCTCGTCCCCTATCCCCCTCCATGAACTTCTAAATTTCTGAGGTTAGGTTATTGGTTTTTGGGAGCGATGCTATGAAATAGGAAGAAGACCAAGAAAGGAAAGGAAAGGAAAGGAAAATGAGAAGCTCGGGTGATGGAGGTAATGCTGGAGAAGGGCTCCTGGAGGTGGGATAAATTCTAGGATGAGGTGGAGATCATAGCGGAGGATATGAAGGCTGTGTGGATAGAAGAAGAGGAGGAGGAGATCGAGGATGCGGAGAAAAAGGACAACAACAGAGTATCAGACTTCGATCTAGCTGAGATCAACTTTTGTTTTCACGGGACACGTGAATCCTCTCTCTGATTTGGTTTTGTCTAAATTTCATGAATTTTCATCTTGAAGTAAAAAATGATGGTTCTGACTTGATTGAATGTTAGTAGTGATGTACATAAAGAATCAGCCTGTACCTAGCTGACAGTGCTAATTCTCTATAAATTTATGTTAATCAAAATCTGCACATACATATGAGCAATATTTCTTCAATTAATGAATATTCACCTTACGATGATTTTTGTTTTATGCTATTCTTAAGATAAGATTTGTATCGGTGAGGCTAGCATTAAGTTTTGTGAATTTATGAGGCAAACCAATAATTGAAATTCTGCCAAGAAATCTAGGAGCAGAAGAAGATGTATGTTTTAGGTGTACGTGAATCTTTAAGTCGTTCCTTTCTAGGATAATTTCTAAGACTGTTTTCCTTTTACCCCAAAGGTTTTCAAGAATTGTGTGCCTGCGGCCGGCTCGACGGGTGGATCCAGCAAGCGCCGTCCGGTCTCGGCACTGCTGCAGGTGGTTACATCGTGGGCGGAGCACACCAGTGGGCCTCAACATCAGGGTACGGTGGCAAGCTAAATCCTGAGTCCTGCTAGGCTTTTTTTTGTTCAGATTTTGTTACTGTTTTCCATTCGTGGTTATGTGGCGAGCAAACCTAGCATTTGCAGTTGTTTGTTTCAGAAATTCATGTCCTGACATCAAATTTCGATACGTAAGGTAAATCCTGCCAACAAATCTATGTTATGGGCTTACTAGTTCTCTTCATATCTCTATGCTGATTTTTTGTGCAATTTAGATGAATACTTTCTATTTTATTCAGGGATACGTTCAGCATGCTTGTGAGGTACACATTTTTCAGGTCCAATTATAAGTGTTTGCTTGATTTTTCGCTCAAATTTCATGTTCTAATGATGCTCCTTCACTTCAATATAGCGCTGGCATGTAGGATGACTATTTATCCAAATTATCATGTACATTTTTTTTAAAAAAATTGTCTCTTCTTCTGCATGTCTCCAAGGCATAATTTCTGATCTATCATGAGATAATGATTATTTCTTCTTCTTTCTTATCATGCGGCTAGTTGCTATGAAAATTTAACAAATACATCAGCCTTTTGTCATTGAAACAAAATCATATCTGCCAAGTTTCTACATTCCATCCAAGCTTGCAGATTTACCATCTAAGTTGGCACATTATTGAAACAAATCGTAACCATGGATTCTATATGGAAGATCGACATATCATTTTGACATTAGATTCATGTATACTGTAAGGAATTGATTTTGTTGAGGTTCAACCCATTTTCCTATCTTGCAAAGCTGTCCATTCAAGTGTGATCAATTTCTACTATGTGACTTAGTACATTTGTAACACTAGCATAGTGCCATTGACATGCTTTTATTTTTCATCCGTTTAATAATGATTCATCCACATGGTTGTATGCATGCCTTTGCATACAATACTTATCTAGTCTGCTATTGATCATTTGCATTTTTCATCCCGGCAGTATGCTGATAGCTTATCCAGTCTGCTATTGATCATTATCATTTTTCACCCTGGCAGTATGCCGGCTATAATCGAGTCAATACTTCCAAAATGTTGGTTCACAGTTATTTGTCTATGTGGGAAGCACATGGCTGGCTTCGGTGGGTGGCATGGCATTACCATTCTGAATTGTAGTTGGTCTTAAAATTTCAAACTATGCCATGGAATAGAAAAGATATAACTTTCCTTCATATTGTTGATTCTTCTTAGTCTTCCTTTTGTGACGTTTGGTAGTAATCTTCCAGTTCCTATATGTAATTCGATTTTCTTAGGAATACTCTCCATTTTCTTAGGAACATGACGTCGTTGCGATGCCTCCAGATGCACCAGCAACAGAACATGAAGAATGTCGATGGCGAGGTGATAGACATCTGGCAGATTGCGGACAGAGGCCACGGAAGGTGGCCGGAACCCCAACGTGGCCCTGAAATTAACCACCAATGGGCAGGCAGAGAGGAGGTGACTCGCTGACTGCAACGGGGCATGGCGGAGTGGGCAACTATTCCACGCTCTAAAATTGAGGTTTAGAGCAGTAAAAAAGGTGATTTTGTTCCGGAATCATGCTTAACATTTCTTTAGGAAACAAGCACTAGCAGCCTGTTTTTCAAATGTGCCTCTTGTTGGTTCATGTAGACATGCCAATGAAGGCCTGATAAAGAATATAAAAAATACAGTATATTGGTTTAATTATTCTCTTGTGTAGAGCAAAATTAGCGAGTGAAGGAAATTTGATTTTGCTTCCAAATTCTTTCTGCGAGTTTATTCCAGGAATAATGTTTTGTTCCTATCCGAGGCAATGTATAGAGTTCCAGTTCTGTTTTTCTTGAGAGCTGACCCTGTAAATTCTAGCTCTGTTTTCTTAGTGCTGATATGTAAATTCTTCAATGTTTAAATAAAGTTCAGCCTCACAGGCCCTTAAACATAACACTACTCCCTAGATTAGAAGGTGGTGTTGTGTTTATATGATAACAATAAGGTTCTCTTAGGAATGCCATTCAAATAAAAATATTTTCTGTAATCTAGATGAAACTATAGAGTGAAAAGGAGAAAACAAAAATTGAATGCATCACTATCCCGTTGTTTCTCCAGGAGCAGAAAAGATCTTTTAAAGGAACTGAGTATCACGTGATGCAGCTCGTGCACATAGAGGTAGTTTTAAGCGCCATAACTTACTTAGCATGCGTGCGGGAAATTTACGTCACAACCTTTGTTTCTTATGGCAGCGCCATAACAGTTTCTCACAGAACGTAACTTAGTGCCACGCATAATGTAAGATTACCTCTCTCTCCCTTTTATACGGCTGAGGAATGGTTTCCTTCATCCCCATAGTAATCTTACCTCACTTGTTTTTATTTCTTACGTTTCAAAACTGGGATAGACTGGGGTGAGGAATAAGAATTCCTCACCCAGGGTGACGAATAGCGCGACCCTATATATATATATACTGCACATCATCTCCATCATCATTATCAGTACATCCTGCGCAGGTGAGTTAGGATGCACTTGATCCCAGAAAGGTATCTATCCTTCAAACCAGAGGAGTGCTTCAAACTAACAACAGTACATAATATCCAACAAAAGAGGGTCGTGCTACAGTAGCAGAATACATGGCTCGGTCTACATATCAGTACGAATCAAATTATGCATATTTGTTGTTGGCATGAACCACATCGCCGCATGTCGGGTTTGCAAAAGCCATCCATCGCATGGAAGCTTGATGCCTTTCACACACTGAAGATTATCTGGCAACAATTTGTGTCGACGAATATCTGGATATGGTGATTCATGAAACCCATGGTATGATGTGTAAACACAGTCCCCCCCGGTGAAGGATAGTTGCATAGCACGGTAATCATCGTCGGTGATATGATCGATGATTGGTTGGATGATCGGATAATTGAGCCCGAGGAACATGGAGTGGTTGCCGAGGTTGTAAACCCACCTCCGGTTGAATACGCCTGGCCCAACGGAGCTGGGATCTTTCTCGAACTTGAAGCAGCCATAGCCATCAATGTCATGAACGCCCCAGGCATTGTACTGCATGCGGTTTGATGAAATGGTTTGGTCAATTTTGTACGTGCAAATGAGCATCAAATGACCACCATCAGCTGAACGAGCGATAAACCACCACCCATCGGCTGGTATGATTCCAGGTCCTGGAATCATGAAGGCCAGCCCATTTGCGTCTTCTACAACAATTCAAATTGGAGACCAAAAGGACAAAAATAAACAATCATGTTCAGAGTATGTGTGGAATTAAGATTATTATAACAGTGACACATATCATAGACAGAGAATTGCAATGCCGTGGTCATAATCATACCCCAAGTTAAAAAAATAAGCCAATGGCTTTCATATTCTAGCAATATATCATGGTTCAAACATCATGTAACAATGAGAGGAAAACAGATATGACAGGGCCTACTCATATTCTACCATAGCACTTACTACAGTTATCATATCAACTCTAAGCAATAACATGCGTTGTTATAAAAATCCTGGAAATGAGAGTAACATATAGCAATCATGAGGTTATACTCATAATATATATTCTAACAATCATTAGATACCTATTGTTCTCATATCAACTCTAACAATAACATGTGTGGTCATAAAAATCTAGGAAATGAGAGGAACATATAGCAATGATGTGGTTCATACTACATATATTCTAAATTTGTAACAATGAACATGCAGTCGTATTCTTAAGGTAAAGATGAGATGCGATAGAACAATTACACGACGATAGATTCCACCAGTATAGGCAGCCAATCTGTGCGTCGACCGCATAAATGATGCCATCGTGCACTATAGCATCAGACAGAAGTGTTAGGTAAAGAGGATCGACGATGAGCCATAACCATGTATGGCGACCGGATTCCAGATAGACTAATCCCATGTTGAACATGACAACAAGCTTGTAATCCATGTAGTCTTCTGATGGTGTGGGCACTTCGCAGATTACAAGCTTAAGCAAACAGAGGTCGAGCCAAAAGCTCGACGCGTCTCGTGCGTAGTAGGTAGGAGTGTCCGGCGGGCCGCGAGGCTCGATGGCGGCAGTATCATAAGATGGAAGGGTGATCTCTCGCTGGGTGTAGATATCCACGAGACGCCACGGACTATCGAATTGGTGGATGAGGATGATCCAGTTGGCCTTCATGCCCGCCCAGTAGTGGCCGCGCATGAAGGACAGGTGGACGGGTAGTGGTAGCATGTCGAGGGGCACCACGACAACCTCCATAGGATTGTCAAGTCGGTGTGCGGGCCGCCTGCGAGGATCAGGCATTAGCAAGCAGGGTGTCTTGAAAAGAGCCGGCCGGTTGCAGACGAGTAGACGGTACAAAGACACCGAGCATGCGGCCAGACGGATGGTGCTGAGTAGGTCCATACGATTACAGATCTGCTCCAAGAGAACATCGGGGAGGGAATTCCAATCGCGGCTCTGCGTGTCAGTCGGTTTTGCCATTTGGTTTTTCGATGCCTATGAGCCAGCGGGGAAGTGGATTCGGGCGGGCGAGCGAAGAAGCTTCTCCTCGTGTGGTCGAGCAGTGAGCGGGGGGATATGGTATGCGCGAGCTACCAAGGAAGATAGCGCGGGCGGGCGAGCAGAGAGCGGGGGGAAATGGTGTGCGGCCGATGATGGGGAAGAGAGGAGGAAGAAGAAGAGAGGAGGAAGAAGTGTGGAAGACAGGGAATAAAGTGCATTAAATCTAAATTCTACTACTACTACCAGGATATACCGTCCTTCGGAGTGTAAATAGTTACACCGATGACATATGTGTCTACCACAAGAGGGCCCATATGTTAATTACTGGAGGACAGAAGCGTGCTCTACTGGCAAACATGATGGTAGTACTGGGTAAGGCTGATTTGGTAACACCAACACGTTGGTTCAACTTATTAATTAAGTGTCCCATCTGCCGCGGCGTGTATTATCACTTCACTGCGAAGACTAGTTGAATAGTTCTCTCTGACCGAGATGGGGAATAATGGATCGGGAAGACTTCCTTTCTACATTATCCCTATGCCTCTATGCTCACTTCACTCATTTTTCTCCATACGTAGTCACTTGTTGAAATCTCTAGAAAGACAAATACTCCGTATTTGGGAACAGAGGGAGGATTTTACTCCATATTTGGGAATAGAGGGAGGATTTTAGTCCGTATTTGGGAACAGAGGGAGTATCACCATATGGAGGGAACAGAGTAAGCTTGAAATACGAACATGTCAATGGGAGGGAGTAAGCCCCATGCATGCATGCATGCAACATGCAACACTCACACGTACACATGGACGCACGCAACACTCACGCACCCATGCGGCACACAGCACACGACGCAACACACACGCTCACGCTCAAGTGCTCAACCTACTCCCTACGTCCGTGAAAGACTGTACATTTAGAGATTTACACAGTGACCAGGGCATAATTAACGCCCAAAAGTAGCAGACTTATGTGTGCATGTGACCATTGAGAGAATAAGATTAAATGAAGGCGTTGCATGCTGTAATTAAGGATAGACATGTAGCCTATACCTAGAGCACAAGTTGGTGCATTAGTCAATCAACATCGATTTAGATTAAAAGCTAAATGCATTGGAAGTGTAGATGTACTACACTCTTTGTTTTTTAGCTGATTTCTTTGCTCTACCAACTGACAGGTGGGACCCAGAAACCAGGTGACAATTTAACCAGTCAACAAAGTGCCACGTCGACTATTTGGCCGGTTAGTAGAGTACAATATGGTGCTCTACGATGAGCTAGTGATCGTATAATCACCGCAAAACTATATATAGTGACCGTAAAGAGCGTATTGTTACATACGTTGACCGCCAGTGTATTTTTCTCGTTTCAAATTAAGCCATATTAACTGGAAAGGACGCAGTATGGACTAGTACTAGTACTGCTTTGATGTGTCCCGTCAACTCGCCGAACGAGGAGAAGCTTGCTTACTACGCCTCTCCCTCGCCCACGCGCGCGGTGGTTCGCATGACGAGGAGAGAGTTTTGACTACAGCGCCCTCTCCCTCTCCCTCTCCCTCGCCCTCGCCCTCGCGGTGGACGTACAACAGTTCAATCGGTGTCAGATTGTTAGAAGCATAATGTGTACTGTAGTGTCATCATTGTTGGACCTTCCGAAGAGGCGAAGAGCCAAGTGCAAGGTTCACACAAGTAAGAACTGTTGAACCTCTCGAAGAGGCAAAGAGCCAAGCGCAAGGTTTTATAGGATTTGTCGTCCTAGTAGGAGCGTACTACACGGAGTACAACTATAGTGAATGATGCTACTGTATGATGCCGCCACGTCACGTATATCCAAAGTTGTGCCATCTTTTTTTCTCAAAGAGCGTGTTGGAGACCGTGCAACAACCACACAAGTTGCACGTACACATAACACATTTACTAGTAATAAATTCTAAAGGACAAATGCCAGTATGCCACACAAGTTCATCTCCAATTCATGTGATACATTTGTGCATGACTAGTCTACATATATTCACAACGCTACCGTTCACAATTTACCGTACTCCACTTACACGTTATAGATGGGCTACATGTCCTCCTCCAGGTTCGAGTCCCAGGTGTTCTTCATGGATGGCACGATCCATAGCGGTGGGCAACGGGAATCCTTGTCGTAGCTTTCTAGTCCGGTTCCACACGATGGAGACTCATCCAAGCTGAAGCGGCATAAATCAGGGATAGCATGTCCCAACATGTCGTTCATCCGACGGTGCACACTGAAGACACAACCATGCTTCATGAACGGCAGGCCTTCCGTGTCATGCACGGAAGGTGGCATCCGCTTCACAATGGGGTAGCTGTCCACAATGAAAAGCGAGTACTCTCCAAGAGTGTTCCTCGGCACCCACTGAGCATCACGGGGGTCGAACTCGGCACCGTTCATCTGGTACATGCGACATCTCAGATCTGGACACATGATGACATACATAGTCAAGGTCCATGCATAATAATTTTGTGCTCAAATATGGCGGCCAGTAATACTATGCAGCAAATAGTACTACTCTGTTATAGAGGAAGTAAAATAACCGGCTTATTATATATAGCCACTCTTGTCGGGGAACGTAGAAGAATTCAAAAAATTTCCTACGCTTCACCAAGATCAATCTAAGGAGTCATCTAGCAACGAGCATATAGGAGTGCATCTACATACCCTTTGTAGATCACGAGCGGAAGCGTTCGGAGAAACGTGGATGATGGAGTCGTACTCGTCGTGATCCCTATCACCGATGATCCCAGCGCCGAACCGACGGCACCTCCGCGTTCAACACACGTACGGTACAACGACGTCTCCTCCTTCTTGATCTAGCAAGGGGGAAGGAGAGATTGATGGAGATCCAACAGCACGACGGCATGGTGGTGGATGCAACGGGAAAAGCTGCAGGGCTTCGCCAAGACCCTGCGGGAGGAGGGAGAGGTGTAACGGGGGGGGGGGGAGGCGCCAGGGGCTGAGGTGCGGCTGTCCTCTCTCCCCCCACTATATATAGGGGCCAGGGGGCACCGGCCCAAGGAGATTGGATCTCCTAGGGGGGGCGGCGGCCAAGGGGGTGGCTTGCCCCCCAAGCCTAGGGGGGCGCCCCCACCCCTAGGGTTCCCAACCCTAGGCGCAGGGGGGAGGCCCAAGGGGGGGTGCGCCAGCCCACTAGGGGCTGGTCCCCCTCCCCCTACGGCCCATGGGGCCCTCCGGGATGGGTGGCCCCACCCGGTGGACCCCCGGGACCCTTCCGGTGGTCCCGGTACACTACCGGTGACCCCCGGAATTCTCCCGATGGCCGAAACTGGACTTCCTATATATCATTCTTTACCTCCAGACCATTCCAAAACTCCTCGTGACGTCCGGGATCTCATCCGGGACTCCGAACAACATTCGGGTTTCCGTGTGCATATATCTCTACAACCCTAGCCTCACCGAACCTTAAGTGTGTAGACCCTACGGGTTCGGGAAACACGTAGACATGACCGAGACGACTCTCCGGTCAATAACCAACAGCCGGATCTGAATACCCATGTTGGTTCCCACGTGTTCCTCGATGATCTCATCACATGAACCACGATGTCAAGGATTCACTCAATCCCGTATGCAATTCCCTTTGTCCATCGGTATGGTACTTGCCCGAGATTCGATCGTCGGTATACCGATACCTTGTTCAATCTTGTCATGGCAAGTCTCTTTACTCGTTCCGTAATCCATCATCCCGTGACTAACTCCTTAGTCACATTGAGCTCATTATGATGATGTCTTACCGAGTGGGCCTAGAGATACCTCTCCGTCATACGGAGTGACAAATCCCAGTCTCGGTTCGTGCCAACCCAATAGACACTTTCGGAGATACCCGTTGCGTACCTTTATAGCCACCTAGTTACGTTGTGACATTTGGCACACCCAAAGCATTCCTACGGTATCCGGGAGTTGCACAGCCTCATGGTCTAAGGAAAATATACTTGACATTGCAAAAGCTTTAGCATTATGAACTACAACGATCTTGTGCTAGGCTTAGGATTGGGTCTTGTCCATCACATCATTCTCCTAATGATGTCATCCTGTTATCAATGACATCCAATGTCCATGGCCAGGAAACCGTGACCATCTGTTGATCAACGAGCTAGTAACTAGAGGCTTACTAGGGACACGTTGTGGTCTGTGTATTCACGCATGTATCACTGTTTCCGTATAATACAATTCAAGCATAAATAACACACAATTATCATGAACAAGGAAGTATAATAATAACCATTTTATTATTGCCTCTAGGGCATATTTCCAACAGTCTCCCACTTGCACTAGAGTCAATAATCTAGTTACATTGTGATGAATCGAACACCCATAGAGTTCTGGTGTTGATCATGTTTTGTCCGTGGAAGAGGTTTAGTCAACGGATCTGCAAAATTCAGATCCGTATGCACTTTACAAATATCTATGTCTCCATCTTGAACATAATTCCGGATGGAGTTGAAACGGCGCTTGATGTGCTTGGTCTTCTTGTGAAACCTGGGCTCCTTGGCAATGGCAATAGCTCCAGTGTTGTCACAGAAGAGAGTCATCGGGCTTGACGCGCTTGGAATGACTCCTAGGACGGTGATGAACTCCTTCATCCAGACTCCTTCCTGCGCTGCTTCGCAAGCAGCTATGTACTCCGCTTCACATGTAGAATACGCCACGACGCTCTGCTTGCAACTGCACCAGCTGACTGACCCACCATTCAAAATATACACGTATCCGGTTTGTGACTTGGAGTCATCCAGATCTGTGTCGAAGCTAGCATCGACGTAACCCTTTACGACGAGCTCTTCGACACCTCCATAAACGAGAAACATATCCTTAGTCCTTTTTAGGTACTTCAGGATGTTCTTGACCGATGTCCAGTGTTCCATACCGGCATCACTTTGGTACCTCCCTACCAGACTTATGGCAAGGTTCACATCAGGTCTGGTACACACCATGGCATACATAATAGATCCTATGGCTGAGGCATAGGGGATGACACTCATCTTTTCTCTATCTTCTACCGTGGTCGGGGACTGAGCCGTGCTCAATCTCATACCTTGCAATACAGGCAAGAACCCTTTCTTGGACTGATCCATATTGAACTTCTTCAATATCTTGTCAAGGTATGTTCTTTGTGAAAGACCAATAAGGCGTCTCGATCTATCTCTATAGATCTTGATGCCTAATATATAAGCAGCTTCTCCAAGGTCCTTCATTGAAAAACTCTTATTCAAGTAGGCCTTTATGCTCTCCAAGAATTCTATATCATTTCCCATCAGCAATATGTCATCCACATATAATATGCGAAATGCTACAGAGCTCCCACTCACTTTCTTGTAAATACAAGCTTCTCCCCAAGTCTGTATAAAACCAAACGCTTTGATTACATCATTAAAGCGAATATTCCAACTCCGAGATGCTTGCACCAGCCCGTAGATCGAGCGCTGGAGCTTGCATACCTTGTTAGCATTTTCAGGATCGACAAAACCTTTCGACTGCATCATATACAGTTCTTTCTTGAGGAAGCCATTAAGGAATGCCGTTTTGACGTCCATTTGCCATATCTCATAATCATAGAATGCGGCAATTACTAACATGATTCGGACGAACTTCGGCATCGCTACGGGAGAGAAAGTCTCGTCATAGTCAATCCCTTGAACTTGTCGATAACCTTTAGCGACAAGCCGAGCCTTATAGATGGTCACATTACCATCCGCGTCTGCCTTCTTCTTAAATATCCATTTATTTACTATGGCGTGCCGATCATCGGGCAAGTCCACCAAAGTACATACTTTGTTTTCATACATGGATTCTATCTCGGATTTCATGGCTTCAAGCCCTTTGTTGGAATCCGTGCCCGCCATCGCTTCTTCATAGTTCGAAGGTTCACCGTTGTCTAACAACATGATTTCCATGACAGGGTTGTCGTACCACTCTGGTGCGGAACGTGTCCTTGTGGACCTTCGAAGTTCAGTAGTAACTTGATCTGAATCTTCATGATCATCATCATTAACTTCCTCCCTTGTCGGTGCAGGCACCTCTGGAACAATTTCCCGTGCTGCGCTACTTTTTGGTTTGGGAGGGGTGACTGTCACCTCATCAAGTTCTACTTTCCTCCTACTCACTTCTTTCGAGAGAAACTCTTTCTCCAGAAAGGATCCATTCTTGGCAACAAAGACCTTGCCCTCGGATCTGAGGTAGAAGGTATAGCCAATCGTTTCCTTTGGGTATCCTATGAAGACGCATTTTTCCGATTTGGGTTCGAGCTTTTCAGGTTGAAGTTTCTTGACATAAGCATCGCAACCCCAAACTTTCAGAAACGACAGCTTAGGTTTCTTGCCAAACGAAAGTTCATACGGTGTCGTCTCAACGGATTTTGACGGAGCCCTATTTAAAGTGAATGCGGCAGTCTCTAAAGCATAACCCCAAAAAGATAGCGGTAGGTCGGTGAGAGACATCATAGATCGCACCATGTCCAACAGAGTACGATTACGACGTTCGGACACACCATTACGCTGAGGTGTTCCGGGCGGTGTCAATTGTGAAACAATTCCACAGTTCCTTAGGTGTGTGCCAAATTCATGACTTAAATATTCACCCCCACGATCCGATCGTAAGAACTTTATTTTTTCTGTCACGTTGATTCTCAACCTCATTCGGAAATTCCTTGAACTTTTCAAAGGTCTCAGACTTGTGTTTCATTAAGTAGACATACCCATATCTACTCAAGTCATCTGTGAGGGTGAGAACATAACGATAGCCTCTGCGAGCTTCAACACTCATTGGACCGCACACATCAGTATGTATGATTTCCAATAAGTTGGTTGCTCGCTCCATTGTTCCAGAGAACGGAGTCTTGGTCATCTTGCCCAAGAGGCATGGTTCGCACGTGTCAAATGATTCATAATCAAGAGACTCTAGAAGTCCATCTGCATGGAGCTTCTTCATACGTTTGACACCAATATGACCAAGGCGGCAATGCCACAAGTATGTGGGACTATCATTATCAACTTTACATCTTTTGGCATTCACACTATGAATATGTGTATCATCATGTTCGAGATTCATCAAAAATAAACCATTGACCAGCAGGGCATGACCATAAAACATATCTCTCATATAAATAGAACAACCATTATTCTCGGATTTAAATGAGTAGCCATCTCGCATCAAACGAGACCCAGATTCAATGTTCATGCTCAAAGCTGGTACTAAATAACAATTATTAAGGTTTAAAACTAATCCCGAGGGTAGATGTAGAGGTAGTGTGCCGACGGCGATCACATCGACCTTGGAACCATTCCCGACGCGCATCGTCACCTCGTCCTTCGCCAGTCTCCGCTTATTCCGCAGCTCCTGCTTTGAGTTACAAATGTGAGCAACTGCACCGGTATCAAATACCCAGGAGCTACTACGGGCGCTGGTAAGGTACACATCAATAACATGTATATCACATATACCTTTGACGTTGTCAGCCTTCTTGTATGCTAAGTATTTGGGGCAGTTCCGCTTCCAGTGACCTGTTCCCTTGCAATAAAAGCACTCAGTATCAGGCTTGGGTCCATACTTTGGCTTCTTCCCGGCAACTGGCTTACCGGGCACGGCAACTCCTTTGCCGTCCTTCTTGAAGTTCTTCTTACCCTTGCCCTTCTTGAACTTAGTGGTTTTATTTACCATCAACACTTGATGCTCTTTCTTGATCTCCACCTCCGCCGATTTCAGCATTGAATACACCTCGGGAATGGACTTCTCCATCCCTTGCATATTGAAGTTCAACACGAAGCTCTTGTAGCTAGGTGGGAGCGACTGAAGGATTCTGTCAACGACCGCTTCGTCTGGGAGATTCATTCCCAACTGAGACAAGCGGTTGTGCAACCGAGACAACTTGAGTATGTGCTCACTGACAGAACTATTCTCCTCCATCTTACAACTGTAGAATGCGTTGGAGACGTCATATCTCTCAACTCGGGCATGAGCTTGGAAAACCATTTTCAGCTCTTGGAACATCTCATATGCTCCGTGGTGCTCAAAACACTTTTGGAGCCCCGATTCTAAGCTGTAGAGCATGCCGCACTGAACCAGGGAGTAATCATCACAACGCGACTGCCAAGCGTTCATAATAACTTGGTTTGCCGGGGCGGGAGCGTCACCTAGAGGTGCTTCTAGGACATAAGTTTTCTTAGCAGCTATGAGGATGTTCCTCAGGTTACGGACCCAATCCGTATAGTTGCTACCATCGTCTTTCAGCTTGGATTTCTCTAGGAACGCGTTGAAGTTGAGGGTGACATGAGCGTGGGCCATTTGATCTACAAGACATATTGTAAAGAATTTAGACTAAGTTCATGACAATTAAGTTCATCTAATCAAATTTAATGAACTCCCACTCAGATTGACATCTCTCTAGTCATCTAAGTGATACATGATCCCAATCAACTAGCCCGTGTCCGATCATCACGTGAGACGGACTAGTCATCAACGGTGAACATATTCATGTTGACCGTATCTTCTATACGAATCATGTTCGACCTTTCGGTCTTCCGTGTTCCGAGGCCATGTCTATACATGCTAGGCTCGTCAAGTGAACCCTAAGTGTATTCCGTGTGTAAATCTGGCTTACACCCGTTGTATGCAAACATTAGAGCCTATCACACCCGATCATCACGTGGTGCTTCGGAACAATGATCCTTAGCAACGGTGCACATTTAGGGGAAACACAATTCTTGAAATTTTTAGTGAGAGGTCATCTTATTTACTACCTTCGTTCTAAGCAAATAAGATGCATAAACATGATAAACATCACATGCAATCAAATAAAGTGACATGATATGGCCAATATCATTTTGCTCCTTTTTCGGGGCACCATGATCATCTTTGTCACCGGCATGACACCATGATCTCCATCATCATGATCTCCATCATCGTGTCTTCATGAAGTCGTCTCGCCAAAAGTTACTTCTACTACTATGGCTAACGTTTAGCAATAAAGTAAAGTAATTACATGGCGTTATTCAGTGACACACAGGTCATACAATAAATAAGACAACTCCTATGGCTCCTGCCGGTTGTCATTCTCATCGACATGCAAGTCATGATTCCGTATTACAAGAACATGATCAATCTCATACATCACATATATCATTCATCACATCTTCTTGGCCATATCACATCACATAGCACATGCTGCAAGAACAAGTTAGACATCCTCTAATTGTTGTTGCAAGTTTTTACGTGGCTTCTATAGGTTTCTAGAAAGAACGTTTCTTACCTACGCCAAAACCACAATGTGATATGTCAATTTCTATTTACCCTTCATAAGGACCCTTTTCATCGAATCCGATCCGACTAAAGTGGGAGAGACAGACATCCGCCAGCCACCTTATGCAACTAGTGCATGTCAGTCGGTGGAATCAGTCTCACGTAAGCGTACGTGTAAGGTCGGTCCGGGCCGCTTCATCCCACGATGCCGTCGAATCAAGATTGGACTAGTAGCGGCAAGATAATTGAACAAAATCAACGCCCACAACTTGTTTGTGTTCTACTCGTGCAAGATGCCACGCAAAGACCTAGCTCAGATGCCACTGTCGGGGAACGTAGCAGAATTCAAAAAATTCCTACGCTTCACCAAGATCAATCTAAGGATTCATCTAGCAACGAGCATAATGGAGTGCATCTACATACCCTTTGTAGATCGCGAGCGGAAGCGTTCGAAGAAACATGGATGATGGAGTCGTACTCGTCGTGATCCCTATCACCGATGATCCCAGCGCCGAACGGACGGCACCTTCGCGTTCAACACACGTACGGTACAGTGATGTCTCCTCCTTCTTGATCCAGCAAGGGGGAAGGAGAGGTTGATGGAGATCCAGCAGCACAACGGCGTGGTGGTGGATGCAACGGGAAAAGCTGCAGGGCTTCGCCAAGACCCTGCGGGAGGAGGGAGAGGTGTAACGGGGGGG
>LR738715.1:305648679-305789286 GCA_902687465.1 Secale cereale | reverse complement strand
TCTGCCCTCTCTCCCCCCACTATATATAGGGGCCAGGGGGGTGCCGGCCCTAGGAGATTGGATCTCCTAGGGGGGGCGGCGGCCAAGGGGGGGGTGGCTTGCCCCCCAAGCCTAGGGGGGCGCCCCCCACCCCTAGGGTTCCCAACCCTAGGCGCAGGGGGGAGGCCCAAGGGGGGTGCGCCAGCCCACTAGGGGCTAGTCCCCCTCCCCCTACGGCCCATGGGGCCCTCCGGGATGGGTGGCCCCACCCGGTGGACCCCCGGGACCCTTCCGGTGGTCCCGGTACACTACCGGTGACCCCCGGAATTCTCCCGATGGCCGAAACTAGACTTCCTATATATCATTCTTTACCTCCGGACCATTCCGGAACTCCTCGTGACGTCCAGGATCTCATCTGGGACTCCGAACAACATTCGGGTTTCCGTGTGCATATATCTCTACAACCCTAGCGTCACCGAACCTTAAGTGTGTAGACCCTACGGGTTCGGGAGACACGTAGACATGACCGAGACGACTCTCCGGTCAATAACCAACAGCGGGATCTGGATACCCATGTTGGTTCCCACGTGTTCCTCGATGATCTCATCGGATGAACCATGATGTCAAGGATTCACTCAATCCCGTATGCAATTCCTTTTGTCCATCGGTACGGTACTTGCCCGAGATTCGATCGTCGGTATACCGATACCTTGTTCAATCTCGTCATGGCAAGTCTCTTTACTCGTTCCGTAATCCATCATCCCGTGACTAACTCCTTAGTCACATTGAGCTCATCATGATGATGTCTTACCAAGTGGGCCCAGAGATACCTCTCCATCATACGGAGTGACAAATCCCAGTCTCGGTTCGTGCCAACCCAACATACACTTTCGGAGATACCCGTTGCGTACCTTTATAGCCACCCAGTTACATTGTGACGTTTGGCACACCCGAAGCATTCCTACGGTATCCGGGAGTTGCACAACCTCATGGTCTAAGGAAAAGATACTTGACATTGGAAAAGCTTTAGCATTACGAACTACAATGATCTTGTGCTAGGCTTAGGATTGGGTCTTCTCCATCACATCATTCTCCTAATGATGTGATCCCGTTATCAATGACATCCAATGTCCATGGCCAGGAAACCATGACCATCTGTTGATCAACGAGCTAGTAACTAGAGGCTTACCAGGGACACGTTGTGGTCTGTGTATTCACGCATGTATCACTGTTTCCGTATAATACAATTCAAGCATAAATAACAGAAAATTATCATGAACAAGGAAATATAATAATAACCATTTTATTATTGCCTCTAGGGCATATTTCCAACAACTCTTGGCTACATGGATGAGATAGTAAGACTTGGAAAAACAAAAATGGTGGCAGCTAGTGGGTTCAAGTCTTCAAGGGCCTAGCCAGCTATACGCGTCCTCCAAGGTAAAAGGTACTCCTACTAGTACGTAAGTAGAGTACTAGTACAACAATGAAAGAGAAGGCGACATGGTTAAAAAATGGAATACTTGGGTAGATGGTGACGGTCCGATCGTGGTAGATTGTGTGACCATGTTTCAAATCAGTGGTACCATGGGTAACGACTGCTAAGATAGTTGATCCCAATATGCCATAGTCAGCTACAAGGTTCCAGGTTAGACCAAATCGCGGATGCAAATGCACATCCAGGATCGGCGATCTTATTTTGATCGCGGGATGACTGGTCCCTGCACAATAATGCAGTACCATTAGGGATGCAAATGATGGTTTGTGCATTCCGTTTGTAATCTCCCGTACCGTAGGATGGCAAACAGACAAAACAAGTCCCCTGGCTTGTCACCGCGAAGATGCGGCCTAGATGGCGCATGGCGGCTTCGAACGTGTAGGGGTACAAATCTGCCGCCGCCAACATGCGCCAGCCTCTGCCGTTAGTGCCTCTTGCATTGATGGCAATCCTTATGTTGAACACCGCGATGAGATAGTAATCGTCGTAGCCGCGTCGCTTTGTCGGCGGGTTCGCAATTGCTATCTTCTTCAATCTCATGTAGGCATCATCATACATATTCAAGCCCAGCCAGTCCGGAAGGCCGATCCCAATGGTGGATAAGGGGTCTACCGGAATGGCTGCACTGCTGTGGATGTTGTGCAAAATGATGGTGGTATCCGGCCGGAGGTATGCAAGCCAATCTTCGTTGGCACCGACCCAGACCTATATATAAGATAGTGGGCAGCGGAGAAATTACGGGATGGAAATGGAATAACTAAGTACTACATGATCAAACTCCATTACTGACCTGCTCATCGGACAAAATCCGACTACCTCTCAACGTCGGCAACTCTAGCGGAGTCAACGTGCAACCATGGCCAGGGAGCGGTGGACTGTTCGAAGGATTTTCCCATAGAAGAACCTTCTCCTCGAGGACGCATGGAAGACCAACAAGCATGGCCTTTTCCCAAGACATTTTAAGCACCGTCTTGAAAAAGTTGGTGCAGGAAGTACCGAGTCTTGCGACGGTGAGGATGTCGGAGCGGCGTGCGACTTGTCCTAGAGGATCGTTGTCCAAGGTCTCCCAGCCCCGAGGAGGAGGAGAACCGCCTGGCGAATCCATGGGAGCAGCGACGAACTGCCTTCTCTTCGGGGGGAGGGGAACTGGCGAGGAGGAGATAAGAGCCTAGTAACCCTAGGGCCTCGTCCCTTCCAACTGTAGATCGTTCCTTCCAACTGTACCAAAGGGGTGAGGCTATTATTTACTTCTAGTACTAGCATTATGGGACGTTATGGGATTGCATTATACTGTAAATAATAGCACTAGCAAGAAATTTTTGGCACTAGCTAGTAGTTTTTGGCGTGGGGTAAGAAATTTTGGGTATGTTTTTGCTATTTTTTTGTACACGCCAACTAGTGTCAAAAAACGTCTTACATTATGTGATGGAGGAGTACGTACTCGTACTGTAGCAGTACTAGTACTACTTTCTCAACTAGTAGTAGTGCGAGGGTACTACTAGTGCTATGTACTGTACAGTATAGTGCACCAGTTTTGAACTCTTGAATCTCAGGGCCAAGGAGCTACAGTTGGAAGTGGAGGGTACTACTTTTCTCTAGAACCATCGCTGTACTATCAATGCACGGAAAGTACACCTGCGTAGTGGCCTAGTGGGTACTCTCGATGCTCTATTCAGCCGCTCCTCTCACGTAGCTAGCCTACTCAGGCCCTCCACTATGTAGGCCAAAACCGGTGCCAAATTCACTTTTTGAACATTTGGCACCGGTGTCCTACATTGTCCATCTGATGCCATATACAAATTTCAGGGCATCGATGCTTCTACTTGCTCCGACGCCATATTTCATTGAGGCAATAAACAAAGCAGCCACTGTACTTTTGCATGCGAAGCACCACCAGCACCACTAGCGAGACACTGATTTGAGTTGATATATTACTAGTTTATAGCTAGGTGGGCCAGAGGTGGATGGATGCCAAATCCTTCACGTTGTGGTGCCGGTGCTAAATATTTTTCATTTGGCATCGAAGTGTATGTGGCAATCTTTTTAGATTTCTGGCACCGAACACATAGTGGAGGGCCTCAGCCGCTCCTCTCACGCACACACTAGCAGCATGTTTATCAGTGACGGTTACTCTGGGGGAAGAACATTTGAGTTATTTGATACAGTGAGACTAGGCTTTTCACTTCCATTTGTGGAGGTGTAATGGATCTCGTCGAACTTTGTTAGTAGTTCCTTCTTTATGAATGAGATGAAGCAAAGCTTTTCCCTCCGTTTCAAAAAAACACGTCAAGAGGAATTTCTTTTATAGTAGAGCCGAGAATGGAGTGAAGTCCATGCGTGCAACGCCACAAGCTACAAAGTAGTAGTAGAGCACTTTACGTACAGAGCCATATTGCATAGTTCCCAATGCCCCGCCAAGCTTTTCTGACTCCTCGGGCTTAATTGGGAGGTGCTAGTTTAAATATGCTACTAGCTGATGAGGAAGCTGCAAGCGAGGTGCGGCTAGGGCGAGCACGCGAGCCACAAGAAGCTGGGAAGGAAAACCCGTTCACGTGGCTAGGCTATCCAGTGCACCCAGATTGTGGTGTCGCATGTCCGTTTGACTTCAAAACTCAAAGTACCCGTGTAAAATATTGGCTCGCATCGAAGTTACTATTTAAAAAAGGCCGCCGTGTGTTCGGCCGGGATCGAACCCACAAAACGAGGTATACACTCCCGCGACCACTAGTAGTACTCGTTGGAGTACAACGCAACCTAGAATCGCCTTTTGTCGCTAGTAGTACATTGTTCCTTACAAGAAACCCCTAATAATGCCAGAAACCACTAATAATGCCAAGAAACTACTACCACTTGCATACGTGGCAGACTTAAGATAAAACTACCTTATCAACCATTGTACATCCTCTTACCAACCAGCCCTACCAAGAGACGTCTACCCTACAAAGTGCCGTTATAGGCACGTTTAAACTCATGGCCCTGTTTGGATACATTTCTTGTCAATCTAACCCTGCCATCCAAACACCACTTTGGTTAGAGTTAGTTCAGGGTTAGAATCTAATGAAAGTGCGTTATATCGACTAGAGGGGGGTGAATAGGCGATTTTTATGAATTTTTCACTAAGGAATTTGCGGGTGACGAAATTCCATAGCAAAGAACTACTTGTACCGGAATAAGTACTCAGAAGTAAACATAACAGAACACAAGCATGGTCATCATGATGAAATGAAGATAGGCACAGAGTACAGAAAGCATAAACACAGGATAACACAGGATGAAGACAAACAGACTGAAGAAATTGAACTAAGGAAATTGAGAAAGTCTTGAGTCAAAGTCCTCAAACAGATATGAACAAGCACACAACACAATTATGAGGAAATGAAAGAGTTGAGGAAATAGAACCAGTAAGCTTGGTGAAGACAATGATTTGGTAGACCAGTTCTAATTGTTGTCTCAGTTGTACATATGGTTATGGCGGCTAGGTATTCAAACCTGAGGACACACAGTCCGGGACACCCAGTCCTGAACACACAGTCTAGGGCACTTAGTCCTCACCATATTCCCCTTGAACTAAGGTCACACAGACCTCGTCCAATCACTTGTGGTAAGTCTTCAGGTATCTTCCGAACCTTCACAAACTTGGTCACTCGGCAATCCACAATTCCTCTTGGATGCTCTAGACCATGACGCCTAACCGTCTGGAAGAAGCACAGTCTTAAAAGGTAACAAGCGTCGGATCCACACATGATCAATCTCTTCAGTGATGCTCAATCACTTTTGGTTTGTAGGTGTTTGGGTTTGGGGTTTTTCCTCACTTGATGATTTTTGCTCAAAGTCCTCGGAGGATGGGTTGCTCTAATGACAAGTGTTAGTTTCTCTCGGAGCAGCCAACCATCTAGTGGTTGTAGGGGCCGGCTATTTATAGCCTAGGGAGCAGCACGACATGATAATACATAAATGCCCTTCAATAATATGACCGTTAGGTGGGTAGATATTTTGGGATAGCTGGCGCATAGCACAGCAACGGTCGGAAATTTGAGTATCAAATTCCTCAGGGATATCATGTTCCTCACTGTGTAGGCAATCCGCACTGGCGAATTCCTAAATCCTCAGTCAGAACAAATTCCTCAGAGACCAGAAGAACTTCGTCTCTGTCAATGAGGAATATGACTGAACTGTATGAGATTTCCAATGGCTTCACTCGAAGGGATTGGTAGGTGTAGGATTTTGAGTTAAGCATCACATGGAAATTTTTCCTTAGTATTTCCACGACCCCCTTTAACAGTACGGTGTTTCCTATGACTCAAGAAAGAGAAAATGAAACTACGAAAACAAAAGTCTTCACACTTCATGTTCCTCAAATGAGTACCAAGTATTCAAGGTCACACCAATTTCTTCACTTTCAAAGTCTTCAGAAAGTCTTCAGAAATCCAAAGTATTCAGTCGAAGAACTTCATTTTTAGGGGCCGACTTTCTCTGTAGATATCAAACTCCTCATAGACTTATAGACCTGTGTACACTCGTAAACACATTAGTCCCTTAACCTATAAGTCTTCAATACACCAAAATCACTAAGGGGCACTAGATGCACTTACAATCTCCCCCTTTTAGGTGATTGATGACAATTTAGGTTAAGTTTTCAACGGGGATAAACATATGAAGTGTAAATACACGCTCCCCCTTGAGAAGTTTGATTGCAAGATATAGAAGAACTCCCCCTGAAGATGTGCATAGTGAGGAATTTGCTTTTGAAGCAATGCACACTTGAAGAGTAGAATCATGGATATCTCCCCCTATATCTTGTAATTCATACACGCATTTGACATATAATATGAAGAACTTGAAATGCATGATGAAATATGGTGACTGATGTAACTCAGCATGCGTGCATAAACATCAATGAGGAATAAGCATGCAGAAAAACCACAACAAAAATATCAGGCCACCATAGAGTTTAAGTTTACAACTCGATCCAGGAAAGTCATTATAAGAACGAGAGTTGTAACTTAGCAAAAAAAAACGGCCATATAAATAGACCCGCTTGAAGATTAACTCAAATTTCTCCCCATTTGTCATCGAATAACCAAAGGGATCGAAACTGAGGACTAACGCCCCTGAAGAATCTCAAGTTGATGAAGGAGCACCAGCGTTGTTGGGGTCGTTGGTTGATGTAGGGCCTGCCGCTATGCCGTCCAAGTCTTCATGCTCATCGGTGTCGCGCGATGAAGAATAGGAGCTGGCCACCAAGGAAGGAACCTTGACCTTCTTGTATTTCTTCGATGGAGGAGCAGACCAGTCAAAATCTTCCTTGAGACTCATTTTCTTTAGATCTTCTTCGCTATAAATGTGAGAAAGAACAGCCCAGGTACGGTTGAAGGTTTCATGGAGGTAGTAATGGTTTTTCTTCACTACATTGTGGGTAGCAGTCATGTTGTGAAGAATGGAACCAAATTGACGCTTGACCCATTTGTGATTGCGATCAACCTTCTGGTGAAGACTGAGGAGAAGCTCACGATCAGTCATCACCCTGGGAGCTGTACCTTGAGGATTTTGCTTGGGTGCGTTGGCAGCAGAGTCATGGGTGGCAGAGTCGTCATTGGTGGAGTAGGATGCAGCTTTGCGAAATTGACCATCCAATGGACGAATGCCTTCATCAATAACAACAGAAGCCTTGGCCTTGTCATCAGCTGAGGAAAATGTCCATTTGAGGACTTCAATTGGGGGCAAGTAGCTGCAATGGTTCAGTGTATCAGCTTTGTAGTTGAGTGAAGACCTTGTTCTGATGAATCTCATAATCCACGGAGCATAAGGCTTCAACTCAAACGGCGACATTGCGACATTGGCCAGAGTCATCATGAAGAAATCATGGAAGTTGATGGGGACGCCATGAATGATATTGAATAGCAGATTCTTCATGATGCCAACAACTTCTTCTTCATTCGAGTCGTGGCCCTTGATAGGAATCAATGTCTTCGTCAGAATGCGATAGACAGTCCGAGGCACATATAGCATTTCCTTGACGAGGAATTTGGTTCTTGGGGCCTGACCTGGCTTCAATGGCTTCATCAGTACTTGCATATAGTGATCTGTAAGCTCACGCTCTTGGTACATGCAACGAGCAGCTTCAAGGGGAGGACTGAGAGGCAAAGCATGAAGCATTTCAGTAGCTGGTGCCTTGTAGTGAGTATTTTCAGTCATCCAGTCCAGCACCCATGAATTCACATCTTCAGAGTCTCCGGTGATGTGCAGCGTTGCAAAGAATTGAAGAATGAGTTCTTCATTCCAATCACAGATGTCAGTGCAGAAATTTAACAGTCCGGCGTCGTGAAGAACACTGAGGACTGGCATGAATAACGACAGAGATTCCATATCCACGTGAGGAATGTGCTCATGGTCGAAGACTTTGTCTTTGTTGAACAGCACTGAGGAATAAAAACTGGCCTGGCTGGCAGTCTAGAAACGCCTCTTCCTAATGCGGGCAGAGTCATAGGGGTTGTAATCAGTGAAGAATACGTGCTCGTTGAAGAAGTCAGCAGTCTTGAATTTTTGCTTCCTTGAGAATGGATCCTTTGGCTTGGGTTGAGGAGTGTCAGTAAGTTGCATCACAACCTCAGGAATCGCAATCTCAGGTTCTTCAGGCTAAAGAATTTCTGATTCCTCTTCAGTGGCAGTCTGTGTCTTCAATGATTCAACAGCAGTAGTTTTTCAGCACTAGGGGCTGGAATGTCTTCATGTACAGACGGAGTGGTGTGAGTTTCTTCAAAGCCCAATGGAACAGTATGTGCTGGGGACTGAGGGATTTGTTGCAATGGCGTGAATAGAGGGGAGTTGGGATGCTGACTATCCCAAAAATCATCATTCATCAATGGAGTAGTATTCCCAATGTCCATGTCAGAATTTTGTCCATCCAATTCCTCAACACCGGCCTCTTCAGCAGTGAACTGAGGCATAGGCGAGGAGATAATTGGTGTTGAAGGGATTGCATCCACTTCAATTTCTTCATCCATCTGCTGTGAGGAAGCAGCAGAGGGAATGTCTTCATCGGATTCACTTGGAATCACATAATCTTCATCAAGAGGAACAAGGTCCTATGATGGCATGGTTGAGATAGGAACAACATTAATTGGGTTGTCAAATGAGCTAGTCAATAGCTTCATCTTCTTCGGGGCTGAAGAATCTGATGAAGTTGATGCCTTCCTTTTCTTCACAGCTGCACGCTCTGCAGCCTTGGTCTTCTTCACATCTGATGCAGATGGAAGGATTGGAGTTGGAGTATGCGCGGGAGGAGCAGAGGAAAGTGGTTGAATTTCTTCAGGCACAACTGTTGCAGTTGCCCTGACTTCTTCATTTTCTTCAGGCCCAGCCATTGAAGCTTCAGTTGTCCTGACATTTTCTTTAGGCGCAACACTAGAGGTTGCCATGGCAATTTCTTCAGCAGCTGGGATACAGTCATCAGCCCTGGTATCCTCATTTTCTCCAGCAGCCTGATTTTCTTCAGCGGTGCTGGCATGTTCTTCTGTAGACTGAACAGATGCTTTAGCCTGAGGAATCTCAATGTGCGTTGGAGATGCAACATTTGAAGAAAATCCTTTTGTCAAATTTAGGAATCTAACTTTGGATCCCATCCAGTCTGCACTGTATGAGTCAAATTCATCACTGAGGGCTTTGATTTCGCCCTGAATCTTCACAAGTTCATCAGTTGTCATATTAACAACATTCTTCTTCAGGTAGCGCTCTTTCTTGTACTGCACTTTCTTCGTCTGCCTGGCCTTCTCAACTTTCCATTTTCTTCACCTATGAAGGCGGTCGACATGTGACTTTGGCTAGGAGTGAGGTTCATCTCAGGCAAAGGTGTGTTAGGATCCTTGTGCCAGAGATCGATGAAGTCTAGGATCAGTTTCGGATCCAAAAGCAGTGGCACATTGCTTCCTTTGGCTCTTGCGGCCTTGACTTGTCCGTCTCTAATGATTTCGGCTAGTTCTTCATCATCAGCCTCATCATCATCAGAGGGCACGTGGAAGGCGACCTGCTTTTTCTGAGGACTTGGTCGAGGACCTCGCCCAACAGCGGCCTTTTTCTTCAGCAGAGAGAGGCCAGCTGAGGTACTTGGAGCAGCTGAGGAACTTGCAGAGGCTCCTGAGGCAATAAATATGCCAGTAGTCCTTTGGCACGTGGCGAGATGCATTGGTGCAGAGGATCTGGTCGGAGCAGCCAAAGACTTTGGCGGAGGAGCTGAGGACTTTGGAGGAGCAGGAGCAGTTTGAGGAGTTGGCCGTGAGGGCTTTAAGGAATCTGGCCGTGAGGGCATTGCTGAGGAACTTGGCCTTGAGGGCATTGAAGGTGAAGCACTTGGCTTATGCACAGGTTTCTTTGCCATGGCCTTCTTTGGTTTGCTAGCAGAGGCCTCAGCAGTGGCAGCAGCAGCAGCTGAGTCTTCGTTGAATTTCCTCACTGCTTCTTTTGCTTGTTTGGCCAACTTGGCCTGGCGCTTGGCCCATTCATCAGGATAATCCTCACAGCGCTTGAGGCTAGTGGGATCTGCTACTTGGCCAGGTGCCAATTGAGGTCTTGGGCATGGAGGATTGAGTGCGAATTTCTTCATGTACTTGGCAGTTACATACCTGTACTCCCTCCACTCTCTTGCCCATCTCCTTTCTATCCTCTGTATGCGCACCTTACGCTGATTTTTGTCCTCTTTTCCAAACTTGGCCTCATCAGGAGTGCAGTAATCCGCATATATGTCATCCAGGATTTCAAAAGCAGTTTTAACCTCAGGCCTCTTTCCTCCCTTTTGTGGCTTATTTCCATCAGCCATTTTCTTCAGATGAGGAATTTGAACAATGGAATTCTCTGAAGAAGTATGCAACTTTTTCTTCGAGGAACACTGCAAATGAGTTAAGTTGACGAGAACCTAGTGATTCGGCAGCGGACATGAGTACCCGTGAACAGAGTATAGTTGCGAGGAATTTGGAGAGGTCATATGCGTTCTCAAAAGGTTTTATAAAAAGAACAAGTTTGAGTAAATTGACCAGATGAGTCTTGAAGAATTTCACTAAGCGTTCTTTGTCTTAGGTTCCAGAGTTGTATAGATTGAGAATCCACACAATTAAGGAATCTTGAAGAAAAACATAGCTTAGAGAAATGAATCAAGAACAAATGACATGTGAGGTGTTTAGTGTGTGAAGACTTGAAGAAAAACACCTTTGAGGATTTTGTAGAAATCATTTGAATCAAAGAGGGCAGTAAAAGTAACTTTTAATTACCCTGGACGAAGAACACGACGAACTGGGAAGTGGAGACGTGAAGTTCATCAGTGCAGATCTTCCACGCCCTAACTTGGCTGAGGAAGACATCTACGGCGGCGGGGTAGTAAAGAAATCCACGGCCGGCGCGAGTACGACGACGGCGAGGTCGAGGCAGTGAAGCTCTTCCTCACCGGCGACGATCAAATTAGCGGCGGCGCTAGGGTTTGAGAAGCTGGAGCGAGAGTTGAGATCGAGTGGAGTAAAAGAGGAGTGAGGAAGGGGAGGGGTATTTATAGCCACGGTGAAAAAACTGTTCGCCTGAAGAAATTGGACGAACGTGCCCCTGACCCTTCTCATTCGCTTGACATGTGTCACCCACGTACTGAGAAGTGGAGATCGTGTGAGATCGTGGGTGAATAGATAAGTATTATTGTGGGATGCGGAACGATTTGAGCGGCAAAACCGAAATTTTTGGATAAGATAAGTTTTAACGTTGTGTTCACAAATTCTTCAGCTGACAAGGACACAGTGAAGATTTTGAATGAGTTTCAAATAGAACGCACATGAAGAATTTGTGAATAGAATGGGTTGAGTTTAGGATAGAGGGGGAAGGGTCTAATCACATTCACTTAGCAGGAAAAACATCTCGAAGAATTAGCAATAAGTGAATGGTGTAGAGGACATAAACTCATATATATATAGCCAATGAAGAAAAATGATAGAAAAGGTGAAGACAATGCAAAGTTAAAGAACATGAACAACTGAGGAATTTCAAAACAAAAAAACTCAAATTGAAGATTTTCAACTTTGGTGGTGGCATGACCCATCGTATAAGAATGATGATTTCAGACACCGCATACAATTGTCGTAGAGTTCTGAGAATCAAATTCTTCGTTAATTTCTTCACACTTAGAGTGTTATTCTTCATTGATTGAAGAAAAAAACATTTCTTCATGTGTTGCACATCTAAGTCATCAATTTTGCATAAGTGTTAGGATGAGTGTCCTATTCAAAGAATATTCGAAGATTCTAAGATATTTAGCTCACATCGCAACTTGCTAAATCTCTTCTCATCCAAGGGCTTTGTGAAGATATAGGCTAGCTGTTCTTCAGTCTTCACATCCTCAATAGAAATGTCGCCCTTCAACACATGGTCGCGAAGAAAATGATGACGAATCTGGATGTGCTTTGTCTTCGAGTGCTGAGCTGGGTTGTGAGCAATCTTGATGGCACTCTCATTGTCATAGAAGAGAAGCACATTCTTCACGTTGACGCCATAGTCCTTGAGAGTTTGCTTCATCCACAACAATTGAGCACAGCAAGAACCAGCAAGAATGTACTTAGCTTCAGCAGTAGACAGCGATACGTGGTTCTATTTCTTCGAAGGCCAATAGACCAAAGATCTTCCAAGGAAATGACATGTACCAGATGTTGACTTGCGGTCCACACGATCACCAGCATAGTCAGAGTCTGAATATCCAATGAGATCAAAAGCCGAGCCCTTGGGGTACCATAATCCAAGTGTTGGTGTGAGAGCTAGATATCGAAGAATATGTTTCACAACCTTATGGTGTGATTCCTTCGGTGTAGCTTGATATCGGGCACACATGCAAACACTAAGCATTATATCTGGCCTAGATGCACATAAGTACAATAAAGAACCAATCATGGAGCGGTATACCTTATGATCAAAGTCAATACCATTTTCATCAGTGCACAGGTGGCCATTTGTGGGCATAGGAATGTTGACGCCTTTGCAATCTTGCATGACGAATTTCCTCAATACATCCTTGAGGTATTTCTCCTGAGATATGAATATGCCATTGTGTTGTTGACGAATTTGAAGACCTAAGAAGAATTTCAATTCTCCCATCATAGACATTTGATATTCTTCACTCATCATATAGGCAAATTCATCACTGTAACGTTGGTCAGTACAACCAAAGATAATATCATCAACATATATTTGGCACACAAATAATTCACCATCATAAGATTTAGTGAAAAGAGTAGGATCAAGTGAACCGGGTTTGAAGCCTTTCTTCATGAGGAATTCCTTCAAAGTATCAACCACGCCCGAGGGGCCTGCTTGAGGCCATAGAGAGCCTTATTGAGTCTGAAGACTTTGTCAGGATTCTTTGGATCTTCAAAACTTGGGGGTTGAGCAACATATACTTCTTCCTCAAGCTTACCATTGAGGAATGCACTTTTCACATCCATTTGATATAGAGTGATATCATGATGGTTAGCATAAGCAAGTAATATGCGAATAGACTCAAGTCTAGCAACAGGTGCAAAAGTTTCATCGAAATCAATTCCTTCAACCTGTGTGTAGCCTTGAGCTACAAGCCGTGCCTTATTCCTTACCACAAGGCCATTTTCATCTTGCTTGTTGCGGTAGATCCACTTTGTGCAAATGATATGGTGCTTGCGAGGATCTGGACGTTTGACCAGTTCCCAGACGTTGTTGAGCTTGAATTGATGTAATTCTTCTTGCATAGCTTGAATCCACTCAGGCTACATAAATGCTTCATCTACCTTAGTGGGCTCTGTGATAGAGACAAAAGCAAAGTGCCCACAAAAGTTAGATAAATGTGTAGCTCTTGAGCGTGTTAGAGGACCTGGTCCTTCAATGTCATCAATGATTTTCTCAATCTGCACTTCGTTTGCAACGCGAGGATGAGCTGGTTGTCGTCGAGGAATTTGATCAGCATTTTCTTCAACACCATTTTCTTCAGCATTTTCTTTAGGTGCATTAGCTCGACGTTCTTCACGTTCTGGAATGAATTCTTCAGCAGATTCTTCGGTTGGAATGACATCCTCAGTAGCCTTGAACTTGATAGTTTCCTCAGGTGATGGTTCATCTATCACAGAAGGTAGGTGTTCTCTTTGCGAGCCATTAGTTTCATCGAACCGCACATCTACAGTTTCAACAACCTTGTGAAGAACATTGTTGAAGACTCTGTAGGTGTGTGAGTCCTTTCCGTAACCAAGCATAAATCCTTCATGTGCTTTTGGTGCAAATTTTGAGTTATGATGAGGATCTCTAATCCAACATTTAGCACCAAAGACTTTGAAATAACTCACATTGGGTTTCTTGTCAGTGAGGAGTTCATAGGCAGTCTTCTTGAAGAATTTGTGAAGATATACTCTGTTGATGATGTGGCATGCAATATCAATTGCATAAATGCAGAAACGATGATGCGTTTTGTATTCATCAAGCATAGTGCAAGCCATCTCAGCAAGAGTCCTGTTCTTGCGCTCCACGACGCCATTCTATTGAGGAGTATAAGGAGCAGATAACTCATGAGTAATACCAAGTTCATCAAGACCAGAATTCTTGAACTCAGTTCCATTGTCACTTCTGATGTGCTTGATCTTCACACCAAAGTTGGTTGAAGCCCTCGAGGAAAATCATTTGAAGACTTCCTGCACTTCATGTTTGTAAGTAACAATGTGTACCCATGTGTATCGAGAGTAATCATCAACAATAACAAAGCAATATTGAGATGCATCATTTGAAACTGCAGAATAATGGTGAGGACCGAAGAGATCCATGTGAAGCAATTCAAATGGTCGAGTAGTAGTCATGATAGTCTTCGCTGGATGCTTGGCCTTAGTCATCTTTTCAGCTTCACAGGCTCCGCATAAGTGATCCTTGAGGAATTTGACATTCTCAATGCCAATGACGTGCTTCTTCTTCACAAGCGTGTGCAAATTCCTCAGGCCCGCATGACCAAGTCATCGATGCCATAGCCAGCCTTCCGAAGCTTTTGCAAGTAGACACACAGCTAGTTGAGGTCCTATAGAGAAATCAACCATATACAAGTCTCCTCTCCTAAAGCCTTCGAAGACTTTGGAATAGTCAGATTCCATGATCACAACACAACGATACTTGCCAAAGACTAGAACCATATCAAGATCGCAAAGTATTGAGACAGACATGAGGTTGTATCCTAAGGACTCGACAAGCATGACTTTGTCCATGTGTCGATCCTTTGAGATAGCAACCTTACCTAGACCCAATAGCTGACTTTTGCCTTTGTCAGCAAAGATGATATGCTTCAGATGAGATGTAGATAAGGGAGCATCCATCAATAGATCCTTGTCACCAGTCATGTGATTTGTACATCCACTATCGAGGACCCACTCAGTGGCTTTGGGTTGATCATCCTGCAGATAAATTAGTGCAACTTACGAACTCATATACTTCATCAGTGAAGAATATGACACAAATTCATCAGATCAATTTCATCAAGCAATGCACCAGATAAAGCAGTATGAGGACGTGAGAAATGAGAGTTCATTTCTTCATGATTAGCATGCGTCCTTTCACGCACTTTTCAGGTCTCCAGCAAATTCTTCAGACGTTTGAGCATGTCTGGAGAACTGACCCTGCAGAAGAGATTAGTTCTTTTTCTTCACCACCCACATCTGAAGGGGTGGCAAAGAGTTCATCACTCCGTGAGCTCCATACGAGAAATGTGGCATAGAAGCCAGCCCATTTTGTTTCACATAAGAGGAGTTAGGATAAGCATATAAATAAGCAGAGAAATTCTTCGAGGACTTATGAACATAATGGTTAGAAGAATAATGCTCATATTCATAGTCCTTAGCTCTTCCCTGCGAAACAGAGTTGTTAGCACGATGATATTCATATAAGGACTTTAATCCTTTTGAGGAATTTGATCCACGTGAGGAATTTGGTCTGTGTGAGGACTTGTATCCATGTGAAGAATTTGGTCCATATGAAAAATTTGATCTGGGGTTCCTATTCTTCACAGGTGGTGTCATGAGGACATTCACTTGAAGACTTTCAAGGCACCTTTTGGGAACCCATATTTTCTTCATAGGGGAACCGTTCCTGCAGTTAGTGCCAACATACCTATCAAATACTTCATCATTCTGATTTTTGAACAGTTTATAGTTGGAGTCAAATGACTCATCAGAAGAATGAGGAGATTCACATGTAAAGCCAGATAAATTGGATGGATCAATCGGAAGGCCCTTTGCGGCAACCCATGAGGTTTTGGGGTACTGCTCAGGCTTCCAATATGTACCATCAGTATTAAGTTTCCTCTCAAAGGCAATACCCTCTTTCCTAGGGTTCCTGTTGAGGATCTGCTTTTTAAGCACATCACAAAGAGTCTGATGCCCTTTGAGGCTTTTGTACATGCCTGTCATGTACAATTCCTTCAGCCCTGCATCATCAGTGATACTAGCAATGTCCTCAGATGAGGAATTAGTGATAGCAGAGACAGTTGAAGAATTTGTAGCATTAGAAGCATTTGAACATTCAGGTGAAGAATTAGCAGATTCACGTTCAATGCATTTCAGGCATGGAGGAAGAAATTCTTCCTGAGAAGCGCTGATTTGTTGAGCAAGTAATGAATCGCGGTCCTTCTGAAGATCTTCATAACTCACTCTTAGCTTTTCAAGATCTTGCTTTCTTTGAAGAAATTCATAAGAAGGCTTCTCATGATCAGATAAGAGAGTGTTATGATGACCTTGAATATTGTGAAACCTAGACTGAAGTCTCTGAAGATTTTCAGTCAAGGTTTTAGTGCGAGCCATTTCTTCACCCAACATATCATCACTTTTATCTAGCATGTTTTGAACCTTTTCAAAAGCCTTTTGTTGTTTCACAGCAATCTTAGCAAGTTTAGAATAGCCTGGCTTGAGGTTTTCATCAGATTCATTCTCACTTGATTCAGAGGAGGTATATTTATGTACCTTGGCACCCTTTGCCATGAAGCAATAGGTGGGAGCATAGTCATCATTGCCTTCATCAGCCTTGTTGGTGAAGCCATTTTCTTCAGGGTTGAAGATAGACTTGCTGACGAATGCAGTAGCGAGAGCTAGACTCGGACTCCTCAGATGCCTCCTCTTCCTCATGTTCCTGAGATTCAGCCTCGGAGTCCATTTTCTTGCCAATGAATGCACGGGCCTTCTTGGAGCTGCTCTTCTTGTGAGATGAAGACTTCAAGGATTTTGATGATGAAAATTTTGACGATTTCTTCTTCTTCTTCGCGTCATCACAATTGTAATCCTTGTATTTATTCTTCTTTGATTCCTTTTCCCACTGAGGACAATCTTGAATGTACTGACTAGGCTTCTTGCATTTGTGGCATAGCCTCTTGTAGTCACTGGATGAGGGATCATTGCTCCTTGAGGATTTTCCAAAGCGACCACATCTTGAGAACCTTTGGAATTTCTTCACGAGTAGTGCTAGCTCCTAGCTCAGTTCTTCTGGATCACCAAGGCTACTACCAAAATCTTCACCTTCAGATTCAGAGACGACCTTGGCCTTCAGGGCACGTGATCTGCCATAGCTCGAACCATATATATCTCTCTTCTCAGCAAGCTGGAACTCATGAGTATTTAGCCTCTCGAGGATATTAGCGGGGTCAAGTGACTTGTAATCATCACGTTATTGTATCATCAATGCCAGAGTATCAAATGAGGAATCAAGCAATCTCATCAATTTCTTCACCACCTCATGGTCGGTGATGTCAGTGGCACCAAGTGCTTGAAGCTCATTTGAGATGTCAGTGAGGCGATCGAAGGTTTGCTGAACATTTTCATTGTCAAGTCTTTTGAAGCAGTTGAAGAGATTGCGAAGAACATCAACTCGAGAGTCACACTATGTTGAGACTCCTTCATTGACTTTGGACAGCCTATCCTAGATAAGCTTAGCAGTTTCCAAAGCACTCACTCTTCCATACTGTCCTTTGCTCAGATGGCCACAAATGATATTCTTCGCTTGAGAATCGAGTTGCTTGAATCTCTTCACATCAGCAACATTCAGATAAGGTGTGACTGAGGGAACACCATTTTCCACAACATACTAGAGATCGTTATCAATTGCCTCAAGATGCATTCGCATCTTATTCTTCCAGTAGGGGTAGTCCGTCTCATCGAACGTAGGACACCCAACAGAGACCTTGATCATACCTGCGGTTGACATAACTAAAACTCCAGGCGGTTAAACCAAAATCACGTAGAACAAGGGAGTACCTTGCTTTGATACCAATTGAAAGTGCGTTATATCGACTAGAGGGGGGTGAATAGGCGATTTTTATGAATTCTTCACTAAGGAATTTGCGGGTGACGAAATTCCTTAGCGAAGAACTACTTGCAGCGGAATAAGTACTCATAAGTAAACATAACAGAACACAAGCATGGTCATCATGATGAAATGAAGACAGGCACAGAGTACAGAAAGCGTAAAGACAGGATGAAGACAAACAGACTGAAGAAATTGAACTGAGGAAATTGAGAAAGTCTTCAGTCAAAGTCTTCAAACAGATATGAACAAGCACACAACATAGTTATGAGGAAATGAAAGAGTTGAGGAAATAGAACCAGTAAGCTTGGTGAAGACAATGATTTGGTAGACTAGTTCTAACTACTGTCTCAGTTGTACATCTGGTTAGGGCGGCTAGGTATTCAAACCTGAGGACACACAATCCCGGACACCCAGTCCTGAACACACAGTCGAGGGCACTTATTTATAATACGTATTCCCCTTGAACTAAGGTCACACAGACCTCGTCCAATCACTCGTGGTAAGTCTTCAGGTGACTTCCGAACCTTCACAAACTTGGTCACTCGACAATCAACAATTCCTCTTGGATGCTCTAGACCATGACGCCTAACCGTCTGGAAGAAGCACAATCTTCAAAGGTAACAAGCATCAGATCCACACATGATCAATCTCTTCAGTGATGCTCAATCACTTTTGGTTTGTAGGTGTTTGGGTTTGGGGTTTTTCCTCACTTGATGATTTTTGCTCAAAGTCCTTGGAGGATGGGTTGCTCTAATGACAAGTGCCAGTTTCTCTCGGAGCAGCCAATCAACTAGTGGTTGTAGGGGGGGGCTATTTATAGCCTAGGGAGCAGCCCGGCATGATAAGACATAAATGCCCTTCAATAATATGACCGTTAGGTGGGTAGATATTTTGGGACAGCTGGCGCGTAGCACAGCAACGGTCAGAAATTTGAGTATCAAATTCCTCAGGGCTATCATGTTCCTCACTGTGTAGGCAATCCGCACTGGTGAATTCCTAACTCCTCAGTCAAAACAAATTCCTGAGAGACCAGAAGAATTTCGTCTCTATCACTAAAGAATATGACTGAACAGTATGAGATTTCCAATGGCTTCACTCGAAGGGATTGGTAGGTGTAGGATTTCGGGTTGAGCATCACATGGAATTTTTCCCTTAGTATTTCCTCGACCCCCTTTAACAGTACGGCGTTTCCTATGACTCAAGAAAGAGAAACTGACACTACGAAAACAAAAGTCTTCATGCTTCATGTTCCTCAAATGAGTACCAAGTCTTCAAGGTCACACCAATTTCTTCACTTTCAAAGTCTTCAGAAAGTCTTTAGAAATCCAAAGTATTCAGTCGAAGAACTTCATTTTTAGGGGTCGACTTTCAGTGTAAATATCAAACTCCTCATAGACTTATAGACCCGTGTACACTCATAAACACATTAGTCCCTTAAACTATAAGTCTTCAATACACCAAAATCACTAAGGGGCACTAGATGCACTTACATCTAACCTCTCACTTTGAGTATCCAAACAGGGCCCATGTCGCCCATTAAGTCAACGCCTTCTATTCGACCAGGTGTTATGACTTGTGGGACCTACATGTCAGTCTGCACAAAAATCCCCGAGTGACCTCCTAGCTCCGGCACGTCCACCTAGTCATCCTCGTCCATGGGACGTAGCTTCCGCCGCCGGCAGAAGGCGAGGTCAAAACCGCCGGCGGTGCGGAGCCCATCTTGTGGCAGCCCAGATGCCAGCTCCGTCCAGCGCTCGCGGCCGTTAGCTAGCCAAGATAGCTCCGTCCAGCTGCTTGTCTGCATGGTTTGCTAGCTAGATTGGGACGGCGGCGCGGCAGCTTGCTCGCGCGCGCCGCGCTAAGGCCAGCCATCTGGCTCGAGCGAAGGCCAGCACGGCGGCTTGCTCGCTCGTGAGTCACGCTCGGGCCAGCCTACCAACCCGTGCGGAGGCCAGCGCGGCATCCGACCCGTCCGGCAGAGCGGCGGCCAACTCGCTCATCACCGACGCCACCGACGAACACGCATCAGTACTGTTTGTAGTAATGTTCAGGAAAAATAATGATTTGAGGGAGATAACATGATAGAAGGTCAGATGTGGGTCCCTCGTGTCAACGGTCAAACAAAATGTGTTGGTTTAAGCTGCCTCGTCAGCACGGACGTGTGGGCCAACCTTGTCATAAACGGGTTTAAACTAACCTAATCGATAGGTAGTAGTTTTCGGCGTGGATTAAGAAATTTTGGGTATGTTTTTGCTATTTTTGGTACAATAGATTCTTCCTAGGGCTGGTTGAAAGTGGTAGTTTTTTGTTATATACTCTACATATTGTAAGTAGGAGTGAAAGTTAAGCTTTGGAACCCAATAAGCAAGGCTAGTTACATAGTGCATATGTGTACATGATTGAAAGTAAATATCAACCATGAGTGACTAATATCTTGATGGAAAACTCGAAACTATGGAATACTAGGGAAAAATTGCATGGTTGGAAATACTAGCAATGTTCATGTGCGTTGCAATGAATCATAATTAGAATAATACTTATTCACAAACTTGATACAAAACACTCTAATTTTGATATACATATATCACTAGAGATATATTATGTTTCAATTAGAATATATTCCTTGGGCTATTTTGGTGAGGTCAGGGAGGGATGTGGTTGGTTTTAAGATACTAATTATGGGTTTTTCTGCAAATTGGTAGACAAGTGGGATGTTTGTGAGAAAAGGCAACAACTTACCTCACAGTCGTTAGATGTAGATCTAACGGTCACAAACAACGGAAGGCAGACACACCATCATCACCAACTTAGTCTTCTGTAGGAGTACTAGCAAGATCCGTGTATTGCACGAAACATCAAGATGCATTTTTGTATAAAAACACTCGTTGTGATTGACCCATGCGGGAGTAATCCCATGTGTAAAAACTAATGATATCTCGAGAAATAGGAGATAAGGTGAAGAGGAGTGGGGCATGGTGGTGATTGGTGGTCGGACTGAGCCACGGGGATTGACGACGCCGGCAGCGGCCACCAGGCCAGTTTGTTCCAGAGGCTTCCGTTCTTAATTGCTCAATAATGAGGTTGTTGGAGATAAGGATGAACGAGGGAAGGCCTTGTCTGCAAATGTGGAGAGGGGTGTGGGTATCTTTTAGTTTAATTTCCATCTGTCAGATATAGATCCGACGGTCTATATTGCAAGATGGCACGCGTACCATCATCACCAACTCGGTTTTTTATAAGAGAAGAAATATAAGTATGGAGATACAAACGTATTATCGATACTTGTTTCCGTAAACTAGCATCTACATTCTATTCAATGCCTCAGCATGTGAGGCCTTAGCACAATGACTTCTCGAGTGTGTAAAACAAAGGTTTTCCTGTCGCCGATAAGGAGGGGGTGACGGTGGCGCGCTTTTTGGCTTGCTCTAGTCCTAGTAGTCATACTAGGTGGTCCAAGCACGTGTAGATTTATTCTTTTTCATGTCTCGTGTTCGCCGTACTGCCACGACTGTTGATCAATAGATGGTAAGTTATTCACGGGGAAACCCTTGTTCAGCGTGTTTGCGAGAGAGAGAGAGAGAGAGAGAGAGATAACGTGCGTGTGTGATATGTCTAGAGATTGAGGCAATGATAACAAATTCTTTGTGTCTATGTGTGTGGAGGATAGAGAGAGACATGTACATGGGGCTTTGTGTTGTGTAACATGGAGACACATATACATAATTAGAGAGTGAGTGTGCAAGATACACATGCGGACATGGGGAGAGATGAGGATCCAGATTAATGGGTGTTTGTGCGTGTCTGTGTGTGTTTGTGCACGCGTTTGTGTGTGAGAGGGAGTGTGTTTATGTGGAGTAGAGAGACCACTAATGATGTAAACCTAGTATAAGGGAAGGGGAATGGTGTGACATGTGTAGTAGCGGGATAGCATGGGTGCGGGCGGGGGGAGCAGCCTATTTGGAAGAGACATCGATTGTGTGTGGGAGAGGGGTGTGTGAGAGAGAGCTAGCGACGGAGAGAGAGAGAAAGAGAGGGGGCGAGAGAGGGAGCGTTTGTGTCCATAAATGGCATATAGATAGGGAGACAATGTTAATGTTGTTTGAAATTGTCCTATGTACGGAGACGCAAGGGAAGCGAGTCATCGTGTGTGTGATAGGGACTTCATGAGAGATCTAGAATAGATGGTGTAGAGAACAATGTGCGAGATCGAGAACGATGATACATTATGGAGCTATGGAAAGAGTCACGACATATATGTATACTGGGAGGACCTGGGGCGGGTCCGCATGTGGGAAAGATAGAAAGAGGAGAGTGGTGCACAAGGAGACAAAGTGTGCTTGTTTTGCAGTGGGGGTGGTGTGTGAGGTGAGTGTGTTAGAATAAATCCGAGGCATACCGTTGATCTACCGAGGACCAAGCAATCACACGAGGCACGACGCCGAGATTTGTTAATGAGGTTCACCATCATGGCTACATCCCCGGGGCTTGACTACGGGCGCTCCTCCCGGTGACACCGCTACAATACCACACCCCGGCCGCCCGGGCGCCGGCACACACCGCCGGCTCCCCCGCGTGCCTGTGCTATTATGTTGGCATAGGTTACATAGTGTGTCTACCCCCGCTATATATGAGAGGTCTAGGATACAAGTGTCCTACTTGGACACGACTCCATATCCTACCTAAACACAGTCCAACTACAAGTCCAACTCTAACCTACCTTCTACAATAATATTCGACACAACTCTAACAAACTCCACCTTGGCGAATATTCTCCACCACCTTGGATTTATCAGTGCGTCGAACCTCCATGTACATTGGACTTGAGATACACCATGAGCACTGCTGCTACTCCCAGACTCCACGTGACTCCACCTGCAAATGTAGTTCCTTCTCGTCTTCTTCACAGTTAACACTCGAGCAAAATTAAGTTGCTCATGACTCTACCTTGTGCTCCCAACTTCCAGAGTATCCGCTCAATGCCTTCACACACCGATCATTGACCTGCGTGAAGTGAACAACTCACGTATTTGACACCACATATAAGAGTTACCTGAACTCAACATCACCGCTCTTTCTTAACCGTCTGTCTGAAACTTGAAGGAATTTCACCGTCGCCCTGTGTCACCTTGAGTCAAATTCACGGTTGTCTCATCTTTCTTCCCGGATTGTCTCTGACATGTCCCACCGCTATAGCACTCCGCCTCCTTCTGTATTTGTCATCCGCACTTTGCCATGTGCACTGAACGCCATAGAATATACGGCCATGTGTACTCTCTCAGTTTTGACAATTTTAGACTCCCCGTCACTTTCTCAGATTCTGCATGGTCAACTCATGTCCATCAACTAGCACCGATTGACCCAGTCACCAACTTGAATCTGGTACTCGTCAACACTGCTTCAGCACCCCTGCACACTTTGTCTGACCACGTGTCTGACCATCAGTGCCCTGGCCTATCGCTGTGTCTCGTGCTTACCGCACGCCTCGCCGCTATCACCGCGTCGAGCCTCTGCTGTCCTGGTCGAGTCTCCCGGGTCGCGAACCCACACCACTCAACCCCCACTGCAGAGAACCACCGATCATCAGCGATCGATGCCGAGTATCACGCCTCCATCAGACCACTGGTACCCAGTCCGATCCACGTGTCTCTCGCTATCCCACTGAAATAGGCTTCGATTCTCTGACGTCTTACACCGTAGCCCCTCCATCAGCACATAGTGAAGTCTTCCACTCGACTCCAGCTCCACCTTCAACATGACTCCATGGTGGTTGTACATGCCACCCCCGCGCCCCGTCGACTTCAAGCTATCTCATGTGTACACTACCTTGAATCAACCATGCGCCATTCTCTGTCGAAGCCGCACAAGCCCTCAAGCATGCATCACGCTCCTATGTCGTCGTCGCTGAAATCACCGTCGTCTTCTGCTTTTGACCAACATCAACGTCGATCCATCAGACAGTCCAGTCCGACCCAACCAAAATTATTCGACTGCAATCATGCTCCACCCTGCGTCGTGTCCGCCCAGCACATCTTCGTGCATTGCTTAACGCCTTGTGTATGCATGATCCTATATGACGCGCTTGTCAACGCGCCTCCGCAGCCTGTCCACGTGTTCCAAGCCTTCTCAACAAATCGAATCCAAGAAAACTTTCATGCAACTTGTACAATTTTTCTTGTCTCTATTTGTTTTTAAACTTCTCCGTGCACCTAGTAGCAGAAACAAAAGACCAAATCGGATCCAGTCAAACTGCCCCCTGTACGCACACACGTGACCCTAGCCGGTCTTTTTTTCAACAAACAAATCTTACGTATAGCATCCATGCTCCTGGACTTCAACCCTGCTCATGCAGCACAACAACCCAACTCGTGCGCACAACAACTCCTGGCTGGCCGCCGTGGGCCTCAAAAGCACGCCCGTCTGTGCCCCGTCCAGGCCTCCCTTGGGCCGTGACCTGTCACCTGTAGCCTTCTGCTGTGCACCGACCGCACCTGGCTACATGCGCCCACGCTCGAGACTCCCGTTGCCGCATGCTACACCTGCTGGATGCGATCCAATCTCGCCGAGTCCCCAAGAACACGCCGTCGCCAGCTTCCCTGCTGCGGATCGGACCGATCCGATCTGCCGATCTTGAAACTTGCAACTCATCTCTTTGATTGCTTCCTGAAGAATAACCACGACTCTGTGTACCTGCTTCTAGATCACTTGCTCGCTCCAGGTTAGAACTCATCGGCGACGACTCGCCCAGTGCTTCCACTCCGCGACAGCGATCTTGCCTCACAGAACTTTGTCGATATAATCTTCCTCCTTTAGATCAATAATCCGCAACCTCCAGACAACCTAGCTCATGATACCACTTGTTAGAATAAATCCGAGGCATACCGTTGATCTACCGAGGACCAAGCAATCACACGAGGCACGACGCCGAGATTTGTTAACGAGGCTCACCATCATGGCTAAATCCCCGGGGCTTGACTACGGGCGCTCCTCCCCATGACACCGCTACAATACCACACCTCGGTCGCCCGGGCGGCGCCGGCACACGCCGCCGGCTCCCCGCGTGCCTGTGCTATTATGTTGGCATAGGTTACATAGTGTGTCTACCCCCGCTATATATGAGAGGTCTAGGATACAAGTGTCCTACTTGGACACGACTCCATATCCGACCTAAACACAGTCCAACTACAAGTCCAACTGTAACCTACCTTGTACAATAATATTCGACACAACTCTAACAGAGTGTGCGAGAACCACATAACTAGGGAGATAGACATTTGGGGGCGACGTTTTGTGTGTATGGGAAAGATACACTCTACATAGTGCGTGTGCTTGGGAAAGAGAGATGCTGGGTGACCTAGCTAGAGAGTGGGGGAAGAGATGTGTGCATGCCCAAGAGACAAAGTGATAGAGACCTATATTGGGGTCTGGAATTTAGAAGAGAGAGGGGTGTTAATGTGCTCGTGTGTTGGTGTTTGGGGGACAAAACAACTTCTCTGTGTGTGTGGGGGGGGAGGGGGTTGGCTTCAGATAAAGAGTGAGGTGTCTATATTTGAGGGACTTTAGCGTAATTGAGATATACATGGTCAATAGTGTGTGCACTCAAGGTTGATAAATTTGTTTCACAGTTTGGACTATGAGATAACGATACTTTTGAACATGCGTGATATACTTTGATGTACCAGAATTACAAACCTAAGATTGGAATTTTGGAATTCGACTCCATCATTAGCTTTTGTAATTCATTTAAACGGAGGTACATTTTTAAGCCGTTATTTCATGATTTAAAATTCATATATCAAACCTAGAGATATACACATACGGGCATGTTCAAACTTTATAATCATCCACTTTATTCATAAACATACACATTTTTGCTTTTGTCGTCATATTTAGGATAAACACATTTGGAATTTCATTTGAATTGGACTGTATGATGGTATTTTCTTGTAGTAGCTCAATGATCCATATTTGAATTGAATGGACAATCCAAGTTTCGAGTTGGAGACATTGATTTTCAAAACCTGCACTTTTTTTTGCGTGCAAAACAAACAAATTCTCGACCATTATATCATAGTCGGCCGTACAAGAGCAGAATATAATTTCAGGCGCCAAAACTTTCAAACTTCCCGCTCATATCGAAATATCTCGTGCCCGAAAGTTTAGCCCTGCGATATTCCTGTTTTACCCCTGCCACGTGAACGGAAAAGGGCTGCTTTGGTAACTCCATTGTTATCCCCTCTTTGCCCCCAACATTCTTCCCCAGAGCCCTTGCCCTTCCCCTCCCCGACCCCCCAACCATGGCAAGCCGCCGAATTTAGTCCTCCACCGCAGTGGTGGACCTCACACCCCGACGGATCTACCTTCCGCACCTTGGAACCCCCAACTGCCAACTCACCACTTCACTGGAGCCGCTTCAGCGACTAGCTTGTATACCGCTCCAGATCTCCTTGACCGCCATCATGGTCCACCGCACCGGATCTACTTAACATGCGCCCTCATCCACCACAGTGCAGGCCCTTCACTGACTCCCTCGTCCGTCCCTTCGCTGGCCCTTCATACAAGCCCTCGTCCGCCGCAACAGATCCGCCTCACCGAAAGCACTATACAATGCGCCCGCCGAAGCCTTCGTCCACTGCACCGGACCCGCTCCACGGACGCCATATTCAACTCCACCGGCCTTGCTTTACCGACACCGCAGCCTCATCAGGTTATTTCGATCTATACTCCTTTGATTTTTCTTTTTATCGTGCAACTGTTCACTTACCACATATGAGCTTTCTTGTATGTTGACAGGCACCGCAACCGTAGCACCGGAGCCGCTTCAGCGACGGCGACAGCCGGCCCAAACTCAACCGCAACACAAGCACCATCTACGATCCTTAGCTATCAAGTATGCCAACGATACCCATACGCCGCCGAGAATCAGGTACTATTATCCAACGGCCGGCGCCTACGTTCACTTTCTTAGCATAAGCACCACACCTTTGAATTTCTTCAGGGCATCATTCAGTTTTTCATGAGACGCGTTATTCTTCTTGCACCTGTAGGGCCATACTTCTGGCAGTGAACATGTCACATGTGCTAAATTACATACTAGTGCACATATAGTTAATATGCTTTAGTTTTGTCCTAAGTATTACTGTACTTCCTAGATATCACTGCCTACTATTTTACTTCTTGCATGCTATATTTATGATAATGGTGTTGTTCTGATGGCACCTATTGGTTCCATCAGACTGCTTCATGTTCTCTATGCTTAATTACACATCAGCAAACTAGCATGTGGTTTCGCTGGTTTTTCTTCGTTTTACCCTACATTTTCTGATGCTAGCTATTACATCACTGCTACGAGCCTCTATTCATTACTTTTTTGTGTGTTCTTGATGTTCCCAAGTTGCATGACTAATTTGATGCTTCTATTAATTATGGAGCTGCCAATCCCATCAAGCAAAATATTTGTTCTTTTAGGGCTGACACCTCGAACAAGCATAAAAATAGAGGGAAGCAGATATATTATCGTGTATGCACACGCCCTTATTTCATTAGTTTAGATGAACCATCGATGATCAATTCGAACGAGTGCATGCGATTAAAATTAATTTTACCTAAGTAGAGGGTGCAGAATAAACTACAACAAGTAGATTTGCAACCACGGGATGGTGACGATATATTCAAAGAACATTGCAACAGCAGCGAAGCTTCACAGCAACATATGGTAAGCCAGTGTGTTTTAGTACATGTGAAATGTAATGCGTGTGGGCTGCTTTTTTGGCTTGTGCCCTCAACCTGTAATCCTAAAGAATAACAAATAGTTCAGTTGTCTGCTTTGCTGTATTGCTTGATTCGAATGCTTGTTTGTTACTTGTTACGCTATACCTGAGTTGTCCAATATGTCAGCAGTGTCTGTTGTACCATCGTAAAGAAATGCATGCCTAGTTCATTTGAGTCCTTAACTTTTCCTCTGAACTTCATCTCAAGACCGTCTTCATAGTTTATATGAGGCCACACTGTTAAGTGCTTTCACAGATTATTTCAACTGCTTAGATGCCTTGGCAACTTAAATATAGCAGTGGTACACTCCCTTTCAAGTTTCCATCTTACCATTTTAATTTATTTTCAGCTGATGCTGCTTCGAACCATTTAAATATAGCTTGCCATGCTCGGCAATAATTCGTATGTCGTTTACCATGTAAGCTTACTGCCTGGATCATGTGATAACTATCTCTTACTTATGTCCATCGGAAACCTTTCAGGATGCCGTTCACACTAGGAAACAATGTACAACCCCAGAATCTATTGGTGGAAGCAATGCGCCATCCATGTTACGAGATGGTGGCAGTTCAGAGGCAACACCGTGGCAGAGCAGTCTGAGCACATATATTATAGTTCTTGAGGCTCTACTAGAGGCAGAAAGAGATGGTGTGGCTGCCATGAATGAGGTAATCTCGATCTTGAAGCTGGAAGTTATGCAATTAGCTGCACGCATTATGCAAGCAACCCAAGAATTGGAGGAAGTAAGAATGTTGCATTTGAAGACGGAGGAGGTCCTGATGCTTCTACTATCTAAAGCCCAGGGTAATCCCAGTTCTTCTTTAGATAGTAGTTGAAATTGTCATTAGATTATTGTACTTGCATGTTGTGTCATATCTGTGAATGGATTATGTTGTAAGACCCCCTATGTTGTCCATGTGTTGTAATGATCCGATTTTTTTAGGCGAGGTAATCCTCAGTACTTGTATGATTGACATAAGGTGAACTATTTTTCGTGTGAGCATATTATATTGGATGAAATAATTGTTTGACTCAAAGTGTATCCAACCTACTGAATTCGAAGATCATGACATTTCTAAATCATAATCATATATAAAGGTCGAATAAATCTTTGTTGTGGTTTTGAAGAAATAAATAACAAAACATAGAATTATCTGTGGATATTCGTAATCGAATAAAAATTGAATTTGGATTTAGTTGCCAGGGCCCAGGCCTAACGTGAATGCTAATTCTCCCAAGTTTTGAACGAAGCGGCTAAACACCCACTATCATTTGTGGGCTGCCCGAAGCAAGTGTTTGCGAGATGGAAATTACTGTCTACCCCTGACACTTGACATCCTGATCGACCGGATTTACACTGCTGTCGATAGGGGTAGACTAGTAACTTCAATCAGATGTGACACTGCGTCCTCTGAGCCCATTCAGACACGGTGGGCGCCAAACGTGGGCGGCAAAACACATTTCATTCAAGCTCGTCTGAAAGACATGTGTCTCTCCCTCCATTTCCCCATTCATCCACGGTGGGCGGCAAAACAAACTCTCCTCGTCCGAAATCGATATAGGCTAATATTTTAAATAGGGGCACATGTGTAACTTCCCTCAGACGTGACACAACCGCCCTACCTGTCAGCCCCGTTAATACACCGTGGGCGCCAACCGTGGGTGGCAAAACACCCTCTCCTCGCCCAAAATCATTACCGGCCAATATTTGGGAGTAGCGAGATTACCATCCTATCCCCAACCGATGTGATCTCCGAAATTTTAAACCGGGGATAAGTTCGTAACTTTTCCACATTTCAGACAAGCGCGTCCCAAAGTTGGAGATCCCCCTCTCCATTTCCCCATTCATATACCGTCGGCACCATGACAACCTCCCCACTGCGGCCAGCCTCCTCCGTCCGCCACCCCATCCTCCACCTTGCCGGAGCCGCTACCCCTACCCCGTCGTTCAATGCAAGAGATGGACGTCTCTCATCCACGACGCCGGACCATGATCCTTTCATCGCTTCGTCTCGCTTCATCGGCGCCGTCGTCCACTTTGCCGTTGCCGCTCCTACGACCGTCTCGTCCGCGGCAACATGATTTATCCCCCAACCCAGCCGTCTGCCATCGAAAGTCTTCTTCCCCGCCGCCGACAGCCATCGCACCCGCAGCACCCTCAATGTATCAGCAGGGGCCTACACAGCGTCGCAAGAGAGGTGGTACTCTTCCATGTGTGCTTAAGTTATTGATCTCACCCGGAAAATAGATCTTAAATTGTTTACTGTACTTTTCTTGTCCGTACCAAACCATAGTGGCTAGTTGAATGCAAACATTGGTTGCGAAGTAGCTTTGGCCGATTTGCACCTTCAGATCCGCCATGTCACGGTCACTATACTCGTAAAGCTTATGGCTCCCCCCTTTATATTCACTACCATCATCGTAGGTGCTTCACTGCTTCGTGTTGTGCTAGCACTGCTCCTCAAGACCTCAACCCATCAAGCGAAACAACATGCCACTCATAATTCCAAAGCTTGTGTGTTGAAATAAGAATCTGATATGATGCTCATATTACTAAAACAGAGAACGTTTAATTGGTCACAACACTCAAAATTCCTGATTCTTAGGGTTTTCCCCTTTTATCAACTCTACTATGATCTGCGTAGGTGCTTTCTGTCATACTAGCATTACTCCACCCTTCAAGCTAAACATCACAACACTCAAAATTCCAAAGCTTAGTTGTTCAAATATGATTGTGATATGATACTGATATTAGTTAACAGACACATTTAATTGGTTAGCTAAAGGTCCCACTTGAGTTTCCAAATGCATGTTGCGACATGTAGAGAGACAGCAGAATTGCATTTCTTTGTCACTTGTTGACTGTACTTTCTTGTCCATACCAAATCTTAGTTGTTATTTCAAAGCAAATATCGGTTGCTAACTACCCTTTGCGTGGTTTGCAGCTTCAGATCTGCCATCCCATTGCCACGGCCAACACTATACTCATCATGCTTACGGTTTCCCCATTTTATGATGACCACGATCAGCCTACGTGGTTCGTGTCGTAATAGCACTGCTCCACCCATCGAGCTAAACAAGCTTAGTTGTACAAATTCAAATATGATATTATACTGATATTAGTAAAACTGGGAGATGTTTAATTGGTCAGCTAAATGTTCCTACTTTAGTTTTGAAATGCATGTGAGCCACATATGGAGAGACCAGAAGGAATAGTATTTCTCTATGCGCTCTGGTTCATCATGGGTGGCCAACCGACATTGTATAGGAAGACTTGTAATATCTTCAATCTGCTTGCTCTTCTGCTCTTCTTTAAGATGATCCTCTTCTCTTGCGGTCGACTGGCCAGGTCGAGTTATTCTCCCTTAGGATATTTTGAATCTGTCAGGTCAGGTCGACTTGTTCTTCTTTACTATATGTTGAAGCTGTCATCTGCGAAGTATCATCACTTCTGGAGCTCTCATATTTTGAGTAGTAGGCTACATTATATTAATGCACACACCAAATTACAGCATGCATGGCACCTCTTAAAAGAATTGCAGAGATGGCACAAAGGGGTTTACAAGGAGGAAGTATTGGATTAGAATCACTTCTGCATTACAAAGATAATATCACTTGTTTTTATGTTTTCATGCATGTCAGGTATTGAACATTATCAAAATGAATATGAGAATGGGCGCACGAGAGGAATATTGCAGAACAATCCACTGGCTAACAAACTTGGCATGGTGGAGGATGGCCTATCTTATTCACCCATCAAGGTGCATGCTCTAACTTGGCAAGGTTGTATTGGTCGCACATATTTTGCATCTGACCTGTTGCATTACTTCTACTTTGTTACACCATCTGCTTAGTTTAAGCATCATATATGAGTATATGCCATACCTATGCATTTTCTGTACCTATTCCAATCTGTCGTCATACTATGTTTTTCCAGTCAAATGTTGTTCTTTCGTAATAGATGTCCAAAAGGAAGAGGGTGATTGCAGATCCTCAAGGAGTACAAACTAGGTATTTGGAAAAGGTAGTGATACCTGTTAAATCAGATAGATCAGCAGCCACAGAAAACACAGGCCCAACTATAACAGACTTTACCCCTACTCCAGTGGCCAAACCCCTATTAGAACTGCTGACAGCCCAGCGTCAGGTACTGTCTATGATATCATTTCAAAATTTGAACTCCTAAATTTCTGCATGTGCCTTACCTTCTCTCTTGTATGAAAACTAATTTCAGATGAATCTCCTTGCTCAAAGGATCATAGGATCTCACGACAATACTGGGCTCTGCATTGCTCTTGTCAGTACCTCTTGCCCTTTGTCAGCATACTTACACTCATTGCTGTTTGATTATGTAGCATCACTGTAAATGTTCACTTCTTTATCCTCCCTTTGCTTGAAATTATAAGATCTATATTTACTCTTAGATAAATGTAGAATTAACACAATGGTTATGAAGTTTTGGATTGCTCATGTAAGTACCTATTGTCATGTACTCCCTCTGTATCGAATTAATTGTTGATCAATTGGATGTATTTAGAACTTAATAGTGCTAGATACATCCATTTGAGCGACAACTAATAACGAACGGTGGTGGTATTACTGTACATGCAACGCGAGATAGTTGATTTTCTAGCATTACTCGGCATCTTATCTGCCCTGCCCTCCGCTTTCTCCAAATTATCATATCTACATTTACTCTTACCAAAATGTTGAATAAAGCCAATGCCAGTGCACATGTTGATGTTTGCATTCCTCTTGTTAGTACCTTTTGCCTTGCAACGTTGTACTTAATTAATTGCTATTTGATTATGTATCATCAGTTTGCACCCCAGCTTCATTATCCTGTATTTCTTCCAATATTATTTGATCTATATTTACTCTTTGCAAAATGTAGAATAATGGCAATGCTTATAAAGAATTTTCTATGGGGAATTCATTGAATTGTCTTTCCATCAACATGGAGAAGGGCTTTGTCCAGCCCGTGTTAACATGTATTGTAAGTTCATCCTTCTCAAGCCTTCAAACTTTGATCTAGTATAGATTTGGATAGGCAACATTTCCTCCACTGCTGTTTACATCTGATTGGATGTTTGCAACAACTACCAGTTTTAAATTGTAGTTGTAAAAACATGTTCCTTATGCAGAACAGATCCATTTATTTGCTTATATAATTGTGAAACCTGTTACTCCTTGTTTCTCTTTCAGAGTCGTATCTCTTATGCCAGGCAGAACTTTAGGAAAGATAGTGAGCCAAACCATCTTGAGGACAGTGAGATGACCCCAAGGTCCTATCTTGATGAAGACAGTGAGTTGAAGCTACTCACCAGCAGGTGTGTGTCGGGGTTTTGGGACGACATATGCCAACGGATGGCTTATCATGCATGGGGTCAAAAGAAGGTCGCCGGGCTTGGGAAGCGGGATAAAGCGATACTTAGGACGCGTACGAATCTTACCCAGGTTCGGGGCTCTCCAAGGAGATAACACCCCTAGTCCTGCTCTGCGGGGGCTCCGCGTCATGACTGATAGCACTAGAGTAGCTACAAGGTTGCTCCTTGAGCTGTGAGGTCTAAGGGAAGAGGATGAACAAGGCTCGCTCACCTCCTCTCTCTCTAGGGTTTTATCTTGTGAGCTTCTAATGGCCAACTATCCAACCGGCCCCCTTTCATGGAGGACCCTGTGGGGTTTATATAGGCCTACCCCCCAGGGGTACAATAGTAAACTCGACGGTGTGGTCCCCGGTCGTCAATGTCTTCTGGCGCCGGCTTCGCCGCCTGTCTGCTGGAGCCCGCCGCCTGCGGGCCCCTCGTGATTGTCTTTCACTATGGGGTGCTCTTGCTGATGACAGCCTCGTCAGGAAGGAGATGGCTACAGTGCCATCGCCCCTCGCCGTACGCTGCCGCCTCGCCCCGTCCCGTCGTCTTGATGATGCTCGGGCTTCTAGGTTGGGGTTTGTCGTCTGCTACCAGATGGGCGTCTCCCCTGGCCGCCTGCCAGGGGCGGTTTGTTCTTGAGCTCACCCACTGACTGATGGGGCCAGCCGCCTGCTGGCCCCGCCATTTGCGGGTAGTGGGATCGTGGCCTCCTCTGACCGCTGCTTGGTCATGAGCTTCATGGCTACAGCGACCCGCCATTTAATGGATATTTATAAGGTACACAGCCACTGTAGCCACACCCTTACAGATCTTCTAAGGACATTCTCTCCTGTAGCCAGGCTCCCGTCACGTACGGACCCCCTCAACGTGTTCTCTGAGGAAGGAGGGCGGGGATGTCTGTTGGCTGGTGGTGTTGGTGTCGTCGCCTGCTGGGTCCCTGCCGCCTGCTGGCAGCCGGCTCCTAGGGCAGGCTACCCTAGGAGACGGCTCGAGGAACAGGTGGCCGCAGCTGACCAAGCGGCTGTTATTTGTCTTAAAATACCAAGGGTAGGCGCCGGGGGTACCCATGGTCAATATCTCCGACAGTAGTCCCCGAAGCTGGTGGAACTCCGATGCGAGTGTTGGAGATGCTGAGGGGTTCCAGCAGCTTCTCCCCTCAGGCATGCTTATCGTCTGTATCTTGTCTGCTAAAGGAGTCCGTCTGCCGACAGCCGGCTCTGCGCTGCCGGAGCCGACCCCTGGCAGCCGCATCGCCGTCTCAGAATCTTCGGCGAGAAGGCGCCGCCTGGTCAGCGGGCAGTCGAATAGGCCCGCGGACCCTTGGCAGCGCCCACGCGTCACCGTCCTGTCGCATCGGCCTGCCAGCCTACGCGCGTGACAGGACGTAATAGTGGGCCGGGGCCCGCCACTAAGGGCCTCGGGCCCCGCGCGGATCCACAGTGGCAGGGGTAATCGATTACTCTCCCACGCGCATTTAATGCGCGTGGATTAGGCGCGAGAAAATCGGGGGTCGTGCGGGACGTGGGGTGGTTAAGCCCACGCCCGCCCCCTCGCCTTCGTCGCCTGGGCCTATATATAGGCCGGGGGAGAGGGCTGGCGCTGCTCTCATGCTCACTCTCCCCCGTCCTTCATCTTCTTCCTCGCTCCTCCTCGCCGCAGTTACAGCGAACCACCGCCCGAGCCATGGCTGGTCCAGCACCTCCCCGACGCCACGGCCAATGGGACGGCAGCGAAGACTTGCAAGAACACGTAGACGTCCTCCGCCGGTCGCGGAAGCTGCCGCCGGCCGACAGGGTCGCCGTGCGCCTCGCGCCGGTGACGGAGATCAGGCCGGCCCCGCAACAAGACGAGTGGGTCATCTTCCGCTCGCACTTTCAATGCAGGTTCGGCCTGTCGGCGAGCGGCTTCTTCCGCTCCTTCCTCGACTTCTTCCACATCCAACCGCATCACCTCATGCCAAACACGGTGACAACCATCTCTTCCTTCGTCGTCCTCTGCGAGGCTTATCTTGGCATCCTCCCCACCATCGAGCTCTGGACGGAGCTCTTCTATGTGAAGCTGGGCACCGCCATCCAGAGCGTGGCCGCTCAGTGCGGGGGATGCATCTCCGTGAAGCGCACCGGGGCGAGAAACTTCTTCCCGGCGCCAAAACTCGTTGGATCAGTGAAGCTGTGGTGGAAGACGTATTTCTATGTCTCCAACATCGACCCCGAGGAAGATTTCATTTGCCTGCCAGAGTGGGTGCTGGGGCCGCCTGCTGAGCCTCGGGACTCCTGGAGGACCCGGCCCGTCGCCCTGACTGAAGGCGCCTCCGTCGCCCTGCGCCGTCTCCGGGAGCTGAGAGACGACGAGGGCCTGGAGTTTGCAGATCTGCTACTGACGTTCGCCGAGTGCCGGGTGCTGCCGCTGCAGCGCTGGTCCCACCTCATCTGTGATATGAGCGGGCGCCGAGACCCCAGCCGGACCTGCACCAAGCCCCTGCCCTACGGGGAGGTGGCCCGGCTGGTGAACCACACCTCCAGCTGCCAGGTCTCTGACTCCGGCTGGGCCTTCAGCAAGGCTCCGTACAGCCGCAACAACCAGCCGCCCGCAGTAAGTTTTTCATCCTTCTCTTTTTTTCCTTCTTTATACGGTTGCCGTAGCCGTCTGGTGCTAATACCTGGCTCAGATCTTCCCAGGCCAGCCGGCGCCGGGCTCCAACCAACGGGGCCGCCCCCTAGAGCCGGATCGCTCCCAGAGTGATACGAGCGACCTCGATCTTGGGGCCGCCGCCGCCATGGAGGAGGAAGAGGTGACAGGCGGCGGGGACCAGCCGTCGGGTGCCCAGCCAGAAGGCGGCCTCGAGAGGTGGCCGGACAACGACGAGAGGATGGAGGAGGCACCCGTCCACGCCAGCCAGCAGGCGGGGCCGTTTGGCACAGCCGGCGGCGGGAAACGACGGTCCTCGTCGGGGCCGACTGGTGCCCCACCCAAGAAGCTTCGGCTGTCAACCGCCACCACGAGGTGTCAGGAAGCGGCCGCTAGGGCGAACCTGCCGAAGAAGCCCAAGGCCGGGCCGGTCGTGTCTGGGTAAGTACCCTTCATTCCTTCTTTGCGTCTTATTCTTCTTTCACAGTTGATCCTTTCTTGCTTGATTCTTTGCTTCTTTGGGACGTCCGTGCAGCGCGCCGCTTTCCCTCTCGCAGGTGCCAGCGGGCTCTGTGGTAGGAGGCCCAGATGCCCCTCGTGTGCCCCCTCGCATGGATCCAGCTGCCGCGCTCCGGGAGGCGACAGAAAGGAACACCCGCGAGGCACGCGCGGAGCGCGAGGCCGCGGAGCGTGAGCGAGCGGCGGCCGATACCGCCGCCCAGGCGGAGGCTGAAGCCGCCAAGAAGGCCGAGGCAGACGCCGCCCATGTCCGAGAGCGGGGAAAGGGCCCCCAGCAGCCAGCGGGCCACGTCGTCCGCTCGGCGTCAGGGGCTCAGGAGCCATCTGCCCAGGCGCCGGCTGCTGACGAGGAGCCGGCTCCAGGCGATGGGGGTGACGAATGCATCATCTTGGAGACGCCGCCACCACCTCCCGTGCCGCCTGCTGGGGAGCAGGGCAGCCGGCCGGTGGGGACGGAGGTGCCTCCGGTTGGGGGCGCGCTGGAGGTTGGCCCGCAACCGGCCCCCCGAGGCCCAGCCCGTCGACGCCTTGCAAGGGCGCCTTCTATGCCCTAGCAGGTGGAGGTCAGCGGGGCCAGCTCGTCCGCGCCGTAGAACGAGGCGACCAGCGCGGCACCATCGAGCTGGAGATCCGGAGGAAGCGGCGCGTGGATCATCGCGTCGCGGGATGTCTTGGACCACATGAACTCCGTGGGCAACGTCGTGCAGACGGTGATGTAGGAGTTCATCGCTACGTGGTCCTCCGTTCGGGTGAGTGTGTTTCATTTTCCTCTGTTTCTATTCCTTGAATTTTTTCCGTGGGGGCATGTTAGTGCACCCACTCGGTGTAGTCCCCGAGTTCCGAGCCGGTTGCTGAGCAGGCGGCTTGGAACTCCAAAGTGTATATCCAGATCTGATCTTGCCTCTCGTTGCAGGAGTACCACAACCTCCGCGTGGCCTCCTACAACACGCATCGCCAGGAGATGGCGTAGCTGCAGACTGCCCTGGCAGACAGCCGAGGTGAGTGCCTCCTCTTCTCCTTGCGGGGGCGCGTCAGCGCACCCGTTGGGTGTAGTCCCCGAGTTCCGACTCGGCTGCTGAGCAGGCGGCTTGGAACTCCAAGGTTATGTCTTCTGCTGCTGACCCTTGTTTTTTTGTTTCTCCCTTACCAACGGCCGCAGCCGGCCTCCGCAACCAGCTGGGCGAGGCCCAGACGGAGCTGGCCGCAAAGGAGCAGGAACGTGGCCTCGCTGCCCAAGACCCCGATCGCCTGGCCAAGGAGCTGGCGGACCAGGCGGCGGCTCACAAGGCCGAGCTCGGCAAAATGTCTGACGCCGAGTCCCTTCTGCGGGCCGAATTCGAGATTGAGTGCTCGAATTGGGCCGAGACGGCTCTCCAAGACGGCTACGTAGCCTTTGGAGACATGGTCGACGATGAGACGTCTACCATTCTCATTTTGTTTTCATCGTTTGGAGCAGCCATCTTGCTTTTCTTCTGATCCTTGTTCTTAGTCTTGGCAGAATTCCTCCCGGGCTACTCTGTGGCCGCCACCCAGGCCATCGAGGCCGAGCGTGCTGCGAGGCGCCAGGCGGGCCGGGAAATCGCACCCAACGCGCTCGGGACCCCGGCCGAGGAGCTTCTTGCCATTCAAGTGCGTCTTCTACCAGTCTGCCGTCTTCTCCGCCGTCTGCAGCGTGCCGGCACCCAAGTCCTGGCCGCCCACTGGCCAGGTGTGCCAATGCTTCGCACCCCCAGCCGGACGGCCGCCTGGCTGGAGGCGGCAGGCTAGCGCTTCGAGGCCTGGAAGGGCTCCGCGGCAAGGGCTGGCGCGCGGACCGCCCTGGAGTTCGCCAAGAGTTGGTATCCTAGCCTGAGCCTTGAGCAGCTGGAGACTTTCCGCGCGGAGGCCCAGCCGGAGTTGGCTGCGGAGCATAGGGAGCTTGTCCAACGTGTTGCCGCCCTTGCCGAATACGCTGACACCTCCCTCTTCATCCCGGAGTTGGATGACAGGGGCCATGTGGTGCCGCCTGGTAACTTCGGGCTGGACTTGGCGGCGTCGGAAGAGCCGGACGAGGAGATCGCCTCCAGCGAAGGTGATGAGGAAGAGGAAGGCGACGACGAGGAGACCAGCTCCCAGGAGTCGGACCCAGCGGCCAGTCGCCAGCCTGACCAGTCCTCAACAAGCGGACCAGGAGTGAAGGCCCTGCCTGCTGCAGGAGACGGCCAGACTGAGACCCACCAGGCGGTCTCCCCGGAAGCCGGCTCCGTCGTGCCACCTGCCCAGCCTGCTGCTCATTAGGATTTTCATTTGTATCTTCTGCCTTTCTGTAAGACTCACAGGGTTAATCCGAACAATTCCACCCGCTGGGTGTATTTAGTAAGTTATTTCTACAAGGCGGCTCATAAGGCCTTTTGGATGTAAATATTCCTTTTAATGCTGCATCGTTTTTATGCAATTGTGCCGAGTCCTAGGATTAGCCTTGCCCTAGTTCCTTGTGGCGATTTTCTCCTTGCCAACCCCTTGTACTGCCGCCCTGCCAGCCAGACGGCAACTCCGTGGTTCTGTGGCTGGATCAGGGACTTGGCTGTTTTCGGGGTGGGCAAGTTTCTCGCCCTCTGGAAGACGGTTTAGCCAAGCCTAGAACCGGCTGGCCGGCTGCTCGGAAGCCGGCTGTTAGTTCTAAGGGCCGGCTGGCCCTATGTCTTTTTTCCTTAGCCGTTTTTCATGTGGGCACCACTTCTTGCCTTTGGCTCCTGCCAGTCGGACAGCCGCGTTCTGCGAGTCTGTGACTGGATACAGGAGAGGGCTTGGGTACCATCACATTACTTGTCTGACTTTTTAAGGAGAATTCCCTAGACATAGGGCTAGGCGGCCAGTCCTCGGGCCGTCTGGTAGGCTCCGGTGCCGGACAAAGGAGTGAACAATAATCGTTCACAGGCAGGATTCTTATCATATAGATAAAGGGTTGGGCAGTCCCCGAGAACTCCTCGGGGTTCCCACTGATTCTCAAAATAACTTTAGATAGCACGACACATACTGTCTTTCAGCTATAAAAAGCGATGAAGAAGGTTTGCGTTCCATGGGCGCTCTGACTCCTTGCCTGAGTCGTCTCTCCTGCGTGCTCTTGGCTTCTGGGCGTCGATGAGGTAGTAGGCGTCGTTGCCCAGTACCTTGCTGACGATGAACGGTCCTTCCCAAGGAGCCGAGAGCTTGTGCTGGCCGGCTGTTCGCTGGATCAGCCGGAGCACAAGGTCTCCCTCGCGGAAGGAGCATGGCTTCACTCGCCGGCTGTGATAGCGGCGGAGGCCTGATGTCTACACACGCTTCTACTCTTGTAGACTATGTTGGGCCTCCAAGAGCAGAGGTTTGTAGGACAGCAGCAATTTCCCTCAAGTGGATGACCTAAGGTTTATCGAACTCAGGGAAGTAGAGGTTGAAGATGGTCTCTCTCAAGCAACCCTGCAACTAAGATACAAGAAGTCTCTTGTGTCCCCAACACACCTAATACACTTGTTAGATGTATAGGTGCACTAGTTCGGCGAAGAGATGTTAAATGGCAAGTGATATGGATGGCAAAACAAAGTAATATAAATCTGTAATAAAAAGTGCAGCAAGCAAACAAGTGGTAAACGTGAGCATAAATGGTATTGCAATGGTGGAAACAAGGCCTAGGGTTCATACTTTCACTAGTGGCAACTCCCAACAACATTAACATAATCGAATCACATGATATTTCCCATAAAACATGCAATGGAGACGCACCCGGAGGTCATTCCTTCGTGGTCAAGAGAGGACGAGAATTATGTAGGGCTACAAAAGCACACCTCAAAGTTCGTAGTTCTCAATCTAAGGATTTCCCAATGTCACCGCGGCCATCCAAAGAGAGTCCCACAATCACCACAACATATCTAAAGGATAGTCAAAGACAAGCACCAAGAGACTCTCAATCTTCAATCAACACACAAGAGAGGAAATCACTCATGAAAATATTTTTCTAATCCATGTCCAATAGACCGCTGTCACCTTGGTCTCGGGGATTATACTAGATAAAGACAAGTGAGTACATCAATCCAATACATAGAGGAAGGGGAAATATCATGGGATCACCCTAGATTAACATAGCCTATGATCACAACGAAGATCACATCATGAGAGAGAGAATTGACCACATAGCTACTGGTAGAAACCTCAGCCCCGAGGAGGAACTACTCCCGCATCATGGAGGGAGGAAGCAACGTCGATGGAGATGAATCCGGGGGCACTTCCCCGTCCCGGCAGGGTGCCGGCACAGGAATTCTGGTCCCCCGAAGCTTGATGGCGATGGCGGCGGAGATCGGAATTGCGTCTGGAGAAAAGGGGTCTGGAATCAGGGTTTCCTCGACGGGTGTTAAATATATGCCAAAGGGGTCGCCAGGGGAGCTAAGGGGGGCCCAGGCGCCCCCCCCCCCGGCGCGGCCAGGAAGGGGGTCGCGTTGGCAGGCCGACTGGAGCCCTGGTGGCCCCCCTCCGGCCCTACTTTGGCCGTATGGAAGCTTCCGGAACGCTGATTTTATATATATATTTCCCGGAATTGTTCTGGCAGTTTACGTAATGGGAAAACCTGAAATACAAAAACAGCAGAAAATAGGAACTGGCACTGGGGTGCACTGAGTTAATAGGTTAGTCCAAATATGATCAAAAGTGTATGGAAGTGCATAAATATCATAGCAATATCACACAAAAGAGGCATGGAGCAAGCAGAAATTATAGATACGTTTTGGACGTATCAACATCCCCAAGCTTAATTCCTGCTCGTCCTCGAGTAGGTAAATGATAACAAGCATAATTTCTATGGTGACATGCTATTAACCATATAAGGACTTTCTACATTCACATGACAAGTGCTTACTGAGACAATGGATCTGTAGTAATTAAGTTGCCTCATGAGAAAATCACAAAGAACTGAAAGTTTTACAATATGATACTGAAACACTCAATAGATTTGTAGTGAGCATGGTGTGCAAATATGACAAAGTGGTATCTCGCTTGCCCCCTTTAGTGAAGCAAAACATAAATGCAGGGGCACCTCCAAGGTTTAAGTGATGACTAGATACAATGATTTCAGAATAAACGATATCATAATCATGCAAAAGACAATGCTACTTTGGGACAATGCACATTACACTCAGAATGACAATCATGCTCTAAATAGTAGGTGCTTTAAAGAAGGTGGAGACTCTCGAACCGTGGTCGGAAACAAAGACAAAACATGTACCAGAGCTCTTGGTTTTAAAAACAGAGGTAATAATTATTTTTTTAGATTATGCATATTTCGTCAACGAATGCTAGCAGATAACTCAATCACTTCTTGAGCTGGACAAGTTTCGAGGAACGGCTCCCGAATGAGGACGATCACATCCTCTTAATCTCCTTTGTTTATCACTGCCAAATTTTTCTGATTTCTCATGAACAAAGCGTGAAGGAGGGTTTGTTTGTTGTATAATTTTTTAATGAGCCGGGCGCACTCTATGCCAGTTCTTTCTCGTATTATGGGTTTGCACATTAGACATGCAATCCCGGGGTGAAGCTTGTCCAACTTAAAAAGATCATGAATTAAGTACTACTTCCTCATGAGCTAAAACAGAGGCACAAAAGAGAAATGCTTTTTTGAATAATTTCGAGATGGTACATGAAAGTCTTCGTTAGGAATGGCAGGTAAATACCATGTATAGGAAGGTATGGTGGACTCATATGGCATAACTGGTTTAAAGGATTTTGGATGCACAAGCAGTCAGTCCGCTTAGTACAGGCGAAGGTTAGCAAAAGACTGGGAGCGACCAACTAAGAGAGCATTGACGGTCATAATCATGCAGAGCGACAAAGCAACATTGAATCGGGCATGGAAGTTATATCACTACTCAGAAATTAAAGATCATCAAGGCTTGATGGACTTTCTTTACAGTCTTAAATATGCGTGAGCATATGCCAAGTCAATCAAAATAAATTCTTGGAGGAAGATATCACTAGACCATACCACATCATAGGCAAACAAAACATGTTGGTACTCCAATAAAACATTGAGAACCCCCCAACTATTTGAGACTAACCATAAGAAAACATGAACTACTAAGCATCATTATGCACATAGCATTTTTATCATAGACATATCGACCAGTGCAACAGAAGCCAACTCTCTTAATAAGATAAGCATGATAACTAAAGAGAGAGTTCCAGCGACCAACTAAACAAAAGCTCTTTAAAATGATAAGCATGAAAACTAAGAGCTGAACATGATAGTACCTATTGAAAGACAAAGAACACACACAGCAAGGATAGACATGAAAATTCTATGTTATGTTCTAGGTTGAAATGGAGCGTGTTTCTCTCCCACACAAAGAAAGCTGAGTTCCAACTCGTTATGAAAAGCAAGCAAAGCTAAAGAGAACTAAAAAGGAAACTAAAAGCAAGACGCTCCAAGCATAGCACATAACACATGAAGTGATAAAAATATAGTGGAACGAAAGACGAACTGATAATGTTGATGGAGAAGGGGGTGCACGGGGGCATCCCCAAGCTTAGACGCTTGCGTCTTCTTGAATAATTCTCGGGGTGCATGGGGGCATCCCCAAGCTTGAGCGTTTGACACTCCTGAATCTTTTTATCATCTTCCCTCGCACACTTGAAAACTCCCATCATACATAACTCATCATAATCTGATTAGCGAGGTTAGTACCCTTAATAAAATAATTTTTCCTTGCTGGAAATAAGGATATTCTTGAAGGTCTACTGTTTCTCAAGATTGCCAAAAGGTTTTTGCAAAGAAAAAGCAAGCTCAAGGTTTGCAAAATGAAGGAAAGGCAAAACCGGACAGAATCTGTGAAAAACAGACCAGCAGGTAGTAAATAATTTTTTCGGGGCACTTCTGCAACTCAAATCAAAAAATTCAGAACAGACACCCGAAAGCCAATTGTATAGAGCACGCTGTCGAAAAAATTCAGACCAAAAAGATGATCTGGTGATTTTATACGAATTTTTCTGTCCAAGGACAGAATCTGTTTCCTGGACAGCACGTCACAACTTTTGAACTTTCTTGCAATCAGAGGCTAAACTTGGCACAAAGCTGAAAAATAAAGATACAATGATGTTGCTACAGTAGTAACAAACATCAAGTACACTAAAACTGAAAGCAAAGATAACAAGGGTTGTCTCCCTAGAGCTCTTTCTTTATAGCCATAAAGATAGGCTTAAGACTTTAATGATGCTCTCGTAGGAATAAGAGCTGAAGAACAAAAGAGAGCACCAAGAAGCAAATACCAAACACATTTAAGCCTAACATGCTTCCTATGCATAGGAATACTGCAATAGAATAATCCATTGAATCACAAAGCAACTAGCATAGGAAGGCAAAACAAGCATAACTTCAAAATATTCACCATAAAGAGAGGAAACTTCTTATTATCAAGATATTTAGAACCAAGTCTCCCTCTCTCATTATAAATTTCAGTGGCATCATGGATGAACTCAACAATATAAGCATCACATAAAGCATTGTTACCATGATCCACATGCAAAAAGGTACTCTTACTCTCCACATAAGCATAATCTTTCTCATTGGTAATAGTGGGAGTAGGACTATCATAAACAACTTGAACACTATAGATTAATTGGGTATTAGGAAGATGGTGTTCAACAAGGGAGTAATTCCCTCCATGATTATGACAGGTTTCATAAGGATAATTTCTCCTTATGTCATAGGTACCTTTATAATCACTATAGATTGGAGTTATAACATCATCATAGTAGAGAAGAGCATTATCATTGCTAGCAACTATATTTGTAATCATGTTTTCTTTATTCTTACTAGCAAAAGAATTATGAATTATCACATCACTAGTGGGTAAAGGATTTGCAATCCTATTATCCCCAAGCTTAGAGCTTTCCATATCATCACTTTCAGAGTTGGTACCAAAAAGATTTTCAAGATCATAAGTAGCATTATCATCATTTTCCCAATCACAATAAGTAACATGCATATCATAATCAAAATCATCTTCAATAGTACCTACGGACGTATCATCAAGATGATAATTAAGGCGATAAACTTCACCTTCTTCTTTAAACTTACAACCGTTAGGATAAAAGTTGATGGGAGGAATATGCTCAGGCCAGGTTGTTAACCATTCTTCTTCCTTCTTGCTCCTCTTCCTCCTCCTCTTCTTTTTCTTCTTCTTCACCTTAGGAGGGAGTGGTTGGAGATGAAGCTTCTCCACATATCCTGGTTTATCATTAGAAACAATAGGGGAAACTTGGGAGAAACTCTCCTTTTTATTAGCAAAAATATAAGAGACATTTTTATACTTTGGTAAAGTTCCCTCCTTTCTAATCTTACTTATGTAATCATTTTCATGGCAATTAACAATACAATAGAGATGGCAATTTTGCAAAGTGTTTTTTATTCCTATGGCATTAACATCTAGCCAAGAAGTCTTTTCTGTTAACTCTTCACACATCAAAAATAACATAAGCTCATCATAAAGATCAGAGGTGATCATGTTATCACACAACTGGTTAACAGTTATGTTTTAAAAGTTCATGCATTGAAAATTAAAGTGACCTTCTATACAGCAAAGTTCACAAGTAAAAGGATAAAGGTCACACAATTCTCTAGCAATTTCATTTAAATATCTGACCCAAGTGATTGTTCTTTCATGCTTATGTTGCTTACAATACTTCTCTTCTTCAATCATAGGCCTTTCACAAGGTCTATCCACTCCACAAAAATTAACATGCTTATATAAAACTTCATTTTTAGGAATTGGATCATGCATGTTGCAATCATCATGAACAATTTCATTTTCTTTGCAAATCTCTTTAAAAGGTTCATGATGCTTGTTCCAATCCTCCTTAGGCATATTAAGATGTGAAGCAAAAGATTTGAGGAAATCAACAAGGAGTTCAGAATCAAGCCCAAATTTAGCACTAAACTTATTAAAACTTGTAGTTTCAACAAAGGACTTAATGCAATCATACTCATAAATTATACCTGACTCTTTACCTTTGTCGATCTCCCAATCTTCAGTGTTGCGTTGAATTCTTTCAAGGAGTTCCCATTTAGCATCAATCTTTTCGTTTGTGAAAGAACCCATAGAGGAAGCATCGAGCAAATCTTTATCCTGTCGAGAGAGCCTCGCATAGAAATTAGTAATAATCATATCTTTGGGGAGCCCATGGTTAGGACATTTTTGCATTAACGTTTTCAGTCTCCCCAAGCTTGAGCTATGCTCTCTCCGTCATGAGGATATAAATTATAAACATAATTCCTATTCTCATGGACTTCATGAAGAGGATAAAACTTGGAGTAAAGGAGAGACTGGATCTCTTCCCAATCCAGCAGGTAAGAGTCATCTAGTAGCCTATACCATTCTGAAGCTTTATCTATAAGTGATACGGCGAACAATTTCCTCATGACAAACTCCCTTGATACACCTGCAAGCTTAAATAATGAACATAGTTGTGACAGATATAGCAAGTGTTCAACGGGATGTCTGTCCCCTGCATAACGAGTAGCCAAAACATAATTGATAATACCAGCTGGTATTTTATAGGGCACAATTTCAGTAGGGGGAGGAGCAACCACCACAGGTGTGGGGCGTCTTCCCGCAAGAAAAGATCTAATAGCACGGTTTTCCATAAACATAACTAGTGAAATAAAATCAAGAAACAAAAAGATTTAATTGCAAGATCTAAAGATATACCTTCAAGCACTCACCTCCCCGGCAACGGCGCCAGAAATAGCTTGATGTCTACACACGCTTCTACTCTTGTAGACTATGTTGGGCCTCCAAGCGCAGAGGTTTGTAGGACAGCAGCAATTTCCCTCAAGTGGATGGCCTAAGGTTTATCGAACTCAGGGAAGTAGAGGTTGAAGATGGTCTCTCTCAAGCAACCCTGCAACTAAGATACAAGAAGTCTCTTGTGTCCCCAACACACCTAATACACTTGTTAGATGTATAGGTGCACTAGTTCGGCGAAGAGATGTTAAATGGCAAGTGATATGGATGGCAAAACAAAGTAATATAAATCTGTAATAAAAAGTGCAGCAAGCAAACAAGTGGTAAACGTGAGCACAAATGGTATTGCAATGGTGGAAACAAGGCCTAGGGTTCATACTTTCACTAGTGGCAACTCCCAACAACATTAACATAATCGAATCACATGATATTTCCCATAAAACATGCAATGGAGAAGCACCCGGAGGTCATTCCTTCGTGGTCAAGAGAGGACGAGAATTATGTAGGGCTACAAAAGCACACCTCAAAGTTCGTAGTTCTCAATCTAAGGATTTCCCAATGTCACCGCGGCCATCCAAAGAGAGTCCACAATCACCACAACATATCTAAAGGATAGTCAAAGACAAGCACCAAGATACCCTCAATCTTCAATCAACACACAAGAGAGGAAATCACTCATGAAAATATTTTTCTAATCCATGTCCAATAGACCGCTGTCACCTTGGTCTCGGGGATTATACTAGATAAAGACAAGTGAGTACATCAATCCAATACATAGAGGAAGGGGAAATATCATGGGATCACCCTAGATTAACATAGCCTATGATCACAACGAAGATCACATCATGGGAGAGAGAATTGACCACATAGCTACTGGTAGAAACCTCAGCCCCGAGGAGGAACTACTCCCGCATCATGAAGGGAGGAAGCAACGTCGATGGAGATGAATCCGGGGGCACTTCCCCGTCCCGGCAGGGTGCCGGCTCAGGAATTATGGTCCCCCGAAGCTTGATGGCAATGGCGGCGGAGATCGGAATTGCGTCTGGAGAAAAGGGGTCTGGAATCAGGGTTTCCTCGACGGGTGTTAAATATATGCCAAAGGGGGTCGCCAGGGGAGCTAAGGGGGGCCCAGGCGCCCCCCCCGGCGCGGCCAGGAGGGGGGCCGCGTGGGCAGGCCGCCTGGAGCCCTGGTGGCCCCCCTCCGGCCCTACTTTGGCTGCATGGAAGCTTCCGGAACGCTGATTTTTTATATATTTTTTATATATTTTTCCCGGAATTTTTCTGGCAGTTTACGTAATGCGAAAACCTGAAATACAAAAATAGCAGAAAACAGAAACTGGCACTGGGGTGCACTGAGTTAATAGGTTAGTCCAAATATGATCAAAAGTGTATGGAAGTGCATAAATATCATAGCAATATCACACAAAAGAGGCATGGAGCAAGCAGAAATTATAGATACGTTTTGGACGTATCAAGGCCCTGCTGGTAGATGGCGGAGCAGCTGAGTGCTACCAGTCGGGCCTCCTCCAGCAAGTCCACGCCGTCTTCACGTGCTTCTTTGGCTTCGGCCTCCGTGTTCATGGTGATGCGAGGCGAGTCAAACTCAACGTCTGTTGGGATGACGGCCTCAGCCCCGTAGACGAGGAAGAAAGGTGTGAAGCCGGTGGATTTGTTCGGAGTGGTTCTGAGGCTCCAAAGGACAGACGGCAGTTCTTCGATCCAGTAGTCGGCCGATCGCTCCAAAGATTCGACCAACCGGGGCTTGATGCCAGATAGGATGAGGCCATTGGTGCACTCGACTTGGTCGTTAGACTGTGGGTGGGCAACGGACGCTAGGTCCAGCCGGATGCCCTGAGTTGCACAGAAACGGGCAAGTGCGCCTTTGGCAAAATTTGTGCCGTTGTCGGTGATGATGCTGTGCGGTATACCATACCGGACTGTGATGTCTGCAATGAATGTCATAGTAGTTGGGCCATTGAGTTTCTTGATTGGCTTGGCTTCGATCCACTTGGTGAATTTATTTATTGCCACAAGTAAGTGTGTCAGGCCTCCTCTGGCATTCTTGAAAGGTCCTACCACTCCAGACCCCAGACGGCAAATGGCCAAGTGATCGGAATAGTCTTGAGTGCAGAAGCTGGCAAGTGTTGCTTGGAGCTGAAGCGTTGGCAGCCGTTGCACTTTCTCACCAAATCTTTGGCATCGTCCAAAGCAGTCGGCCAGAAGAAGCCGTGGCGGAAAGCTTTGGCTACGAGAGATCTTGAGGCCGCGTGGTGGCCGCACTCTCCTTGGTGAATGTCCTTCAGGATGGCTAACCCTTTTGTTGCTTCTACACAGCGTTGGAAGACGCCCGTCGCACTCCTTCTGACGAGCTCTTTGTTGACGATGGTGTAAGCTAAGGCTCGACGTTGAATTTGTCGTGCCGAAGTTTCTTCTACTGGCAGCTCCCCCTTGAGCAGGAATGTGAGGATTGGCTGCGCCTAAGACGGCGTTGAGACTCCAGTTGCTTCGGCTAGAGAGACCAAGGTGGCTGGGCTGGGAGGTGGCGGGCTGGCTGAGCCGCCTGCTGTGTCTCCGAAGTCCCCAAGCCGTCTGCTAGAGCCAGCGCCTCCTGGCCGTCTGCTGGAGCAGTCCCCGGGCCAGGAGCTGGCGCGGCTGTAGGTGATCCATCTGTTGGAGTTGGAGTGTCGTGGCCGTCTGTTGGGGCAGTCTCTGGTCCAGCAGCCGAAACCACGAGGCCACCTGCCCCGGGGTTGGCTGGTATGAAGATTGACTCCGACTCTTGTGAAGGCTTGATAGACGGTTTGCGCAGGCATTGGAGAGATACGCCGACTGGTATTGCTTGGCGAGTGGAACCGATTCGCGCCAAGGTGTCTGCTTGCATGTTATCAGCTCGTGGCACATGGGGGAACTCGCAGCCATCAAAGTGTCCACTGATTTGCTGGACAAGGAAGCGGTAGCTTGCCATATTTGCATCCTTGGCGTCCCAGTCCCTAAACGGCTACTGGACAACCAAGTCTGAGTCACCATAGCACAGCACTCGGCGGATGCCAATCTCCTAGGCCATCCGGAGCCCGTGGATAAGTGCCTCATATTCTGCCACGTTGTTGGAGGCGGCCAAGTGGATCTGCAGAGTGTACTTGAGCTTATCACCTTTGGGGGAGGTGAGGACGACGCCGGCTCCCAGGCCGGTGCGCATCTTTGATCCGTCAAAGTGCATCCGCCAATAGGTTGAGTCTGGCACATGCGGCAGGTACTGGGTTTCGGCCCAATCGACGAGGAAGTCGGCCAATGTTTGCGACTTGATGGTGGTGCGCAGCTGGTAGAAGATGGTGAAGGGGGCCAGCTCGATGGCCCACTTGGCCACTCTTCCCGAGGCATCTCTGTTCCCCATGATTTCAGCAAGCGGGGCCATGCATACGACCGTGACAGAATGCTCTTGGAAGTACTGCTTGAGTTTCTTGGCGGTGAAGTACACGCCGTAGCACATCTTCTGGTAATGGGGGTAATTCTGCTTGGACGCTGATAGCACTTCGCTCAAGTAGTAGACGGCCTCTGGACGAGCAAGGCTCTGCCGTCTTCTGGGCGCTCAACCACAATGACAGTGCTGACCACCCAGCTGGTGGCGGCTATGTAAAGGAACATGGGTTCCTTGTCTGCTGGCGCCGCCAGGACAGGCGGGGTGGACACCAGTCGCTTGAGCTGCTGGAAGGCTTCGTCCGCCTGGTCTTTCCACTCGAAGCAAGTGGTTTTCTTCATCAGTTGGTACAGGGGGGGTGCCTTTTCTCCCAGCCAGCTGATGAAGCGGCTGAGAGATGCCAGGCATCCCATGAATCTTTGGGCATCTCGCACACGGGTCGGTCGTTCCATCCTCTCGATGGCCTTGATCTTTGCGGGGTTTCACTCAATGCCACGTTCAGACACATGGAAGCCAAGGAGCTGGCCTGCTGGTACCCCGAAGACGCATTTCTCCGGGTTTAGCTTAATCCGAAAGCGGCGCAGATTCTCAAATGTTTCTTGGAGATCCTCCAAAAGGGTTCCTCTCTTCTCCGTCTTCACCACAATATCATCCACGTAAACATGGGCATTCCTGCCAAGCTGCTTGAGGAGAAACTTCTGCATGCAACGCTGAAAGGTGGCGCCGACATTTCTCAAGCCGAACGTCATGGTCAGGTAGCAGAAGGCCCCAAACGGCATGAGGAAGGTAGTCTTCAGACGGTCGGCTGGATCAAGCTTGATTTGGTGGTACCCCGAATAGGCATCAAGGAAAGACAACAGCTCGCATCCGGCCGTGGAGTCAATCACTTGATCTATTCGTGGCAGAGCAAACGGATATTTGGGGCAAGCTTTGTTCAGGCTGGTGTAATCAATGCACATGCGCCATTTATTGTTCTTCTTCAACACAAGGAGTGGATTCGCCAGCCACTCGGGATAAAAGACTTCCTTGATGAAGCCGGCTGCTAGTAGGCGGGCAACCTCCTCCCCAACGACTCTTCTCTTCTCTTCTGACAGGCAGCGCAGCGGCTGCCTGACAGGCTTTGCGTCTTCCCTCACGTGTAGCTTATGCTCGGCGAATTCCGTTGGGACACCAGGCATGTCCTTGGGGGACCATGCAAAGATGTCCCGATTCTCACGGAGGAAATCGACGAGCTCGCTTTCCTATTTGCTGTCTAGGCTTGACCCTATGACAGAAAATCGCTCTGGGTGAGACGGGTCCAAGGCAATCTTCTTTGTGTCCTTGGAGGGCTGGAACGAGCCTTGCGGCTCCGCCTCCTTGGGATCGGCTGGTATGGCCGGCTGCTCGCCAACCATTGCCACCAGCCGCTCTAGACAGCGCTTTTCCTCAGCCACAACAAGAGTTTCTGCCAGGCGACTGCTGGCCGTTGCGCATGCAATGGACTTCTCGTAGTCCCCGGTTATGGTGATTATTCCCTTGGGACCATGCATCTTCATCTTGAGGTAGGCATAATGGGGGACTGCCATGAATTTTGCAAGAGCAGGCCGGCCCAAGATCACGTGATAGGGACTTTCCAGATTTACCACTTCAAACCAGACCCGCTCCCTCCGGAAGTGCGTCTTGTCACCAAACAGGACATCGACCCTAGCCTTGCCGATTGGTGAACAAGAGAGGCCTGGCACAATGCCATGGAACACGGTCTTGGTAGGCTGAAGCTGCTTCTCTTTGATGCCCAACTTCTCCATGGTGTCTCGGTACATGATGTTGATGGTGCTGCCGCCGTCTACCAGGGCCCGGGAGAAATGGCAGGCCCGCCTGTCAGTGGAGAGAGTGGTGTCCAGGACCAAGGCATAGGCCCCTGGAGATGGCATGACAGCCGGGTGATCCTCTCGGCTCCAGCTGACAGGCCTTTCAGACCAGTGCATGAATTCTGGGCTCTTGACGGCAACAGTGTTGACTTCTCTGCGCTCCTGGCGCCGACTGTGCCTATTGTCTGTCTGGCTGGTGAAGACAACATAGGCTCCATTCTCTTCTGGGAACTCATCCTGGATTTGGCTGCCAGGACGAGCAGCCGGCGGATTAGGAGGCGGAGCCGGATATCCAGCAGGCGGCGGAGGCAGAACTTCTCCCCTCGCAATCCTAGTGAGCTAGTGACACTTTCGCGTGGTGTGGTTGGAGGGCTTCGCGCCGCTATGGAACTTGCAGGGGGCGTCCAAGGCTTGATCAAAGGAGAAGGCCGGCTGCCACACCGGTTTGCCGCCCTTCTGGCGCTTGGGCCCTGCCTGAGCTTCTGGCTGATGTTCGTCGACCGCTGCCACCAGCCGGCTGTTGGCAGCCGGTGCCTGGGCCTTGCCCTTCTGGTCGTTGGTCTACTGGCGCCGGCTGGATTCTCCTGCCGGCGTCTTGGAAGTTGGAGGGGTCATCTTGCCAGAAGCATCCACTTGCAGCTCGGTCTTCATGGAGGAGTCAGGGGTGGCGTACTTGTCTGCTATGCTCATCAGCTCATCCAACGTGGCCGGCTCGTCGCACAGGAGCCGGTGCTTGAGCAAGGTGCCTTCTCTGCACCCGGCCGAGAAATACTCGATGGCTTGTACCTCGTGCACTCCCTCACAGGAGTTTCGCAGCTCTGCCCAACGCGTCAGATAGTCACGGGTCGACTCGTCCGGGCCTTGGACGCACAGGGAGAGCTGACGCGGCTTGGGAGGGCGCTTGTAGGTGCTGGTGAAGTTGCGAGTGAAGGCGTCGGTGAAGTCTAGCCAGCCATTGATGATGTTGGGCTTGAGGCTGTTCAGCCACGTCCACGCCGTGCCCTGGAGCATGAGGGGCACGTACTTCACCGCGACACGCCTGTTGCCGGTGGCTATGCTGACAGCCGTGGAGTAGTCCACCGGCCAGTCCTCTGGTTTCACTGATCCGTTGAACTTGTGAGTGTCTCTGGGGAGCGAGAAGCCCTTGGGAAAAGGCTCGTTGCAGATGCGAGGGCCGAAGTAGGCCGGGCCGAGGTCATCTTCTTCTTCAACCGCCTGGGAGCGAGCCAGACGGTTCAAGCGGTGGCGGGCGTCGTTCTCCCCGACCCCCTCGTGGCGGCCCAGGCGGCCTGCCAGAGAGGGGTGGTCAACAGGCGGAGGAGACACGCGCCTCTCCCGCCTGGGAGGAGGCGGCTGCTCCCCTCATCGTTCTACAGCCCTTGGGCGGCCGTCTTCGTCGCGCTCGATGGTGAAGCGCGTCTACCGGCTGCGGCTGGCAGCGGGCTCCGAGTCTCGCCGGTTGGTGGCACCGACTGTTGGAGAGCGGGACGTGGCTCCTTGCTCCCGCCGAAGAGGGCGGTTGTCGGCGTGTGCAGCCACCTCTGATGCCCGGCGACGGGCCTCCTGCTGCGTAGCAGCAGCGTCGAGGAGCTGGCGGACACGCTGGGTCACGCAACGGAGTTCGTCTCCCTCCAAGTGGACCATCTCATCGACTACCGCCTGGGCAGCCCTTAGGTTTTCTGACGGAGTGAGGTACACAGGCCGCGGGGCCCCCAGCATGTCTGCTAGTAGCCCGCCGCGATCGCGGACAGCGCCGGCTCGGCTAGGCTCGCCAGTAGCCGATGTGCCACAAATGGTGCGGTCCATTTCGTGGCGGTAAGCTTCAGTGAGGCGTCGGGAGGCAGCCAACTTGTTGGCGCTGTCGAGGAGCGAAACGCGGAGTGCCTCCAACTCCGTGCCGTCTGCCCCCGCCGTGACAGGGGCGGCAAGGTGCTGCAGAGTGGCCTCGAGCGGGTCTGGACCCGTTCGGCACGATGGTTCGCTGTGGTCGGTGATGAGCACCTGCGTGACGATGCCGATGGTGCCGCAGATCGGAAGAACGGGAAGAGGGTCGTTGACGATCTCCACGTGCTCGGGGAAGGAGTCGTCCGGCCCTGCGTCGGGGTCGACGATCATGTCCACTGGTGGGTCAGAAGAGCCCACTGACTCCACGTCAGAGGCGCACTCGTCGACGAGGTGGAGCCTGTTGAGGAGCTCCACCAGGAAGCTCTCCGGCGCCACTGGCTCGGCCGCCGGAGAGGGTTCGTCATGCATGCGGGCAGCGCCGAGCAGATTGGCGAGCCCGCTCACGGCGCATGCAGCCTCAGCGCTGCGAAGCATCCCGGTCTCCACGCCAGCGGGCGTGCCGGGCTGGCTACTCTCGCCAGGAAGGAACAAGGTTCCCGTCCAGAACATGTCTCCGGACGACGGTGCACCTAGCCCCACGGTGGGCGCCAAATGTTGTGGTTTTGGGACGACATATGCCAACGGATGGCTTATCATGCATGGGGTCAAAAGAACGTCGCCGGGCTCGGGAAGCGGGATAAAGCGATACTTAGGACGCCTACGAATCTTACCCAGGTTCGGGGCTCTCCGAGGAGATAACACCCCTAGTCCTGCTCTGCGGGGGCTCCGCGTCATGACTGATAGCACTAGAGTAGCTACAAGGTTGCTCCTTGAGCTGTGAGGTCTAAGGGAAGAGGATGAACAAGGCTCGCTCACCTCCTCTCTCTCTAGGGTTTTATCTTGTGAGCTTCTAATGGCCAACTATCCAACCAACCCCCTTTCATGGAGGACCCTGGGGGTTTATATAGGCCTACCCCCCAGGGGTACAATAGTAAACTCGACGGTGTGGCCCTCGGTCGTCAGTGTCTTCTGGCGCCGGCTTCGCTGCCTGTCTGCTGGGGCCCGCCGCCTGCGGGCCCCTCGTGATTGTCTTTCACTGTGGGGGTGCTCTTGCTGACGACAGCCTCGTCAGGAAGGAGATGGCTACAGTGTCATCGCCCCTCGCCATACGCTGCCGCCTCGCCACGTCCCGTCGTCTTGATGAGGCTCGGGCTTCTAGGGTGGGGTTTGCCGTCTGCTACCAGACGGCCGTCTCCTTGGCCGCCTGCCAAGGGCGGTTTGTTCTTGAGCTCACCCACTGACTGATGGGGCCAGCCGCCTGCTGGCCCCGCCATTTGCGGGTAGTGGGATCGTGGCCTCCTCTGACCGCTGCTTGGTCACGAGCTTCATGGCTACAGTGACCCGCCGTTTAATGGATATTTATAAGGTACACGGCCACTGTAGCCACACCCTTACAGATCTTCTAAGGACATGCTTTCATGTAGCCACGCTCCCGCCACGTACGGACCCCCTCAGCGTGTTCTCTGAGGAAGGAGGGCGGGACCATCTGCTGGCTGGTGGTGTTGGTGTCGCCGCCTGCTGGGTCCCTGCCGCCTGCTTGCAGCCGGCTCCTAGGGCAGGCTACCCTAGGAGACGGCTCGAGGAACAGGCGGCCGCATCTGACCAAGCGGCTGTTATTTGTCTTAAAATACCAAAGGGTAGGCACCGGGGGTACCCATGGTCAATATCTCCGACAGTGTGAGACAACCTCTGTGCAGTCGCTGCTTCAATCAGTTCGACTTCTTCAGTCTCAACTTAAAGCGGAAAGGCTTGCTTCAGCTTAGCTCTGACTTGAAGTCAAGGATGCAATGAAGATGTCAGGGGACTGCCTTGCGCACTATGGTGCCATACAACTAGGGATGAAGCATCTATCGTTGACACAGCTGAGGTCTCATCATCTTGTTCGGCTGCTTGCGGGGCCCGAGCTTGCCAGGTCTAGTGCCTTCTGGAGTGCTCTTAGTTTTGTATATTCTTTTGTCGGTGCATATATATGCACTGGTGGCGACCTTTGATGCCCAGTGTATGTAATCCGCGGTCATGTTGCGCTTTATTATCACCGGTAGTGAACTTTGATTCCCAGTGGATGTAATATGCTGTAATTTCTTTGTTGTCTAGTCTAGGTTTATTCTTTGGTCGGTATGCTGTAATTTAGGCCGGAAGGTTCAGTGGACCTCAGTGTTGTCGGTCTTCAGGCCGGCCCGTTACTCATATGGGCCAAAACGTGGGCCTATAATCATCTTGGGCCATTAGCAGGTCTAAACCTATAGTAGTTTCCCGCCTTTAACAGGCCATGGGCTACATATTTACTGGAGTGACATTGGGCTTCCTACGGGCCGTAGAAACAATGGGCCTTCTACGGTCCATAGAAACAATGGGCCTTCTACGGGTCGTAGAGACAATGGGCCTTCTACGGGTCGTATCATCAATGGGCCTTAGCGGGTGATGTCTACACACGCTTCCACTCTTGTAGACTATGTTGGGCCTCCAAGCGCAGAGGTTTGTAGGACAGCAGCAATTTCCCTCAAGTGGATGACCTAAGGTTTATCGAACTCAGGGAAGTAGAGGTTGAAGATGGTCTCTCTCAAGCAACACTGCAACTAAGATACAAGAAGTCTCTTGTGTCCCCAACACACCTAATACAACTAGGAGTTGTATAGGTGCACTAGTTCGGCGAAGAGATGTTAAATGGCAAGTGATATGGATGATAGGAGTGGCAAAGCAAAGTAATATAAATCTGTAATAAAAAGTGCAGCAAGCAAACAAGTGGTAAACGTGAGCACAAATGGTATTGCAATGGTGGAAACAAGGCCTAGGGTTCATACTTTCACTAGTGGCAACTCCCAACAACATTAACATAATCGAATCACATGATATTTCCCATAAAACATGCAAAGGGGACACACTCGGAGGTCATTCCTTCGTGGTCAAGAGAGGACGAGAATTATGTAGGGCTACAAAAGCACACCTCAAAGTTCGTAGTTCTCAATCTAAGGATTTCCCAATGTCACCGCGGCCATCCAAAGAGAGTCCCACAATCACCACAACATATCTAAAGGATAGTCAAAGACAAGCACCAAGAGATTCTCAATCTTCAATCAACACACAAGAGAGGAAATCACTCATGAAAATACTTTTCTAATCCATGTCCAATAGACCGCTGTCACCTTGGTCTCGGGGATTATACTAGATAAAGACAAGTGAGTACATCAATCCAATACATAGAGGAAGGGGAAATATCATGGGATCACCCTAGATTAACATAGCCTATGATCACAACGAAGATCACATCATGGGAGAGAGAATTGACCACATAGCTACTGGTAAGAACCTCAGCCCTGAGGAGGAACTACTCCCGCATCATGGAGGGAGGAAGCAACGTCGATGGAGATGAATCCGGGGGCACTTCCCCGTCCCGGCAGGGTGCCGACGCAGGAATTCTAGTCCCCCGAAGCTTGATGGCGATGACGGCGGAGATCGGAATCGCGTCTGGAGAAAAGGGGTCTGGAATCAAGGTTTCTACGAGACACTTTAAATATATGCCAAAGGGGGGCATCGGAGGAGCCTCGGGGGGCCCAGGCGCCCCCCGGCGCGGCCCAGGGGGGGCGCCGCCAGGGCGCCTGGAGCCCTGGTGGCCCCCCCGGCTGTTCTTCGGGCGCACGGTAGTTTCTGGAACGCTAATTTTTTATATAATTTTTCTGGATTTTTCCTTGCAGTTCTCGTAATGTGAAAACCTGAAATACAAAAACAGCCGAAAACAGAAACTGGCACTGGGGTGCACTGAGTTAATAGGTTAGTCCAAATATGATCAAAAGTGTATGGAAGTGTATAAATATCATAGCAATATCACCCAAAAGAGGCATGGAGCAAGCAGAAATTATAGATACGTTTTGGCCGTATCAACATCCCCAAGCTTAATTCCTGCTCGTCCTCGAGTAGGTAAATGATAACAAGAATAATTTCTGTGGTGACATGCTATTAACCATATAGGACTTTTTCATAGTCATATGACAAAAGCTTACTGAGACAATGAATCTATAGTAATTAAGTTGCTTCATGAGAAAATCACAAAGGACTGAAAGTTTTACAATATGATACTGAAACATCAAATAGATTAGCAATGAACATGATGTGCAAATATGATAAAGTGATATCTAGCTTGCCCCCTTTAGTGAAGCAAAACATAAATGCAGGGGCACCTCCAAGGTTTAAGTGATGACTAGATACAATGATTTCAGAATAAACGATATCACAATCATGCAAAAGACAATGCTACTTTGGGACAATGCACATTGCACTCAGAATGACAATCATGCTCTCAGTAGTTGGTGCTTTTAAAAGAAGGTGGAGACTCTCGAACCGTGGCTTTTGTTGGCAAGGTTGAAAACCCGTAGTCGGAAACAAAGACAAAACATGTACCAGAGCTCTTGGTTTTAAAACAGAGGTAATAATTTATTTTAGATCATGCATGTTTCGTGAAGGAATGCTAGCAGCCAACTCAATCACTTTTCGAGATGGACAAGTTTCGAGGAACGGCTCCCGAATGAGGACGATCACATCCTCTTAATCTCCTTTGTTTATCACTGCCAAAGTTTTCTGATTTCTCGTCAACAAAGCGTGAAGGAGGGTTTGTTTGTTATATTATCTTTTTGAGCCGGGCGCACTCAATGCCAGTTCCTTCTCGTATTATGGGTTTGCACATTATACATGCAATCCCGGGGTGAAGCTTGTCCAACTTAAAAAGGTCATGAATTAACCACTACTTCCTCATGAACTTACAACAGAGGCACAAAATAAGAATGCTTTTTCTTTGAATAATTTCGAGATGGCACATGCAAGTCTCTGTTAGGAATGACAGGTAAATACCATGTAGGAAGGTATGGTGGACTCATATGGCATAATTGGATTAAAGGATGTGGATGCACAAGCAGTCAGTCCACTTAGTACAGGCGAAGGTTAGCAAAAGACTGGGAGCGACCAACTAAGAGAGCTATGACGGTCATAATCATGCAGAGCGACAAAGCAACATTGAATCAGGCATGGTAGTTATATCGCTACTCAGAAACAAAAGATCAGCAAGGCTTGACAGACTTTCTTTGCAGTCTTAAATATGCGTGAGCATACGCCAAGTCGATCAAAATAAATTCTTGAAGGAAGATATTACTAAACCATACCACATCATAGGCAAACAAATCATGTTGGTACTCCAATAACACATTGGGAACCCCCCCAGCTATTTGAAACTAACCATAAGAAAACATGAATTACTAAGCACCATTATGCACGTAGCATCTTTATCATAGACATACCAACCAATGCAACGGAAGCAAACTCTCTTAATAATATAATCATGATAAATAAAGATAGTTCAAGCAACCAACTAAACGAAAGCTCTTTAAAAAGATAAGCATGAGAACTAAGAGCTGAACATGATAGTAGCTATTGAAAGACAAAGAACACACACAACAAAGATAGACATGGAAATTCTATGTTATGTTCTAGGTAGAAGTGGAGCGTGTTTCTCTCCCACATAAAGAAAGCTGAGTTCCGACTTGTTATGAAAAGCTAAAGGAAACTAAAAAAAAGGAAAACTAAAAGCAAGACGCTCCAAGCATAGCACATAACACATGAAGTGATAAAAATATAGTGGAACGAAAGACGAACTTATAATGTTGATGGAGAAGGGGATGCACGGGGGCATCCCCAAGCTTAGAAGCTTGAGTCTCCTTGAATATTTCTTGGGGGTGCATGGTGCATCCCCAAGCTTGAGCGTTTGACACTCCTGAATCTTTTTATCATCTTCCCTCGCACACTTGAAAACTCCCTTCATACATAACTCATCATAATCTGATTAGCGAGGTTAGTACCCTTAATAAAATAATTGTTCCCTGTTGGAAATAAGGATATTCTTGAAGGTCTACTGTTTCTCAAGGTTGCCAAAAGGTTTTTGCAAAGAAAAGGCAAGCTCAAGGTTTGTAAAATAAAGGAAAGGCAAAACAGGACATAATCTGTGAAAAACAGAACAGCAGGTAGTAAATGATTTGTTCGGGGCACTTCTGCAACTCTAATAAAAAAACTCAAAACAGACGCATGAAAGACAATTATATAGAGCACGCTGTCAAAGAAAATTCAGACCAAAAAGATGATCTGGTGATTTTATACGAATTTTTCTATCCAAGGACAGAATCTATTTCCTGGACAGCACGTCACAACTTTTGAACTTTCTTGCAATCAGAGGCTACACTTGGCACAAAGTTGAAAAGTAAAGATACAATGATGATGCTACTGTAGTAACAACATCAAGACACAACAAAAGCAAAATAAAATTTTATTCATTGTGGCTTGCCTCCCAAAAGCGCTTTCTTTTATGCCTTTAAGCTAGGCATAAGACTTTAATGATGCTCTCGTAGGAATAAGAGTTGAAGAAAAAAAGAGAGCATCAAGAAGAAAATACCAAACACATTTAAGCCTAACATGCTTCCTATGCATAGGAATATTGCAATAGAATAATTCATTGAAGCACAAAGCAACTAGCATAGGAAGGCAAAACAAGCATAACTTCAAAATATTCACCATAAAGAAAGGAAACTTCTTATTATTAAGATATTTAGAACCAAGTCTCCCTCCCTCATTAAAAATTTCAGTGGCATCATGGATGAACTCAACAATATAAGCATCACGTAAAGCATTGTTACCATGATCCACATGCAAAAAGGTACTCTTACTCCCCACATAAGCATAATCTTTCTCATTGGTAATAGTGGGAGTAGGACTATCATAAACAACTTGAACACTATAGATTACTTGTGTATTAGGAGGGTGGTGTTCAACAAGGGAGTAATTCCCTCCATGATTATGACAAGTTTCATAAGGATAATTTCTCCTTATGTCATAGGTACCTTTATAATCACTATAGGTTGGAGTTATGACATCATCATAGTAGAGAAGAGCATTATCATTGCTAGCAACTATATTTGTAATCATGTTGTCTTTATTCTTACTAGCAAAAGAATTATCAATTATCACATCACTAGTGGGTAAAGGATTTGCAATCCTATCATCCCCAAGCTTAGAGCTTCCCATATCATCACTTTCAGAGTTGGTACCAAAAAGATTTTCAAGATCATAAGTAGCATTATCATCATTTTCCCACTCACAATAAGTAACATGCATATCATAATCAAAATCATCTTCAATAGTACCTACGGACGTATCATCAAGATGATAATTAAGGCAATAAACTTCACCTTCTTCTTTAAACTTACAATCGTTAGGATAAAAGTTGATGGGAGGAATATGCTCACGCCAGGTTGATACCCATTCTTCTTCTTTCTTGCTCCTCTTCCTCCTCCTCTTCTTTTTCTTCTTCTTGACCTTTGGAGGGAGTGGTTGGAGATGAAGCTTCTCCACATATCCTGGTTTATCATTAGAAACAATAGGGGAAACTTGGGAGAAACTCTCCTTTTTATTAGCAGAAATATAAGAGACATTTTTATACTTTGGTAAAGTTCCCTCCTTTATAATCTTACCTATGTAATCATTTTCATGGCAATTAACAACACAATAGAGATGGCAATTTTGCAAAGTGTTTTTTATTCCTATGGCATTAACATCTAGCCATGAAGTCTTTTCTGATAACTCTTCACACATCAAAAATAACATAAGCTCATCATAAAGATCAAAGGTGATCATGTTATCACACAACCGGTTAACAATTATGTTTTGAAAGTTCATGCATTGAAAATTAAAGTGACCCTCTATACGGCAAAGTTCACAAGTAAAAGGATAAAGGTCACACAATTCTCTAGCATCTTCATTTAAATCTCTGACCCAAGTGATTATTCTTTCATGCTTATGTTCCTTACAATACTTCTCTTCTTCAATTATAGGCCTTTCACAAGGTCTATCCACTCCACAAAAATTAACATGCTTATATAAAACTGCATTTTTAGGAATTGGATCATGCATGTTGCAATCATCATGAACAATTTCATTTTCTTTGCAAGTCTCTTTAAAAGGTTTATGATACTTGATCCAATCCTCCTTAAGCATATTAAGATGTGAAGCAAAAGATTTGAGGAAATCAACAAGGAGTTGAGAATCAAGCCCAAACTTAGCACTAAACTTATTAAAACTTGTAGTTTCAACAAAGGACTTAATGCAATCATACTCATAAATTATACCTGACTCTTTACCTTTGTCGATCTCCCAATCTTCAGTGTTGCGTTGAATTCTTTCAAGGAGTTCCCATTTAGCATCAATCTTTTTGTTTGTGAAAGAACCCATAGAGGAAGCGTCGAGCAAATCTTTATCCTATCGAGAAAGCCTCGCATAGAAATTAGTAATAATCATATCTTTGGGGAGCCCATGGTTAGGACATTTTAGCATTAACGTTTTCAGTCTCCCCCAAGCTTGAGCTATGCTCTCTCCGTCATGAGGATAGAAATTATAAACATAATTCCTATTCTCATGGACTTCATGAAGAGGATAAAACTTGGAGTAAAAGAGAGACTGGATCTCTTCCCAATCCAGCAGGTGAGAGTCATCTAGTAGCCTATACCATTCCAATGCTTTTCCTTTCAGTGACAAGTCAAATAATTTCCTCATGACAAACTCCCTTGATACACCTGCAAGCTTAAATAATGAACATAGTTGTGACAGATATAGCAAGTGTTCACCGGGATGTTTGTCTCCTGCATAACGATTAGCCAAAACATAATCGATAATAGCAGCTGGTATTTTATAGGGCACAATTTCAGTAGGGGGAGGAGCAACCACCACAGGTGTGGGTCGTCTTCCCGCAAGCAACGATCCAATAGCAAGGTTGTCCATAAGCATAACTAGTGAAATAAAAACAAGAAACAAAAAGATTTAATTGCAAGATCTAAAGATATACCTTCCAGCGCTCACCTCCCCGGCAACGGCGCCAGAAATAGCTTGATGTCTACACACGCTTCTACTCTTGTAGACTATGTTGGGCCTCCAAGCGCAGAGGTTTGTAGGACAGCAGCAATTTCCCTCAAGTGGATGACCTAAGGTTTATCGAACTCAGGGAAGTAGAGGTTGAAGATGGTCTTTCTCAAGCAACCCTCCAACTAAGATACAAGAAGTCTCTTGTGTCCCCAACACACCTAATACAACTAGGAGTTGTATAGGTGCAAGTGATATGGATGATAGGAGTGGCAAAGCAAAGTAATATAAATCTGTAATAAAAAGTGCAGCAAGCAAACAAGTGGTAAACGTGAGCACAAATGGTATTGCAATGGTGGAAACAAGGCCTAGGGTTCATACTTTCACTAGTGGCAACTCCCAACAACATTAACATAATCGAATCACATGATATTTCCCATAAAACATGCAAAGGGGACACACTTGGAGGTCATTCCTTCGTGGTCAAGAGAGGACGAGAATTATGTAGGGCTACAAAAGCACACCTCAAAGTTCGTAGTTCTCAATCTAAGGATTTCCCAATGTCACCGCGGCCATCCAAAGAGAGTCCCACAATCACCACAACATATCTAAAGGATAATCAAAGACAAGCACTAAGAGACACTCAATCTTCAATCAACACACAAGAGAGGAAATTACTCATGAAAATACTTTTCTAATCCATGTCCAATAGACCGCTGTCACCTTGGTCTCGGGGATTATACTAGATAAAGACAAGTGAGTACATCAATCCAATACATAGAGGAAGGGGAAATATCATGGGATCACCCTAGATTAACATAGCCTATGATCACAACGAAGATCACATCATGGGAGAGAGAATTGACCACATAGCTACTGGTAAGAACCTCAGCCCCGAGGAGGAACTACTCCCGCATCATGGAGGGAGGAAGCAACGTCGATGGAGATGAATCCGGGGGCACTTCCCCGTCTCGGCAGGGTGCCGGCGCAGGAATTCTGGTCCCCCGAAGCTTGATGGCGATGGCAGCGGAGATCGGAATCGCGTCTGGAGAAAAGGGGTTTGGAATCAGGGTTTCTGCGAGACGCTTTAAATATATGCCAAAGGGGGGCATCGGAGGAGCCTCGGGGGGCCCAGGCGCCCCCCCGGCGCGGCCCAGGGGGGCGCGCCGCCAGGGCGCCTGGAGCCCTGGTGCCCCCCCTGGCTGTCCTTCGGGCGCACGGTAGTTTCTGGAACGCTGATTTTTTATATAATTTTTCTAGATTTTTCCTGGTAGTTCTCCTAATGTGAAAACCTGAAATACAAAAACAGCCGAAAACAGAAACTGGCACTGGGGTGCACTGAGTTAATAGGTTAGTCCAAATATGACCAAAAGTGTATGGAAGTGTATAAATATCATAGCAATATCACCCAAAAGAGGCATGGAGCAAGCAGAAATTATAGATACGTTTTGGACGTATCAGCGGGCCATATGATCGATTGGCCAAACATGGGCGAGAAACAGACCGTATTATGGTCGTAAACGGGCTAGAGTTGGAGTCGTTCGTTCATGGGCCGACCATAATGGGTCGTCGTTAATAGGCCGTATTTGATGACGCTATGAAAACGGCCCAACGTATTAACGGGCCACAAATGGGCTGACTATAACCACGGGCTGAATTTGGACCACAAGCAGAAAATGGCAGTAACGGGTCGTAAGTAACCGAATGCTGGAAATGAGCCCAAGAATAAATGGGCCCTGAGAAGGCCGAAAGATAACATGGGCCGCAAACGGCCCAATGGATTAATGGGCCGTTAATGGGTATAAAGTGATACACTATTCATTACGGGCCAGTTTCACCACGGGTCGTTAATGGGCCAAGAATAAATGGGCCCTGAGAAGGCCGAAAGATAACATGGGCTGCAAACGGCCCAATGGATTAATGGGCCATTAATGGGTATAAAGTGATACACTATTCATTATGGGCCAGTTTCACCGCAGGTCGTTAATGGTCCAAGAGTTACAAAGGGCCTCATATGGGCCGAAAGATGTCATGGGCCATACATGGGCCGGAACTTTAAATGGGCTGGAATCATATTGGACGGCCCAGGTGAGGCTACTAGGCCTAATTCAGATAGGTCGTAACGGGCCCTGCGTTAGCGGGCTGTAAATGGGCTATATGCGAACAGGCCGTTAATAGGATTTCCGTGGGCCGGCCCGCCACCCCTTTGACTAAGTCAAACGGGCCGGCCTTTTCATAGGAATGGGCCTCTATTGGGTCGTGCCACATGTCGACGTATCATAGGCGCTTTGGGTCCAATGAGTGGATGACATCTGTCCCAACGGTGAGCCGACACGTGTTTCCTCCAGCCAATGACGATTTTACACGTGGAAAATCCCCATTGGTCGGGGCTGTTAACGGGTTATCGGATCCAAAACCGGACCTGATAGCTTAACGGCGTTCCGTTACGGTGGATGCCACGTGTCGGTCACCCTTGATGAAAGTACTTCTATGACGCGTGATTTATCGTCATGGAAGTGGACACTTCCGTGATGATAATTTTGGTAATGTCATGGAACACTTCTACGATAGCACAAGTATGACTATCTTGATTATGTCATAAATTTGTCATGGATGTACATGCATGACAGAAAACGTGACCTACTGTGACAAACACGTATCATCACGAAAGTGTATTTTTTTAGTGGTAGTTGATGGCCTATGAACAAATCATTCTCTTGTGTTACAAAAAGCTTGCTACTGCTCTACTTTTATTGCCTTGCAAAGTATTTTATTCCAAGTTACCACTAAGTACTTCTACTTTTATTTCTATTTTAGATAAAGCAAACGTTAAGTGTGCATAGAGTTGTATCAGTGGTCGATAGAACTTGAGGGAATATTTGTTCTACCTTTAGCTCCTCGTTGGGTTCGACACTCTTACTTATCAAAAAAGGCTACAAACGATCCCCTACACTTGTGGGTTATCAAGACCTTTTTCTGGCGCCGTTGCTGGGGAGTTATAGCATGGGGTGAATATTCTCGTGTATGCTTGTTTGCTTTATCACTAAGTAGTTTTTATTTTCTGTTATAAGTTGTTCTCTATCTTTAGTCATGGATATGGAACACGAAACACAAAAAAAATAGTGTTACTTGCTGCTCATGGAGATGGGGAACCTCCTAAAATCCTCAATGCTTGTTATGTGAATGATATTATGTACTACTTTGATAATCCTGAGAAAACCCCTTTCAACTATATAATGGGAGTAACGTTGGATCAACTTGAATACTTTAGGGATTATCGCTTGACTCATAAAGGGAAATTATTATGGGATCAAATTTATATGTTGCCTTGGTATGCTCGAGATTTATTCTTGAGATATGGTTATACTTGTTGCTCTAGGATTGATGCTCCACACCTACCCTTTTCATGTGAATTTAATGACAATGAAACCTTAGCTTCTTATGCTAGAGGTATATATGATTACTATGATGGGGAAAGAATAGAGGAATTTGTTGCTTTTAATGGTGCTTATGAAATTGAATCTTTGTTTGAAAAGTATGAAGCTTTTGATGATGATGTTTATAGACCTAAAAATTTTTCCATCCTTAAATATTGCTATGATAATTACAAATAAAATTCCGATATTGATTTATTTATTGAGAAAGTCTCCATTGTCCAAGAAGAGACTAATATTTTGCAGGAGTCTATGGAAGAAGAAATTGCTGACACTGTGAGGTCATTGGATGAAAAAGATGACGAAGAGAGTGAAGAACGAAAGGAGGAAGAACGGATTAGCTACTCATGCCCACCTTTTGATGAGAGTAACCCCTCAACTCATACACTGTTTAATTTCCCTCCGTGCTTACCGAAGGATGAATGCTATGATGATTGCTATGATCCCGTTGATTCTTTTGAAATACCCCTTTTTGATGATGCTTGCTATGCTTGTGGCCAAGATACCAATATGAATTATGCTTATGGAGATAAACTTGCTATAGTTCCTTATGTTAAGAATGAAGTTGTTGCTATTGCACCCACACATGATAATCCTATTATCTTTTTGAATTCTCCAAACTACACTATATCAGAGAAGTTTGCACTTATTAAGGATTATATTGATAAGTTGCCTTTTACCGTTGCACATGATGTTATTATGAATATAATATGCATGGGCTTGCTGCTCCTATTTTCAATTATTATGAAAGAGGAACCACATCTCCGCCTCTCTATGTTTCCAACACAATAGAATTGCAAGAAACTGCTTGTACTATGCATTGGCCTTTACTTGATGCACATGAATTGTTCTTTTATGAGATGCTGATGCATATGAAGAGAGTTAGACTTTGTCATTGCTTGATATATGTTGCTTTGTGCTCACTACTAATGCTAAATCATTGCTAGTTAAAATTGGCTTTGATATACCTTGGGATCCGGGTGGATTCATTACTTGAGCACTTTATGCCTAGCTTAATGGCTTTAAAGAAAGCGCTGCTAGGGAGACAACCCAGAAGTTAAAAAAAGGGTCATTTATTTCTGTTGAGTTCTTTTATAAAGTTTAAAAACAAAAAAATATAGAGGTGAACCTAAAACTTTTCAAAAATAAAAGTGAAAGTGAGAGAGACGAGCATTGTTGAAGTTTGGGAGCTCCTTGTACAGGCTCATGGAAACTTTGCAAATCCTGAATTACATAAAAAATTCAACAAAAATAATTTTTCCCTTGTACAATTCCATTGTATTATAAAAATAATGTGCCAAGAGTTTCCTTTATGATGATTAAATTGTTTGTTGGTTTGTGCGGTGCAAAAACAGAAACTTTGGCTGTAGTGCACGATTTTACATTTTTTACTCGAATGTCGAAAGGTTCTGAAACTTTTTGCAAAGTCTTGCTATACAAAAAAAAAATTCCTATTTTTTCCAGAATTGTTAGAGTTACATAAGTACGGTGGATGTTCAAATCTTTACAGACTGTCCTGTTTTCACAGATTGCTGTTATAGCTTCATTATATGCATATGTTTGAGTTCTTGTTGAAGCCTCCTTGACTTGGGCCCATATAATTGTGATAGAATATAGTGGGTAATGTTTGTTTATAATTATACAATAATGTTAGAGCACTACATGATGGGATTTCATTGATCATATGCACTAACCCCGCCACTAAAAGTTTGGTTAAGTTTTGTGTGGATGAAGTGTTCGAAGATCGAGGAGGTCTCGATGTGAGGAGAAGGAGGAGAGGCAAGAGCTCATGCTTGGGGATGCCCAAGGCACCCCAAGTTAATATTCAAGGAGACTCAAGTATCTAAGCTTGGGGATGCCCCGGAAGGCATCCCATCTTTCTTCAACAAGTATCGGTATGTTTTCGGATTCGTTTCGTTCACATGATATGCGTAAATTCTTGGAGTGTCGCGTGCCTTTTATTTTTATTTTAATAATGCACCATGCTGGTATGAGATAGTCCTTGGTTGATTTGTAGAATGCTCTTTGCACTTCACTTATATCTTTTGGGAATGGCTTTATATAATGCTTCATGTGCATCACTTATATCATTTAAAGTTTGGATTGCCTGTATCTCTTCATATATAAAACCGATGTTCGTAGAATGCTCTCGTGCTTCACTTATATTTGTTAGAGCACGCTATTTTGTGGAAAAGATTTAAACTCTCGTGCTTCACTTATATCTATTTATAGAGTCAAATAGAATTGGTCAATTGCATGGCTAGTCATAAAATCCTACATAAAACTTATGGATCACTGAATATGGTATGTTTGACTCCTTGCAATAGTTTTGCGATATAGAGATGATAATATGTGGGAGGTACTAGTGGATGATTGTGTTTAGTAAGATATTGGTGTTAAGGTTTGTGATTCCCGAAACATGCACGTATAGTCTCTCGTTATGCCGGGAAGTTGGAGCACAATTTATCCTTGATTGTCCTATCTTTGTGTGAAGGTTGGGGACGCGCGATGGTTAACTCCTACCAACCGCCCCCCTAGGAGCATGCGTACTACTACTTTGCTTCGAGGGATAATAAACTTTTGCAATAAGTATATGAGTTCTTTATGACTAATGTGAGTCCATGTATTATACACACTATCACCCTTTCATAATTGCTAGCCTCTCTCATGCCGCGCAACTTTCACCGGTGCATAAACTTTATTATACCTTCCTCAAAACAGCCACCATACCTACCTAGTATGGCATTTCCATAGCCATTTCGAGATATATTGCCATGCACTTCCATCATATAGTTGACTTGAGCATTCATTTCCACATTGCTTTGCATGATCGTAAGACAGCTAGCGCGATATTTTCATGGCTTGTCCGTTTTTTGATATCTTTGCTATGCTAGATCATTGCACATCCTGGTACACTGCCAGAGGCATTCATTTAGAGTCATACTATGTCATAGGTATCGAGTTGTAATTTGTATTTCTTTTGAGTTATAAGTAAATAGAAGCGTGATGATCATCATTATTCATTTTTAGAGCATGCACCCATGATGATAGGATAAAGGAGACCATGATTCCCCCACAAGTTGGGATGAGACTCCGGACTTTAAAAATAATAAAAGAGGCCAAAGAAGGTTTTACATACTTTGGGCAACTTTTTATACTCCCACCATTCCCTTATACAAGGCCACAAACTCATATTACAGGTACCAAGGTAAAATTTAATGACTGCTTTGCTAGCCAATTTTTCTTTTCGTTAACTGGGATCATTAATGTGTCTGCATGCATGCAAGGAAGAAATGAGAAGGAAGTAGTACATTATCATTATGACTACATGTATGCAAGTATTAAATAAGTTGGTAGCACGAGGAAACATCATTAATTTTTGTCTCGATTACTGTTGGTGGCCTTGTATAGATGCAAAATGTATTTTTTATAGTGGCCTTGTATAAGGGAATGGAGGGAGTATGATTTATTTGGACTAACTTACTTACCTAGTACCCAGTGCCAGTTCCTGTTTTCTACATGTTTTTTGTATCGCAGAGTATCCATATCGAATGAAGTCCAAATGCAATAAAATTTCACGAAGAATTATTTTGGAATATATGTGATTTTTGAGAGTTGGAATCACTGCAAACTGAGGCCCGTGGTGGGCACAACCCACCATGACGCGCCAGAGGAGCCAGGCATGGTGTGGTGGGTTGTGCCCACCTTGTACGTTGGTTGGACCTCTACTTCGTGCGCAAGGAAACTTATATCCGGAAAAAAAAATCATGTAAAAATCTCAGCGCAATAGGAGTTACGGATCTCCGTGAATATAAGAAACGGTTTTCGGCCAGATCTGGGAACGCAAAACAGAAGAGGACAGAGAGGCGGATCCAATCTCGGAGGTGCTCTCTCCCCTCTACAGCCATGGAGGCCATGGACCAGAGGGGGAACCCTCCTCCCACCTAGGGAGGAGGCCAAGGAAGAATAAGAAGGAGGGGGTCTCTTCCCCTCTCTCCCGGTGGTGCCGGAACGCCGTCGGGGCTAGGATCGTGACGGCGATCTACATCAACAATCTTGCTACCGTCAACAACAACTTTCTCCCCCTTTATGCAGCGGTGTAACCTCTCTATTCCCACTGTAATTCTCTACTTAAACATGGTGCTCAACTCCATATATTATTTCCCAATGATATTTGGCTATCCTATGATGTTTGAGTAGAGCTGTTTTGTCCTACGGGCTTATCGGTGAAATTTCTATGGTTGGTTTAATTTGGTTGTGGTTATGTTGTTGTCCTTTGGTGCCCATTGCTACATCTTGAGCTTGTGTTGTTTTTCCCTTGAAGAGGAAAGGGTGATGCAGCATAGTAGCATAAGTATTTCCCTCAGTTTTTGAGAACCAAGGTATCAATCCAGTAGGAGACCACGTGCGAGTCCCTCGTACCTACACAAACAAATAAGAACCTTGCAACCAATGCGATAAAGGGGTTGTCAATCCCTTCTCAGCCACTTGCAAAAGTGAGATCTAATAGAGATAATAAGATAATATTTTTGGTATTTTTGTTATAGATTGAAAGTAAAGATTGCAACATAAATGTAAAGTAAAGGTAAATAGTAGATGGAGATTGATATGATAGAAGATAGACCCAGGGGCCATAGGTTTCACTAGTGGCTTCTCTCATGATAGCAGATTTCTACGGTGGGTGACGAAATTACTGTCGAGCAATTGATAGAAAAGCGCATAGTTATGAGAATATCTAGGCATGATCATTGTATATAGGCATCACGTCCGTGACAAGTAGACCGAAATGATTCTGCATCTACTACTATTACTCCACACATCGACCGCTATCCATCATGCATCTAGAGTATTATGTTCATAAGAACAGAGTAACGCCTTAAGCAAGATGACATGATGTAGAGGGATAAACTCATGCAATATGATGTAAACCCCATCTTTTTATACTCGATGGCAACAATACAATACGTGCCTTGCTGCCCCTACTGTCACTGGGAAAGGACACCGCAAGATTGAACCCAAAGCTAAGCACTTCTCCCATTGCAAGAAAGATTAATCTAGTAGGCCACACCAAACTGATAATTCCAAGAGACTTGTAAAGATATTTAAATCATGGATAAAAGATTTCAGAGAGGAATCAAATACTGTTCATAGATAATCTTGATCATAAACCCACAATTCATCGGATCTCGACAAACACACCACAAAAAGAATTACATCGAATAGATCTCCAAGAAGATCGAGGAGAACTTTGTATTGAGATCCAAAGAGAGAGGAGAAGCCATCTAGCTAATAACTATGGACCCGAAGGTCTGTGGTAAACTACTCACAACTCATCAGAGAGGCTATGGTGTTGATGTAGAAGCCCTGCGTGATCGATGCCCCCTCCGGTGGAGCTCCGAAACAGGCCCCAAGATGGGATCTCATGGGTACAGAAGGTTGCGGCGGTGGAATTAGGGTTTCGTGGTGCTCTCGGTTGTTTTCAGGGTACATGGATATATATAGGAGGAAGAGGCACGTCGGTGGAGCAACGAGGGGCCCACGAGGGTGGGGGCGCGCCCCCTGCCCTCGTGGCCGCCTTGTTTCTTCCCTGGTTGTACTCCAAGTCTTCTGTGTTGTATTTGTTCCAAAAAACGACTCTCCCGAAGGTTTCATTCCATTTGGACTCCGTTTGATATTCCTTTTCTGTGAAACACTGAAATAGCCAAAAAACAACAATTTGCACTCGGCCTTGGGCTAGTAGGTTAGTCCCAAAAATAATATATATGTGTATAATAAAGGTCATTAAACATCCAAAACAGATAATATAATAGCATGGAACAATCAAAAATTATAGATACATTGGAGACGTATCACCCATCATATGAGCGCGCGTGTGCATCACACCATAGGGTTAGTTGTATGCTGATAGGACTATGTATTGGAGGGTAAGGGTGACAACAGCTTCAGCCTGGCATAGAAATTGATGCATATGGGATTGAAGGGGGACCAATATATCTTAAGGCTATGGTTGGGTTTTACCTTAATGAACGATAGTAGTTGCAGATGCTTGCTAGAGTTCCAATCATAAGTGCATAAGATTCCAAGTAAGGGACGGTATGCTAGCAGTGGCCTCTCCCACATATAAACTTGCTATTAATCTAGTAACGTAGTTGATGTCCTATGGACAAATCATTCTCTTGTGTTACAAAAAGCTTGCTACTACTCTACTTTTATTGTCTTGCAAAGTACTTTATTCCAAGTTACCACTAAGTACTTCTACTTTTATTTCTATTTTAGATAAAGCAAACGTTAAGTGTGCGTAGAGTTGTATCGGTGGTCGATACAACTTGAGGGAATATTTGTTCTACCTTTAGCTTCTCGTTGGGTTCGACACTCTTACTTATCAAAAAGGCTACAAACGATCCCCTACACTTGTGGGTTATCATGTCTTGTCCATCACATCATTCTCCTAATGATGTGATCCCGTTACCAAATGACAACTCATGTCTATGGTTATGAAACCTTAACCATCTTTGATCAACGAGCTAGTCTAGTAGAGGCTCACTAGGTTCATGACATAAATTTATGTATCCACACATGTATTTAAGTTTCCGACAATACAATTCTAGCATGAATAATAAACCTTTATCATGATTAAGGAAATATAATAACAACCATTTTATTATTGCCTTTAGGGCATATTTCCATCACACTCGGTGTCGTAGTATCATCCGAAGCTTTCCAGACATCAGCGACCGAGGGGGCACGCCGGGTTGGACCGCGTAATGCAACTTCCTTTGTAATGGAGGTTTCTAGGTCTGCTCACCGGTCGCGTATGCAACGAGCCGGAATGCAACGGGCGATGGGCCCATGACCTGTGTGTGCTTAGGATGTACACCGGGTGCTGACCTCTATGTTAAGCCTAGGTAGGGCTGCGATGTGTTGACCTTCCGAGGCCAGGCATGACTCAGGAAAGTGTGTCTGACCAGAGTAATCAATCGTGTTGGGAAATGTGGTGCAACCCCACAGGGAAGTAATCTATTCGAATAACCGTGTCCACGGTAACAGGACGACTTGGAGTTGTATTCCGACCTCTGACAACTAGAACCGGATAATTAATAAAACACACCCAAATGAGTTCCAGATACAACTCAGTGATTGCTCTCTCACTGGGCGAGGAGAGGATCGTCGGGTAGGATTATTCCTATACAATGATACTTTTACTATTCCAACTACTCTCTTCTACTACTGCAAGATGGTGGCTACCAGAAGCATATTCTTTGGTAGGACTAGCTTTACCCCTCATATTCTCGTATTGTGCAGTTTAGCCAACATATATTACCCCTTTATAGAGATACAATGCATATGTAGTCTAGATCCTTGATTGCGAGTACTTTGGACGAGTACTCATAGTTGCTTTGCTCCCCCTTTTCCTTTCTTCTCAGTTGATGCAACCAGATGGTGGAGCCGAGGATCCAGATGCCACCGCCGACGACTACTACAACCCCGACAGAGGCTACTACTATGTGGAGGCCACCGATGACCAGGAGTAGTTTAGGAGGATCCCATGCAGGAGGCCCACGCCTCTCCGATCTGTATCCCTATTTGTGATAGCCATCTTATGGCAACTTGTTTAACTTATGTCTGTACTCAAATATCATTGCTTCCGATGACTATTGTGCTTTCGAGCTTATGTATTCGAGCCCTATGGATTGTAATATGAAGCTTGTATGACTTTAATTTGTGTCTAGAGTTGTGTTGTGATATCTTCCAGTGAGTCCCTGATCTAGGTCATACACACTTGCGTGTATGATTAGTGTACAGTCAAATCGAGGGCGTCACAATATTCCAAATAGACTCGGAATGCTAATAAGGGTGGGAGTGTATGCCTTATTATGGGCACTTTGGCTATGTATAAATGAGTTGATTTTCAATGGCAAAAACTTGTCTCCTTTCCAGATTATTTTTATATGTACGCACTTGCTTCGTACGTGGTCTATGCTACAACGAACGGAGTATCAATCACTGTTCAAGGCAGTGTGTGCGGTTGGAGCAGGTGGCCTTGGAGGTTTTTACCCAACATGGGTGGCAACATAATCTCTGGATTGGTCTGCCTCCTCCTTCGACATAGGTATAGTGTTGGTCCGATATGACTCTATTTTTCTGATATGTCGATTTTTTATTATCTTTTATCAGACTATTGGTGGTTGGTTGTGTGCATCTTAGCTATGTAGAGGCTGGGTATTGGTCATCATGATTTGTATCCAATTAATACTGCATTTTGAGTTAATAACAACACCCTTTATCGAAAAATAAATATAATTTTGTTTGGGCATCTAGAGTAAGCTGGGTGGGGTGGGTAGGGGGCAACTTATTCCATCTTATTCTAAAAGCCTACGAAAGAACTACCCCTAAGACCATATCCAATGTTAGGCCAACTCCAACATGCTTGGACGATCAATTTTGTCTGAATTCTGCCTTTTTGGGTTGAATGTGGGCGCACTGTTCGATAGTGCCTGACCAAATCTGGTAGCTGCGCCCAACTGTTTGACGCATTTCGTCCAACCGCCAAAATCATTTGCTACAAAAATAACACTAGTGATGCCATCGGCCATAGTTCATGCTAGTCAAAGTGCCAGTGGTTGGCATACATGCTAGCCTACAAAAAATGGTCTGAGTTCATCCGGCACACTAGTGAGCGCTCAAAAAAGGGCCATTCGCGACCCCTAGTTTAGGACGGCACACAAGCTCGCATACCAAATGATGGCACTCTCGGCCATAGATCAATCATCAAGCTCGAGAAATTCATTTATCTTCTTTAGGAACCATGGCCCTCTCCTTCGGGACACCTTACATAGGTCCACCGTCATGATGTTGTTGGGGAACGTAGTATTTTAAAATTTTCCTACGATCACGCAAGATCTATCTACCAGATGCATAGCAACGAGAGGGAAGAGTGTGTCTACGTACCCTCGTAGACCGGAAGCGGAAGCGTTAGAACAACGCGGTTGATGTAGTCGTACGTCTTCACGGCCCGACCGATCAAGCACCGAAACTACGGCACCTCCGAGTTCTAGCACACGTTCAGCTCAATGACGTCCCTCGAACTCCGATCCAGCCGAGTGTCGAGGGAGAGTTCCGTCAGCACGACGGCGTGGTGACGATCTTGATGTTCTACCGTCGCAGGGCTTCGCCTAAGCACCGCTACAATATTTATCGAGGAGAACTATGGTGGAGGGGGGCACCGCACACGGCTAAGAGATCAAGAGATCAATTGTTGTGTCTAGAGGTGCCCCCTGCCCCCGTATATAAAGGAGGGAGGGAGAGGCCGGCCCTAGAGGGGGCGGGCCAAGTGTGGGGAGTCCTACTAGGACTCCCAAGTCCTAGTAGGATTCCCCTTTCCTTTTCGGAGTAGGAGAGAAGGAAAGAGGGGGAGAGGGAGAAGGAAAAGGGGGCTGCACCCCTTGTCCAATTCGGACCAGAAGGGAGAAGCGCGCCTCCTTCCTTTTGGCCTCTCTCCTCTATTCCCGTAACTCCCCGGTACTCCGAAAATACCCGAATCACTCGGAACCTTTCCGATGTCCGAATATAGTCGTCCAATATATCGATTTTTACGTCTCGACCATTTCGAGACTCCTCGTCATGTCCCCGATCTCATCCGGGACTCCGAACTCCTTCGGTACATCAAAACTCATAAACTCATAATAAAACTGTCATCGAAACCTTAAGCGTGCGGACCCTAAGGGTTCGAGAACTATGTAGACATGACCGAGACACATCTCCGGTCAATAACCAATAGCGGAACCTGGATGCTCATATTGGCTCCCACATATTCTACGAATATCTTTATCGGTCAAACCGCATAACAACATATGTTGTTCCTTTTGTCATCGGTATGTTACTTGCCCGAGATTCGATCGTCGGTATCTCTATACCTAGTTCAATCTCGTTACCGGCAAGTCTCTTTACTCGTTCCGTAACACATCATCTCGTGACTAACTCATTAGTCTTTTGCTTGCAAGGCTTATTATGATGTGTGTTACCGAGAGGTCCTAGAGATACCTCTCCGACACTCGGAGTGACAAATCCTAATCTTGATCTATGCCAACACCACGAATACTTTCGGAGACACCTGTAGAGCATCTTTATGATCACCCAGTTACGTTGTGACGTTTGATAGCACACAAGGTGTTCCTACGGTATTCGGGAGTTGCATAATCTCATAGTCATAGGAACATGTATAAGTCATGAAGAAAGCAATAGCAGTAAAACTAAACGATCATAGTGCTATGCTAACGGATGGGTCTAGTCCATCACATCATTCTCCTAATGATGTGATCCCGTTGATCAAATGACAACTCATGTCTATGGCTAGGAAACATAACCATCTTTGATCAATGAGCTAGTCTAGTAGAGGCATACTAGGGACACTCTGTTTTGTCTATGTATTCACACATGTACTAAGTTTCCGATTAATACAATTCTAGCATGAATAATAAACATTTATCATGATATAAGGAAATATAAATAACAACTTTATTATTGCCTCTAGGGCATATTTCCTTCAGTCTCCCACTTGCACTAGAGTCAATAATCTAGCTCACATCGCCATGTGATTTAATACCGATAGTTCACATCGTTATGTGAATAACACCCATAGTTCACATCGCCATGTGACCAACACCCAAAGGGTTTACTAGAGTCAATAATCTAGTTCACATCGCTATGTGATTAATACCCAAGAGTAATAAGGTGTGATCATGGTTTGCTTGTGAGAGAAGTTTAGTCAACGGGTTTGTCTCATTCAGATCCGTATGTATTTCGCAAATTTCTATGTCTACAATGCTCTGCATAGAGCTACTCTAGCTAATTGCTCCCACTTTCAATACGCATCCAGATTGATACTTAGAGTCATCTGGATTTAGTGTCAAAGCTTGCATCAGCGTAACCCTTTACGACAAACTCTTTATCACCTCCATAATCGAGAAACATTTCCTTAGTCATCCAGTTACTAAGGATAATTTTGACCGCTGTACAGTGATCTACTCCTGGATCACTATTGTACCTCCTTGTCAAACTCATGGCAAGGTACACAACATGTTTGGTACACAGCATGGCATACTTTATAGAACCTATGGCTGAGGCATAGGGAATGACTTTCATTCTCTCTATATTTTTCTGCCGTGGTCTGGCTTTGAGTCTTACTCAACTTCACACCTTACAAGTCAGGAAAGAACTCCTTCTTTCACTGATCCATTTTGAACTACTTCAAAAACTTATCAAGGTATGTACTCATCGAAAGTCTTATCAAGCGTCTTGATCTATCTCTATAGATCTTGATGCCCAATATGTAAGCAGCTTCACCAAGGTCTTTCTTTGAAAACTCCTTTCAAATACTCCTTTATTCTTTCCAGAAAATTCTACATCATTTCCGATCGACAATATGTCATTCACATATACTTATCAGAAAGGTTGTAGTGCTCCCACTCACTTCTTGTAAATACAGGGTTCTCCGCAAGTCTGTATAAATCTATATGCTTTGATCAACTTATCAAAGCGTATATTCCAACTCCGAGATCCTTGCACCAGTCCATAGATGGATCGCTGGAGCTTGCACATTTTGTTAGGACCTTTAGGATTGACAAAACCTTCTGGTTGCATCATATACAAGTCTTCTTTAATAAATCCATTAAAGAATGCAGTTTTGTTATCCATTTGCCAGATTTCATAAAATGCGGCAATTGCTAACATGATTCGGACAGACTTAAGCATCGCTACGGGTGAGAAAGTCTCATCGTAGTCAACTCCTTGAACTTGTTAAAAAACTTTCGCAACAAGTCGAGCTTTGTAAACAGTAACATTACTGTCAGCGTCAGTCTTCCTCTTGAAGATCCATTTATTTTGGATGGCTTGCCGATCATCGGGCAAGTCAACCAAAGTCCACACTTTGTTCTCAAACATGGATCCCATCTCAGATTTCATGGCCTCAAGCCATTTTGCGGAATCTGGGCTCATCATCGCTTCCTCATAGTTCGTAGGTTCATCATGGTCTAGTAACATGATTTCCAGAACTGGGTTACCGTACCACTCTGGTGCGGAACGAACTCTGGTTGATCTACGAAGTTTAGCAGAAACTTGATCTGAAGTTTCATGATCATCATCATTAGCTTCCTCACTAATTGGTGTAGGAATCACTGGAACTAGTTTCTATGATGTTCCACTTTCCAATTCGGGAGAAGGTACAATTACCTCATCAAGTTCTACTTTCCTCCCACTCACTTCTTTCGAGAGAAACTCCTTCTCTAGAAAGGATCCACTCTTAGCAACAAAGACCTTGCCTTTGGATCTGTGATAGAAGGTGTACCCAACGGTTTCTTTTGGGTATCCTATGAAGATTTACTTCTCCGATTTGGGTTCGAGCTTATCATGTTGAAACTTTTTCACATAAGCATCGCAGTCCCAAACTTAAAGAAATGACAGCTTAGGTTTCTCGTCAAACCATAGTTCATACGGTGTCATCTCCATGGATTTAGATGGTGCCCTATTTAATGTGAATGTAGTTGTCTCTAATGCATAACCCCAAAAGCGATAGTGGTAGACCGGTAAGAGACATCATCGATCACACCATATCTAATAAAGTACGGTTATGACATTCAGACACACCATTACACTATGGTGTTCCAGGTGGCGTGAGTAGTGAAACTATTTCACATTGTTTTTACTGAAGGCCAAACTCGCTAACTCAAATATTTTACCTCTACGATCATATCGTAGAAACTCTTATTTTCTTGTTACGATGATTCTCCACTTCACTCTGAAATTCTTTGAACCTTTCAAATGTTTCAGACTTGTGCTTCATTAAGTAGATATACCCATATCTGCTCAAATCATCAGTGAAGGTCAGAAAATAACGATACCAGCCGCGAGCTTCAACACTCATTGGTCCACATACATCTGTATGTATGATCTCCAACAAATCTGTTGCTCGCTCCATTGTTCCGGAGAACGGAGTTTTAGTCATCTTGCACATGAGGCATGGTTCGCAAGTACCAAGTGATTCATAATCAAGTGATTCCAAAAGTCCATTACTATGGAGTTTCTTCATGCGCTTTACACCATTATGACCTAAACGGCGGTGCCACAAATAAGTTGCACAATCATTATTAACCTTGCATCTTTTGGCTTCAATATTATGTATATGTGTATCACCACGATCGAGATCCAACAAACTATTTTCATTGGGTGTATGACCATCGAAGGTTTTATTCATGTAAACAGAATAACAATTATTCTATGACTTTAAATGAATAACCGTATTGCAACAAATATGATCAAATCATATTCATGCTCAACGCAAATGCCAAATAACATTTATTTAGGTTTTACACTAATCCCGAAAGTATAGGGAGTGTGCGATGATGATCATATCAATCTTGGAACCACTTCCAACACACATCGTCACTTCACCTTTAACTAGTCTCTGTTCATTTTGCAACCCTCGTTTCGAGTTACTAATTTTAGCAACTGAACTGGTATCAAATACCCAGGGGTTGCTATGAACACTAGTAAAGTACACATCAATAATCTGTATATCAAAATATACCTTTGTTCACTTTGCCATCCTTCTTATCCGCCAAGTATCTAGGGCAGTTCCACTTCCAGTGACCATTTCCTTTGCAGTAGAAGCACTTAGTTTCAGGCTTGAGTTTTAGATTTGGGTTTCTTCACGGGAGTGACAACTTGCTTGTCATTCTTCTTGAAGTTCCCCTTCTCTCCCTTTGCCCTTTACTTGAAACAAGTGGTCTTGTTAACCATCAACACTTGATGCTTTTTCGTGATTTCTACCTTCGCCGACTTTAGCATCGCGAAGAGCTCGGGAATTCCTTTTGTCATCCCTTGCATATTATAGTTCATCACGAAGTTCTACTAACTTGGTGATAGTGACTAGAGAACTTTGTCAATTACTATCTTATTTGGAAGATTAACTCCCACTTGATTCAAGTAATTGTAGTACCCAAACAATCTGAGCACATGCTCACTGGTTGAGCTATTCTCCTCCATCTTGTAGGCAAAGTACTGTCAGAAGTCTTATACCTCTCGACACGGGCATGAGTATGAAATACTAATTTCCACTCTTGGAACATCTTATATGCTCCGTGGCATTCAAAACGTTTTTGAAGTCCCGGTTCTAAGCCGTAAAGCATGGTGCACTTAAACTATCAAGTAGTCATCATACCGAGCTTTTGTCAAAACGTTCATAACGTCTACATCTGCTCCTGCAATAGGTCTGTCACCTAGCGGTGCATCAAGGACATAATTCTCTGTGCAGCAATGAGGATAATCCTCATATCACGGAACATTTCCGCATCATTGCTACTAACATCTTTCAACTTAGTTTTCTCTAGGAACATATAAAAAATAAACGGGGAGCAACATCGCGAGCTATTGATCTACAACATAGATATGCTAATACTACCAGGACTAAGTTCATGATAAATTTAAAGTTCAATTTAATCATATTACTTAAGAACTCCCACTTAGATAGACATCCCTCTAGTCATCTAAATGATCGTGTGATCCAAATCAACTAAACCATGTCCGATCATCACGTGAGATGGAGTAGTTTCAATGGTGAACATCTTATGTTGATCATATCTACTATATGATTCACGCTCGACCTTTCGGTCTCCAGTGTTCCGAGGCCATATCTGCATATGCTAGGCTCGTCAAGTTTAACCTGAGTATTCTGCGTGTGCAAAACTGGCTTACACCCGTTGTATTTGAACGTAGAGCTTATCACACCCGATCATCACGTGGTGTCTCGGCACGACGAACTTTCGCAACGGTGCATACTCAGGGAGAACACTTATACCTTGAAATTTAGTAAGGGATCATCTTATAATGCTACCGTCGTTCTAAGCAAAATAAGAAGCATAATAAGATAAACATCACATGCAATCAAAATATGTGACATGATATGGCCATCATCATCTTGTGCTTTTGATCTCCATCTCCAAAGCACCGTCATGATCACCTTCGTCACCGGCGCGACACCTTGATCTTCATCGTAGCATCGTTGTCGTCTCGCCAACTATTGCTTCTACAACTATCGCTACCGCTTAGTGATAAAGTAAAGCAATTACATGGCGATTGCATTTCATACAATAAAGCGACAACCATATGGCTCCTGCGAGTTGCCGATAACTTTACAAAACATGATCATCTCATACAAAACCGTATAACTCATCATGTCTTGACCATATCACATCACAACATGCCCTGCAAAAACAAGTTAGACGTCCTCTACTTTGTTGTTGCAAGTTTTACGTGGCAGCTACGGGCTTAGCAAGAATCGTTCTTACCTACGCATACAAAACCACAACGATATTTCGTCAAGTATGTGCTGTTTTAACCTTCACAAGGACCGGGCGTAGCCACACTTGATTCAACTAAAGTTGGAGAAACTGACACCCGCCAGCCACCTGTGTGCGAAGCACATCGGTAGAACCAGTCTCGCGTAAGCGTACGCGTAATGTCGGTCCGGGCCGCTTCATCCAACAATACCGCCGAATCAAAGTATGACATGCTGGTAAGCAGTATGACTAGTATCGTCCACAACTCACTTGTGTTCTTCTCGTGCATATCATCTACGCATAGACCAGGCTCATGATGCCACTGTTGGGGAACGTAGTATTTCAAAATTTTCCTACGATCACGCAAGATCTATCTACCAGATGCATAGCAACGAGAGGGAAGAGTGTGTCTACGTACCCTCGTAGACCGGAAGCGGAAGCGTTAGAACAACGCGGTTGATGTAGTCGTACGTCTTCACGGCCCGACCGATCAAGCACCGAAGCTACAGCACCTCTGAGTTCTAGCACACGTTCAGCTCGATGACGTCCCTCGAACTCCGATCCAGCCGAGTGTCGAGGGAGAGTTCCGTCAACACGACGGTGTGGTGACGATCTTGATGTTCTACCGTCGCAGGGCTTCGCCTAAGCACCGCTACAATATTTATCGAGGAGAACTATGGTGGAGGGGGGCACCGCACACGGCTAAGAGATCAAGAGATCCATTGTTGTGTCTAGAGGTGCCCCCTGCCCCCGTATATAAAGGAGGGAGGGAGAGGCCGGCCCTAGAGGGGGCGCGCCAAGTGTGGGGAGTCCTACTAGGACTCCCAAGTCCTAGTAGGATTCCCCTTTCCTTTTCGGAGTAGGAGAGAAGGAAAGAGGGGGAGAGGGAGAAGGAAAAGGGGGCTGCACCCCTTGTCCAATTCGGACCAGAAGGGGGAAGCGCGCCTCCTTCCTTTTGGCCTCTCTCCTCTATTCCCGTAACTCCCCGGTACTACGAAAATACCCGAATCACTCGGAACCTTTCCGATGTCCGAATATAGTCGTCCAATATATCGATTTTTACGTCTCGACCATTTCGAGACTCCTCGTCATGTCCCCGATCTCATCCGGGACTCCGAACTCCTTCGGTACATCAAAACTCATAAACTCATAATAAAACTGTCATCGAAACCTTAAGCGTGCGGACCCTACGGGTTCGAGAACTATGTAGACATGACCGAGACACGTCTCCGGTCAATAACCAATAGCGGAACCTGGATGCTCATATTGGCTCCCACATATTCTACGAATATCTTTATCGGTCAAACCGCATAACAACATACGTTGTTCCTTTTGTCATCGGTATGTTACTTGCCCGAGATTCGATCATCGGTATCTCTATACCTAGTTCAATCTCGTTACCGGCAAGTCTCTTTACTCGTTCCGTAACACATCATCTCGTGACTAACTCATTAGTCTTTTGCTTGCAAGGCTTATTATGATGTGTGTTACCGAGAGGGCCCAGAGATACCTCTCCGACACTCGGAGTGACAAATCCTAATCTTGATCTATGCCAACACCACGAATACTTTCGGAGACACCTGTAGAGCATCTTTATGATCACCCAGTTACGTTGTGACGTTTGATAGCACACAAGGTATTCCTACGGTATTCGGGAGTTGCATAATCTCATAGTCATAGGAACATGTAGAAGCCATGAAGAAAGCAATAGCAGTAAAACTAAACGATCATAGTGCTATGCTAACGGATGGGTCTAGTCCATCACATCATTCTCCTAATGATGTGATCCCATTGATCAAATGACAACTCATGTCTATGGCTAGGAAACATAACCATCTTTGATCAATGAGCTAGTCTAGTAGAGGCATACTAGGGACACTCTGTTTTGTCTATGTATTCACACATGTACTAAGTTTCCGATTAATACAATTCTAGCATGAATAATAAACATTTATCATGATATAAGGAAATATAAATAACAACTTTATTATTGCCTCTAGGGCATATTTCCTTCAGATGTCCACCTCCTTCGACATGCAAGTGAGCGCCACCTCTTTTGCATTGGTCTTTGCTTTGGTTGCTTCAATCTCGAGCTTCTTCATTTGGACAACCTCCTCCATCTCGAGCTTCTTCTTTTAAACGGCCTCCTCCATCTTGAGCTTCTTTGTTTGTAGCTTGATGTAGACCTTCATTTTCTCCTCTTTCTCTCGATGTTTTATCTCCTCCCTTGCTTCATTTTGGGTCACCATGCCTTGAAAAGTTTTTGCAAGCCAAATTTCACCGCACCATGCTTCTCGTCCACCATGGAGTTGGTCTTGCCCCTCGCCCGCTTCTCCCCTTCTTCATGCTCAACCACGGCCGTCAGCCCTCCATTCTTCTTTTGGGCGGCATATTGCTCCTTGAACTTGGGGCAGTTTCAAATGACCTTCGAACAATGGTTGAGGGTAAATGTCTTGTTCCCATGTTGGGCCTTGAAGGCTTCCAAAGCTTGGAATGCCTACAAATACAAGTGATGGCAACAATATAATAGTGAAGGACATAATGCAAAAAAATGAAAATACATATGAACAGAGAGAAGACATTGTATACCATGTCACTCACGCCTAGGCCACTCACGAGATGGCCTTGGATGCTCTCAAGGGCGGCACAAAACCTGTTGCATTATTCTTAGATGAACCCTACCTCTTTTGGATTAAATCGACATCACGTTTGCTCGAAAACTTGTAGGGCGGGAATATCCTATGTTCATGGAAATATGCATGCACTCTCCGCAAAAAATGGCTCCTTTTTTGCTCGGGGCTGGCCTTGTGATCTTGTCCATTTCTTTCCAACCCTCGCAAATCAACTTGCCCTCACCTTTGGTGTATGACCCCGTCAAAATGCTTTGTCGCCTCCTCTTTTCTACATTGGCTTGTGAAGTGAGTTCATCGAGAAACAATGGTTCATCCTCAATGTCAACCCCATCTTCTTCCTCTTTGCAATACATGTCTTATTGCCACTGCTTGCCTTGGCCGTCGGTGGCTTCCATGTTGTCGTGGTCGCCCAAGTCTTTGACTCCTTCAATCATGTTGCGGCTGTCTTGGCTTTGGGTCTTGTCTGCATCTTAGATGTGGTCAACACCCTCGAAGATGAGATTCTCCATGAAATCTTGGTAGTAGTCCATCTCATCATGCACTAGTGTTTCTTCGAACAGGTTGCAGGCGTCAGGAAGATTGGTTATAGGAATCACACGAGTCTGCTTGTTTTGCGTCCTGGGGGCCGAATAGCTGGTGCCAGATCCAGGCATGGCGTTGAGGTCGATGCTGGTTGCGGGTGCATGGGTGGTCGGCACGACCACATTACCTTCCGACGAGGTGGAGAAGCGGGCTGCTGCCAAGTTGTCCGGGGAATGGTCACGCATCTACGATGTTGTGGACGTTCGCAGTGTCCCCGCCTGTGGAGGGCAAACCATCGACGAGCCGATGTTCACCGCGGCCATGGCGGCGACAGTGAGAATGGCCGGCGTGGGGCGACCGAACCCTAGGAGGAGGAGGGCTTGGTGCATGGCTTCCGAAAATTCAATAAAGTTTCACCACATTTTGAAATTTACTTCACTAGGATTCAAATTATGTTCACCAGAATCAGTTCACTTTGTGGATAATCTTTTCACCAAAATTCAAGTTTAGATCACTAGAATTCAAAATCAGTTCACTCTTCTTATTAAAAGGTATGTTCATTTATTTAAAACTTGTTCACTAGGATTCATAATTAGTTCACTAAATTTGTTCACTACAACTAAAAAAACACTACATTTCAAAATTGGTTCACTAGATTTCATTTTTTCTCAAAACCTGTTCATCAATTTTTTTTCACTAGCCAAATTATATTCCCTAAAATTAAAACTTAGTTCGCTGGAATTTCAAAATCAATTATTTTTTATAAAAAAATATGCTCATTTTTCTAATTCTGTTCATTGAAATTCATAATTAGTTCACTTTCTAGAAAAAAAATGTTCACCAATATTCAAATTTTGTTTATCAGAAATCAAAATTCGCTAGAATTCAGAAACTATTCACTACAATTCAAAATAAGTTCACTAGAATTCAAATTTTGTCCCCTAGAATAATTTCACTTTCTAAAACATATGTTCACAAAAATTTAAATAATGTTAACTAGAATTTACAAACTATTCATTATAATTCAAAAATTGTCCACTACAATATAAAATTATTTCACTTGAAATCAAAGTATGTTCACTAGAATTAGTTCACTTTCTACATAATCTGTTCACCCGAATTTTAAACATTTTCAGTAAGTCAAATTATGTTTGCAATAATTAAAAAAATAGTTCACTAGAATTCAAAGCCGGCTCAGTAGAATTAAAACAATAACTAGAATTAAAAAATAGTTCACTATAATTCATTTGTTAAATTTGTTCAATATAAGTTAAATTAAGTTCACTACAATTCAAATTAGGTCACGCTTTCTTTAAAAGGTATGTTCATTTTCCCCAAAACTTGTTCACTAGGATTCAATATTAATTTGCTATAATTCAAATGTAGTTCACTAGAATTTCAAATCATTTTCATTTCTTAAATATGTTCACTTATTCAAAAGCATCCAAATTTATAAATAGTTAACTATAACTAATAATAATCATTAAAGTTCAGAAAATGTTCACTACAATTCAGAATTAGCTCACTAGAATTCAAATTCTGTTCACTAGAATTAGTTCACTTTTCTGAATAATGTGTTCGCCCAAATGCAAAACTTGTTCACTATAATTAAAAATTACTTCACTTGAATTCAAAATAAATTCACTAAAAATAAAAAAATAACTAAAATTGAAAAATAACTCACAATAATTATTTCCCAAATCTTGTTCCACAAAATTTGACAAACAATTCACTTGGTTTTAAATTAGGTTCACTAGAAGTCAAAATCAGCTCACTGGAATTCAAAATTAGTTCATTTTTCTAAAGTTGTGTTAATTTCTTCAAAACTTGTTCACTAGGATTCATAATTAGTTCACTAGAATTCATAATTTGTTCACTAGAATTCAAAATTAGGTCACCAAAATTCAAACTTGTTCACTAGAATTGAATTTATGTTCACTAGAATTCAAAATTAGTTTACTAGAATTTAAAATGAGTGCACTTGTTTTAGTTAACAAATTACGAATTCAAAATAAATAACTACAATTCATAATAGTTCAGTGCAATTCAATTGTTTTTGCAAAACTTGTTCACTTGAATTCAAATTATATTCACTATAATTCAAAATTAGTTCGCTAGAATTCAAAATCAGTTCCCTTTTCTAACTAATGAGTAAAATTCAAAAAATGTTCACATAGTTCAAAATTAGTTCACTAGAATTCAAATTATGTTCACTACAATCAGTTCACTTCCTGGATAATGTGTTGACCATAATTCAAATTTTGTAACTAGAATTCACATATTGTTCACTATAATTCAAAAATAGTTCACTTGAATACAAAATAGTTCACTTGTTTTAGTGATCTAATTATGAATTAAAAAAAACTATAAATCAAAAATAGTCCACTATATCAAAACTTGTTCATCGGAATTTAGAACTTGTTTACTTAAATTCAAATTATGTTGACTATAATTCAGAATGAGTTCACTAGAATTCAAATTAACTCACTAGAATTCAATATGAATTCACTATTTTTTTCAAAGTAATTATCATTTTTTTAAACTTGTTCACTAGGATTCATAATTAGTTCACTAAAACAAGATAACTCATTGTAAATTAGTTCATCACAACTCAAGAAAACACTACATTTAACTTTTTCACTAAAATTGGTCACTGTTTTATAAACAATAGAATTCAAAATTAGTATAGTAGAATTCAATTTTGCCAAACCTTCTTCACCAGAATTCAATTTTTTGGTTAACTAGAATCCTTATTTGTTTACAAAAATTGAACATTTTTCCCACCAGAATAAAAAAATGTTCAGTATAATTCAAAATTAATTCACTAGAATTCATAATGAGTTCACTATAATTATTTTAAAAATAAAGTTCACTTTTCAAATTTTGTTCATCGAAATTCATAGTTACAAGAACTATTAACCTAGTCACTTAAATTCACTACAATTCGAAATTAGTTCACCAAAATTCAAATTATATTCACTACAATTCAAAATTAGTTCACCCAAATTCAAATTATCTTCATTACAATTCAAAATTATTTCACAAAAATTCAAATTATGTTGAGTAAAATAAGTTTATTTTCTGAATAATTTGTTCACAAAATTCAAATTAAGTTGTATATAATTCATAAACTGTTCACTATAATTCAAAATTAGTTCACTACAATTCAAAATGATTTCACACTCTCTTTTAAAAAATCATGTTCATTTTTTCAGAATTTGTTCAACAAAATTCATATTTAGTTAAGGAAAAATCAAAAAAGTATACTAGCTTTGAATATTAGTTCACTAGATTTCAACCCAGAACATTGTTCACTGGAATTCAAATTGTTTTTACTAGAATCCAAATTATTTTCACCAAAATTCAAAATTTATTAACTAGAATTCAAAACATGTTGTCTACAATTCAAAATCAGGTCACTAGATTTTAAAATGAGATCGCTAGAATTAGGTTCACTAGAATTCAAAATTAGTACACTAAAATTTATAAATCCTTTAATTTATCAAAAAATATGTCCACCTTTTCTAATTTTGTTCATTGAAACTCAAAATTAGTTAACTAGAGTTAATAAATGAATCTCTAAAATTCGAAAAATGTCATTGAAATTAAAAATTAGTTAAGTAGAATTCAAATTCTTTAAACTAGAATTAGTTCACTTTCTGGATAATCTATTCATCAAAATTCATTTGTCATTTACTGGAATTCAAAAATGGTACAATATAATAAGCAATTACTTCACTCAATTCAAAATGACTTCATTCTACTTTTAAAGAATGTTCTTTTTCCAAAATTAGTTCACTAGGATACATAATTAATCCAATTAAAAAAATACTAGCATTCAAAATTGGATTAATAGAATTGTTATTTTTTCCAAAAGCTTTTCACTAGAATTTAATTTTTTTACTAGAATCCAAATTATTTTCACTAAAATTCAAAATTTCATAAAGAGAACTGAAAATTTGTTCTTTATATTTAATAATTAGTTCACTAGAATTCATAATTAACTCACTAAAATTTCAAATTTTATTTATTTATGGAAAAAATGTGTTCACTTTTTCAAATTTTGTTCATAGAAATTCATAATTAGTTAGCTAGAATTAATAAATGAATCAGTAAATTTTAAAAATCACTAAAATTCAAATGACCAGAATTTAAATTATATTCACTCGAATAAGTTCACTTTCTCAACAATCTATTCACCAAAATTCAAATTTTCTTAACTAGTATTCAAAAACTTTTTACTATAATTAAAATTTTGTGTCCTAGAATTTAAAATGAGTTCACTTTTAAAAAAGTACGTTCTTTTTTAAAATTTGTTCACTATGATTCATTATTAGTTCACTATTTTTTTTCTAAAATCACTAGCGTTCAAAATTAGTGCACTACAATTAACCCCCCCCAAAGTTGTTCATTAGTATTCAAAATTGTTTAGTAGAATCCAAATTCTTTTTACAGAAATCCAAAATTGGTTTACTAGAATTTTAAAATTGTTCACTATAAATTCAAAAAGTTCACTAGAATTCAATCCGAGTTCTCTCTTTTTAGAAGTATGTTGGTTTTTCAAATTTTGCTCACTAGCATAGATATTAGTGAACTATCAAAAAACTATTCCCTACAATTTGAAACTAGATCACTAAATATAAAAATCTGTTCGCATGTATTTGGGATGTTTATTTTTTAAACGTGTTCACTATAATTCATAAGGTAATTAAAGCAATAATACGACTCCCCAAAATGCTTGCATGTTTATTTTAAACACCCCAACATTTGTTTCAAGAAAAAAAATTGTTGCTTCTTGTAAACAACGCCCATCACATGTTGCAACAATTAATATGCTTTCTTTCCTCTTTTGATCAAGTGTAAACATTTATTACTTCTTTCATAAAACTAAAGCTATTATTCTACCATCTACAAAATACCATTTTTGTACAATGTTCTTGGATCCGAACAATATGTGACTGCTCAATAAACTAAACTATATCAATGCATGAGGACCACAAATTCTTTGTGCATCATAAAAATTCTGAACCATCAATTCTCAAGAGAAAGATAACAAAAAAAAAACAGGTAGATAAAGACAAGGTCAAACAGTAAAGTAGTAATAGTTCAAGTAGATAAGTTGATTACACCACTAGTTCAAAAAATACTACTTATATGAAACATTATATTAGAATCCCAGACACATTTATTTTAAAAAAACATCGTGGACTGTATCACTTCTCATGTTTTCATCTATCTTCCCCTCCAATCCAAAGACCAAATTATCTTATAAGCACACCACATAAAATGTCTGGTAATAGCCTATCTCTTATATGCAAACCACTTCACACATTTCTCACCTCTTTTTCATATCTACAAAACTCTCCTCGTTGTTAAATTGATTGTTCCTCTTTTGAGACGCTTTTCTGTCAGCTTCTATTCCAAAACAAGGTTTTGTTCTACTTCCTTTCCTCACTGACTTATTCTTTATTACAGGTGGATCTTTCATAAGCATGCTACTGCCAGCCTGATTTTCTAATATTTTTTATTCCTCTGGTTGATTACCAGTAAGGTACTTACTATGAATACTCTTTACAACATACATTAACTCTTGACACAACTCGGAATCATGGCTAATGTCAGAACACGCCTCACCAACAGTACTCATAACAATGTCATATCATACAGCATTATGGGATTGGTCTTCTGCTTGAACACAAGGGAGATCAAACTTGTGATTCTTTAACTCATATTTTCTAAATTCTCTAGTCCATCTTGCAACAATGTGCTTCTCGGGAATCTTCAGCAAGTCAAATTGAGTAAACAATCTGAGAATATGGCAGCATACTATTTCATCTCTTTCAAACTTTCACCATTCACAAACATATTCCTTGGTAGCTTGATTTCCATGAATAGTAAATATCTCCGTGTCAAATCCTAGATTCTCATATTCAAAGTTTCTTTTAAGTTCCCATGGTTGATCCTTCAGAATCTCCTTCACATCAAAAGTTGTTGCATTCATCATCTTTGTCAAAAACTTCTAGTATATTACTCCAGTGTATATATCAGTTGTATGCCTTTCAACTGGCTGGTATCCCCACATAAAGGGAACTTTTTCATTAGACAAGAACCTATCTTGATTCTCTACATGGATCACATTCTCCTGAAATAGTTCATATGTATGGATGAACTTTTCCATTGTGTCCTTTCTCAAGACACGGTCGTTAAAATTTGAGTTGAAGCTTTCATTTCTGATTCTTGATCTAATGAAAGGATAGAACACCCCTTTGAAGTAAGAAGGAAAACTATGTTATGTTATCTCACATGCGCTTAATGTGAGCATGTTTTTCACACTTATACTTCTCCTACATTTCATGCCATTAGTTCTCAAATTCCTCAACTCTTATAGACAACATGATACAATCATCCATATATTTTTCCATTCCATTCCTGCTATACTTGCATGCACTCATATTTTTCTTTCGCTTTCCTTCCAACATATACTGTCGGGGGAAACTGTCCTCCCACGAGCACCTATGGGACCGGAGCCCCTTCTACGTTGCGGTAAGGGAGCGGAGGGAGCACAAAGAGCAGATCGAAGGGCACACGCGGGCAGTTTACCCAGGTTCGGGCCGCGCGGACGCGTAAAACCCTACTCCTGCTTAGGTTGTATTGAGCTCGGGAGCTTGAAGATCTACAGTACTAGCTACACCGAGCGAGAGAGTGAGCGAGTTTCTGGAATCGAACCCCCTCTACGTGTGCATGGGCCTCCTTTTATAGCTCAAAGGGGTCACCGACAGGTGTCAACGTAGAGGAGGGTAAAAGTGTAAATTTGGTGGTAGTTGTAACACTGCATGAACAGTGGATGAACAGTGATCTTCACCTAACTTTGACAGTGGGGGACAAGGGCCTTAAATGCCCGTCGCCGTCGACCCCAAAAGTGTCCGTCCATGCTTCTCCGTCCGCCACGGCGGTAGCTTCGTCACCGTGGCTCGCCACCGTGTCCCCTAGGCTGCACAACCATCCGCCACGTGCCCCTGGAAGGGCCCCAGGGCGACGCGTGGGCCGATGAGCTGGAGCGCGGGCACACAGCGTAGGTTTCCCCCGGCAAGTACCTTGCCGGGGTAATGATCTTGCCGGGCCCGGGAGCTTGCCGCTCGCCGGGTCTTGCCGGGGCGCAGGATGCGCCGAGGCATCTCTTGAGATATGTATTCCTTGGCCTTCCTGGCAAGCTCCTCTTGCCAGGGTCTTGTGCTAAAGTGATAATTTTGAGCCTGGTGCGGCCTTCCCCGCAAGCTCCTCTTGCCGGGGCCTTGATCTTCTGCCTTGTATACTTTGTTCTTGAATGGCTTCATAGGGACCAGAAAAGGTTCCCGGCGAGCACGTGGTTAGCCCTGCCGCGGGAAGCTGCTACTGCTCGTGCACAAGTTGGGGTACTAAGGTACCCCTATCTTAGTACACCGACAGGAGCCCCCGGACCTGGGCCACAGACGGTGCCGAGCGCTGTTGGGCCAGGCCCAAGACAGTGCACGGGCACGCGCAGCCCACGGCAAGCCGTATCCCCTTCCGTATCCGCCGCATCCCTCCCTAATGGCACGCGTCGATTGCGGCATCGTGGGAGAGATCGTGGCCTGTTCTTTAATGGGAAATGCGGAGCGTCCCCCACTTCCCCCTTAAAAACAGAGGACGCAGGGGCAGTTCCCCCATCGTCTTCATCGCGTCTTGATTCTCCAGGAACCCCCGTCGCCCTCCGCCTCCCAAAGGTCGACAGAGAGCTCAGCCCCCACCTTCCTCCGCCGTCTCCCGCATCCGCGGCACCGTCGAGCTCCTCGCTTCTTTCCTCGCCGCCCTCGCCATGGCTCCGAAGAGCGACAAGGCGAAAGCAGACAAGGCCAAGAAGGAGAAGTCCGAGCAGGCGGCGCGGCTGGTAGCCCTGCGGAAGAAGCACGTAGTCTTCGCGCCGAGGCTTGGCGCGAGGGAGCTCCGGGACAAATACTATTTGTTCTGGGCGAGGGAGACCAAGGCTCATCCCCGCACCAGAGTTCTCCCCGCCGTTGCTGCTGACATGTTCCCCGGCGGGTACTTTTTCTTCGCTGCATTCTTCCACTGCGGTCTGTGCCCTCCGTTCTCGGAGTTCTTTTGTGATATCATGAATACATATGGCCTCCACCTCCTAGATTTCACCCCCAACGCCATCCTTACGATGGCCGTTTTTGTACATCTGTGCGAAAACTATGTTGGGGTTCATCCTAGTGTAGCTCCTTTCCGCCACTTCTTCATGCCTAGAGTAGAGTCAGGTGCCCCCCTCTCCGGCGGCATCTCCTGGATCTTTAGGCTGAACAAGAAGGACTCGTACCTGAAGGGTGAGCTTCGCGGCAAGTGGGAGGAGTGGAGGACCGATTGGTGTTGGGTGCTGGAAGATAAGCCTGAGCCCTTTACCGCGCCGCGCCAGACTGCAATAGTGCGCGACAGGGATTGGAGTGAGTTGGCCCCGGAGGACAGCAAGCTTAATATCGCCCTCATTAGGATCATTCGTCTCCGGGTCGACAATCTGACTATCGGAGAAGTTGGAGTAGATTTCCTCCGCCGCCGCATCGCCCCTTTATAAGAAAGGAAGAGGCCCGCCTGGGAATTCGGCAATGCGGCAGACATCATGAGGCTGCGCCCTGGATTGAACTACAACTTCACCGCTTTGGAGTTGAAGGGGATGGTCAAGGAGCTCTTCAAGCATGACCCTGCCCAACCGGAGTGGTTCAGACCTTCCCGGGGAGTGGTGCCGCTGTGCAACAGCTCCGCCCGCGATTCTCTACGAGCGATGATGCCCGCGTGCGACTCCCATGGCGTCGTCCCCACTTGGATAGAGCCTCCACCGGAGACCGTGCTGACCTTCTTCGACAACCTGGTCGAGACGCCCCTCAACGCCGAGGAGAAAAAGGGCCTCACCCGAGCCACTACTGAACGGGATATAGCCTACATCGCCTCCAGGATGGAAGAGGCCGCCGCAGCCGCGGCTGCGGGCCAATTTGGATATACTGTGGACGAGGCAGCTGCCGCGGACGCAGTGAGTCAAGCAGAGGAGGCGGAAATCCTCAAACTGCTGAAGATTGCGCCCGAGGAGTTTTCCGGGGAGCCTTCCGTGAAGTTTGCTGGGACGAGCGAGGTTGCCGGGGGGAGCGAGGTCGGCGGGGGGGAGCGAGGCCGCCGGGCACGGTGCTGAGTCCAGCGGGCCCGCCGAGGAGGAGGAGGACGCCGGGGCTGGAGATTCCGGTGGATCCCTGAATCTTGACGATGATGCCTGCTCATCCTCGGAGAACTCTCCGCCGCCGGCAAGCCCCCCGCAGCAACCAAAGAAGCGCCTCCGCAAGACAACTGAGACGGCGAGGCCGGAGGTGCCTCGACAGCAGCCAGCGCACCGTGCGACGCGCGCCACCAAGACGAGCGAAGTCATCAAGGAGGCGGCCTGCGCTCAAGCGCCAAGCGGAGGGGGATCTTCCCGGAGCGGAACGGGTGCTCCTTCTGCCCCTCGGTCCTCGGCGACGACGGGGGCTGGGTCTTCACAGCCCGCAGCCCCGGAGACCGCCAAGCGCCCGAGGGAGCCTTCTCCCCCTGCTCCTCGCGCGGAAGCACATCAGGCGGAGTTTGACTTCTCCGCCCTCAGCTCCGACGAAGAAGAAGAGGAGTAAGTACTTGCAATTCTTTTAGTTTCTTTGATCTTGTCTTGATTTTCCTTGCTTGGTTCTGATCTTGCTTTGCTTTGTTTTGCTTCACAGGACCCTGGCCCAACAGATGGCGAAGAGGGCCAAGATCCCTGTGGTCACCATCGAAGACGACTCGCCCGTCGCGGCGACAAGCGACGCGCCGGCGACGAGCTTGCCGGATCAGCCTGCTGCTCCGAGGAGCAGCCCCCAGCGCAGCCCCCAGCGTAAGTCTAGTGTTTGTCTTTCTGCTTGATGGGCGCGCTCGAGGTTATTGCTTGTACTGATGTCTTGTTATCTTGTGCAGAAGTGGAGCCGCAACCGTAGGAGCGCCAAGAGGTCGCCCCCGACGAGCCACTTGCTCCACCCTCCCCGCCAAGGATGAGCTCCCCGGCAAGGGAGGATGCTCCGCCAAGGACGGGCACTCCGCCAAGGGCGAGTACCCCCGCCAAGGGCGAGCAGCCCGACAAGGGTGAGCACCCCGCCAAGGGAGGGCGCGGGCGGCCCTCCGCCAGCAGGGGCCACTGCTCCGCCGCCAAGGGAGAATTCCCCAGCGAGGGACCCTGTCGTCGAAGAAGTCCGCGAAGGTAAATCTTGCAACTTCTTCTCCTCGGATTTATCTTTTTGGATATTCGCTTGACGATCTCTCTTTTCTTTTTCTTCTGCTAGACCCTCCTGCACCGGAGCGGATGGAAACGGAGGCCACCGGCGAGGAGGGCGTGCACGGCGATGGCGGTAACGCCACTGCTGCTGACGAGCTAGCCGCCGAAGAGACCGCCCCGACCGCCGACGCCACGGCTGGGGAAGAGGCCGGCGACCACACTGCTGGCCCGGAGGCCGCAGGAGCGTCGGACGCTGCACCGGCCGCCAACCCCTCCGCCTCCATGGAGCGGTCGGGTGTCTACTTGGAGGCCGCCAACGGGGTCTTTATACAAGTCCCGTGGGCGTCCTCGTCTCGAGCACCCGTGGAGGGAGAGACCTTTGACGGAGAGGTCCTCGCCTCCGAGGGGTTGAAGGTTGTTAAAGTGCCCGGCGGTAGCGACGAGCCCGAAGAGGAGAAGCTCCTTCGTCGGCTCCTGGCCTTGTACCGGGCCAGGCAGGCGAAGTTGGAGTCTCGGGAGGCTCTTGCCGCCAAGGCTGGAGCTGATCTGGAGAAGCGCGCCGCGGAGCTCCGCGCCGACAACCAAGCGGCCCTCCACCACTTGGCGGAGGAGCGCGAAGGGCTTGCCGAGGCGCAGCAAGCCTTCCTCCTGGAGAAGGCCGAGGCCGAGGAGCAGCAGCGGTTGGCCGCCGAGGAGCTGTCTCGGCGGGAAGGGGCACTCAACCAGCGGAAGGTCGACCTCGACGCCCACGAGGACGACCTCACCGCCCGGGAGCAAGCCATCGGTGGGGCCTTGAAGGAGGCGAAGGACGCGGCTGTTGCCGCGGAAACTGCTAAGAAGGATCTGGAGGCCAGGGTGAAGCAGCTGGAGTTGTTCCTGAAGGCGAGCGAGGACAGAGTCACTGCGCTCAACGTGGAGCGGGAGAAGGATGCCCACACCAACTCGGAGCTGCAGGTACGCCTCTCCGACAAGGGCCAGGAACTCTCCGACGCCAAGAACTCCATTGCTGACTTAGAGCTGAAGGTCTCCACCCTGACTGATTCGCTCGACGCCGCCCGGGACCGCGAGACGAAGCTGAAGGACGAATTCCGCAAGGAAAGGAACCTGGTGGAGAGCGCCGCCGTCTCGGCGAACAACTTCAGCCGGGCAGTGGAGCAGTGGACTGATGAGCTGGTCACCTCCGCTGCCAAGATTGACATGGAGATGATGGCGCTGAAGGCGGAGCATCTCGTGTACTCCCCGGACGAGAACCTCCCCCACAGCGCCAAGCTGAGTCTGTTCTTTCGGGGGATTGCGCCGGCGCTTGCGCAACTGCGGGAGAAGATCCCCGTGCAGCTGGCCGACGAGGCGCGTCGGCTCTGCATGGGCACCATGGAGCGGGTCTTGTCGAAGATCGTCTACCGCAACCCCGGCATCAACCTCGTCAACGTCCTCCGCACCTTGCCGCCCGAAGCTGATAAGGAAGCGTTGAAGGAGCAGGTTGCCCACATCGTTGCCAAGGTGGGCAAGATCACGAGGCGTGAAGGCGATCGCGTAGATTAGATACCTTTGCTTCCTTTGCCGCTGCCAATTAAGTTATAAGCAGTAGTTGATTAGAACAGCGGCAAGCTATCTTTGTAATATACAATCTTATTTTGGGCTATCAATGCAATGTTATCTCCCTTGTTTTGGTCCCTTCACTTTGTGTGCATTCCACCCTACGCTTTTAGGGAACTTGCCGGCAAAGGACCCTTGCCGCGAGCGCTGAGTGCTGGACTCTTAGCAGCCTGCCGGCAAAGGCCTTACTGGCAAGAAACCTTGCCGTGGCTAGTCGCAGCACACTTAGCTTGCTGAGCGAACTCGAAAACGAAATAAGGGCGCGACACTTGTCGCAGCTCACTTAAGCCGTTGAGCGTGCTCGAAACAAAGCAAGGGCGCGGCTAGCCACAGGTAGGTTCCTCCGCGCACAGGTTTTCCATACAAGGTGTGGTTGTTCAAGGAAGATAACTAAATTTTTAAAAATTTGAATTACTCAAACTTTGGTAACTTAGCTTTCACAGATTGCTTGCTCCCCGACAAGGCTTCTCTTTCTTGAACAGCAGCACTTGGTTCTGTCTCCATCTCCTTCCCCCCCGGCAAACTTGTGCGCGAGGAATAGTCCTTCTGCTTAAGAGGGAAAGAAAGAGAGGAGGAAAAGACAAGTATATGGCCTTACGGCCTGGTAATGCTTATCGGGGACGTGCATTGCGCAAGATGTCAAATGATGCATGCAAATAACAAAGAAAAACATGGAAATGACAAATAGTGCGAAGCACAAAAGCTTTACTGATGCACGAGATCTGCGCCCGGCTTTGTACAAAGGTTTATATGCAACAGCGGCAAGACTTGTACAAAAGGTGGTTGCCGGAGCGGATCACGGCAACCGCGCCTTACGGGTGAAACTTGCGAAGATGCTCTATGTTCCAAGAGTTGCTCACCGGTAAGCCTTCTTCGGTCTCAAGGCGGACAGCGCCGGGCCTTGTGACTTGTCTCACCCGATAAGGGCCTTCCCACTTTGGCGTCAACTTGTTAGAATTCTTGGCGGACTGAACACGCCGAAGAACAAGGTCGCCTTCCTCGAGACTCCTGGCCTTAACCTTGCGGCTATGATAGCGACGCAAGGCTTGCTGGTATCGAGCAGCTCGTACAGCAGCCTGGAGATGTTCCTCCTCAAGGAGCAATGCGTCATCTTGTCGCAGTTGCTCTTGCTCGAGCTCATCATAAGCGAGCACTCGAGGAGATCCGTATACGAGTTCCGTGGGGAGAACTGCCTCTGCTCCATAGACAAGAGCAAAGGGTGTCTGTCCGGTGGCTCGATTTGGTGTCGTCCTGATTGACCAAAGAGCCGCCGGCAACTCCTCTATCCAGTTTCTTCCGCACTTGCGCAGCCTGTCGAAGGTTCTTGTCTTGAGTCCGCGCAGCACTTCAGCATTGGTTCTCTCCGCTTGACCATTGCTCCTCGGGTGAGCAACAGAAGCGAAGCAGACCTTGGCGCCAAGGTCTTGGACGTACTGCATGAAGGTGCGACTTGTAAATTGTGTGCCATTGTCGGTGATGATCCTGTTAGGGATTCAAAACGGCAAACAATCGCTCTGAAGAACCTGACTGCTGACTGTGCCGTCACCTTTCTCACTGGTTCCACTTCTGGCCACTTTGTGAACTTGTCGATTGCTACGTACAAGTACTCAAAGCCCGCGACGGCGCGGGGAAAGGGGGCGAGGATGTCGAGCCCCCAGACCGAGAAGGGCCAGGACAAAGGAATCGTCTGGAGAGCTTGAGCTGGCTGGTGAATTTGTTTGGCATGGAACTGGCACGCTTCACACTTGGTTACTTGTGCAGTTGCATCTTGGAGGGCTTCTGGCCAGAAGAACCCATGCCGGAACGCCTTCCCGGCAAGTGCCCTTGTGCCAATGTGGTGGCCACATATGCCTCCATGTATCTCTGCCAACAGCTTCTGTCCATCTTCCCTGGAAATGCACTTCAACCTGACACCATTGAGTCTTCTTCTGTACAGTTCGTTGTCGACGAACTGGTACATACTTGACTGCCTGGTTATTTTCTCTATCTCTTCTGGGTCGTCGGGAAGTTCTCCAGTTTGTAGAAAACGGACGATCTGTTGTGCCCATGCCGGAGCCTGAGGCTCAACGGCAAGGACTAAAGGCATGAGGGCTGCTGCGGGAACCTCAGCTTCTACGGCAAGAACCTGCGGCTCTGCCGGAGCTGATGGTCCCCCGGCAAGCCTGCCGGGGCAAGGCTTGTCGGGAACGCTTGCTTCAACTGTAAAGATCCTTGGATCTGCAGGAGCAAACTGTTCCTCAGCATCTTGGCTGTTGATTTTGGGGGTCTTGGCGGCGGCTTCTGGAAGATCCACCGGCAAGTAGTCGCCGGAGACCAACTTTCTCTTCTTGTTCTGCCCAACTGATGGTGTAACGGATGGCTGAGTTAACTTGAGCAGGAAGGTCCCTGGTTCCACAGGTAACTTCATTGCAGCACACTTTGAGAGGCCATCTGCAATATCATTCTGAGCTCTTGGGACGTGCTCCATTTGCAGACCTTCAAAGTGTTCTTCAAGTTTCCTCACTTCATCAACATAAGCTTCCATCAAAGGGCTCTGGTAACTCTTATTCACTTGTCGGACCACCAACTGTGAATCTCCCCGCACAATCAACTTCTTAATCCCAAGCTCGGCCGCAATTCTGAGGCCGGCAAGCAAGCCTTCATACTCAGCAGTATTGTTTGTCGCTTGTTCCTTGGGAAAGTGCATCTGGATAACATACTTGAGGTGCTCTCCGGTGGGCGCTATGAGTACCACGCCGGCACCGACGCCTTGCAGCGAGAAAGCACCATCAAAGTACATCATCCATTCGTTGCACGCTTCTTGGACGGGGACGCTTGTCTCTAGGACTTCTTCATCTGGCGTTGGGGTCCATTCCGCTATGAATTCTGCCAAAGCTCTGCTCTGTATGGTTGAAGTACTCTCAAACTTGAGACCAAAGCTTGACAGCTCTAGTGCCCACTCGACGATCCTGCCTGTTGCTTCTGGATTTTGCAATATCCTCTTCAACGGAAAGCGAGTGACCACTGTTATCTCGTGTGCTTGGAAGTAATGGCGCAGCTTTCTTGAGGCCATGAGGAGGCCGAAAAGCAACTTCTGCACCCCAGGGTATCTCGATCTAGCCCCCTACAAGAGGGAACTTACGAAATACACTGGGCGCTGCACCATCTTCCTTTGCACTTCTCTTTGTTCCTGCGCAGACTTGTCCTTGTCGGGGCCAGAGCTTGTCGGGGAAGCCCCCTGCTTGTCGCTGGATTCGCTTGCCGGGGATGTGGGTTCCTCATCCGCCTCCCTCTCCGCTACCAACGCAGCACTAACCACTTGATTGGTTGCTGCTAGGTACAGCAGCAACTTCTCTTGTGGCCTAGGCGCGACAAGTATTGGAGTGGAGGACAGGTATTCTTTCAAGTCCTGCAGCGCTGCCTCTGCTTCCGGAGTCCATTTCATAGGACCTGCCTTTTTCAAAATTTTGAAGAAAGGCAGGGCGCGTTCTGCAGACTTTGAAATGAACCTGCTGAGGGCAGCCACACAACCAGCAAGTCTTCTTACGTCCCTGACGCGCTTCGGGGCTTCGATCTGCTCGATGGCTTTTATCTTGTCAGGATTGGCTTCAATCCCCCTCTGGGACACAAAGAACCCGAGAAGCTTGCCGGAGGGGACTCCGAAGACGCACTTCTCGGGGTTCAGCTTGAGTTGGATCTTGCATAGATTCTCAAAGGTTTCCTCTAAGTCTTGGATCAGGGTATCTTTGCTCTTGCTCTTGACCACTATATCATCCATGTAAGCTTCTACATTTCTGTGGATCTGTGGCTCAAAAGCAGTGTGCACCACTCTCGCAAATGTTGAGCCTGCATTCTTCAATCCAAAGGGCATGCGTATGAAGCAATATGTGCCACATGGAGTAATGAATGCAGTCTTCTCTTCATCTTCCTTGGTCATGAATATCTGGTGGTAACCTGAGTATGCATCAAGGAAGGAAAGCAGCTCACATCCGGCGGTGGAGTCAACAATCTGGTCAATACGCGGCAAGGGGAATGGATCCTTGGGACATGCTTTATTCACATCAGTGAAGTCCATACAAAGTCTCCACTTCCCATTGGCCTTGCGCACGACGACTGGATTGGCCAACCACGTAGGATGGATCACGCCTCTAACTAGGCCTGCTGCTTCTAGCTTCTTTATCTCTTCGGCGATGAATTCTTGGCGCTCCACGGCTTGCTTCCTGACCTTCTGCTTGACGGGCCGCGCGTGAGGACAAACAGCAAGCTTGTGCTCAATTACCTTCCTGGGAATGCCGGGGATGTCAGATGGTTGCCATGCAAACACATCGACATTCGCCCGCAGGAAGGCAACGAGCGCGCTTTCCTATTTGTGGTCGAGTGTAGCACTGATGGTGAAGGTACCACCAGTGCCGTCCTCCTTGGCGGACACCTTCTTGGTTGCCGGTGGAGCTGCCATCCCTTTCTTGCACTTGCCGGTGGAGCTCGATGGTGCGTCCTCGACGGCAGCGCAGCACTCCGAAGAGGTGCGTTTGCCGTAGTGGGTCCCAGGGCTCTTGCGGACTTGGTCTTGTTCTTCCCCCCGGGAGCTTCAGCGGCAAGTGTGTTGCTTTCTGCCGCGGCTGCTGCATCCCGGTAGATCTTGTCGGCGCAGATAAGCGCGTCCTTCTTGTCGCCAGGGACAGAGATGACGCTTATCGGCCCCGGCATCTTGAGTACATTGTAGGCATAGTGGGAAGCTGCCATGAACTTGGCGAGGGCAGGGCGGCCAAGTATCCCATTGTATGGCAATGGGATATCGGCAACGTCAAAGGTTATCCTCTCCGTCCTGAAGTTGAGCTCCCCGCCAAAGGTCATTGGCAGAGTAATCTTCCCCTTCGGCTTTCTCCTTCCCGGGTTGATCCCTTGGAACGACCCGGTTTCTTCGAGCTCGCCGTCTGGGATCTGTAGCTTCTTGATCACAGCTGAGGAGATCAAGTTCAGGCCGGCCCCGCCGTCAACCAACATCTTGGTGACCTTGAGGTTGCGGATAGTTGGTGAGACCAACATCGGCAAGCACCCGACCGCAGTTGTGCGGTCAGGGTGGTCCTCAAGGTCAAAGATGATGGGCGTGCTGGACCACTTCAGCAGCCTGCGTGACTCGATGGGCGGCTCAGTTGCGTTCACTTCTCGCACCCACTGCTTGAGCTGGCGGTGGGAAGTGTGCAGAGAGGCGCCTCCGTCGACACACAGAACCTCTGTGGCCTTCTGGAACTCCTGCTCGCTGTTGTCTCCTTCTTCCATGTCGTCGTCGTCGTCGTCGTCCTCATCCTTGTCGCGGCCCCGGGGAGGTCTGTCACCTTGCCGCTGCTTGGCCTTGCCGCGGCGTCCTCCCCGGCCATTGAACGGCCGCTTCTTGCTGGGCTCTCCTCCGCCTCCTTGGGCCTTCTCCTTGTCGCGACGCTCGTATTCAGCCTTCTGCTGCTCTCCGAGGTACTCGACTCTCTTGCAGTTCTGAAGATCGTGGCCCTTGGTGCGGTGGATCTTGCAGTACTGCTTGTCGGAGCCGTCCTACTTGTCGGCTGCCGCTACAGGGGCGGGCTCCTTGCCGGAACCGCCAGCATGTGCCTTCTTGGCGGGAGCCTCCTTGCCGGACTTCTCGACAACCAGCACCTCCTTGCTCTTCTTCTTTCTGTTGTTCCGCCGCCGGCTCTTCCTTGCCGGGGCGGCATCCTCGCTGTCGCTTCCTCCTGCGCCAGCATCCTCTCCGGGGAGCCTCCTCCCCTATTCGGCGCACGCGCACTTGTCAGCCAGAGCGTAGAGCTCGCTGGCATCCCGGATTTTGGTCATGGCCATCTCCTCCCTCATGCGGCGGTTACGCACGTTCTGGTGGAACGCGCTGATAACCGCGGCAGGGTGGACGTCGGGAATGTTGTGTTGCACGCGGCTGAATCTCTGGATGTACTTGCGTAGGGACTCTCCCTCCTTCTGGGCTAAGATGTGGAGATCGCTCTCCTGGCCGTGGGGTTTGTGGCCGCCCGTGAAGGCGCCAACAAACTGGTGGCATAGATCCGCCCACGAAGAAATGGAGTTCTCCGGCAAGTGCATAAGCCAAGAACGGACGTTTGGCTTAAGCACTAGCGGGAAGTAGTTCGCTAGGATCTTCTCGCCGCGTCCCCCGGCAGCCTGCACCGCAATGGTGTAGATGCTGAGGAACTCCGAGGGGTGTGTCTTGCCGTCGTACTTCTCGGGTACGTCGGGCTTGAAATTCTTCATGCTGGGCCACTGGACTTGCCGCAGCTCACGGGTGAACGCAGGGCAACCTACCGCGTATGGCAAGTCGCCTGGTTCACCGGGCGCGTGCGCGTCGACAGCGGTCCCAGCGCGCTGATCAGATTGTCGTCGGGCTTCTCGTCGACGCTCGATGCGAGTTCGAGCGTCCTCTTGCCGCCTGTCGTCGAGGACCTGGCGCTGGTCACGACGAGCCCGCGGATCCGACGACGCCGTGGAGTCGTCGTCGACGTTGATCCGGCGGGGAGGCGATTTCTGCTTCCGCGGCGGGGAGTGCACGGTGGTTGCACCCCCGGCGGTCTTGTCTCCATCGGCCTTCGTCTGGTCGACTTGCCACAGCCGCGACGTTGCTGGCTGCTGCGGCGTATCGTTGTTGGCGAAGGCGATGAGGCTCTGGATCGTCGCCCTCCAGTCTTCGGCCTTGTCCGCCGCTGGAGGGAAATCGAGGAGTAGCTGCGCTCTTGCAAGAGCTTCTGCTGGAGAGGAGGGGAGCGGCGGCGAACGGTGCGAGGAGCGAGATATGCTCGGACTTCTAACAGGGTTAGAAGGAGCAGTTTCTCGCCCCGGCGACCGCGCCTTGCTCGTACCAGCATGCTGGCCTTGAGCATCCCGCGATCCTCCGGCTTGGCTGCGCCCCAGCAAGCGTATGGTACCTCCAGTACCACGCCGCTGTGGGTCTTGTACCTCCTGAGAGGGACGTGGTGCGTGCACGGACACCGAGGCTTTGGAGTTCGCCCAGTCGTCCGTCTTGTCCTTGGACTTGGTGGCGCCGTGAGTTTCCTCGCCGGCGACCACCCTTCCGTCGGCGTCTCCTCCACCAACCGTTGGTTCTGGTGGCGGTGGGATCGACGCAGACGGGCCTCCGACCTCCGAAGCCTTCTTCTTCGGAGGCATGTTGATGCTGTCGATGAAGTTGATGAGGCTGAAGAAGTCGCTGAAGGTTGCGGCCGCGTGAGCGCCGGATCAGGTTCGCACAACCTCGACGCCCCCTACCTGGCGCGCCAAAGATGTCGGGGGAAACTGTCCTCCCACGAGCACCTATGGGACCGGAGCCCCTTCTACGTTGCGGTAAGGGAGCGGAGGGAGCACAAAGAGCAGATCGAAGAGCACACGCGGGCAGTTTACCCTGGTTCGGGCCGCGCGGACGCGTAAAACCCTACTCCTGCTTAGGTTGTATTGAGCTCGGGAGCTTGAAGATCTACAGTACTAGCTACACCGAGCGAGAGAGTGAGCGAGTTTCTGGAATCGAACCCCCTCTACGTGTGCATGGGCCTCCTTTTATAGCTCAAAGGGGTCACCGACACGTGTCAACATAGAGGAGGGTAAAAGTGTAAGTTTGGTGGTAGTTGTAACAGTGCATGAACAGTGGATGAACAGTGATCTTCACCTAACTTTGACAGTGGGGGACAAGGGCCTTAAATGCCTCTCGCCGTCGACCCCAAAAGTGTCCGTCCATGCTTCTCCGTCCGCCACGGCGGTAGCTTCGTCACCGTGGCTCGCCACCGTGTCCCCCAGGCTGCATAGCCATCCGCCATGTGCCCCTGGAAGGGCCCCAGGGCGACGCATGGGCCGATGAGCTGGAGCGCGGGCACACAGCGTAGGTTTCCCCCGGCAAGTACCTTGCCGGGGTAATGATCTTGCCGGGCCCGGGAGCTTGCCGCTCGCCGGGTCTTGCCGGGGCGCAGGATGCGCCGAGGCATCTCTTGAGATATGTATTCCTTGGCCTTCCTGGCAAGCTCCTCTTGCCAGGGTCTTGTGCTAAAGTGATAATTTTGAGCCTGGTGCGGCCTTCCCGGCAAGCTCCTCTTGCCGGGGCCTTGATCTTCTGCCTTGTATACTTTGTTCTTGAATGGCTTCATAGGGACCAGAAAAGGTTCCCGGCGAGCACGTGGTTAGCCCTGCCGCGGGAAGCTGCTACTGCCCGTGCACAAGTTGGGGTACTAAGGTACCCCTATCTTAGTACACCGACATATACCAAATGTAGAATTTATGAAATGCATCCAGGAATACCTTAGGAACTCCAATCTTCATAGCTACATCCTGATTAGTTAGTAGTACTATTGGTTTTTTCTCACCCATTACTTCAACAAAAGTTTCAAACAGCCAAGAGAAAGTGTGTGTTGTGTGATCCTGGAAAAGATTCTAGCCTAAACAATTGTTCTCGAGTGGCCATTCACTCATATTATTGGTGCAAATGGCATGTTGTACTTGTTTGTGCTAAATGATTTGTCAAATGAAATAATATCTCCATATAACTAGTAATCTAGCCTTGATCTTGAATCTGTCCAGAACAAACTTAGCATTGAGTTTGCAGAATCTCTTTGGAACTTATATATGAAGCCAGGCTTGTCAATTTCCAACTTCTAAATGTACATAATAGTGTGATCTATATCCTTGGTTCATCCCTCTTCATGCTCATGTTACTTCATATTGTCAAGTTTCTTCACATCAAAAGTAATATTGCCAAAATTGCCATCACAAAGTTCCCTAAATATGCTCATTATTTCCCTAGGTTTCACTCTGTCTTCCCGCAGAAGTTTGACAGTAGTTTCCCAGCCTCATCCATGCTCCTATGGCTAAGGAAGAATTTCATCAGTGATGGAGAACTGGCCAATGAATGATTATGTTTCAATTCTTGTGATGTAATATGCCATCTTCCTTATTCTAAGATAACCGTAACTTGCATTGGATAGTCTGTCTTGTTAAGTACATTTATCTTCCGCTTTCTTATTCCTGAATATGTTGATGCATTCTTCTTACTCTTGTTGCAACAAAGGTAATTTTCTGGTTCTTATAATTTCTTCCTTTCTTTATCCCAATCCAATGATATGAGCATATACATTAACAAATGTTCAAGCCTCCTCTAGGCTAGAAAATACCTTTCCAACTTGAGGTACTCCTGTTTTCTCCAACTCATTTGGTGTTGGAAACAAATACTCTACTGGTTTGGAGACACCATCAGTTAACTCAAAATTTCCACAACTTCATAAATCATCTGAAGATTGTACAACCTTATCACCTGTGTCTAGTTCCTGCACAAAATTGAAACAACCCATTTTATAATCTAAAACAAACTGTGAGGACAACTATAAGCATACTAATAATAGTTTTTAACATAGTCTAAGAAGTACAATTCATACCCCCATAGGAGCAAGCTTAACAGTAAGTGTGAATGTTGTACTATAAGCATACCGTGGGGACAACTATAAGCATAGTAATAATAGTTTTTAACATATTTTGTCCAAGGAGGTAGCCATTGTAGACTACTCACCATATATGACCAGTTCTTTTTCATTTGAGCAACCACCTGAAGCATATCCAATATCTAAATGTCCGTGCTCATCAAGTTTTTATGGTTAAAAGCTTTGTCTACAAAGGAATGGCTACAAAATACTTTTTAAACAAATACTTTGCAGGTTCAATTTTGATCGTTTTCTAACCTCTTCTGTTGTTTTAGCAATTTCTACGGCATTGTGATTTTCAAGGTGAGAAAATTCTCTGCATTATCTCACATCAGTTTCAACAAAATTTAGTTTCCACATAGTAAGTTGCGTCTTCTCCTAGCTATAGTTTTTCTCTTGGCTAAACCCTTTTTCTTGGATACTCAGAATTTCCTGAAATAATATATTAACCCAGTTAAGATTTGTCTTACTTAAACTTTTCAATAATGACTTCACGCAACCATTTTTTTCATCAAAGAAAAACAAGCTAGCCTATGTTATTTTCTTCATTTCATGGTATATGAAAAATTTATCAAATTCAAGCATAACATCTCCAACCTGCATCAACAACAAATTAATAAAACTTTGCCTCTTCTCAAAATGACTACAATACAAATATAATCACTCATCCCTAATTTATATAAAACAAAATTGTAAATGAAAGGAAGCATGCCATTTTTTGGTAAACCAAAATAAACATGAAACTTATTTCTGTATTGGTGCTGATATCTTTTTTTAAGAGACTATACATTAAAATTGTTTTCTGAAACTAAGCATCATAAGCATTTGTTTTTCTAACCAACAAAACATGAAACTTACTTGACTTGTTTCTTTCAAAACGTCTATCTCCCCTTCAATTAATGCTTGCTTGCTAACTGGTATGTGTTTCTTTGCAGTTTTCCACTCCTGAAGTACTACTGACTTTTTGATAGGATCACCCTAACATAATATGTTATTTTAGTGCTAACTAGTTTTGCTTTCTGGAGTACCGAAAGAAAGATTAGATCTCGAAGCTGCTTTGAACGCTTGTTTTAAACTAGTTTCCAAAATTATTACTCTAATCAGAAACAGACATAAATAACAACTTCATAAAATCAAAGAGAGATACTAGATAGTGATGTAACCTCTACCTAGTTGAAACACAGGTAATGTAAATTTGTTTGAAGTTATTTTTTCCTAAATCTCATATGGAGTAAAATCTGTACTTTTGTCAATATTCATCCTCTTTAATTACTGTTGAAATTTCTAAACCACATATTTTGGAGTATTCAAATTCACTTACAATTTAAAATAAGTAAGTGGCAGTTCTCACGTAAGGGACCAAATATATTTCATTTTGCATTAGTACTTCTAAAAATTACAAATTTTTAAATCAGCCTACCGTCAACTATGTAATATTGTGTACGATCATCAAGTGGGTGTGCCAACGTAGCTGCAAACCACAGGTTCGGACAAGTTTTTCCCATGCAGTCATGGGCGCGCGAGCATCCACCGCACCTAATCTGTGCCACCGCCACCGCCCCGCCCGTGATCTCTGCCCCTGAGCTCTCTACGCCATTTTTTCTCCCAATCTTTCCTTTTAGTTTCTTTTTTGTAAGAAAATACAGATACATACTCTGACATGTGGGCTTCTAACCCTTCTCAACTAAGGACCTAAGAATAAATAAAACGGGAAGAGGGGGCATCAAACAAATTCACTTCTAAAGATGTTTCAACACAAAGGGTCCTAAATATAAAGTACCCAGCCATCGAGCCAATTCCATTTTCTCCATCTCTTCATTCTTGACTCTTCTCTCTCTGGCGATTTCTTCCTACACCGTTCATCTGATTCGGCTATGGAGATCAGGTAAACTAGGAAATCTGCATGTTTTTCCCTCTCACATGCTCAAACGCTCTCTTGAATTCTCTGCTTTTTTCCCACTCCTTAGAACCCTAGGATTCTCTCGAACCAGATTAGAACCCTAGTTTATCTCTTAGTAGTCGATTGTCATAGCAGAAAAAACCAACAGAGGAAACTAGTCTCTGAGAGAATTGAAATCTACCTTTAGCTATTTACCATCCATAGCGATCCAACTTACAAAGAAAATCCGACAGATTTTAAATGACTATATCAAGCTTATTACACTTCAACAATCATTAAAAATGACCTGTTGTACTTGCTAATTTTTTAAATTAAATAGATTCAACTTTTTCACTCCTTCATTACAACACTACCTTTTGCTTCACCATAATAAGCACAACCATTCTAAGAGCCACATCCTTTTCCATTCCAACTAGACTAGAAATATTAACTAGAAAACTTCAGACGCAACAACCATTACAAATGTTCATTTTTTTCCCTTTGTTTCTAGGATCAGACAATCCCTCTCGACGAAAAAGCAATGAACAAGATGAACAACTAATACGTCTTCAATGTATCTATATTTTTTGATTATTTCATGCTATTATATTATCAATCTTGTATGCTTTATAGGCCATTTATATCATTTGTGGGAACTAACCTATTAAGTCAGTGCCCAGTGCTAGTTCCTGTTTTTTCCTATTTTTTTGTTTCGCAGAAAAACCATACCAAACGAAGTCCAAACACGATGAAATTTTATGTTGATTTTTTATGGACCGGAAGAGACCTTAGAAGCTTCATGGGAGGGCTACAAGATCTGCAGGTGGGCTACAAACTCACATATGGCGTGCCCCTAGGCTGGCGCGCCACCTAAGCTTGTGGGCCCCATAAGGCTCCGTATGACCTAATTCCAGGGCTATAAATTCAGAAATATTCAGGAACTCTGAGAGCAAGACCCAAAATAATTATATTACCACCGGGAGCCTGTGTTCCTCTGCAATCCCATATGGTGTAGCGACCAGACCCAATATCGGTCAAGTCTCTGTGTATCAGTACCATCCCAAGATCATACTAGCACACATAGTACATTGATGAACATTTCAAAGTTCAATCACACCTGAATTTATTACACAATTCTCATATCAAATCTTTATTACATCATAATAAATTTGGCCGAAGGCCAACTCATGAGAAAAAATAAAATAAATGTGAAAGCGTAGACAATAAGTGAGTCCATCCGACTCCATAGGGCAATCACCGAGCATGGATCGTAGCCTCACTCCTGGTCGGAAAACTCCTCTGCAACATAAGACGTTGCAGCCATGTAGGTCAGCATTTTGAATATGCCAGCAAGTCATGGTGAGAGAATAACAAATAAATGCTAAGACTATATGCAATTTGGCCGTGGGGCTCTAAGTTTAAGTTTTTGCAAAAAAGCCAATTTTTTCCTACAACAAAAGGACTTGAATTGCAATTACTACAAAATATTGCTTGTTATTGAGATGGTTCCGCCAACTAGTGTCTCATTCCCGAAATTATTAATAACCCAACAAATAATTAATTATGTGCGCTGTTGAGATTTTCAAATAGCTCCAATTTCAGAGGCTCAAATTGTCCATAACCGGGGACACGGCTAATCGATTAGATTTCACTCTGTAGAGTCTTGTGCACTTTTACCACAAGAATCGTTCCCTCCTTTTATGTCCTCGCACTTCCTGGTGTTTGAAGATGGGATGAACGAAACAGGGTCTTCCGTAGAGTTCCTCTGGCCACTGCTGGTACCCATCCAATCCTACCGTTCTTCTACATCTCGTAGCACCGTCCGTCCAGAGTCACGCCTAGGGTCAACCCAGCCAGAGCCCATATTGTCCTGTAGCTGCACAGGTAAGTTTCCGGTCAAGGGGTATTCTTTCGTCTCTTCATGGCTGGGTGAAGCTTTCCGCAAGATGTCATGGCGCTTCTCTGTGCATCCCGGCAATACTATGGTTTCTCCAGGGTGCCCATCAGCCTTCCTCCACCCAGTAGTGAATTTTAAGTCCATCTTGAGGATCTTGAAGTCATGGGGTTTTCATCATCTTGACTCTCACATCTCCCGTATGAATCACTCAACCAACCCCGTCTACGATGCATAGCATAAATACTATAACGTCCCGGGCCATGGTAACAAAGGGATTTGGGTCATCCTACCACATGATACCACTCAAGATTTGATTCAATTCTCATACTGCATGCATGGTGTGGAGGAATAATTCTAATGCAACAAATCATAGGTATTGAAATACATGGTCAAATGACTTGCCTTGCTTACAATCTTCGAAAGCTAGTGACTCGTAATAACAAGCTTCGCACTCCGGGAATTCTATTCGACGCAAACAATAAACACATAAGCATACAAATATGCAACCATACTAACATAACAACAAGCTATCATACTTTACACATAAACAATCATCCAAAATCAAAGAAAACTAAATGAACTCAAAATAAGGCTTTCTATACTCCAATCCAACAACTAGCAAAAAAATAGTTTTATCAGACAAATTTTTTCCTAGCAGAACCAAAAAAACTTCTATTAATTAACAGAAAGGAAAACATTATAAAAAATTTGTGCAAAAAGAATTCCATTAAAAGCTAATTTAAAACTCTATTTATGCCTAAAACAAAACTAGTAAGAAAATAAAATAAAACATTTTCTTTTTCTGTAAATAAAAGTTCACCTTCTAAAACTACGGAAACAAATCTGACTAAAAATAAAACAGAAAAGAAAATGAATTTGAAGGTAATTAAAACAACAGAAAAACAATATCGACTTAAAAGAAACTAAAACATTGTTGTTTTCGTGTAAAACAAATTTTATTAAAATGTAAAAATACCCAAATTAATCCTACTGCTAGGCAAGGTCAAAACAAAGCAGTGGCAAAAAGAATCACAAACAAAAATCCTTGCTCATTATATAGCAGAAATACAAATCTGAGTAAAACCCATATAAAACAATTTTTTAAACTAAAACACGGAGAAAATTTATATCTACAGAGAGTTTATGAAATTTCCCAACTAGTGCAAAATGAAACAATCAAAAACTCTAAATAACCTAGGAGATATGAATTTTCTAAAAACAGAACTATTCTGTTTAAAAACATAAACTAAAACAAAAAACAAAAAACATATGGGCTTAACTGGGCTGAAAGGGTGTGTGATCTGTAACTATAATACGCGCGACCGCAAAATAACTAAACATATAATAATAAAAGAAAACCGATCGGGCCGGTCTAGACTAAACCGTAACTAAACCAGAATTAAGCCGTTACTAAACCAAACAAATAAACCGGTCTGAAAAAACTAACTCTTCACGGATCTAATCTAACACGTTGACTCGTGATCCAATGGCGGAGAGGGGGTGGCGGCTTACAACGACGGCAATGCGGCGGCTCCGGTGGTCTGCGAAGACGACAAAGGCGTCCGGTGGATGCGGCGAAGTGAGACAGAGTCGATGGTGGAGTTGCTGGAGCTCAGGGGTGACGGAGATGACCGGGGCGATGACGACAAAGACCCACGAGCTTTAGCTCCGCTGTCGGGCGGCGATGCTCGAGGCGGCGGCGTCGGTGGTTTCTGTGTAGAGAGGGGATGTCAGGTGTGTGCGCGAGGATGAGAGCGTTCGGATGATAGGGGTTGGGGGCAGAGGGATGCTCACCATTGACGAGAGCGATGACAGAGTGCGGCGTTGGAGGCGAGATTGGTTTGGCAAGGGAGCGAGCTGCGGTCAGAGATGGAGTAGGGTTTTAGGGGTTCGAAGGAGGAGAGGCAGAGCTCTTTATAGGGCATCAAATTGGGGCAGGGGGCGACTCGGGATCACGATCCCGTGAAGATCGCAGTGGCCGACGGGCTCTGCGTGCTCCGGAGCGGCATGGCGTGGCCGAGGGGTTAGGGAAAGGGCGGGCCTCGCGGGTCAGTGAGGGAAAGAGAGAGAGGAGCGAGCAAGCGACCGATCGGGAGCGGCTCGGGCGCTAGCGCGCTAGGGCAGGCCGACTCGGGTGCTGGTGGGTTGCGGCTCGGCGCGGGCTGGGCCGGTTGGCCTAGCTGGCGCCTGGGGGTTTTCCTTTTTATTATATTTAAAAAAAAAGACAAAGAAAAATAAAATTAAGAGAGAGACAAATATTATTATATAGGACATATATATATATATATAGCCGGTCTATTCTCATAACATTATGATAATAATATTCTCATAACACTTCCGAACTGCTTTGTTTTACTGCATTGGAAAGCTATGCGCACTGCACAGATACTGCAACAGTACCTCATGTTTGAAAAAACTATACGTGTTGTTTTTTCGGTATCTTTTTTGCTCTAGTTTTTTAACCGTTTATCGGAATTATGCGTGTAATATACCGTTGAAAAGCTATGGAGTAGACGCAACTTCGCCATGTTGAACACTTTTCAAAATTCATCATAGTTTAAGAGCAGTTTCGAAAATCGTGCGGCTCACAACGAATGGCAGCGAGCGTTTTTTTGCGTTTTTTTCTAAACCGCTCGTCGGAATGAAACGTATGATACACCGTTGGAAAGGTATCGTCGGCGCGCATCTTTTTCATATCTATTATTTTTTCTAATTCGCTACGGTTTAAGAGCAGTTTTGAATTTACTAAATCGCGGAATTGTGTTTTTCGAATTTTTTCAAATTTTCGGTACTGTTTTCACTCCAGTTTTCTAACCGTTTGTCGAAACAAGGCGTGTAATATACCGTTGGAAAGCTACGAACGAGGTGCAACTTTCATATGTTGAAATGTTTTTGAGATTCCTTACGGTTTTTAGTTAAATTTGAAAATCGTGCGGCTGACTACGAAGGGCACTGGCCGTTTTTCGTGAAATGTTTACAAAACATTGGTCGAAATGATCCAAATGATACACCGTTGGAAAGATATCGTTGAGACGCTAGTTTTTCATGTAGAACACCCCCTCTAATTTATTACGGTTTAAGAGCAGTTTTGAAATTACAAAAACGCGAAAACTCTGTTTTTCGCGACACCAAATCGACGCGTTTTTTTGCGCGTCCGAACTGCATGTTACTGCAACACAAAGACTAGTGAACTGCAATGTTTGAAAAAACTGTACGTATTGTTTTTTCGGTACCTTTTTTGCTCTAGTTTTTAAACCGTTTATCGGAATTATGCGTGTAATATACTGTTGAAAAGCTATGGAGTAGACGCAACTTCGCCATGTTGAACACTTTTCAAAATTCATCATAGTTTAAGAGCAGTTTCGGAAATCGTGCGGCTCACAACGAATGGCAGCGAGCGTTTTTTTTCTTTTTTTTTCTAAACCGCTCGTCGGAATGAAACGTATGATACACCGTTGGAAAGGTATCATCGGCGCACATCTTTTTCCTATCTATTATTTTTCCTAATTCGCTACGGTTTAAGAGCAGTTTTGAATTTACAAAATCACGGAATTGTGTTTTTCGAATTTTTTCAAATTTTCGGTACTGTTTTCACTCCAGTTTTCTAACCGTTTGTCGAAACACGGCGTGTAATATACCGTTGGAAAGATACGAGCGAGGCGCAACTTTCATATGTTGAAATGTTTTTAAGATTCCTTACGGTTTTTAGTTAAATTTGAAAATCGTGCGACTGACTATGAAGGGCAGTGGCCGTTTTTCGTGAAATTTTTACTAAACGTTGGTCGAAATGATCCAAATGATACACCGTTGGAAAGATATCATCAAGACGCTACTTTTTCATGTAGAACACCCCCTCTAATTCATTACGGTTTAAGAATAGTTTTGAAATTACAAAAACGCGGAAACTCTATTTTTCGCGACACCCAAATCGACGCGTTTTTTTGCGCTTCTGAACTGCATGTTACTGCAACCTAGAGACCAGTGAACTGCATGTTTGAAAAAACTGTACGTGTTGTTTTTTCGGTACCTTTTTTTGGTCTAGTTTTTTAACCGTTTATCGGAATTATACGTGTAATATACCGTTGAAAAGCTATGGAGTAGACGCAACTTCGCCATGTTGAACACTTTTCGAGATTCCGCACGGTTTAAGAGCAGTTTTGAAAACGGTGAACTGCATGTTTGAAAAAACTGTACATGTTGTTTTTTGGTACCTTTTTTGCTCTAGTTTTTTAACCGTTTATCGGAATTATGCATGTAATATACCGTTGAAAAGCTATGGAGTAGACGCAACTTCGCCATGTTGAACACTTTTCGAGATTCTGCACGGTTTAAGAGCAGTTTTGAAAACGGTGAACTGCATGTTTGATAAAAACTGTACATGTTGTTTTTTCGGTACCTTTTTTGCTCTATTTTTTAACCGTTTATCGGAATTATGCGTGTAATATACTGTTGAAAAGCTATGGAGTAGACGCAACTTCGCCATGCTGAACAGTTTTCGAGATTCCGCACGGTTTAAGAGCAGTTTTGAAAACGGTGCGACCGACGAATAATGGCAGCGAGCGTTTTTTTTTTTGCGCTTCCGAACTGCACAACAAAACCGCACTGCATCAGGGTAGGAGCTGGCGCGACGGTGCTGGGGGAAGGAGGCGGGGCGGCAGTGCGGGGGTAGGAGGCGGGGCAGTGGTTGCTGTCCTCGGGGCGCTCCGCGCTAGAAACCTATTTAAGTGGGGGTGTTATGAGAATAACGTTTTTGTTATGAGAATAAGGTCTTAAGGGGTGTTATGAGAATTGACCCACCATATATATATACCAAAACTCTCAAAAAAATAAATCCTAAATAGTGAACTATTTTTCAGACGCAAAATCCAAACTTTTATCAAAACATATTTTTGAAAAATTCCAAATAAAACTCAAATTTTAACTCAAAAACTTTTGGCATTGTTTTCTTCTAACATTTTTGGAGTGTCATCTTAGCTCCTCTCATACTTTTGCACAAGTATTTGTGAGGGATTTTTTAAATATATTTCAAATGCCAATCTGAATTCAAATTCAAATAAGACTCAGTTGCCTCTGAATTTTCCAAATGACACCCAATTCGAACAAATTGTATAGATTCTTAGCTAATATTGTAAAAAATTATAAATTGAAAACATGTGATGTTACATATGGAGGCCTCCGCTGGTACTCTATCAGAGGGGGAATAAATCATCGAGGCCATATTCATCCACCTTGCTTCCTCCATGATGATGTGCAAGTAGTTCCCATAGGACCTACGGGTCCATAACAGTAGCTAGATGGCTCTCTCTCTCTCCCTCTCTCTCTCTCTCTCTCTCTCTCTCTCTCTCTCTCTCTCTCTCCTTTTGATCTTCAATACAATGTTCTCTTCGGAGATCTATTTGATATGATTCTTGCGGTGTGTTTGTTGGGATCCAATGAATTGCTGTTTACAATCAAATTATTCATTGAAAGTAATTGACTCTTTTCTGAGATTTATTATGTGCGATTTTAGTCTTGTATTTCTCTCTAATCTATCCATCTCTTTTGGCCAATTAGATTGATTTATCTTCAGTGGGAGAGGTGCTTGGTATAGCAAGATCAATCTTGAGGTGTCCTTACTCTACGACAGGAGCAGTTGCAAGGCACATATTTTATTGTTGCTACTAAGAGTAAATCGAAGGGGGTTCAATCGTATTAATTGATTTTACTTTGTCTACATTGTGTTATCATGCTTCAAGCATTGCTCTGTTTATTATGAACTTAATACCTCAAGATGCATGATGGATTGCAGTCGAGGGGTAGAGTAATAGTAGAATATCAACATAACTATGCGCTATTCTATCAATTTAACAATAGTAATTTGTCAACCCATCGTATTATGTTCATGAGAGAGATGCCTCTAGTGAACGTTATGGCCCCTAGGTCCATTCACTTTATATTTACTAAAACTCTAAAAATATACTTGATGCAATTTATTTACTTTTATTTTCCTTTTTATTTAGCTATCTACCATTATCAGAATTAATCCTTGCAATTGATGAGTACAAGGGGGTTGACAACCCTCTTGCCTGCATTGGGTGCAAGTATTTGTTGTGTGTGCGTGTGTGTGTGTGAGTGCAGGTACTGCTTACATTTGTTTGTGTGTGTGTCTCCTACTGGTTCGACAAATGGTTAACCTTGGTTCTTAACTGAGGGAAATACTATGTGCTACTATACTACACCCCCTTCCTCTTCGGGAAAATCCCAACGCCTATCACAAGTAATAGAAAAATATATGGCGCCGTTGCCAAGGAGGCTCATTAAACAAATACAGGTTCCTTCACACATATTTAGCATTTACTTGTTCTACTTTACTTTTGCAATTTGCTTTCATTTACCTTCTATTTTTCATCTTCCTCTACTTCTCTAGAAAATTAATAACAAATATTGTGTGCTTTCTTTGCTTAAATTGTTATAATGCATGAGTTTGAAATAGTAATTGTCGAAAGTGTTAGTGAAGATAGTCCGAGCGAGACTCGTGAGGAGAACCTGAATTATTAGTAACGATCCTCGTGATAATGAACCTTCCTTTAATTGGAAGACAAAAACCTTTCATGTTGGGAAATGGAAATATTATTGGAAAAAGTGCTACTTAGGAATTCTTTACTTGTACGGGAGTCATACCATCAGTTGATGGGTCTATTCTTAAAATAACAAATAGTTATGTGGATGCTATTGTTGTGATAGTGGTTAAACTACAAAGTTTTTTTTTTTTGCATATTCATACAGTCCTTCAAAGAGTGTTCTTCGAGCTTCCAATAATATCCATGATCCTATAGAGCTAAAAAAACTAGATACCATTATTCTCATGAATGAGTTTGATTATATAATCCAAGAAGCTAGAGACATATTTGCTTTTTATAAAGTAGATTTTGAAAATCCTCATACATAAGAAATTATCCATGATCAAGATGTTATGCGTAGGATGGAATCTAAAGATTATCACACTTTTGGTGAGAATGGTAGAAAGAAATTAAGTCAACTAGATTTAATTCAAAGACTATTTAACAATACTTATGATAAATTTGGATGTATCTTTAAAGGTGCCAAGGAAGAATTTAATGAGGAGTGGGTTGGGAATACCTCTAGAGATCCTATTGATGATGAAATTATTGTTCTATATAAAGACCTCTATGGTGATGACCCAATTTCTCAAGAATCTGAAATTATGAGTTTCAAAATCACTAAGTATAGTCCCTTTAATCATTTGAGCTCACCTAGTAGAAAATTGTAAATTGATAAAATGGAACTATTAAGGAGCAATTGTGATGAATTAGCTCAAGAGACCATGAAAGATAATACTACTTGAAACTATGCATCATGCCTTGGTAGGAGTCCTTGAATATTACCTTGTGGTGCCTCGGGCATCCCCAAGCTTAGGCTCTTGCCACTCTTTATTCCTTCATCCATCATAATCTCACCCAAAACTTGAAAACTTCAACACAAAAGACTTAACAGAAAACTCATGAGATCCATTATTACAATAAAACCAATCCTTACTTTAAGTGTTGTTGCCAACCCATTCATATTTTATTATTGCATTATACCTACTGTATTCTAGCTTCACCAAGGTTTATACCCTCCGGTACAACCCATAGATTCATCAAAACAAGCAACCAATGCAATGAAAATAGAATCTACCAAGAACATAATGATATGTGAAGACTCAATTAATGACTATACTTATACAGTTGTGAAAATTCTAAAAGTTATTGAAAACACTGGATTTTTCTACCAATTATGTGTAAAAAATTCAGAAATTGTTCACGCTTCTGCAACTGCACACAATTCTGCTACTGGACATAAAAGTTTCTATTTTTGCATAGAAACAAATCAACTATAAACCAAATCACTCCAAAGGATTTGCTTGGCACAAACACTAATTAAAAAACAAAACACATCCAAAACAGAGGCATAATTGTGCGCTTATTGAAAAACTGAATATAAGCAAAAAAATAATAAAGATAACTATTGGGTTGCCTCCCAACTAGCGCTATCGTTTTACGCTCCTAGCTAGGCATAATTCATAGGTTCAAGTGTCGTCATCCTTCATTTTGATGATCTTTGTAGGAGTCTTCTGAAACACAGGAGGTTCTTTATGTTTCCCACAATTCTCATGGAATGAGGCAAGTTTAAGATCTAAAATTTCCAACTACTTATTGCAAAGGGTAATCAAAGTATTCATGAGATTAAAATTTTCAATAATATTTTTGAGAGGTTCATTAGACTTTTGCAACTCAATCAAAATTTTCTGCATATCACCTAATTTGTCTAATATTTGAATCCCCTCCTAAGTCAAAACAATTCCCCATTGCAGTGGTGGAGCCCCGAATTTACCCTCTATTATTTCATAGGCACTAATGGCATCATTCTCAGTAAAATTCCATTTCGCGGCAAAATCCAAAAGTTGTCTATGGGTCATGGTTAAACCTATATAAAAATTGTGAAGCAAAACTTTTCAATCCCCTTTTATATTGAAAATACGATAAGATTCCATCAACATACACCAAGCGTCCTTCAGATTTTCTCCTTGTTTCTGTTTGAAGTAGAGGACTTCAAAATCTAGTGACAAAGGAGGGGTAGTTATGCTAGCCATAATAAGCAAACAAAGCAGTAAAGAAGAAAAGGCGAATGGAAAATATATTTGTATTTTTGTAAGAATTTTTTTTATAAGTGGGGGAGATGAAAACGAGAGGCAAATAGCAAATAATATAAATGCAAATAGATGAGAGTTTATGGATAGGTACTTCATACATGTTGATGATGTCTCCCCGACAACGACACCAGAAATTGTTCCTGCTACTTGTGAGATGCGTTGGGATTTCCCCAAAGAGGAGAGGATGATGTAGTATAGTAGAGATAAGTATTCCCCTTAGTTAAGGACCAAGGTTATCAATCTAGTAGGAGAACTACGCAACACCTCATTAGTAGCACCTGCACGCAAACAACAAATCATTGCAACCCAACGCGAACAAGGGGTTGTCAATCCTCGACGGTTACGTGCAAGATTAAATTGTGTAGTGTTTGATAGATAAATATAGCAAACATACAAAAAGTGTAGCAAGGTATTTTTGGTTTTCAAAATATGATAAAAGTAGACCCCGGGGCAATAGTTTTTGCAAGAGGCTCCTATCTTGAAAATATCATATGGTGGGTAAACAAATTACTGTTGGGCAACTGATAAAAAAAAGCAAATAATCATGACGATAACCAAGGCAATGATCATATATAGGCATCACGTCTCAGACAAGTAGACCCACTCCTGCCTCATCTACTACTATTACTCCACCAACCGACCGCTATCCAGCATGCATCTAGAGTATTAAGTTCATAAATAAGGGAGTAACGCCTTAAGCAAGATGACATGATGTAGACAAAGTAAACTCACACATGAATAAACCCCATCTTATTATCCTTAATGGCAACGGTACAAATATGTGTCATGTCCCTTTCTGTCACTGGGATTTAGCACCACAAGATCGAACCCATCACAAGGTAATTAACTCAGGATCGACAGAGAACTCGTAATCCTTATTAGTAACACGGATAGGTGAAGTAGCAAACTCAGGTTTATATTTCATACTAGCATTTAAGGATTTCTCCTTCCACTTGCATAACAATTTCTTCAGTTCATCTCTATCCTGACAAGCAAAAAAGTCCCTAGCTACCTCTCCCTCCATAACATAACCTTCAGGTGTATTAGGTAATTCATCTCTAGGGGAGCTAGGTATGATGGGTGTTTCATAATTTTCAGTTTCAAAGACTTCATCAGTTTCAGCAATTTCATCAGTTCCGGGATGCTCAATATTTTGAACTCTAGCAAGTTGTTCATCAAGAAATTAACCTAGTGGCACATCATCATGTAAAGTACTAGCATCATCATAAGTATCATTCATGGCAGAAGTAGCATCATCAATTACTTGTGACATATCAGGATGAATAGCAGGTGGTGGTCTCGCAAGCTTACTTAAAACAAAAGGTGAATCAAGTGCATAGCTAGATAGCAGTTCCTTACCTCCCCTCATCTTAGAGGGAACGGTCTCAGTTCTATTATCCTTCAGATTCCTCATAGTGATAACAGAAAATCCCAAGTGACTCATCAAATATAGCTATGCTCCCCGGCAATGGCGCAAGAAAAAGGTCTTGATAACCCACAAGTATAGGGCATCGTAACAGTTTTCAAGGGTAGATTATTCAACCCAAATTTATTGTTTCGACACAAGGGGAGCCAAATAATATTCACAAGTATTACCGGTTGAGTTGTCAATTCAACCACACAATACTTAATATATGAAGCAAAGTATTTAGTACCAAAGTGGTATGATAGTAACGGTAGTAGTGGTAATAGTAATAGTAGCAGTTTTGTAGCGATAGTAACAACAATATCAACGTAAATAACTTAGCAAAAATCAATATGTGATGAACTTGTAGGCAATGGATAGCTGCTGATATGTGTCACATGATATTCATCATGTAGAAGCTATAACCTAGAGCAACGACGAACCAACTCCAATTCATCAATGTAATGTAGGCATGTATTCCATATATAGTCATACATGCTTATGAAAAAGAACTTTGCACGCCATCTTTTGTCCTACCCTGCCATGGCAGCGGGGTCCTAATGGAAACTAAGGGATATTAAGGCCTCCTTTTAATAGAGAACCGGAACAAAGCATTAGCACTTAGTGAATACATGAACTCCTCAAACTACAGCAATCACCGGGAAGAATCCCAATTATTGTCACCTTGGGGTATGCTGATCATATCACGTAATAGGTGCCTACAACTTGCAAGATCGAATCAATAACACATATATATTCATGAAAACATAATTGGTTCATATCTGAAATCATGGCACTCGGTCCTTAGTGACAAGCATTAATCATAGCAAAGTCATAGCAACATCAATCTCATAACATAGTAGATACTAGTCATCAAGCCCTAACAAAACTAACTTGATTAGATGATAAATCTCATCCATTCCATCACCATCCAGCAAGCCTACTATGGAATTACTCACGCACGGTGGTGAGCATCATGAAATTGGTGATGGAGGAAGGTTGATGATGACGGTGACGACGGATTCCACTCTACGAAGCCCTGACCAGACTCTAGATCAGCCCTCCCGAGGAAGAGAAGGAGGTGATGGCGGATCTTGTCGGCGCAGGGCGACACCTACGGGGTCACGTGGATCCCTTCTGCTGTTTGGCGGGGAAGAGGGGTAGAGAAAAGAGCGGATCTAACGATCAACACGACAGGTTTTTACCCAGGTTCGGGCCGCTGAGAAGTGTAAAACCCTAGTCCTGCTTGAGTGTATATTATGTGTTCTTGAGCTTCGGCTCGCTGCTAAGCATGCAAGCTGGGCCAAGAGGTTCAAAAGATCGAATCCTCCTCCAGTACACCGTGGGCCTCCTTTTATATGTCCCAGGGGCTGCCACAGTGGCCTACAGGAGGTGTAAAGTAGCTACATTGTCTATGTTTATCATCAGTGTCTTAGGACAAATGCATTCAATGCGTTGCTTATGTGCCCTCTAGCTTTATCGGGGACGGGTGCAGAACCGGTCCCGTTCGTCGCTACCCCGATCCGCCTTGACACGCATCCCTACCGACGAGTCATGCAGCGCTAAGTTGGCTAGCCAGCTATTGTGCTGGAGAGGTGGCAGGCTCTTCACAGAGATCTGCATGCCACCACGTAGGCGCCTGCTAGGCTGTCAGGTTGGCTAATTTGCAGGAGCGGTGACGGGGTGCCGGAGCCTTGCCGCGATCTTGTCGACGTCCCCGGTGAGGAACTTGCCGGGGGCTCACAGATGCCACCGGCAAGGATCTTTCAAGGTACCTCATGTTCTGGCCTTCAGAGATCTGCATGCCACTACGCGCAAATCCCTAAGTCTTAGCCTTAACGTTGTCGATGGTGTCAGATCTCTCAACCCCGAGGGTGGTGCTTTTGTTGGTGCTCGGCAAGTTGTCCTGACAAGGATCTTGCCGGGGTCTTGTGAGCCGTCCCGGCAAGGATCTTGCTGGGGGTCCAGCTCGTCTTCTGCTCTTCGGCTTGGTCCCTCCTCCCCACCTTGCATCTGTCCTCAATTGCCCCTGTCGGGCCTTGCCGTGGGTGTGGCTACGACAGCCCGTGCACAAGTACGGGGTGCTAAAGGGCCCAAAATTCATTACATCGATAGAAGCCCCTGGGCCTGGGCCACATACGAGTGCGAAGCATCGTTGGGCCAGGCCCAAACGATGCGCGGGCACGCGTGGTAGGGGACGATTGATGTAATCTTCTCATCTCTCGTGCTTGCAGTGGCCCGTGAATGGCCTTTATTTCACGAGATGGCAATCACCGTCCCGCGCTTCCCACTACGCCCGCCTTTTCGCCACGTACGCCACATGCATGGCATAGGGTAGGTGGCAGATGAGCGGGGTATGGGGAGGTGCGCCATGGCTGATACCCATGCGCCTTTGATTGGCACGGGGAGGGCGGTCGATGACCTCGCCCGTTGCCAATGGCTTTAATGAGCCAGACTCAAAAGGGCCCTCCAAAGAAGGTATATAGCCATCCCCCAGTCCTTCTTGCTTGGCTATCAAAGGAGGATTGGGAGGATAAGGGAGGGGCATCTCCTTGCGTCTTCTCCTCTTCTCCGTTCTCCATCCACCACCATGCCGAGAGGGCGCGGTCGCGGCCGATCCTCTACGGAGGCTACTAGATCTTTCTCACGCCAGAGAGCCGTGTCGGTCAAGGAAGAGCCAAGCACCCAAGGGGAAGAGCCGAGCCTCCAAGGTGGAGGTGCTGGATGGGGTCGTGGTCGGCGAGGTGGTCGAGGGAGAAGGGGACGTGGGAGTGGGGCACCTGCGGCGCCGCCGTCTCCTCCCGCTTTGCCAAGCGGCCATGTCGGAAACATGGCGCTAGAGTTTATCTTGCGGCTGTGCGAACCGCCGCATAGCCGCCTTCGTCTTCCTGAGCCGTTTGCGAGAGTGCTGGAGGTTGACCAGTCATCGAGGTTGAGGCTTCACATGAAGGGATGTTCCAACGGTGCTATGTGGGCGAACGTGAAGTTCCCCGTCCCTCATGTAATGCTTCTTCGTTGTGGTTGGAAAACCTTTACACGCGCCAACTTCTTGATGAAGGGGCACGTCCTTCACTTCAAATTGGCGGAGGCCGACCTGCCCTCTTTCAAGGTCTTTGGGCGCTCGGGAATCCGGTTAGGGTGTTGTGCGGAGAGCTCGACCGACGACGAAAGCTCCTCCTCCAGCGATAGCGACGAGGAGGAGACTGGCGGGGAGGACGACGGGGGTGGGTCTAACTAGGCGTTGGACCTCCGTCACCAGGCGACACCGGCAGCACCACCATCTGCACCTGGCCCTCTCCCCGGTAGAGCAATTTGCCGGGGGGTAGTTTTTGGCGGCGGCTCCTCAAGCCAGCTCCTAGAACTTCTCGGGGCTGTCGCTTCTGGCGGCTGGCGCTGGAAGGCCGGAGAAGATGAAGAAGGCGGGTGGTGGGCCATCATGTCGGAGTACGACGGCGCCGACGCCTTCGTGTCGTATTGCTGGCCCACTGCCTCATCTTTTGGCTTCTCTCGCGACATCTTCATCTCCTGCCCTCTTCTGGACGGTCGCCGGGATGTTCTCTTGGTGTCTTCTACCGTGGGCACCTCGCCTGGGCACTCTTTTCGCACTCCTGCCATCTCGATCCGCTTCCTGAGGAGAGGGACAAGAAAAGGATTACAAGCATCTTATCTTTTTTTAGGTCTTAAGCCCACGGGCACTTGTCGAATTTAAACTTTGTAACCCCTTGCTCATGCTTATATTTCGTATGAATTGTACTTGTTTAATCCCCGTATTAATGAAGAAAAAGGGTGTTTTCCGGGTTCTTTTGTGCATGAGCGAGGCTCACACCAAGGATCGAGTCCTCGTGAAGTTTCAAGCAAACAACGTCACCTGGCAACATGCCTTGCCATTTTCCCACTTCGTACCCCGGCTACGTCCATGCTCTCAGCTGAGGTAGGGGCAAAGAAGGATTAGGCCTTTCACCCGTCCCTCTTCCATCGCAACTACAATCAAATTCCAGCCCAAAAGAAAGGGTTTTGGGCATAATAAGGAGGGAGCATGGTGGCATGAGATTGAGCGAAGTTTCAAACGTTCAAGCTTCATACGGAAGTATGCAGCGGGGGGGGGGGGGAAGAAAGGACTTATCTAAATCTGCTACCCCCGGCAGCATCGGCTTGCCAGGGTCGGGGCGTTAGTTCGTCTCCTTTCTTCCAAAAAGTTTCGCTGAAGCGCCCGTGCGGCCTGTGGACCAAAAAGGACTGGAAGGGACACAAAGACATGCACTCGACCTCTATGCTAGGGGTTAGCTGCCGCTAAGCACTATCAACCCTACCAGAGAGAGACTCAACCTAGAATGCATGCTAATTTTTAGGGCGCCAGCGCTTCATTTATTTATCTGATGCTCAGGGTCTGCGCCTGGTTTGTACAAAGGGTCACGTACCTTGTCGGCAAGGCTTGTACAAAAAGTGGTCTACCGGGGGGCCCAGCAACCTCGCCTCATGGGTAAAACTTGCGAAGATGCTCGATGTTCCAGGAATTGCTCATTGGGATACCATCTTCGGTCTCCAGGTGGACTGCGCCGAGCCTAGTGACTCGTATCACCCGATAAGGGCCTTCCCACTTTGGCATCAACTTGTTGGAATTCTTGGCCGATTGAATGCGCCGAAGAACAAGGTCGCCTTCCTCAAAGCTTTGGGCATGAACCTTGCGACTATGGTAGCGGCGCATGGCTTGTTGGTAGCGTGCAGCTGGCATAGCAGCCTGTAGAGGATCTTCCTCGTGGAGCGTTGCGTCATCTTGTCGCAATTGCTCTTGCTCAAGCTCATCATAAGCGAGCACTCGAGGTAACCCGTATGTGATTTTCGTGGGGAGAACTGCTTCTGCCCTGTACACGAGGGAGAAGGGTGTCTGGCCGGTGGCTCAATTCGGTATTGTTCTGATTGACCAAAGAACCGCCGGCAACTCGTCAATCCAGCGTCTACCACACTTGTGCAGCCTGTCAGAAGTCCTTGTTTTGAGGCCTCGCAAGACTTCAACATTTGCCCTTTCCGCCTGGCCGTTGCTTCGTGGATGTGCAACATAAGCAAAACATATCTTGCTGCCGAGGTCTTAGACGTATTGCACGAAGGTGCGGCTTGTGAGCAGCGTGCCATTGTCGGCGATAAATCTGTTTGGCACACCAAAATGGAAAACTCGTCCTTTGAAGAACTTGACAGTTGATTGTGTTGTCACCTTTCTCACCGCTTCCACTTCTGGCCACTTTGTGAACTTGTCGATCGCAACGTAAAAGTACTCAAAGCCCCCGATAGCACGGGGAAAGGGGCCCAGTATGTCGAGCCCCCAGACCGAGAATGGCCAGGAAAGAGGGATTGTCTGAAGAGCCTAAGCTAGTTGATGGAGTTTCTTCGAATGGAACTGACACGCTTCACACCTGGTTACTAGCGCGATTGCATCCTGGAGAGTAGTGGGCCAAAAGAATCCTTGCCGGAATTCCTCGCTGGCAAGGGCTCTTGATCCTATGTGAGAGCCACATACGCCTCCATGTATCTTTGCCAATAGTCCGGTCTGTCCTCCCAGGGAATGCACTTCAATTTCACAACATTCTGTCTTTTCCGGTATATGACGTCGTCCACAAACTGGTACATGGCAGACTGATGGGCTACTTTCTCCACTTCTTCATGTTCCTCAGGGAGTTCCCCTGTTTGGAGGAACTGAACGGTGTGCCGCGCCCATGCCGGAGCCTGAGGCTCGACGACAAGGGCTAGAGGCATGTCTTCTGCTGTGGGAGCGGTTGTCTCCACAACAAGGGCTCGAGGCCCTGCCGGAGCCTGTCGTTCCCCGGCAAGCTCGACGTCCCCAGCAACATCCTTGCTGGCGGCTCCTGGGAGCATGCCAGGAAAGTACTTGCCGGTGCCCGATTCTTTTCACTTATTATGTCCTGCCGATGGTTCAATTGATGGCTAGGTCACTTGGAGCACAAAGGTCCCTGGTTCCACGGGTAACTTGAGGGCAACACGTTTTGATAGGTCGTCAGCAATGCTATTCTCCACTCGAGGAACATTCTCTGCTTGCAGACCATCAAAACACTCTTCCAACTTCCTCACTTCATCCACATAAACTTCCATCAGCGGGCTCTGATAATCCTTGTTCACCCTCTTCACTACGAGTTGTGAATCCCCACGGACGATCAACTTTCTGATCCCAAGGTCTGCCGCATTCCTGAGACCGGCAAGCAGTCCTCATACTCCGCGGTGTTGTTCATCGATCTCTCCCGGGGAAAATGCATTTGGACTACGTACTTGAGGTGCTCTCCGGTGGGCGCGACAAGTAGTACGCCAACACCGGTGCCTTGCAGCGAGAAAGCCCCATCAAAGTACATAATCCAGTTGTGGGTTGTTTCCTTGCCGGGGAGAGTGGTCTCTTGTACTTCTTCGTCAGGTGTTGAGGTACATTCCGCACTGAACTATGCAAAAACTCTTCTATGGATTGTCGAAGTGCTTTCGAACCTGAGACCAAAGCTTGATTGTTACAACGCCCATTCCACAATCCTTCCGGTTACATCTGGGTTGTACAAGATCCGTTGCAACGGGAAGCGAGTGATGGCGGTGATCTCATGTGCTTGAAAATAATGGCGTAGCTTCCTCGAGGCCATAAGGAGGCCGAAGAGCAGCTTCTGCACACCACAATATCTTGATCTAGGCCCCTGCAAGAGGGAGCTGCCAAAGTAAACCGGGTGCTGCATCATCTTCTTCCTTTGTATTACTTCATTTGCTTGTGCAGATCCTGCCTTGCCGGTGCCAGACCTTTTCGGGGCCCCTGCCTTGCCGATGCCGGACTCTGCTGGGGGTCCTGCCTTGTCAACACCAGACCCTACCGGGGAGAGCTCTGTCTCGTCATCAGTCAGTCTTGCCGCCGCCGCTGCTTCTTCGTCAACTTCCCTCTACACTACTAGCGCAGCACTGACCACTTAATTTATTACCGCTAGATATAGCAGCAATGGCTCTTGTGGTATAGGCACAACTAGTATTGGCGTAGAGGAGAGGTACCTCTTCAAATCCTGAAGCGCTGCCTCGGCCTCCAGGATCCATTTCATGGGCCCTGCCTTCTTCAAAATCTTGAAGAAGGGGAGGGCGCACTCACCTGATTTGGAGATGAACCTACCTAAAGCAGCAACGCAGCCAGCAAGCCGACACACATCTTTGACTCACCTTGGCACTTCAATATGCTCAATTGCCTTGATCTTGTCGGGGTTTGCTTTGATTTCGCGCTGAGATCCAAAGAACCTGTGAAGCTTGCCGGATGGAACACCGAAGACGCACTTCTCATGGTTGAGCTTGAGATTGATCTTGCGCAAATTTCCAAATGTTTCTTCCAAGTCTTGCCCAAGTGTTGCCCTGTCCTTGGTTTTGACCACTATGTCATCCATGTAAGCCTCGATATTTCTACGGAGCTGGGGCTCAAAACCGATCTGAACTGCTCTTGCAAATGTCGAACCAACACTTTTCAACCGAAAGGCATTCGTATAAAAAAAATATGTACCACATGGGGTGACAAAGGCTGTCTTCTCTTCGTCTTCCTTCGTCATGAAGATTTGGTGGTATCGTGAATAGGCGTCGAGGAACGACAGCAGGTTGCACCTGGCAGTGGAGTCCACGATCCGGTCAATGCATGGCAGAGGGAAAGGATCCTTTGGGCAGGCTTTATTGATATCTGTATAATCAATGCACAACCTCCATTTCCCATTCGCCTTACGCACCACCACCGGATTGGCCAACCATGTTTGGTGGAGCACTCCTCTGACCAATCCTGCAGCTTCCAACTTCCTAATCTCATCGATGATAAACTCTTGTCGCTCCAAAGCTTGCTTCCTGACCTTTTTCTTGACGGGCCCCGCATGAGGACAAAGAACAAGGTGGTGCTCAATCACCTCCCTGGGAACGCCGGGGATGTCGGATGCTTGCCATGCAAACACATCGACATTCGCCCGCAGGAAGGCAACGAGCGCGCTTTCCTATTTGCTGCCGAGGGTGGAGCTTATAGTGAAAGCTCCGCCTTCGCCATCCTCCTTGATGGGCACCTTCTTGGTCTCTGGTGGTGCAGCCTTGGATTTCTTGCTCTTGCCGGTGGAGCTCTCTGGCACGTCCTCAACAGGAACACATCACTCCGGAGAGGCGCGCTTGCTGGAGTGGGTGCAAGAGGCTTGGCCGGGGCCAGAAACCTTGCAAATCTTGCCGGCGACTGAGGTCTTGCCGGTCTTCTTCCCCTCGGGGGCTCTAGTGGCAGGAGCATGTGCCTTGGCGGCAGGTGCTACCATCTCTTCCCGGTAGAGTTGGTCAGCACAGATGAGTGCGTCCTTCTTGTCGGAGCTGACAATGATGATGCTCATTGGGCCGGGCATCTTCAACATGTTGTGGGCGTAGTGTGATGTCGCCATAAACTTGGCCAATGATGGGTGGCCAAGGATCCCGTTATATGGCAACGAGATCTTGGCTACATCAAAAACGATCTTCTCCGTCCCGCAGTCCAGCTCACCGCCAAATGTAACTAGTAGTGTGATCTTACCCTTAGGCTGGCTTCTCCCCGGATTGATCCCTTGAAACGTGCCCGTTTCCTCGAGATCTCCTTTGGGGATTTGCAACTTCTTGATCACTTGGGGCGATATCAAGTTCAGACCGGCCCCACCATCAACTAGCATTTTTCTCACCTTGAGGTTGCGAATTGTTGGGGAAACCAACAACGCAAGCACCTGACCGAGGTTGTGCGATCGGGGTGGTCCTCGGCATGGAAAATAATAGGCGTGCTGGACCATTTCAGTGGCTTCTAGGCGTCGATCGACGGCTCCACCGCATTCACCTCGCGCACCCACTGTTTAAGTTGGCGGTGAGAAGAATGCAACGAGGCGCCGCCATCGATGCACATGGCTTGTGTGGCCTTTTGAAATTCTTGGTCACTGGAGTCATTGTCCTCTTCGTGGTCATCATCCCCCTCTTTCTTGTCGCGGCCTCGAGCATGCCTCTCTTGTTGTTTCTCCTTGCCGCGGTGCCCCCTCGGCCACCGCGCCTCTTGTTGAACCCCTCGGCACCATCTTGGCCCTACTCCATGTCCCGTCTCTCATACTCAGCTTTCTGCCTCTCCACAAGCTTCTCAACTTGCTGGCAGTTCTGGAGGTCGTGGCCCTTGGTCCGATGGATCTTGCCATATTTCTTGTCGGAGCCCTCCGACTTGTCAGCAGCCGCCAAGTCTTGGCAGGCGGCACACTCAACAACATCCTTACGGGGGATGTCAACTTTGGCCTTTTTGGCGATGTCGGGGTCGCCAGATTCCTCGACGGCAAGCACGGTCTTGCCCCTGTGTTTCCTATTACGTCGCCGGCCTTCCTTTGCCGCGGCGACAACGTCTTCGTCTCTAGAATCGCTCCATGTGTCGGCATCTTCACCAGGGTACTTCCTCCCTTATTGAACACGACCACATCTGTTGGCTAGAACAAATAGTTCGGCAACATCCCTAACCTTGTTCATGGCCAGCTCTTCACACATCTTGCGGTCGCGCCCGTTCTGATGGAACGCGCTGACAACATCTGCAGGATGAACATCCGGGATGTTGTATTGCACACGGCTGAATCTCTATATGTACTTGCGTAAGGATTCGCCATCCTTCTAGGGAATGACATGAAAATCACTTGCCTGGCCCGGAGCTTTATGGCCTCCGGTAAAGGCGCCAACAAACTCATGGCACAAGTCCGACCAAGAGGATATGGAGTCTATCGGTAGGTGCATCAACCACGACCTGACGTTGGGTTTGAGCACCAACAGTACGTAGTTGGTGAGCACCTTTCCGTCCTGAGCCCCGGGAGCTTGCATCACAATGGTGTCTATGCTAAAGAACTCGGATGGATGGGTCTTGTCGTCGTACTTCTCCGGTGCCTCAGGTTTGAACATGCGGGTGGTGGGCCACTGGAACTGCCACAACTCACAGGTAAAAGCTGGACTACCTACGTAGTGGGCCCCCTGCACGCCTATCAGATTGATGGCGTGCTTCCTGTCACCGCTCGATGGTAGTTTGAGCGTCCTCTTTAACGCGCCCCCGAAGAACTTGACGCTGGTCGCAATGAGTTTGCGGATCAGACGAAGTCGTGGATCCATCATCACGGGCATTGACCCGTCGAGCTGGCGACCGTTGCTGCCGTGGCGGAGGGGAGTGCACCGTGGTTGTGGCGCCTCGGGCCCTCCCGCCGTCGGCACACGCCGGCTCGATGGACCAACGCCGCGAGGGGCCTGCCTCCTGGTATATATCCTTATTGGCGTGGGCAATAAGGCTTTGGATAGCAGCCCTCCACTCTTCTTGTTTCTCTGTAGCAGGAGGGAAGTTGAGGAGTAGCTGCACTCGCGCTAATGCTTATGTTGGCATAGGTGGCAGCGACAAGCGCGAGGAATGGGAGGTGCTCGGACTTCTAACCATGTTAGAAGGAGCGCCGTCACGGTTCCGCGGCCACCCACCGTCTTGACCGGTATCTTGGCATGCATGCCGACCCTGTGCATCTCGAGAATGATGCAGAGGGCTCTTCCCGTGGCGGCGCCTGGGGTCACCAATGTCGTGGTGCCATTCGCCGCGCACGATCTGGGAGGACCACGGTGTGGGCGCCGGTGAGGGTGTCCTGGAGGTCGCCGCGCCGCCCGCGGGCAACATGGCTCCGCCCTTGGAGGTCCCCGCACCGCCCGTGGACGGCACGGCTCTATTCTTGGACGTGGTGGCGCGCGGCTTGTCGTCTCGGGCGCGGATGACGCCGCTCGCCTGGCTTCAATTACCGAAGTGTAGTGGATGCTTGCGAGCCACACCTCCGCCACCATCCGCGACAACCCCATTGCCCGTACATGCTGGCACGGGCGGATCGGCTCTAGACAAACCGATCGCCGTGATCCCCTTCTTCTTGGGAGCCATGGTGATCGAGGAAACGACACGCTAACCGCTAGATCGGGATTTGCAGAACACTCTATCCCCCCTACCCGGCGCGCCAAAGATGTCGGCACAGGGCGACACCTACGGGTTCACGTGGATCCCTTCTGTTGTTTGAAAGGGAAGAGGAGTAGAGCAAAGACTGGATCTAACGATCAACACGATATATTTTTACCCAGGTTCGGGCCGCTGAGAAGAGTAAAACCCTAGTCCTGCTTGAGTGTATATTATGGGTTCTTGAGCTTCGGCTCGCTGCTAAGCATGCAAGCTGGACCGAGAGGTTCAAAAGATCGAATCCTCCTCCAGTACGCCATGGGCCTCCTTTTATATGTCCAAGGGGCTGCCACAGTGGCATACATGAGGTGTAAAGTAGCTATAATGTCTATGTTTATCATCGACGTCTTAGGACAAACGCATTCAATGCGTTGCTTACGTGCCCTCTAGCTTTATCGAGGACGGGGGCAGAAGCCGTCCCGTCCGTCGCCGCCCCGCTCCGCCCTGACACACGTCCCTGCCGACGAGGCATGCAGCGGCAAGTTGGCAAGCCAGCTGGTGTGCTGGAGAGATGGCAAGCTGGCTACTATGGTGGAGCAGTGACGGGGTGGCGGATCCTTGCCGCCGTCCCCGGCAAGGAACTTGCCGGGGGTTCACAGACGCCTCCGGCAAGGATCTTGCAAGGTACCTCGTCTCCATACCTTCATCGAGATCTGCACGCCACTACGCACATACCCCTGGGTCTTGGCCTTAATGTTGTCGATGGTGTCAGAGCTCTCAACGCCGAGGGTGGTGCTTTTGTTGGTGCTCGGCAAGTTGTCTCGGCAAGGATCTTGCCGGGGTCTCGTGAGCCGTCCCGGCAAGGATCTTGCCAGGGGTCCATCTCATCTTCTTCTCTCTGGCTTGGTCGCTCCTCCCCACCTTGCATCTGTCCTTGATTGCCCCCGCCGGGCCTTGCCGTGGGCGTGGCTACGACTGCCCGTGCACAAGTATGGGGTTCTAAAGGGCCCGAACTTTAGTACACCCATAGCTCTGTATTTAAAATGCGATGAATCCTTCTCTTTGAATTTTTTTCTCCGCGAATAGCAATATATGGAGTTGGAGTTAGGGTTGTCGGAGGTCCAGGGGGGGCCATAAGCCTGGGAGGCATGCCCTGGGGGGTAGGCACACCACGAGGGGTTGTGGCCTCTGGGTGGCCTCCCTCTGGTATCTTTTTCCGCCAATATTTTTATATGAGTAAAATGCATCATAAGTCCTAAAACTATCTTAGGTGTGTCAGTTTAGTCCTATAACTTTGAAACTGCAGTTTTAGGTCCTAAAACTATTGGAGGTGTGTCGTTTTAGTCCTATAACTTTGAAACTGTAGTTTTAGGTCCTAAAATTATTAGAGGTGTGTCAGTTTACTCATATAACTTCAAAACTGCAAGCCATCGGTGGCATGATGGCTTGAGCTCCAGTGAGGAGAGTAGACAGGTCATCTCAATCTCACCCCGCAGTAGTAGAATGACACGTCACACAATACCCAATTGCTACCCACAAGTGGCTGGTGCTGGGGTTGCGTCACTCTCGCCAACTTTTGCGCCAGCTTCGCTGTTTTCACGCACTCCACGCGTTTCTCCGGCAGCAGCGACAATTCTCCACCTATGGTCATGCTCGTGCCCAAACAACAACCTGCATGACCACCTCTATGACAGGGGTGTCGGGCAACAACAATGTCATGATATAGAGAGTGCTGAGATGTCATCCTCCATCGTGATTGGCTTGGGGTCTCCCTGGCAGCCCAATGAGGGAGAGGTATGTTGTCCTCGATGTTGACTGCCTTAGGTCTCCCTAGTGGCAGCACCAAACCTCTCAGCAAGGCCACAGCTCATGGGCACGCAAGTGGTGAGCGTGCAGGTTGCAACACACACTGCGACGTGGAAGCGTATGGACCACTTTTAGGGAAGTAAACACATATAAAGGGCCGATTTGAAAACATGCACCATACATGCTGGCCATGCAACCTTAGGGCCTGAGGTGAACAAACATACATAGTTTTGGGACCAAAAATTACAGTTTCAAAGTTATAGGACTAAATTGACACACCTCCAATAGTTTTAGGACCCAAAACTGCAGTTTTAAAGTTATAGAACTAAACTGACACACCTCCAATAGTTTTAGGACTTATGATGCATTTTACTCTTTTATATATTCCACAAAAATTCTCCGTAAATTTCCAGGTCAATCTGAGAACTTTTATTTGTGCACAAAAATAACACCATGACAATTCTGCTTAAAACATCGTTTGTCCGGGTTAGTTCCATTCAAATCATGCAAATTAGAGTCCAAAACAAGGGCAAAAGAGTTTGGAAAAGTAGATATGATGGAGACGTATCAACTCCCCCAAGCTTAACCCATTGCTTGTCATCAAGCAATTCAGTTAAGAAACTGAACATGACAAAGAAAAACTTTTACAAACTCTATTTGATTTTGTTGTTGCAAATATGTCTAGCCAAGATTTAAGTTTTCAACAAAGATTATGAACTAAGCATACTCACAATAACATTTAAGTCTCACATTTACTCATATCAATAGCGTAATAAACTAGCGAGCAATAATAAGATATCTGGGATGACAACACTTTTTGAAAACAATCGTGATACATTATGATGTAGTGGTATCTCGCTAGCCCTTTCTGAGACCGCAAAACATAAATGTAGAGCACTTCTAAAGATCAAGGACAGACTGGACATTATAATTCATGGTAAAAGAGATCCAGTAACACTCATACTCAACATTAATTTAAAACAAAGCATATAAATGACAGTGGCGCTCTCCACCTGGTGCTTTAATGAGAAGATGATGACTCAACAATAAAAGTAAGTAGACATGCCCTTTGTAGAGGAAAGCAAGGATTTGCAGAGGTGCGAGAGCTTGAAGTTTTTAAAACAGATATGAATATAATTTTGGGAGATATGCTTTCATTGTCAATGCAACGACCAAGAGTTCTCAATATCTTCCATGCTAAATACATTATAGGCGGTTCCCAAATAGAATGGTAAAGTTTTTACTCCCCCTCCACCATGAAACACACTCCACGACTAGCCGAATTCACGGGTGTCGTCCATGCCAACAACAGTCCTGGGGGAGTTTTGTTTAATTATTACATTTTTATTTTGATTGCAGGACTGGGCATCCCAATTACCAGCCATTTTCTCGTGAATGACAAGCGAATAACCACTCATCGTGAGAATAACCCACCTAGTGTGGAAGATATTGACAACCCCCGGTCGCAACATGAGCGATTCAAGCATACAACACAACATGAGCGTCTGCTCCCAGTATGCATAAATGTCCTCGGGCATAATAACGTACCTGCCTAAACGAATATCTAACAAATAAGGTGCAGGCCGAGTAATAATCTGACAAGTGCCCTAACTGGATACTAGGTTGTAGAGCAGCCATTTATCATCGTCTTTGGCAATAAAATCATGTGCTAGCATACTAGCATAGTCTAAGTATTTAGTGGGTAACAACATATCCTCCTCCTCATCAAGCCTAATAGGTATCTCAAAATGTTTAGCTAGGCGGGAGGCATACACTCCACCAAACATACTACCCTTCAAACGGTTTGTGTTTAACCGTCGAGCAACAATAGCGCCCAAACTAAAAGTTCTATCTCGGTACAAAGCATGGCGCAAAATAGCAAGATCGGGCGAACTGAGAGTTCCACTCTCCCCATGACCAGTCAGACATGTCTCGGCAAATAATGTGTAATAACGTAACACGGGAAAATGTAAACTAGCAACCCTAGCTTCAGACACTCCTCTCTCTTCCCCTATAGTAGTTTTATAAATAAAATATGCCATGTCTCTAGGATGTGACTCACTCACACGGCCATCATAAGGTATTTTGCAAACATCGCAAAAATCATGAAGTGTCATTTCCTTGGCCTCATCATATAAGTGGAATTCTACCATGGGTGGATCCTTCCTAGGATAAAGGTGAAATTTTTGCATGAAGGTATTAGTGAGTAGGAGGTATTGTACACACTTATATTGGGAAGGGTATGATGCCGACATTGTCCACCAAATAATAGAAATCTTCATAACTTCCTGCCTCCCTCAAGAATATATTAATTGGCCATTCACACAGCCGAACCTCCGCCGCACACGGAGCGTTGTACTTGGGCTTCTCCACTAGAGTATCCTCCGATGTTTCCTCATTGTTACGGCTTGATGAGCCCCTTAATCACCTCCTCGTGGTTTTCTTTTCCTCTGAAAATTTCTAAAAAATTTGGCGACTCAAAATAAAAGCGAACAAATCTCAACCAAATTGATAGCAACTACTCCTACAAGTGTCTAGAGGCTAAATCATGCAACAAAACTACTTCGGACTATATAAATTTGACATGCAAGATCAACAACATGGGCACCACAGCAGCAAAAATTTGCAATATATAGAGCACTAGAACAAAACTAATTGGACCATTGGAGGAGTCACATATCGATGAATAATCTCCCAAAACAGTTTTGGAAATGGAGCAATGAGCAAGGAGATCAAAAATGGCAACAAGATGAACAAGAACACGGGTTTGAGCAAAGGTGTGATTTTTTCTGGAGGAAGGAGTGGATGGGTGGCTGGAATAAGTGAGGGGACCCACGTGGGACCCACAAGCCACCTAGGCGCGCCTTGGGGGTGCCATGTGGGCTTGTGGCCCACTGGTGCACCCCCCCTGAGGTGTGTATAGTGCCAAAAATTGTTAAATATTCTGCAAAAAATTATACTAAATTTTCAGGGCATTTGGAGAACTTCTTGTCCGCGTTCCGGGAACGGGGATACCCAGACTTGCCGGCCTGCGGCCCAGGGCGTGGCTCATCAGGCGGCCTGGTACGACCCAACCTCGTCAGCAACCACTCAAGACCCTCATGAGGGGCCGAGCCTCGCGAGGGGAATGACGCAAGACCTCCCCTGGGGCGGCCTCACTAGGCTGGCTCCTAAGGAGCGGAGATATCAAGGCAAGGGGCACCTCGCAAGGTCCTCGTGACGTGAGCAGTGACGACAAGGCCAGGAGGGCGCCAGCAGGCACACGGTGCCAGTTTCCTCTTTGGTGCTAAAGGAGCTGGTGCAGGCGAAGAGTCCCGAGGCGTCAGGCAAAGGTTTCCATATCGGTGCAACAAGACCAAGACCAGCAGGACGGCAGAGCGGAGGTCATCGCGGAGCCCACGATGGCGTCACCAACAGAGCCTTTGGCAGGCGAAGTACACCTTTTGTCAGGATAGCTTGTACTAGCTGCCCCCCTTCAAATTTAGCCGTTGTGGGATCCCTTCCCGCTCAATATTTGGGGAGAGGACCCGAGCCACTATAAATAGGACTAGCCACCACCATTGATATCATCTCGTCTTGAGTTGAGGGGATAGAAGGCCACACACCCACAAGCTCACTCAAGCACAAGAACACCTCTCCTCGGGAGGCTGTTCTCCCCATGTACTAGTTCTTCCTCAGCCTACAAGGCAATCCACCACACCACACTAGATTAGGGTATTACACCACAACGGTGGCCCCAACCAGTATAAATCTCGTGTCCCTTGTTCTTCGGATCTGACGAGCTAGACCTAGGCATCGGTGAGTAGACGAGCTAGGGCGGGAGGAGAGATCTTCGTGCGTACCCCAGAGTTCAAACCACAAGGGTTTTGCCAGAACCCAAGATCTGACATTTGGCGCGCCAGTTAGGGGTGTGGAAAGACTCCGCCTCCCCGTCCATCCCGCTCTCCGCCCACCAGGTTCCCATGGCAAGCACCTCTCCTTCGACCGACTTGGTGGACGTGCGCGGCGGTGCTACGGGCCACCGGGCATTCACCCCCGCCTTGCGGCGGGTTCAGTGGCCACCCAGGTTTATGCCAGCTCCGCCGACCCGTTACAACGGGGCGACGGACCCGGCCGTCTTCCTATAGGCTTACGAAGAGGCCATCTCGGTGGCTAGCGGTGACAGCAAGGTCATGGCTATCTGGATCCTCATGGCGCTCACCAGTGTACCATGCACCTGGTTTTTCAGCCTGCCAGAATCGTCTGTGGCGTGCTGGGAGGAGTTGCGCGACCTCTTCGCCGCACACTTAGGGGCGCTGGCGCCCCAAGTTGTCCCGGCCCTCCTCGGCGGCTCCCAAGCGCCGACCTCTGGCCACCACATCAAGCAGTTCTTCATCCAGGAATACATCCCCTCCGTACGCCAGGGGGCTCCTCCTGGATGGGTGGCACCCAAGACTGAGCTCACCTTTCACTCAGGGGACCACCCCGCTTCCACCACGGGCTTAGGCGCTCTCCCGATGCTCTGCATCCCCACCATCTGCAACATGGCAGTCACCAAGACTATCACCGATGGTGGGGCTGGCCTCAACATGCTCTCACTGGAGGCTTTCAGCTTGCTCCATGTGTCGCTTGAGCGGCTGCGCCACACCAAGCCCTTCTCCGGAGTCAGCAGCGGTTCCACCAGCCCTCTAGGGAAGATCCGCCTCCCGGTCACCTTCGTCACTCGCGACAACTACCACACCGAGCTGATCGACTTCGACATCGCCCGTATCGGCCTCCCGTACAATGCCATCCTTGGGTACCCCGCGCTGGCTCAGTTCATGGCCGCAACCCATCCGGCCTATAGCCTCATGAAGATGCCGGGGAGCAGCGGTGTCCTCACCGTGGCAGGAGACACCAAGGAAGCTCTGGCGGCCCTTAAGTGCGCCTTCCAGACCGCTGCGGCAGCACATTCGACCGGTGAAGGCACCTCTGGTGCCGAGGGGGCTGCACCAGCAAAGAAGAAGCAACTTTTCTCCCAAGACCGAGCTGAGAGGAAGCAGGTGCCGGTGGATGAAGACGAGTCGTCAGGCATCACCTTCACCATAGGTGCCGGCCTTCCCCCAACTCAAGAAGAGGCGCTGGTTGGATTCCTGCATGCAAACAAGGATGTGTTCGCATGGGAACCCAAGGACCTAGCAGGAGTCCCGGGGGGGGGGGGTGATTGAGCATCACCTGGACGTATGCCCCAATGTGCGCCCCGTGAAGTAGAAAGCCCGGCGCCAGTCTACGGAGAAGCAGTCCTTCATCGTACAAGAGACTCGTAAGCTAAAAGCGTTGGGTGTCATCCGGGAGGTCCAGTACCAGGAGTGGCTGGCAAACCCCGTCGTCGTACCCAAAAAAGGCGGAAAAGAGCGCATGTGTGTCGACTTCACCAACCTCAACAAAGCTTTCCTAGAAGACCCGTTTCCTCTGACTTGCATCGACCAGATCGTCGACTCCACCGCCGAGTGCGACCTATTGTGCTTTTTGGATGCCTTCTCAAGCTACCACCCTATCAATATGGAGGTGCAAGACGTCGAGAAGACTGCCTTCCTCACCCCGTGTGGAGTATACTGCTACACCTGCATGCCGTTCGGGTAGCGGAATGCGGGAGCAACCTTTCAGCGATTGATGCATATCGCTCTGGGAAAACAGCTTGGGAGGAACACTAAGGCATACGTTGATGACATCGTGGTAAAGTATCAGGAGGCCACAACCCTTATCAAAGATCTGGAGGAAACCTTCGCCAACCTACGTAAGGTAGACCCGCGGCTCAAGCCGGAAAAGTGCGTGTTCGATGTCTCGTTAGGCAAGCTTTTGGGCTTCCTGGTGTCACATCGAGGGATCGAGGCAAACCCAGAGAAGGTCAAGGCCATAGAAAAGATGAGTCCGCCCAAGACCCTCAAGGAGATGCAGAAGGTGGTCGGTTGTGTAACATCACTCAGGTGTTTCATCTCCAAGCTAGGGGAGAGAGCCCTTCCTTTCTTCAAGCTGATGAAAAGGAAGGGCCCGTTCGAGTGGACCCCTGAAGCTAATGCGGCGTTCGAAGACCTGAAGAGATACCTCACCATCCCACCAGTAATGGTGGCACCCAAACCTCAAGAACCATTGGTGCTCTACCTGGCCGCTACACCACATTCGCCCGGTGAATCGTTGGTGGTTGTCCGAGAGGAGCGCCAAGACAAGACCTTACAACCCGGGGGCGATACTCCCGAGGCCCCTGCAGGGCCGGCGAGCGACCACGCCTTGAAAGACGACTCTCCTGAGGCCGCAACTGCCCCATCTGGTGACCAAGCTCTCGAAGCCCCTTTACCCAGTAAGACTACACAGCCACAGGCAAGCCTCACCCCCGTCGAGCACCCGGTATACTTCGTCAGCACGGTCCTCCGTGATGCTCGGGTGCGCTATCCCATGCTGCAGAAGCTTCTGCTTGCGCTCCTCGTCGCTTCGCGTAAGCTGCACCACTACTTCCAAGGCCACCCCATCAAGGTCGTCTTAGCCTACCCTCTGGAGAGAGTACTCCGGAGCCCCAACGCGGTAGGAAGGGTCGCATAATGGAATATCGAGCTGCAGGCGTTCCAGCTAGAATTCAGCACAACCAGAGTCATTAAAGGAGCCAGGCTTGCTGGCTTTGTGGTAGAATGGACTGACGCCCCAGAGCCCGAAGCAAGCCAAAGCCGGTCCCCCTTGCCAGGAAATGAAGCGCCGGATGGCTGGGTCATGTACTTCGATGGCGCGTTCTCCCGCCAGGGCGCGGGGGCAGGGGTTGTGCTCATCTCACCCACTCAAGACAATCTCTACTATGCCGTGCAACTCTGCTTTTAGCTGGGCGATAACGTCCCCAACAACATCGCGGAGTACAAGGGCCTCATAGCTGGTCTCAAGGCTGCAATGGCCCTGGGGGTGAAATGCCTCATCATTAGGGACGACTCACAGCTCCTCATCAACTTCTCCAACAAGGTGTATGAGCCGAAGGACGAGCATATGGAGGCATACCTCGCGGAGGTACACAAAATGGAGAAGCAGTTCTTGGGCCTGGAGCTGGAGCATGTGCCCCGTGGAACTAACAAGGAAGTCGACGACATCGCCAAGAGAGCGTCCAGGCACCTGCCCCAAGAGCCAAGCGTCTTCGAAGAGAGGCTCCTCAGGCCTTTGGCGTCGCCCGCGCGATAAGGGCTGGCGAAGCCTCACGAGGAACTCCCCCAACCATCGACCTCGGGAGCCCCCGCCTGCGGCTCGGCCTTAGGAGCCCGCCTGCTCCTGGCGCTCGAGGCTCAGGAGGGATGCTGGACCGAGGAACTCAAGGCATACCTGGTGCGAGGAGCGCTGCCAGAAAAGGAGGAGGATGCCGAACGCGTGGCCCGACAGGCTACGGCATACTGCATCCAAGACGGTGAGCTTTACAGGAAACGACCGAATGATGTTTCTTTGCGATGCATCTCTAGGAAGCAGGGAGGCGAGCTGCTAGCTGACATCCACGCTGGGGACTGCGGGCATCACTCATCATCACGCACCTTGGTTGGCAAGGCATTCCGCAATGGTTTCTACTGGCCCACTGCGCTCAACGATGCCGCCGAGCTGGTGAAATCTTGCGAGGCTTGCTAGTTCCATGCCAAGCAGATCCACCAACCGTCTCAGGGCCTCCAAACCAACCCGCTCTCCTGGCCGTTCGCGGTCTGGGGGCTAGACATCCTGGGCCCTTTCCCTCGAGCGCCTGGGGGCTACCAATACCTCTACGTCGTCGTCGACAAGTTCACCAAACGGGCGGAGGTGGAAGCCATTCGAACCATCCCAGCCGGCTCCGCAGTCAAGTTCATCAAGGGTCTCGTAAACCGGTTCGGGGTCCCAAACCGCATCATCACCGACAACGGCTCACAGTTCACTAGCAACTTTTTCAAGACATATTGTGCTAACCTTGGAACGTAGATTTTCTACGCTTCGGTAGCACACCCCAGAAGCAATGGCCAGGACGAGCGCGCAAACGTAGAGGTTCTGAGAGGCCTCAAGACCAGGACCTTCAAGAAGAAGCTCGAAGCTTGCGGAAGGGGTTGGCACGATGAGCTCCCGTTCGTGCTATGGTCAATCTGCACCACTGCCACAAAGCCTACAAGAGAGACCCTATTCTTCCACGTCTACGAAGTTGAAGCGGTTCTCCCTCACGAGGTCAGGCACCGCTCGGCGTGAGTCCTAGCGCTCGACGAGGCGCATCAGGGCATCGTGCGAGGGACGGACCTCGTGCTAGGGGAGGAACACCGGCAGGACGCTTCACTCCGAGCTCTAAGATACCAGCAAGCGTTGCGGTGGTACCATTGCCGTAGCATCCGCCCCAGGACAGTTGAGGTAGAAGATCTCATTTTGAGGCGAGTCCTCTCCAAGGAAGGGTTGAACAAGCTCTCACACATGTGGGAGGGCCCGTTCAAGATTACCCATGTCTCCAGGCCTAGCGCCGTGCGCCTGGAAACGGGTGATGGCGTCCCCGTCCAGAACGCGTGGAACATCCGGCAACTCCGAAAGTTCTACCCGTGAAACAAGGCCCTGCGCCTGTGAAGACTAGGCTTCGTGCCTACGAGGAACAAGGCCCTGCGCCTGTGAAGACTAGGCTCCGTGCCTACGAGGAACAAGGCCCTGCGCCTGAGAAGACTAGGCTCCGTGCCTGCAAGGAACGAGGCCCTGCGCCTGCGAAGACTAGGCTCCGTGCCTGCGAGGAACAAGGGCATGTGCCTGAGAAGACTAGGCTCCGTGCCTGCAAGGAACAAGGCCCTGCGCCTGTGAAGACTAGGCTCCGTGCCTGCGAGGAACAAGGCCCTGTGCCTGAGAAGACTAGGCTCCGTGCCTGCGAGGAACAAGGGCCTGCGCTTGTGAATACTAGGCTCTGTGCCTGCGAGGAACAAGGCCCTGCGCCTCAGAAGACTAGGCTCCGTGCCTGC
>LR738715.1:305605319-305648407 GCA_902687465.1 Secale cereale | reverse complement strand
CTGTGTTTGCGAGGAACAAGGCCATGTGCCTATGAATACTAGGCTCCATGCGTGCGAGGAACAAGGCCCTGCGCCTGAGAAGACTAGGCTCCGTGCCTGCGAGGAACAAGGCCCTCCGCCTGTGAAGACTAGGCTCCGTGCCTGCGAGGAACAAGGCCCTGCGCCTGTGAAGACTAGGCTCCGTGCCTGCGAGGATCAAGGCCCTATGCCTGAGAAGACTAGGCTCCGTGCCTGCGAGGAACAAGGCCCTGCGCCTGTGAAGACTAGGCTCTGTGCCTGCGAGGAACAAGGCCCTGCGCCTAAGAAGCCAAGGCCTAGTGCATGTGAAGCAAGGCTCACGCTTGTGAAGGTCTCTGCTCATGACACTCTCACGTAATAATGAGTGGGGCTGTACTCGGGCCTCGGGGAGCCGCCCTCGGGCCTCGGGGGCTCCCTCCCACGTCCTAGTGGCAGCACTTATCTCCGCGCTGGTGAGAAGACTAGATTAGGTGCCGGACGCGACTGTTCATTTGCTTTCTGGAGTTGGCTTGCCCCTTCCTTCATTTTAATGGATTCTGGAAGTGCTGGCATTCCCCAAATTGCTTGGTTTAGTCTCCCTCCGTGGTCCTTCCCACAATTTTTGGCCTTGCCCAGGGAGAGCGGCAGTTGCCCGGCGCTCTCCCTAGTGCGCCTCCCTTTGCCTTCATGAGGCGCCCATGCTGGGGCTTGTGATTGGCACGCCCCCCTCCTTATGTCCATGCCCCACGGGTACCGCGACAGGGAGCGTCCGACCATGCTTGACCCACGTCAGGGACCTCGGGCGGTAAAGTATAATAACCACCTGACGAGTTTTTGCAGCCTCACGAAGGGTCAAACGTCACGAGATGAGGGCTATTCCGAGTGCGTCGAGATAAGTCTCCTCACCCAAAGAGCGCATAATACACAGATCACGCAGTGATGGTCAGAGACATTAAACACGGCACTAAACATCATGAAAACCATGGTTCATTACATGGCCTTCCAGGGCAACATACTTGTTTTGCTTGAACGATGCAGGAAGAAAGAAAGATCGAGAACGGGCGGTGACGACCCTTGAGGCGTGGATGCTGACAGGGACCTGCTCCCCGAGCTCAGCCTGAACCCTCCTCACGCTTCACCCAGGCGTGACGACGAGACGACCCGGTGCCCCTTCAAGGCGGGCGCGGCAGCGTGGCGGCTAGTCGTAGCCACCACTGTTGGAGCTGCCACTGAGGGAGGAGCCGCCGTAGCTGGATGAGCTGCGACCCTCGCCCAGGCCAAGCACCTCGTCGCCGGTGTTGTCCTCGGGTCAGCACTGGGCACGGCACCCGTCTTCCCCAAACACCCTCACGAAGAGGGTCGAGTCGCCATCATACCTGAAGTAAAGGGTGCATCGCCTGCCCAAGCCACGCGTGAAGGCAAACGTCTGCCAGCCGCGGGCCAGAGTCACAACACCCGCGGTAGAGACCTCCGCCGCAACCCATGAAGCCTTGCTGTAGCAACCGTCCACTTGCAGCCAAAAGCTTCCAGAGCTCGCGGCAAGGAGTTCGCCGGCTAGGGAGCCCGGGAGCTGGAGCCGGGTACCAGCCGGGCTCTCCGACCACACGACGAACTCCAGCGTCACCTCCGCCAAATGGGAGCGTGGCTGGGGAGGCCTGACGACCCCGGAGCGCCTCCCCTCATTCACACGACCGCCAAGGTCACGGCGATCCCTACCCCTCGAGGAACCACCGCCACGGTTACCGAGCGCGACTACGGGCGCTGTGGAGGTCCGCCCACGCCCGCAAGCAGCCCCTATGGGAGTCGCGGCACACTCGCGGGGGCGGCCTCATCCCCTCTTGGCTGGTGGTGAGCTGGGCCCCTCTTGCCGGGTCTTCCCCTTCTCCACGGACGAAAACTTTCTAGTCGGTGCCATGAGCGTCCCGGCCAGGCGAAGGGCAAGGAAGAAGAAAAAGCGAGAGGAACGGAGGGAGAAGATGGGCCGCAAGGACTCCGCCTGCTGCCTTATTTATAGCCAGGAGAAGGCCAACCACTGGCCTCCATAATCAAAGGTAATGATGGTCTTTTGTGCATGCAAGGACTTGTCAAGTCGCACAATCGCCGAGGCTGCATGGGGAAGTGGATGTCGGTGTCAAAACCGGCGGATCTCGGGTAGGGGGTCCCGAACTATGCGTCTGAGGATTGATGTTAACAGGAGGCAGGGGACATGATGTTTACCCAGGTTCAGGCCCTCTCGATCGAGGTAAAACTCTACTTCCTGCTATATTAGTATGGATGAATATGTGTACAAGAGTTTATCTACCACGAGATCATAATGGCTAAACCCTAGGTTTAGCCTATGAGGATATTATGATTCTTCTCTAGCCTCTATGGACTAAACCCTCTGGTTTATATACACACCGGAGGGGCCTAGGGTTTGTACATATCATCTTGCAGAGGAAGGAAAATCTACACCCTAGCCTAAAACTTGCCATTAAAAGAATCCAAGAGTCCTATTCGGATACGAGAGATGATCTTCTATGGTAATCTTCACGGCCCACCAGTCCGGCCCACCAGGAGTTTGTCCGGTCACCTGAGGACCCCCCGATCCAGGACTCCCTTAGTAGCCCCTGAACCTGTGTTCGATGACGATGAGTTCAGCTTCCGTATTGTCTTCGGCATTGCAAGGCGGGTTCCTCCTCTTGAATATATCTTCTGCAAATAGTTGGATTGTGTTCGGCTCAGCAAGATTATTACAACCCTTAGCCTCGAAGGCAAGGATTTTAAAGAAAATGAATAACGTGTCTCTACTGACAACTTTTGGGTGAAGCGTCGCATCCAACCCACTAACATACCAAACCGTTTTATTTGGTCCTAGTTTTGAGCTTCGAGGTATATCACATTGACACGTCCCGTCAGAATAGATATCGAGCCCGCTTATCATGGGATTCATTGTGTCGTGAGCACCCACGCCGCGCATTACACACGACTGCTTTGGGAACCGGCGAGTTTTATGGCTAAGGTGGGGGGACGCTCTGTATTCGTAGCGTTATAAAAGGACTCCAATCCCTTTTATCAGCCCCACGCCTTCCTCAAGCTCGAGCTCTCCAATCTCCCTCCGGTGACTTGACGTGTCGGGCCGACGCCGGTGCTTGGGATCCTCCGATGATGCAGGCGACCTTGCGGTAGGGCAACCCCACGCCGGCAGCGCCCAACAGCTCGTCGACACGGGCCACCCAAGCGTCGAGCTCCTTCATGGGTGGCCGGTGCCGGAGCAGCTTTTGCGCCACTAAGAGTGCCACCGGCGAGACCACGGGGGGCGAAAATGGCGAAGTAGGCCGCTCCCCGGTGGTTCGACCAGCGAAAACGTCGTCGGGGAAGGGGGCGGAGCGCCCATGGGTGGCGCGGTCCGCCGACGTCGCTAGGACGACGGGGGCAGCACCAGCCTCTACGCAGATGCGGCAGGCTGCGGCCACCATGGCGGTGTGGAGCGGGAGAGGGGAGGCGAGGTCGTCGGAGAGGCGAGATTTCGACACGCCTCCTACCTGGCACGCCAAATGTCGGATTACGGGCTCCGCAAACCCAAGAAGTTCGAACGCAGGGGCGTGAATGAAGATCTCTCCCACTCACGTCTACCTAGCGCCTCGCCATCGCCCGGTGGTGAGATTCAAGAAAGCAACAAGAAAAAGCACACACGAGTTTACCCAGGTTCAGGCCACCTTGCGGTGTAAACCCCTTCGTCCTACTTGAGTGGATTAGCCTCAGGAGGGCTTGAGTATGAACAAGTACAGTGGTTCTTCAGCTCAGGAGGAGAGCTCAAGAAGGTCAGGAGGCAAGTGTTCTTTCCCCTTGAAGTGAAGGTGGGGTGTTTGAGATGAGGTCGATCCGGATCCAGATGCAGATGCCGATCCCGCCCATAGTGGAAACCCTAGCTACTTATATAGACGGCCAGGGTCCTCTTCCCCCGAAATGTTTAGGCGGGAAGGGATCCCACAACGGCGATTTTGAGCGGGAACATAAGGACGCTCGTATCCTGACAAAAGCGGTCTTCTCCTGCAAAGAGATCAGATGATGACGCGGTGGTGGACTCGGTGGTGACATCCTCCCTGTCGTCCTTGCGGTCTTCGGTCTTGTTGCACCGAAGGGGAAACCTTTGTCTCATCCCTTGGGAACCTGCGCCTGCGTTATCTCCTTTGCACCAAAACGGCAACTGCGCCGCTGGCACGCGCTGGCACCCGCTGGCGCGGTGCGTCACTGCTCGCGTCACTGCCTCCTCCTGAGGCAGGCTTGGCCTTGAGTTCTCCGCCCCTCTGGAGCAGCCTAGCCAAGGCCGCTCCTCAGAGGGTCTTGGCGTCGTTCTCCTCGCGAGTCTTAGCCCCCTCGCGAGGGTCTTGAGCTGCTAGTCGACCAGCTGGGCCGTACCAGGCAGTAGTAGGAGCGCATCGTGGGCCGTAGGCAGGCAAGTCTGGGTACCCTGGTTCCCAGGACGCCGACAGAGAAGAGTAGTTGTGCATGAACCGGCTCCCAGAGAGGTTCCTATCACTAAAGATATTCCAGCTGTTGACCCCATCATAGCTGAAGACATTGGTCATGATGATAATGTGAGAAAATATGATGATGAAGTCCTTCCTCAAATCACTCATGATGTGGTATCATCACTTGTTCTAACGAACGGTGAGCCCATCAGCATTGGAAATCTTCTGATGCCAATGGTCCAAGATGAGTTCTAGGATGAAGAGCACCCCAACTCCCCATTGCATGAAGTGATTCCCCACACACCACCAACTCAAGTATCAACACCCGTGCTTGAGACTCCTCAAAGCACCCCTGATGAGGATGTGCAACCTTCCATCTCTGTTGCACATGAAGTATTTCCTAAAGTCATCCCTTCAAATACTACCACTGAGTCTGAAGCCAAATAGGTTGAAGACATTCCAGCTGCATCAACCAATGACAACCAAGAAGATGTTGTTGTGATTACTGCTCCTGAAATTGTTCCACCTGAACACACTATATCTAACACCCTAGCTGCTGAAGCCACTACCACTAAAGCTAGTGATGTAATCATGGCTGAAGACAATCTATAGCTTGAAGCCAATGCCACCATTGAAGCCAATCAGCTATCCGCGTCTGAAGCTTCTATGGCTGCCACACCAATCCCATACACAATGGCAATGGCCTACAATTTTGAAGGCGGACTAGTCAATGTCAGATGACCAACTCTTACACCTCCTAAAGTGCATGGTCCTCGGTATGAGTTCCATGTCAATCAAAGGCCTCAAACTCAGAATCCCTTGCCAAGACTACCAAGGTTTCGTAGTGCTGGATCAAACTAGTGCTCATTCAGCATGCTAAACTTTAGAGAGCAAATACATTCTTTGATAGTGCCAAGACTCCATACAAGAAGCCACTGTAAGTGCTTGTTATCGACTAGAGGGGGGTGAATAGGTGATTTTTATGAAAGTCTTCAAGACAAGCAACGTCTTCAAAGACAGACAATCAAATACTACCTAAACAGTATACAGTGGAAGATAAACTACACTAGAAAAGCCATAGTCTAAGAGAAAGTACCGAGTAAGCACGAAGACAAATAGCAGCTAGAGCAGCTAGGTAGAGCGGATCAGAATAGGAAGACAGTATGAAGCTAATTATGAGAACAAGAGTATGTCTTCACGCAGTGAAGTCAAACAAGCAAAGACTTCACGAAGCTAAACAATGAGTAAGAGTGAACTGATAGAACCAGTTTCTTGACGAAGACAAGGATTTGGTAGACCAGTTCCAGTTGCTATGACTAATGTACGTCCGGTTAGGGAGGCTGAGGTTGAACTCAGAAGACCATGTCTTCACCTTATTCCCCTTGAGCTAAGAACTCTAAGTCCTCGCCTAATCACCCTGGTAATTCTTCAAGGTAGACTTCCAAACCTTCACATACTTTGTTCATCGGTAATCCACAATGACTCTTGGATGCTCAGAACGCGACGCCTAACCGACTGGAAGATACATAGTCTTCAAGTGTAATAAATCTTCAAATCATGCGGACAGAAAGACTTCAGTGATGCCTAATACTCTTTGGCTCTAGGTGTTTTGGGCTTTGTCCTCGCAAGGATTCTCCCTCTAAGGCTTCGGAGGCGGGTTGCTCTCAAACGAAAAAAGCCGTGTGTTAACTGTGAGCAGCCACCAATTTATGGTGGAGGGGGTGGGCTATTTATAGCCAAGAGGCAACCTGACATGATTTGTGTGAAATGACTCTTGGTCATTGGGGAACCGACACGTGTCCAACGGTCGGATTTCGAACACACGCGGCAGCTTGACTTGGCGACAAGTAAAGCTGACTTGTCCAACTCAGGACAAGATTTTCTCTCATTTTCTTCACTCGAAGACATATGAAATGGGTTGACCATCACATCAGTTTTCTGACATTGTTCACTTGGACCCCACTTGATAGTTCAGTGGTTCCATTGACTCAAGTAAGAAGAAATGAAACAACGAAAAAACTATGTCTCTATGCTCCATTATCTTCAAATGAATGTCTTCATATGTCATTGTCTTCGACATGAATGTCTTCACAAACCACCATAGTCTTCAATGTCTTCATACATTTTTAGAGGTCATCTCCGGTAGGAAAACCGAATCAATGAGGGACTTCTACCTGTGTTATCCTACAATCCTCACAAACACATTAGTCCCTCAACCACACTTGTCGTCAATACTCCAAAACCAACTAGCGGTGGCACTAGATGCACTTACAACCTCCCCCTTTTTAGTGATTGATGACAAACTGGTTGAAGTTTTCAACGGGGATAAAAAAATGTGAAAGTTAAAGAATGTGGTGAATGGCTTCATAAGTTGAAAGGGCTCCCCCTGAAGATGTGCGTATAAGTAGTTAGCTTTTGAATGCAAGTGGACATGGCAGGTTCTATTTTGTGGAGATCTCCTTCAATCTTATGAAGACAATTCATCCTGCGTATAAAAATGTAGTGAAGATAATGATATGCATAATGAAAATGGGCGTCTGCTGAATGATTTTGTGCGCATAAGATAGAAATTCAACCACGCAATAAAATAGCAGAATGTGTAGCAGACGTCCCATCTGGACTTAAGTGTTACAACTCAACAACCAATAGTTCATGAACGAGTGTTGCAAGACTTAACAAAATATAGCACCCGACCCATATGAACCCGCTTGAATACTATCAACCCATATGATTCTCCCCCTTTTCTCATTGGATCACCAAAGTGAAGACATAGGGTGTCTAAGCATTCCTAGAAGGTTTTGGTGAAGATGTTGGGACAGCCAGGTTGACGTTGGAGTTGGGTGGTGCAGTTGGTCCTGATGAAGAATCATGATGCAGTGAAGCCATATCAAGTGAAGTGGTGTCGTCATCCTCATCAATTACTCTCGCAACAACAATTGGAGCCGAAGATGAATATTCGTAATCATCAGTGGAGGGAGTTGACCACCAAGTTGCTGACCATGGAGGATTGGAGTCAAATTTGAAGCGTTCGGTGAAGCCATCTGCTTGAAGTTCATCTTCAAATCATAGCAGTGTGAGGCTCTTCCAGGCACGCCGACATGCTTCATGAGCAAAAAAAAAGTTCTTGGTGGAGAGATTGCGTATGCGATTGACATCCACAAGAAGACTTTGCATCTGACGCTTCATCCAATCATGATGCCTATCCTACTTCAGATGAAGAGAAACAAGAAGTTCTCTGTCATTCAATACACGTGCACGCTTCTGAGGCCATTGAGCTACTGTGCTGGCTGTAGCATCAGCGGGAGCGAGATGCGGAAGCCGAAGCTGACCGACAAGAGGACCAGCAGTAGTAGGGGAATTTTGGCACATGGACGCCTTTGAGTGGTTGAGTGAAGCTTTGGAAGTGAGCATTATCTTTGAGAATAGGTTCCTTGGCAGGCTCGGGATATATGGCTTCATGGGACATATCCACTTCGGGTAGAAAGACAACATGGTTGTGCGCTGAAGATTGATAATTGATGGTGGAGTGAATCTTAATCAGCCGCATGACCCATGGTGCATAAAACTTGAGGCGAAACAAATCAATTCTAGAAGCTACCAACTAACGAATGAAGAAATCTTCAGTATTGAACCTGATGCCATTGATGATGTAAAAGACCGAAGTCTTCATAATTGAAAGTGCATTATATCGACTAGAGGGGGATGAATAGGCGATTTTTATGAATTCTTCACTGAGGAATTTTCTGTTGAGGAAATTCCTTAGCGAAGAACTACTTGCAGCGGAATAAGTACTCAGAAGTAAACATGACAAAATACAAGCATGGTCATCATGAAGAAATGAGGACAAACACAGAGTACAGAAAGCGCAATCATAGGATAACATAGAATGAAGACAATCAGACTAAATAAAATGAACTGAGGAAATTGAGAAAGTCTTCAGTCAAAGTCTTCAAACAGATATTAACAAGCACACAACACCGATACGAGGGATTGAAAGAGTTGAGGAAATAGAACCAGTAAGCTTGGTGAAGACAATGATTTGGTAGACCAGTTCCAACTGTTGTCTCAGTTGTACATCTGGTTGGAGCGGCTAGGTATTTAAACCTGAGGACACACAGTCCCGGACACCCAGTCAAGGACACGCAGTCCAAGACACTAAGTCCTCACCGTATTCTCCTTGAGCTAAGGTCACACAAACCTCTCCCAATCACTCGTGGTAAGTCTTCAGGTGACTTCCAAACCTTCACAGACTTGGTCACTCGGCGATCCACAATTCCTCTTGGATGCTCTAGACCTTGACGCCTAACCATCTGGAAGAAGCCCAGCCTTGAAAGGTAACAAGCGTCGGATCCACACAGGATCAATCTCTTCAGTGATGCTCGATCACTTTTGGGTTTGAAGGTTTTTGGTTTGGTTTCGGGTTTTTCCTCACTTGATGATTTTTTTCTCAAAGTCCTCGGAGGATGGGTTGCTCTTATGACAAGTGTCAGTTTCTCGCGGAGCAGCCAACCAGCTAGTGGTTGTAGGGGGTGGCTATTTATAGCCTAGGGAGCATCCCGACATGATAAGACATAAATGTCCTTTAATGATATGACCGTTAGGTAGGTAGATCTTTTGGGACAGCTGGCGCGTAGCACAGCAACGGTCGAAAATTTGAGTATCAAATTCCTGAGGGCTATCATGTTCCTCACTGTGTAGGTAATTAGCACTGGCGAATTCCTAACTCCTCAGTCAGAACAAATTCCTTAGAGACCAGAAGAACTTCGTCTCTGTCACTGAAGAATATGACTGAACTGTATGAGATTTCTAATGGCTTCACTCGAAGGGATTGGTAGGTGTAGGATTTTGAGTTGAGCATCACATGGAAATTTTACCTTAGTATTTCCTCGACCCCCTTTAACAGTACGGTGTTTCCTATGACTCAAGAAAAAGAAAAGGAAACTATAAAAACAAAAGTCTTCAAGCTTCATGTTCCTCAAATGAATATCAAGTCTTCAGGGTCACACCAATTTCTTCACTTTCAAAGTCTTCAGAAAGTCTTCAGAAATCCAAAATCTTCAGTCGAAGAACTTCATTTTTAGGGGTCGACTTTCCTTGTAATAATCAAACTCCTCATAGACTTATAGACCTGTGTACACTCATAAACACATTAGTCCCTTAACCTATAAGTCTTCAATACCCAAAATCACTAAGGGGCACTAGATGCACTTACAATCTCCCGCTTTCTTGTGATTGATGACAATATAGGTTAAGATTTCAACAGGGATAAACATATGAAGTGTAATTTCTGATATTGAGGAATTTGATTGCAAGATATAGAAGAACCCCCCCCCCCCTGAAGATGTGCATAGTGAGGAACTTGCTTTTGAAGCAATGCACACTTGAAGAGTAGAATCATGGAGATCTCCCCCTATATCTTGTAATTCACACACGCATTTGATATATAATATGAAGAATTTGAAATGCATGATGAAATATGGTGACTGATGTAATTCAGCATGCGTGCATAACATTAATGAGGAATAAGCATGCAGAAACATCACAACAAAAGTATCAGGTCACCATAGAGTTTATGTTTACAACTCGATCCACAAAGTCATCAGAAGAATGAGAGTTGTAACTTAGCAAAAAAATGCCCATATATATAGACCTGCTTGAAGACTAACTCAAATTTCTGCCCCTTTGTCATCGAATGACCAAAAGGATCGATACTGAGGACTAACGCCCCTGAAGAATCTCAAGATGATGAAGGAGCGCTAGCGTTGTTGGGGTCGATAGTTGAGGTAGGGCCTGCCGCAGTGTCGTCCAGGTCTTCATACTCGTCGGTCTCGCGCGATGAAGAATAAGAGTTGGACACCAAGGGAGGAACCTTGACCTTCTTGTATTTCTTCGGAGGAGGAGCAGACCAGTCAAAGTCATCCTTGAGACACATTTTCTTCAGATCTTCTTCGCCATAGAGATGAGACAGAACAGCCCAGGCGCGGTTGAGGGTTTCATGTAGGTAGTAATGGTTTTTATTCACTGCATTATGTGTAGAGGTCATGTTGTGAAGAATTGAACCAAACTGACGCTTGACCCATTTGTGGTTGCGATCAACCTTCTGATGAAGACTAAGGAGAAGCTCACGATCAGTCATCACCCTGGGAGTTGTGCCTTGAGGATTTTGCTTTGGAGCGTTGGCAGCAGAGTCATGAGTGGCAGAGTCATCATTGGTGGAATAAGATGCAGCTTTGCGAAACTGGCCATCCAATGAACGAGTGCCTTCATCAAACACAGCAGTGGCCTTGCCCTTGTCATCAGCTGAGGAAAATGTCCATTTGAGGACTTCAATTGGGGGCAAGTAGCTGCAATGATTGAGAGTATCAGCTTTGTAATTCACTGAAGACCTTGTCCTAATGAATCTCATAATCCATGGAGCATAAGGCTTCAGGTTGAAAGGGGACAGTGCAACATTTGCCATTGTCCTCATGAAGAAATCATGGTAGTTAACGGGAACACCATGAATGATGTTGAATAGCAGATTCTTCATGATGCCGACGACTTCTTCATCATTCGAGTCGTGGCCCTTGATTGGACTCAAAGTCTTCGTCAGAATACGATAGACAGTCCGAGGCAGAAACAACAATTCCTTCCCGAGGAATTTGGTCCGTGGGGCTTGACCTGGCTTCAAAGGTTTCATGAGCACTTGCATGTAGTGATCAATGAGTTTAGTTTCCTCATACATGCAACGTGCTGCTTCGTTTGGAGGACTGAGGGGCAGAGCCTGAAGCAGTTCAGAGGCTGGAGCTTTGTAATGAGTATTTTCAGACATCCAGTCCAGCACCCATGAATTGATGTCTTCCGAATTGCCAGTGATGTGGAGGGTTGCATAAAATTGAAGAATCAATTCTTCATTCCAATCACATATGTCTGTGCAAAAACCCAGAAGTCCAGCGTCATGAAGAAAACTAAGGACCGGCACAAAACAAGGCAGAGACTCCATGTCCACGTGAGGAATATGCTGATGTGCGAAGACTTTGTCTTTATTGTATATCATGGAGGAATAGAAATTCACCTGACTGGCAGTCCAGAAACGCCTTTTCCTTATGCGAGCAGAGTCATATGGATTGAAGTTAGTGACAAACACATGCTCACCGAAGAAATCAGCCTTCTTGAAGGATTGCTTCCTTGAGAAAGGATCCTTTGGCTTCGGCTGAGGAGTATCTGTCAATTGCATCACTACCTCTGGATTTGCAATCACAGGTTCTTCAGTCCGAGGAATTTCAGGTTCCTCTTCAGCAGCAGTCTTCATTAATTCAGCAGCAGCAGCAGTTTCTTCAGCACTAGTGGCTGGAATGTCTTCATGAACAGACTATGTGGGATGCGTTTCCTCATAACCCAATGGAACGGTTGGTGCTGGTGAATGAGGAATTTGTTGGGGTGGCGTGAACAAAGGGGAGTTGGGATGCTGACTATCCCAGAAGTCATCAGTCATCAGTGGAGTGGTATTCCCAATGTCCACATCAGAATCTTGTTCTTCCATTTCTTCAACGCCGGCCTCTTCAGTAGTAAACTGAGGAATAGGCGAGGAGATGATTGGGGTTGAAGTGATTGGATCCACTTCAATTTCTTCATCCGTCTGCTCTGAGGAAGCAGCAGAGGGAATGTCTTCATCAGATTCACTTGGAATCACATATTCTTCATCAAAAGAAACAAGGTCCTTTGATGGCATAGATGAAATTGGAATGGCATCAATTGGATTCTCAGCAGAGCTTGTCAATGGCTTCATTATCTTCGGAACTGAAGAATCTGAAGAAGCTGATGCCTTCCTTTTCTTCACAGCTGCACGCTCTGCAGCTTTTGTCTTCTTCACATCTAATGCAGATGGAAGGATTGGAGTTGGTGTGGGCGCAGGAGCAGCAGAGGAATTTGGTTCATTTTCCGCAGGCACAACTGATGCAGTTGTCCTGACCTCTTCATGATCTTCAGGCACAACTTTTGAAGCTTCAGCTGGCCTGAAATTTTCTTCACGCGCAACACTAGAGGATGCCCTGGCAATTGCTTCAGTGGCTCGAGTGGAGTCATCAGCCCTGGGATTTTCTTCAGCAGGCAAATTTTCGTCAGCGGTGCTGGCATGTCCTTCAGCAGACTGAGCAGATACTTCAGCCTGAGGAATTTCAACGTGCGTCTTGCGAGCAGCACTTGAAGAAAAACCTTTGGTCAGATTGACAAATCTAACTTTGGCGCCCAACCAGTCAGCACGATATGCTTCAAATTCATTGCTGAGGGCTTTGATTTCACCCTGAGTCTTGACTAGTTCTTCAGTAGTCATGTTGACAACATTTTTGTTCAAAAAGCGCTCCTTCTTGTACTGCGCTTTCTTGGTCTGCTTGGCCTGTTCAAACTTCCATTTTTCTTTGCCTATGAAGGCGGTCAGCATATGGCTTTGGCCAGGAGTCAGATTGAAATCAGGCAAAGGAGTGTTGGGGTCCTTGTGCCAGAGATCAATGAAATCAAGGATCACCTTGGGATCCAACAGCAGTGATACTTCACTTCCTTTGACTCTAGCGGCCTTTTCTTGCCTGTTTCTGATGATTTGAACTAATTCTTCGTCATCAGCTTCATCATCAGATGGCACTTGGAAAGCAACTTGCTTCTTATGAGGACTTGGACGAGAGCCTCGTCCAGCAGTTGTCTTTTTTTCAGCAGCGAGGGACCAGCTGAGGAACTTGGTATCGCTGAGGAACTCAGAGCGGCTGAGGAGCTTGCAGAGGCTCCTGAGGCAATGGATATGCCTGTAGTCCTCTGACATGTGACAAGATGCACTGGAGCAGAAGATTTTGTGGCAGCATCTGAAGACTTTTGCGGAGGAGCTGAGGACTTTGGAGGAGCAGACGCAGTCTGAGGAATTTGCCGTGAAGGCTTTGAAGAAACTTGCCGTGAGGGCATTGCTGAGGAAGAAGCACTTGGCTTGTGAGCAGGCTTCTTAGCCATGGCCTTCTTAGGCTTGGAAGCAGAGGCCTCAGCAGAGGCAGCAGCTGCAGCAGAGTCTTCATTGAATTTCCTTGCTGCATCTTTTGCTTGTCTGGCCAACTTGGCATGGCGCTTGGCCCATTCTTCAGGAAAGTCCTCACCACGTTTGATGCTTGTGGGATCAGCAACTTGGCCAGGTGCCAGTGGAGGTCTTGGGCAAGGAGGATTTAGTGCGAATTTCTTCATATATTTGGGAGTGACATATCTGTACTCCCTCCACTCACGTGCCCATCTCCTTTCTATTCTTTGGATGCGCATTTTGCACTGATTCTTGTCCTCTTTTCCAAATTTTGCCTCATCAGGAGTGCAATAGTCAGCATAAATGTTGTCAGGCAGTTCAAAAGCAGTATTGACCTCTAGCTTCTTTCCTCCTTTCTGTGGCTTCTTCCCATCATCCATTTTCTTCAGATGAGGAATTTGAACAATCGAATTCTCTGAAGAAGTATGCAACTTTTCTTCAAGGAACACTGCAAATGAGTTAAGTTGATGAGAACCTAGTGATTCAGCAGCAGACATGAGTACCTGTGAACAGAGTATAGGTGCGAGGAATTTGGAGAGGTCATATGCGTTCTCAGAAGATTTTGTAAAAAGAACAAGTTTGTGGAATTTGACCAGATGAGTCTTGAAGAATTTCACAAAGCGTTCTTTGTCTTAGGTTCCAGAGTTGTATAGATTGAAAAATACACACAATTGAGGAATCTTGAAGAAAATCACAGCTTAGAGAAATCAAATCAAGAACAGAGGATACGTGAGGTGTTTAGTGTGTGAAGATTTGATGAAGAAAACACCTTTTGAGAATTTTGAAGAACACGTTTGAATCAAGGAGGGCAGTAAAAATAACTTTTAATTACCATGGATGAAGAACACGATGAACTGTGAGATGGAGAAGTGAAGTTCGTCCGTGCAGATCTTCCACGCCCTAAGTTGGCGGAGGAAGACAGCTACGGCGGCGGCGGAGTGAAGAAATTCGAGGACAGGCGCGAGTACGACGGCGACGAGGTCGAGGCAGTGAAGTTCTTCCTCACCGACGACGATGGAGTAGCGGCGGTGCTAGGGTTGGAGAAGCTCGAGCGGGAGAGTGAGAACGAGTGGAGTAAAAAGTGAAGTGAGGGAAGGGGAGGGGTATTTATAGCTGAGGCGAAAAACCGTTCGCCCGAAGAAATAGGACGAACGTGCCCCTGACCCTTCTCATTCGCACGACATGTGTCACCCACGTATTGTTTGGTGGAGATCGTGTGAGATCGTGGGTGAATAGATAAGTATTGTCGAGGAATGCGGAACGATTTGAGCGGCAAAACCGAAAATTTTGGAAAGGATAAGTTTTAACGTTGCGTTCACAATTTCTTCAGCTGACAAGGACACAATGAAGATTTTGAACAAGTTTCAAATAGAACGCATATGAAGAATTTGTGAATGGAATGGGTTGAGTTTAGCATAGAGGGGGAAGGGTCCGATCACATTCACTTAGCAGAAAAAGCAACTTGAAGAAATAGCAATAAGTGAATGCTGTAGAGGACATAAACTCATATATATATGAAGATCAGAGACGGAAACAGTGAAGATTTTGCAAAGTTGAAGAATATGAACAACTGAGGAATTTCAAAAACTCAAATTAAAGATTTTCAACTTTTGTGGTGGCGTGACCCACCGTATAAGAATGATGCTTTCAGACACCGCGTACAATTGTCGTAGGGTTCTGAGAATCAATTTCTTCATTAATTTCTTCACACTTAGAGCGTTATTCTTCATTGATTGAAGAAAAAACAAATTATTCATGTGTTGCACATCTAAGTCATCAATTTTGCATAAGTGTTAGGATGAGTGCCCAATTCAAAGAACATTCGAAAATTCTAAGATATTTAGCTCACACCGCAACTTGCTAAATCTCTTCTCATCCAAGGGCTTTGTGAAGATATCGGCTGGCTGTTCTTCAGTCTTCACATGTTCAATAGAGATGTCGCCCTTCAACACATAATCATGATGAAAATGATGACGAATCTGAATGTGCTTTGTCCTTGAGTGCTGAACTGGGTTGTGGGCAATCTTGATGGCACTCTCATTGTCGCAGAGTAGAGGCACATTCTTCACATTGACACCATAATCCTTGAGAGTTTGCTTCATCCATAGCAATTGAGCACAACAAGAGCCAGCAACAATATACTCAGCTTCAGCGGTAAATAGTGATATACAGTTCTGTTTCTTCGAGGACCAACAGACAAAAGATCTTCCAAGAAAATGACATGGCCAGATGTTGATTTACGGTCCACACGATCACCAGCATAGTCAGAGTCTGAATATCCAATGAGATCAAAAGCCGAGCCCTTGGGGTACCATAATCCAAGTGATGGTGTGTGAGCTAGATATCGAAGAATATGTTTCACAGCCTTATGGTATGATTCCTTTGGTGCAGCTTGAAATCGGGCACACATGCAAACACTAAGCATTATATCTAGCCTAGATGCACATAAGTACAAAAGAGAACCAATCATGGAGCGGTATACCTTATGATCGAAGTCAATACCAGTTTCATCAGTGCACAGATGGCCATTTGTGGGCATAGGAATTTTGACACCTTTGCAATCATGCATCCCGAATTTCCTCAGTACATCCTTGAGGTATTTCTCCTGAGATATGAATATGCCATTGCGTTGTTGACAAATTCGAAGACCTAAGATGAATTTCAACTGTCCCATCATAGACATTTGATATTCTTCACTCATCATATAGGAAAATTCATCACTATAGCGTTGGTCAGTACATCCAAAGATAATATCATCAACATATGTTTGGCACACAAATAATTCGCCATCACAAGATTTAGTGAAAAGAGTGGGATCAAGTGAACCGGGTTTGAAGCCTTTCTTCATGAGGAATTCCTTCAAAGTGTCATACCAAGCCCGAGGGGCCTGCTTGAGGCCATAGAGAGCCTTATTGAGTTTGAAGACTTTGTCAGGATTCTTTGGATCTTCAAAACCCGGGGGTTGAGCAACATATACTTATTCCTCAAGCTTACCATTGAGGAATGCACTTTTCACATCCATTTGATAGAGAATGATATCATGATGGTTAGCATAAGCAAGTAATATGCGAATAGCCTCAAGTCTAGCAACAGGTGCAAAAGTTTCATCGAAGTCAATTCCCTCAACTTGTGTGTAGCCTTGAGCTACAAGCCGTGCGTTATTCCTTACCACAAGGTCATTTTCATCTTGCTTGTTGCGGTAGATCCACTTTGTGCCGATGATATTATGCTTGCGAGGATCTGGACGTTTGACTAGTTCCCGGACGTTGTTGAGATCGAACTGATGTAATTCTTCTTGCATAGTTTGAATCCATTCAGGCTCCAGAAATGCTTCATCTACCTTAGTGGGCTCTGTGATAGAGACAAAAGCAAAGTTCCCACAAAAGTTAGATAAATGTGAAGCTCTTGAGCATGTGAGAGGACCTGGTATTCTGATGTCGCTGATGATTTTCTTAATTTGCACTTCTTTTGCAACGCGAGGATGAGCTGGTTGTCGTCGAGGAATTTGATCAGCATTTTCTTCAGCACCATTTTCTTCAGCATTTTCCTCAGGTGTATCAGCTCGACGTTCTTCAGGTTCTGGAATGGATTCTTCAGCAGATTCTTCGGTATGAATGACATCCTCAGTAGCCTTGAATTTGATAGTTTCCTCAGGTGTTGGTTCATCTATCATAATAGGCAGGTGCTCTCTTTGCGAGCCGTTAGTTTCATCGAACCGCACATCTACAGTTTCAACAACCTTGTGAAGAACGTTGTTGAAGACTCTGTAGGTGTGCGAGTCCTCTCCGTAACCAAGCATAAACCCTTCCTGTGCTTTCGGTGCAAATTTTGAGTTGTGATGAGGATCTCTAATCCAACATTTAGTACCGAAGACTTTGAAATAACTCACATTGGGTTTCTTGTTAGTGAGGAGGTCGTAGGCAGTCTTCTTGAAGAATTTTTGAAGATATACTCTATTGATGATGTGGCACGCAGTATCAATAGCATCAACCCAGAAACGACAAGGCGTTTTGTATTCATCAAGCATAGTGCGAGCCATCTCAGCAAGAGTCCTGTTCTTGCGCTCCACGACGCCATTCTGCTGAGGAGTATAAGGAGCAGATAACTCATGAGTAATACCAAGTTCACCAAGATAGTTATTGAGACCAGAGTTCTTGAACTCAGTTCCATTGTCACTTCTGATATGCTTGATCTTCACACCAAAGTTGGCTGAAGCCCTCAAGGAAAATCGTTTGAAGACTTCATGCACTTCATGTTTATAAGTAACAATGTGTACCCATGTATATCGAGAGTAATCATCAACAATAACAAAGCCGTATTGAGAAGCATCATTTGAAACTGCAGAATAATGATTAGAACCGAAGAGATCCATGTGAAGCATTTCAAATGGTCGAGTAGTAGTCATGATAGTCTTCGCTGGATGCTTGGCCTTGGTCATCTTTCCAGCTTCACAGGCACCGCACAAGTGATCCTTGAGGAATTTGACATTCTCAATGCCAATGACATGCTTCTTCTTCGCGAGCGTGTGCAAATTCCTCATGCCTGCATGACCAAGTCGTTGATGTCATAGCCAGCCTTCTGAAGCTTTTGCAAGTAGACACACAGCTGGTTGAGGTCCTGTAGAGAAATCAACAATATACAAGTCTCCTCTCCTAAAGCCTTCGAAGACTATGGAGTTGTCAGATTCCATGATCACAACACAACAATATTTGCCAAAAGAAACAAGCATGACTTTGTCCATGTGTCGATCCCTAGTGATTGCAACCTTACCTAGACCCAATACCCGACTCTTGCCTTTGTCAGCGAAGATGATGTGCTTCAGATGAGATGGTGATAAGGGAGCATCCATCAAGAGATTCTTGTCACCAGTCATGTGATTTGTACATCCACTATCGAGGACCCACTCACTGGCTTTGGGTTGATCATCCTGCAGATGAATTAGTGCAGCTTACAAACTCATATATATCATTAGTGAAGAATATGACATCAAATCATCAGATCAATTTCATCAAGCAATGCAACAGATAAAGCAGTATGAGGACGTGAGAAATGAGAGTTCATTTCTTTGTGATTAGCATGCGTCCTTTCAGGCATATTTCAGGTCTCCAGCAAATTCTTCAGACGTTTGAGCACGTCTGGAGACCTGACCCTGCAGAAGAGATTAGTTATTTTTCTTCACCACCCACATCTGAAGGGGTGGCAAAGAGTTCATCACTCCGCGAGCTCCATACGAGAAAGGTGGCATAGACGCCAGCCCGATTCGTTTCACATAAGAGAAGTTAGGATAAGCAGAGTAATTCTTCGAGGACTTATGAACATAATGGTTAGAAGAATAATGCTCATATTCATAGCCCTTGGCTCTTCCCTGCGAAACAGAGTTGTTAGCACGATGATATTCATATGAGGACTTTGATCCATATGACGATTTTACTCCATCTAAAGATTTTGATCCATATGAAGAATTGGATCTGGGTTTCCTATTCCTCACACGAGGTGTCATGAGGACATTCACTTCAAGATTTTCAAGGTGCCTCTTAGGGACCCAGATTTTCTTCATAGGGGGACCATTTCTGTAGTTAGTTCCAACATATCTAGCAAAAACTTCACCATTATGATTTTTAAACAGTTTATAGTTGGAGTCAAATGACTCATCAGAAGAATAAGGAGATTCACATGTGAAGCCAGATAAATTGGATGGATCAACTAGAGGTCCCTTTGCAGCAACCCATGAGGTTTTGGGATACTGCTCAGGCTTCCAATATGAACCATCAGCATTAAGTTTCCTCTCAAAGGCAATTCCCTCTTTCCTAGGGTTCCTGTTGAGGATCTGCTTTTTAAGCACATCACAAAGAGTCTGATGCCCTTTGAGGCTTTTGTACATGCCTGTCATGTATAATTCCTTCAGCCCTGTATTGTCAGTGATACTAGCAATGTCCTTAGATGAGGAATTAGGGATGGCAGAGACAGTTGAAGAATTTGTAGCGTTTGAAGCATTTGAACATTCAGGTGAAGAATTAGCAGTTTCACATTCAATGCATTTCAAGCATGGAGGAATGAATTCTTCCTGAGAAGCGCTGATTTGTTGAGCAAGTAATGAATCGCGCTCCTTCAGAAGATCTTCATAACTCACTCTTATCTTTTCAAGATCTTGCTTTCTTTGAAGAAATTAATAAGAAAGCTTCTCATGATTAGACAAGAGAGTGTTATGATGACTTTGAAGGTTATAGCACTTAGACTGAAGTCTGTGAAGATTTTCAGTTAAGATTTTAGTTCGATCCATTTCTTCACCCAACATATCATCACTTCTATCTAGCATGTTTTGAACCTTATCAAGAGCCTTTTGTTGTTGCACAGCTATTTTAGCAAGTTTAGAATAGCTGGGCTTAAGGTTTTCATCAGATTCATCCTCACTAGATTCAGAGGAGGGATAATTGAGTACCTTGGCACCCTTTGACATGAAGCAATAGGTAGGAGCATAGTCATCATTGTCTTCATCAGCCTTATTGGTGAGATCATTTTCTTCAGTGTTGAAGACAGACCTGCTGAAGAATGCATTAGCGAGAGCTAGACTTGCCACACCAATGATCCTCATGATCCTCAGATTCAGCTTCAGAGTCCATTTCCTTGCCAATGAATACCCGAGCCTTTTTGGAGTTGTTCTTCTTGTGAAAAGAAGACTTTGAGGATTTTGATGATGAAGATTTTGACGATTTCTTATTCTTCTTTGCATCATCAGAACTGTAATCCTTGTATTTCTTCTTTTTGGATTCCTTTTCCCACTTAGGACAATCTTGAATGTAGTGACCAGGCTTCTTGCATTTGTGACATAGCCATTTGTTGTAGTCACTGGATGAGGAATCATTTCTCTTAGTGAACTTTCCAAAGCGACCACGTCTTGAGAACCTTTGGAATTTTTCACAAGCAAAGCTAGCTCCTGACTCAATTCTTCAGGATCACCAAGGCTACTACCAGAATCTTCACCTTCAGATTCAGAGACGACCTTGGCCTTCAGGGCACGTGATCTGCCATAGCTTGGACCATAGAGATCTCTCTTTTCAGCAAGCTGGAACTCATGAGTGTTTAGCCTTTCAAGGATATCAGCGGGATCAAGTGCCTTGTAATCACCATGCTCTTGAATCATCAAAGCTAGAGTATCAAATGAGGAATCAAGCGATCTCAACAATTTCTTCGCCACTTCATGGTCGGTGATGTCAGTGGCACCAAGTGCTTGAAGTTCATTTGAGATGTCAGTGAGACGATCGAAGGTTTGCTGAACGTTTTCATTGTCAAGCCTTTTGAAACGGTTGAAGAGATTGTGAAGAACATCAACTCGAGAGTCACGCTGTGTTGAGACTCCTTTGTTGACTTTGGACAACCTATCCCAGATGAGCTTCGCAGTTTCCAAAGCACTCACTCTTCCATACTGTCCTTTGCTAAGATGGCCACAGATGATATTCTTCGCTTGAGAATCGAGTTGCTTGAATCTCTTCACATCAGCAGCATTCAGAGAAGGTGATACCGAGGGAACACCATTTTCCACAACATACCAGAGATCGTTATCAATTGCCTCAAGATGCATTCGCATCTTGTTCTTTCAGTAGGGGTAGTCCGTCCCATCGAAGGTAGCACACCCAGCTGAGACCTTGATCATACCTGCGGTCGACATAACTAAAACTCCAGGCGGTTAAACCAAAATCACACAGAACAAGGGAGTACCTTGCTCTGATACCAATTGAAAGTGCGTTATATCGACTAGAGGGGGGTGAATAGGCGATTTTTATGAATTCTTCACTAAGGAATTTGTTGTTGAGGAAATTCCTTAGCGAAGAACTACTTGCAGCGGAATAAGTACTCAGAAGTAAACATGACAGAATACAAGCATGGTCATCATGAAGAAATGAGGACAAACACAGAGTACAGAAAGCGCAATCACAGGATAACATAGAATGAAGACAATCAGACTGAATAAAATGAACTGAGGAAATTGAGAAAGTCTTCAGTCAAAGTCTTCAAACAGATATTAACAAGCACACAACACCGATACGAGGGATTGAAAGAGTTGAGGAAATAGAACAAGTAAGCTTGGTGAAGACAATGATTTGGTAGACCAGTTCCAACTCCTGTCTCAGTTGTACATCTGGTCGGAGCGGCTAGGTATTTAAACCTGAGGACACACAGTCCCGGACACCCAGTCAAGGACACGTAGTCCAAGACACTAAGTCCTCACCGTATTCTCCTTGAGCTAAGGTCAAACAGACCTCGTCCAATCACTCATGGTAAGTCTTCAAGTGACTTCCGAACCTTCACAGACTTGGTCACTCGGCGATCCACAATTCCTCTTGGATGCTCTAGACCTTGACGCCTAACCGTCTGGAAGAAGCACAGTCTTCAAAAATAACAAGCATTGGATCCACGCATGATCAATCTCTTCAGTGATGCTCAATCACTTTTGGGTTTGAAGGTTTTGGGTTTGGTTTCAGGTTTTTCCTCACTTGATGATTTTTGCTCAAAGTCCTCGGAGGATGGGTTGCTCTTATGACAAGTGTCAGGTTCTCGTAGAGCAGCCAACCAGCTAGTGGTTGTGGGGGCGGCTATTTATAGCCTAGGGAGCATCCCGACATGATAAGACATAAATGCCCTTTAATGATATGACCGTTAAGTAGGTAGATATTTTGGGACAGCTGGCGCGTAGCACAGCAACGGTCGGAAATTTGAGTATCAAATTCCTCAGGGCTATCATGTTCCTCACTGTGTAGGTAATTCGCACTAGCGAATTCCTAACTCCTCAGTCAGAACAAATTCCTTAGAGACCAGAAGAACTTCGTCTCTGCCACTGAAGAATATGACTGAACTGTATGAGATTTCCAATGGCTTCACTCGAAGGGATTGGTAGGTGTAGGATTTTGAGTTGAGCATCACATGGAAATTTTACCTTAGTATTTCCTCGACCCCCTTTAATAGTACGGTGTTTCCTATGACTCAAGAAAAAGAAAAAGAAACTATAAAAACAAAAGTCTTCAAGCTTCATGTTCCTCAAATGAATATCAAGTCTTCAGGGTCACACCAATTTCTTCACTTTCAAAGTCTTCAGAAATCCAAAATCTTCAGTCGAAGAACTTCATTTGTAGGGGTCAACTTTCCCTGTAATAATCAAACTCCTCATAGACTTATAGACCTGTGTACACTCATAAACACAATAGTACCTTAACCTATAAGTCTTCAATACACCAAAATCACTAAGGGGCACTAGATGCACTTACAATAGTGCCTTCAAGCTTAGTGTTAGGAGAATGCACTTTGATTGGCCATATAGTATGCCTCAGTATGTGATAGATGGTGTGGGGTAAATACTCAAGGTCATCGACGAAGATTTCCTTGGGTTACTCAACATCAACATGCAATGGATTCATCATAATATTTGACTTTTGCTTGGCTCTGGATTCTGAAAGATGCTCTGCAATTCTTGTTCATAGCGCTGACAACCTAGCTCATAGAGATCACCTGGAGTGGGCTGGGAAGTGAGCTCGATAATTTCTTGAGCTTTGGCTTCATGATGTACATCACCTGACATCCACTCAAGGACCCATGTCTTCGGATCCCTGTTGTAGCCGTAGATATGAAGAGTGGCATAGAATTGCAACAATAGTTTGTCGACGTTCTGGGAACAGGGTACCCAGACTTGCCCGCCTGCGGCCCACCGCGTGGCTCCACCAACGGCCTAGTATGGCCCATCTTCAGCATCGACAAGACAAGACCCTCGCGAGGGGCCAAGCCTAGCAAGGTGGATGACGCCAAGACCTCTGAAGGAAGCGGCCTCCTTAGGCAGCCTCTTGAGGAGCGGAGTTTCCCATGCAAGAACCCACCTTCCGAGGATGAAGTGACGCAAGCCATGACGACCAAGGCCAGGCGGGCGCCAGCGGGCGCAGAGTAGCAGATTTCCACTTTGGTGCTAAGAAGTCAAGCGCAGTGACGGAGTCCCGAGGAATCAACCAAAGGTTTCCATTCTGTGCAACGAGACCAAGACCGCAGGACGGCAGGACGGATGTCATCGCCGAGCCCACCACGGTGTCATGTACAGAAGCTTTGTAGGCGAAGACCACCTTTCGCCAGGATAAGATGTACCTCTTGTCCCCTGACAAATTGGCCGTTGTGGAATCCCTTCTCGCCTTCATTTTCGGGGAAGAGGACCAAGGCCACTATAAATACAGCCTAGCCACCACCATAGGAAGGGATCCGAGGATTGAAACCCAGAGCCCTCACTAGCTCATACTCACCTAAGAACATGCCTCTTGAGGTTGTTCTTCCCCTTGTACTAGTTCATCCTCATCCCTCCGAGAGGCTAATCCACCCCAAAGCAGGAGTAGGGTCTTACACCGCAAGGTGGCCCGAACCTGGGTAAACTATTGTGTCCCTTGTCTTTCTTGTACATCGAGCTAGGCCATGAGATTGATGACTTAGTAGGCGAGAGATGTTGAGTTCTTCGCACACGCCCTAGAGTTAAAACCTTCTTGGGTCTGCGGAGCCCTGTATCCAACATTTGGCGCGCCTGGTAGGGCGTGTCGAAGCCTCTCTCCCTCGTCGGTCGATTCGCCATTGTTCCGCCAATCCCATGGCCGACACTCGTCGAGTTCATGCTGAGCATCAGGCGGACCTCGCCGCTCGCGTCGCTCAGACAACTCCTCCCGGCAACGGCATCCCCCACCGCTCGCCGTCACCTGCGGCCAACGCCGCCACCGGCCCCGCAGCCCACGAGCAGCAGGACTCGTCGCTGCCACCTTCTATGCGGCGCAAAGGCCGCACCGCCACCCCGTCGCTGACTCCAGCCACTGCTTCATACTCCCATGCCCATCGCGGGCTGGCGAACTCACAGGCTCCATTGCTCATGGCACATGAGCTCCTGCACTACCGCCCGACCGACAACCTATACGAGGACTGGCTGGATTGCATCGTTGAGCTTGTCAGCACCGCTAGAGAGGTCCATGCACCGTCTCGTTCGCTGCCTCCCCCGCCACCTCAAGCGGGCGATGTGGCCCATGGTGCACCTCCTCCTCCTCTCCGGCATGATTTCATCCCCGAGCCAAGGCGTGAGGCCCCCTAGCGCGACCCGTTGCGTAGGGCGCCCACGCGCGACAAAGAAAGCTGCCAGGTGGTGCAGCGGCCCCAAGGGGAAGCACATGCGCTCCCTGCGCCGCCCCGTCAAGGTTGTGCATTACCCGAGGCGGCAGCACGCGAGCACCAAGACCAGGCTCCCCCTCCACACCGGGCTCCCGTGATCGTGGCAGACTGCCGAGCGTTCACTCCGGAGCTGCACCGCACCGTCTGGCCTAGCAAGTTCAAGCCAGATCTGCCTCCACACTATGACGGCACCCCTGACCCTGCTGAGTTCCTCGAGCTCTATGAGCTGAGCATCAAAGCGGTGAGCGGCAATGAGAAGGTCATGGCCAATTGGTTACCCATGGCCCTCAAGTATGGCGCACGCTCGTGGCTCCTGAACCTCCCCATGGGGTCAATCTCTTCCTGGGATGAGCTGCATGAGTGTTGCATCTCCAACTTCCAGGGAACTCCTGACCGCGCCCCTACAATAGGCGACCTGCGGCGCATCAAGCAGAAACCAGGGGACACCCTGCACAAATACATCCAGTGTTTCACCAATGTTCGCATCAAGATTCCCAAGGTGTCAGACGAGCCCATCATCTTAGAATTCACTGATGGCGTTCGGGACATCAAGATGAAGGAAGGACTCACCATACATGAGGACCTGTGCTTGGCTCTAGAGATGTTCAACATGGCGACCAAGTGCATGAGGGCAAAAGAGGGTCGCCTCTCGCTCACTGAGCTTCCAGAGGCCGACCCTGAAGACAATAAGGCCAAGGACAAGGACATGAAGCGCAAGTGCCCAGTTGTGCTCGCGACCGATCCAGAGATGAAGCGCAGCTGCGACCACCCCGAGTACTCCAATGGTAGCCACCCGTTCTGTGTCTTCAACAACGTCCACAGACACAACACTAACGACTGCCAAGAGCTCAGGGCCATCCGAGACGGGCGTCTTGGTGGCCATCCGGAGCGCAACGACCATGGCTACGGCCGTGGAGGATGCTAGGACAACCACGACACCCATTAGGACTGGCGCGATCAGCCTCATGAGGACCACTGGCAAGGCCAGCCTCGTGACGACCCCTGGAGGGATCAGCCTCATGAGGATAGCCCTCGGGGAAACGTTGGCCTTCCTCCTCTGCCACCACCGCCAAAACGATGGGGCTAGGGGCTTCCAAGAGCCTCATGCCATCGCCTGCATCTTGGGCGGCGCTCAGGCCCCTGCCTCTCATTGCATCTTCAAGCAGTTCGCTCACGAGGTGAATGCGGCCCTCCCCAAGCTCGAGGCGTCGCATCCCCTTAGATGGTCCAAGTACACTATCACCTTTGACTCTGCTGACCAGCTCAAGTGTGTGGCCACCGCCAGTGTACTCCCGATGCTCTGCTCGCCCACCATCAGCAACGTCGTCATCACCAAGACGCTGATCGATGGCGGCGCGGGGCTCAACGTCCTCTCCGTTGAGACGCGTGGCATGCTCCAAGTGCCATATGACCAGCTCCAGCCAACCAAGCCTTTCTCAGGAGTGACCGATGGCTCCACAATCCCCATCGAGCAGATCCGTCTCCCTGTCACCTCCGTCTAGCGCAACAACTACCACACCGAGCTCATCGACTTCGATGTTGCCCACATTCGTCTCCCGTACAACACCATCCTTGGGTATCCGGCCTTGGCCAAGTTCATGGCGGAGACTCACCATGGCTACAATGTCCTCAAAATGTCGGGGAGTGGCAGCATCATCATGGTCGCCTGCGACGAGAAGGATGCGGTGTGCTCCCTTGAGCGCGCCTACCCGGCCGCGGTGGTCAAGAACTCAGATGGAGAGGGCGCCATCCACCACCCTGAGGTCATCCCCAAGAAGAAGAAGAGGAAGAAGCTCCTCCACCTAGTATCTCGGGAGGGTGGGGCATCCGACGGTCATGCCTCGGGAACTGCGCCCACTGCTGGGGCGCCTTCCTCCCTCGCATAGGAAGGTGTGCCCGGAGCCCCTCTCAGGTTGGGCTCAGGGGCTCTCCTCTGGAGGGCCTCCGACCTGGCCAGCGTCACGAGGGAGGAATACGGGCACCACGTGGAGGCGTGCTTTGACGCACACTTCCGCAGGCAGGGCATCAAGCGTGAGGCACCAGGAGCTCAGTAGTTCATCACCCAGGCAATCAAAGAACCTCAGGAGGCGTGGGCCAGGCGTGGCCAGCGTCACATCGTGCAACCCAGTACAGCTGCCGCCCCGGACATGGGTGGCGAGCTGCGCGTGTGTGTCAACATCCCATGGCTCAATAGAGCCGCATCTCAGCAGCTTTTCTGGCCGTCCCACGTTGGCCGGTGCGGAGGCCCCCCTCACAGCTACGTTCGCATGCCCTTCGGTCTGCCGAACGTAGCTGCCTTGCACCAGCGCCACATGCTGGGCATCCTGGTGAAGGAAATATGCCCTTGAGGCAATAATAAATTTGTTATTTATATTTCCTTATATCATGATAAATGTTTATTATTCATGCTAGAATTGTATTAACCGGAAACTTGATACATGTGTGGATACATAGACAAAACACAGTGTCCCTAGTAAGCCTCTACTAGACTAGCTCGTTAATCAAAGATGGTTAAGTTTCCTAACCATAGACATGTGTTGTCATTTGATGAACAGGATCACATCATTAGGAGAATGATGTGATGGGCAAGCCCCATCCGTTAGCTTAGCATAATGATCGTTTAGTTTTGTTTCTATTGCTTTCTTCATGACTTATACATATTCCTCTGAGTATGAGATTATCCAACTCCCGAATACCAGAGGAACACCTTTTGTGCTATCAAATGTCACAACGTAACTGGGTGATTGTAAAGATGCTCTACAGGTGTCTCCGAAGGTGTTTGTTGAGTTGGCATAGATAGAGATTAGGATTTGTCACTCCATGTATCAGAGAGGTATCTCTGGGCCCTTTCGGTAATGCACATCACTATAAGCCTTGCAAGCAGTGTGACTAATGAGTTAGTTATGGGATGATGCATTACACAACGAGTAAAGAGACTTGCCAATAACTTGATTGAACTAGGTATGATGATACCGACGATCGAATCTCGGGCAAGTAACATACCGATGACAAAGCGAATAACGTATATTGTCATTACGGGTCGATCGATAAAGATCTTCGTAGAATATGTAGGAGACAACATGAGCATCCAGGTTCCGCTATTGGTTATTGACCGGAGAAGTGTCTTGGTCACATCTACATAGTTTTCGAACCCATAGGGTCCACACGCTTAACGATCGATGACGATTTGTTTATGAGTTATGAGTTATTGGTGACCGAAGATTGTTCGAAGTCCCGACTGAGATCACGGACATAACGAGGAGTATCGAAATGGGCGAGGGGTAAAGATTCTTACACTGGAAGGTTATATTCGGACATCAGAATGGTTCTGAGTGATTCGGGTATTTTTTCGGAGTACCGAGGGGTTACCGGAACCCACCGGGGAAGTGTTGGGCCAACATGGGCCTAAGGGAGAGAGAGGGATGCCCACGGGGGGTGGCTGCACGCCCCCTCCAAGGGAGTCTGAATGGACAAGGAGGAGGGGCGACGGTGCCCTTCCCTTTCCCTCTCCCTCTCCTTCCTTTTCCCCTCGGTGGAAGAAAGGAAAAAGGGGAGGTCGAATCCTACTTGGACTAGGACTCCAAGTAGGACTGCCCCCTTGGTGCGCCTCCTCCTAAGCCGGCCTCCTCCCCTTCCCTCCTTTATATACGTGGGCAGGGGGCACCCTAAAGGCACAATAGACAATCTCTTAGCCATGTGCAGTGCCCCCCTCCATAGTTTACACCTCAGGTCATAGCGTCGTAGTGCTTAGGCAAAGCCCTGCGCGGATCACATCACAACACCTCGCCACGCCGTTGTGCTAATGGAACTCTCCCTCGACCCTCTACTGGATCAAGAGCTCGAGGGATATCATCGAGCTAAACGTATGCTGAACACGGAGGTGCCGTAAGTTCGGTACTTGGATTAGTTGGATCGTGAAGACGTTCGACTACATCAACGGCATTAATACAACGCTTCCACTTTCGGTCTACAAGGGTACGTAGACACACTCTTCCCGTCTCATTGCTATGCATCTCCTAGATAGATCTTGCGTGAACATAGGAATTTGTTTGAAATTGCATGCTATGCTCCCAACAGTGGTATCAGAGCCAGGTCTATGCGTAGATGATATGCACGAGTAGAACACAAAGAGTTGTGGGCGATAATAGACATACTGCTTACCACCAACGTCTTACTTTGATTTGGTGGAATTGTTGAATTAAGCGGTCCGGACCGACATTACATGACCGCGCGTTCATGAGACTGGTTCTACCGACGTGCTTTGCACACAGGTGGCCGGCGGGTGTCTGTTTCTTCAACTTTAGTTGAATCGAGTTTGACTATGGCCAATCCTTGTTGAAGGTTAAAACTGCACACTTGATGAAAAAATGTTGTGGTTTTGATGCGTAGGTAAGAACGGTTCTTGCTAGAAGCCTGTAGCAGCCACGTAAAACTTGCAACAATAAAGTAGAGGACGTCTAACTTGTTTTTGCAGGGCATGTTGTGAGGTGATATGGTCAAGACGTGATGAGTTGTATTTTATTGTATGAGATGATCATGTTTTGTAAAATATCGGCAACTGATAGGAGCCTTATGGTTATCTCTTTATTGTATAAATTGCGAACGCCATGTAATTGCTTTAGTTTATCACTATGAGTTAGCGATACTAGTAGAAGCAATAGTTGGCGAGACGACCACGACGCTACGATGAAGATCATGGTGTCAAGCCGGTGACGATGGAGATCATGACGATGCTTTGGAGATGGAGATCAAGAAGGCACAAGATGATGATGGCCATATCATGTCACATATTTTGATTGCATGTGATGTTTATCTTTGTATGCATCTTATTTTGCTTAGAACGATGGTAGAATTATAAGATGATCCCTTACAAAATTTCAAGGTAGAAGTGTTCTCCCCGAGTATGCTCCATTGCTACAGTTTGCCGTGCCAAGACACCACGTGATGATCGGCTGTGATAAGCTGTACGTTCACATACAACGGGTGTAAGACAGTTTTGCACATGCAGAATACTGGGGTTAAACTTGAAGAGCCTAGCATGTACAAACATGGCCTCGGAATAGTGGAGACCGAAATGTCGAGCATGAATCATATAGTAGATATGATCAACATAAGATGTTCACCATTGAAAACTACTCTATCTCACATGACGATTGGACATGGTTTAGTTGATTTGGATCACGTGATCATATATATGACTTGAGGAATGTTAATCTATGTGGGAGTTCTTTAGTAATATGATTAATTGAACTTAATTTATCATGAACTTAGTCTTGATAGTTTTTGTATATCTATGTTGTAGATCAATAGCCCGTGCTACCGTTCCTTTGAATTTTAATGCGCTCCTAGAGAAAACTAAGTTGAAAGATGATGGTAGCAACTACACGGACTGGGTCCGTAACTTGAGGATTATCCTCAATGATACACAGAAGAATTATGTCCTTGAAGCAATGCTAGGTGAAAGGGCTGCTGCAGGAGCAACTCCTGATGTTATGAACGTCTGGCAAGCTCGATCTGATGACTACTCGACAGTTCAGTGTGCCATGCTTTACGGCTTAGAATCGGCACTTCAAAGATGTTTTGAACGTCATGGAGCATATGAGATGTTCCAAGAGTTGAAGTTAATATTTCAAGCAAATGCCCGAGTTAAGAGATATGAAGTCTCCAACAAGTTCTATAGCTGCAAGATGGAGGAGAACAGTTCTGTCAATGAAAGATTACTCAGAATGTCTGGGTACCATAACCACATGACTCAGCTTGGAGTTAAAGTTCATGATGATAGTGTTATTGACAGAGTTCTTCAATCACTACCACCAAGCTGTAAAGGATTCGTGATGAACTATAATATGCAAGGGATGGAGAAGACTATTCCCCAGCTCTTCGCAATGCTCAAAGCTGCAGAGGTAGAAATCAAAAAGGAGCATCAAGTGTTGATGGTTAACAAGACAACTAGTTTCAAGAAAAAGGGCAAGGGAAAGAAGGGCAACTTCAAGAAGAATAGCAAGCCAGTTCCTACTCCTGGGGAGAAACCCAAGTCTGGAGCCAAGCCTGGAACTGAGTGCTTATACTGCAAAGGGACTGGTCACTGGAAGCGGAACTGCCCCAAGTATTTGGCGGATAAGAAGGATGGCAAAGTGAACAAAGGTATATTTGATATACATGTTATTGATGTGTACCTTACTAATGCTCATAGTAGCGCCTGGGTTTTTGATACTGGTTTGGTCACTCATATTTGTAACTCGGAACAGGGGCTACGGATTAAATGAAGATTGGCTAAGGAGGAGGCGACGATGCGCGTGGGAAATGGTTCCAAAGTCGATGTGATTGTCGTCGGCATGCTACCTCTACATCTACCTTCGGGATTAGTTTTAGACCTAAATAATTGCCATTTGGTGCCAGCGTTGAGCATGAACATTATATCTGGATCTTGTTTGTTGTGAGACGGTTATTCATTTATAGAATAATGGTTGTTCTATTTATATGAGTAATGTCTTTTATGATCATGCACCCTTGATGAGTGGTCTATTTTTGTTGAATCTCGATCGTAGTGATACACATATTCATAATATTGAAGCCAAAAGATGCAAAGTTGATAATGATAGTGCAACATATTTGTGGCACTACCGTTTAGGTCATATTTGTGTAAAGCACATGAAGAAACTCTATGCACATGGATTTTTGGAATCACTTGATTATGAATCATTTGATACTTGCAAACCATGCCTCATGCGCAAGATGACTAAGACTCCGTTCTCCGGAACAATGGAGCGAGCAACTGGCTTATTGGAAATAATACATACCAATGTATGTGGTCCGATGAGTGTTGAGGCTCGCGGCGGGTATTGTTATTTTCTGACCTTCACAGACGATTTAATCAGATATGGGTATATCTACTTAATGAAACATAAGTCTGAAACATTTGAAAAGTTCAAAGAATTTCAGAGTGAGTGGAGAATCACCATAACAAGAAAATAAAGTTTCTACGATATGATCGCAGAGGTGAATATTTGAGTTACGAGTTTGGTCTTCATTTGAAACAATGTGGTATAGTTTTACAACTCACGCCACCTGGAACAGCACAACGTAATGGTGTGTCCGAACATCGTAATCGTACTTTATTAGACATGGTGCTCTATGATGTCTCTAACCGATTTACTGCTATCATTTTGGGGTTATGCTTTAGAGACGGCTACATTCACGTTCAATAGGGCATCATCTAAATCCGTTGAGATGACACCTTATGAACTGTGGTTTGGCAAGAAACCCAAGTTGTCGTTTATTAAAGTTTGGGGCTGCGATGCTTATGTGAAAAAGCTTCAACCTGATAAGCTCGAACCCAAATCGAAGAAATGTGTTTTCATAGGATACCCAAAGGAAACTATTGGGTACACCTTCTATCACAGATCCGAAGGCAAGATATTGATTGCTAAGAATGGATCCTTACTAGAGAAGGAGTTTCTCTTGAAAGAAGTGAGTGGGAGGAAAGTATAACTTGATGAGGTAATTGTAGCTTCTCCCGAATGGGAAAGCAGTTCATAACAGAAATCAGTTCCAGTGATTCCTACACCAATTAGTGAAGAAGCTAATGATGATGATCACGAAACTTCAGATCAAGTTACTGCCGAACCTCATAGGTCAACCAGAGTACATTCTGCACCAGAGTGGTATGGTAATCCTGTTTTGGAAGTCATGTTACTAGACCATGACGAACCTACGAACTATGAAGAACCGATGATGAGCCCAGATTCCGCAAAATGGCTTGAGGCCATGAAATCTGAAATGGGATCCATGTATGAGAACAAAGTGTGGACTTTGGTTGACTTGCCCGATGATCGGGAAGCCATTGAGAATAAATGGATGTTTAAGAAGAAAACTGACGCCGATGGTAATGTTATTGTCTACAAAGATCGACTTGTTGCGAAAGGTTTTTGACAAGTTCAAGGAGTTGAATACGATGAGACCTTCACACCCGTAGAGATGCTTAAGTCTGTTCAAATCATGTTAGCAATTGCCGCATTTTATGATTATGAACTCTGGCAAATGGATGTCAAAACTGCATTCCTTAACGGATTTCTCAAAGATGAGTTGTATATGATGCAACAAGAAGGTTTTGTCGATCCTAAAGGTGCTAACAAAGTGTGCAAGCTCCAGCGATCCATATATGGACTGGTGCAAGCATCTCGGAGTTGGAATATACGCTTTCATGAGGTGATCAAGGCATATGTTTTTATACAGACTTTTGGAGAAGCCTGTATTTACAAGAAAGTGAGTGGGAGATCTGTAGCATTTCTGATAATATATGTGGATGACATATTGTTGATTTGAAATGATGTAGAATTTCTGGATTGCATAAAAGGATACTTGAATAACAATTTTTCAATGAAAGACCTCGGTGAAGCTGCTTATATATTGGGCATCAAGATCTATAGAGATAGATCAATACGCTTAATTGGACTTTCACAAAGCACATACCTTGATGAAGTTTTGAAGAAGTTCAAAATGGATCAGTCAAAGAAAGGGTCCTTGCATGTGTTACAAGGTGTGAAGGTGAGTCAGACTCAATGCCCGACCACTGCACAAGATAAAGAGAAAATGAAAGTCATTCCCTATGCTTCAGCCATAGGTTCTATCATATATGCAATTCTGTGTACCAGACCTGATGTGTGCCTTGCGATAAGTCTAGTAGGGAGGTACCACAGTAATCCAGGAGTGGATCACTGGAAAGCAGGCAAGAACATCCTGAAGTACCTGAATAGGACTAAGGATGTGTTTCTCGTATATGGAGGTGACAAAGAGCTCATCGGAAACAGTTACGTCGATGCAAGCTTTGACACCCATCCGGATGACTCAAGTCACAAACCGGATACATATTTTTGTTGAACGGTGGAGCTATCAGTCGGTGCAGTTCCAAGCAGAGCATCGTGGCGGGATCTACGTGTGAAGCGTAGTACATAGCTGCTTGGGAAGCAACAACTGAAGGAGTCTGGATGAAGGAGTTCACATCCGATCTAGGTGTAATACCTAGTGCATCGGGTCCAATGAAAATCTTTTGTGATAACACTGGAGCAATAGCCTTGGCGAAGGAATCCAGGTTTCACAAGAGAACCAAACACATCAAGAGACGCTTCAACTCTATCCGTGGTCAAATCAAGGAGGGAGACATAGAGATTTGCAAAATACTTACGGATCTGAATGTTGCAGGCCCGTTGACTAAACCTCTTCCACGAGCAAAACATGATCATCACCAAGACTCCATGGGTGTTAGAATCATTACTATGTAATCTAGATTATTGACTCTGCTGCAAGTGGGAGACTGAAGGAAATATGCCCTAGAGGCAATAATAAAGTTGTTATTTATATTTCCTTATATGATGAAAAATGTTTATTATTCATGCTAGAATTGTATTAATCGGAAACTTAATACATGTGTGGATACAGACAAAACACGGTGTCCCTAGTAAGCCTCTACTAGACTAGCTCCTAACCATAGACATGTGTTGTCATTTGATGAAAGGGATCACATCATTAGGAGAATGATGTGATGGACAAGACTCATCCGTTAGCTTAGCATAATGATCGTTTAGTTTTGTTGCTATTGCTTTCTTCATGGCTTATACATATTCCTCTGACTATGAGATTATGCAACTCCCGAATACTGGAGGAACATCTTGTGTGCTATCAAACATCACAACGTAACTGGGTGATTATAAGGATGCTATACAGGTGTCTCCGAAGGTGTTTGTTGAGTTGGCATAGATCGAGATTAGGATTTGTCACTCCGTGTATCAGAGAGGTATCTCTGGGCCCTCTCGGTAATGCACATCACTATAAGCCTTGCAAGCAGTGTGACTAATGAGTTAGTTATGGGAACGAGTAAAGAGACTTGCCAGTAAGGAAATTGAACTAGGTATGATAATACCGACGATCGAATCTCACGCAAGTAATATACCGATGACAAAGGGAATAACGTATGTTGTCATTACGGTTTGATTGATAAAGATATTCATAGAATATGTAGGAGCCAATATGAGCATCCAGGTTCTGCTATTGGTTATTGACCAGAGAAGTGTCTTGGTCATGTCTACATAGTTCTCGAACCCGTAGGGTCCGCACGCTTAACGTTCGATGACGATTTCTATTATGAGTTATGATTATTGGTGACAGAAGATTGTTCGGAGTCCTGTATGAGATCACAGACATAACGCGGAGTCTCAAAATGGTCAAGAGGTAAATATTCATATATAGGAAGGTTATATTCGGACATCAGAATGGTTCCGAGTGATTCGGGTATTTTTCTGGAGTACCAAAGCGTTACCGGAACCCCCTGGGGAAGTGTTGGGCCAACATGGGCCTAAGGGAGAGAGAAGGAAGCCCACAGGGGGTGGCCACGAGCCCCCCTCCTAGGGATTTCGAATAGGACAAGGAGGAGGGGGAGGCGCCCCCCTTCCCTTTCCCTTTCCCTCTCCCTCTCCTTCCTTTTCCCTCCGGTGGAAGAAAGGAAAAAGGGGGGACGAATCCTACTTGGACTAGGAGTCCAAGTAGGACTCCCCCCTTGGTGCGCCTCCTCCTAGGCCGGCCTCGTCCCCTCCCCTCCTTTATATACGTGGGAAGGGGGCACCCCAAAGGCACAACAGACATTCTCTTAGCCGTGTGCGGTGCCCCCTCCATAGTTTACACCTTAGGTCATAGCATCGTAATGCTTAGGCGAAGCCCTGCGCGGATCACATCAACAACACTGTCACCATGCTGTCGTGCTAACGAAACTCTCCCTCGACCCTCTACTGGATCAAGAGCTCGAGGGACGTCATCGATCTGAACGTGTGCTGAACACGGAGGAGGCGTACGTTCGGTACTTGGATCGGTTGGATCGTGAAGACGTTCGACTACATGAATCGCGTTAATACAACACTTCTGCTTTTGGTCTACGAGGGTATGTAGACACACTCTTCCCGTCTCATTTCTATGCATATCCTAGATAGATCTTGCGTGAGCGTAGGAATTCTTTTGAAATTGCATGCTACGTTCCCAACACCTGGCAGCTCACGAGGCCAGGCACCAGGAGATCCTGACATAGGAGGCGTCCATCCTTCGTGAGCCTCCTGGACCTTTGGAGCCTCGCGAGACCCAGGAGCTAGACGACTCGTGAGGGGCGACATCTGCAGCGCGCATCTTTAGCTGCCCCAACTCTTCTTAAACGACTATGCCATGTGACTTTTTGGTTTTTTCAATTGAGGGCGCCCCTCGGGCTGCATTATCCTCAAGCTGCACGGGTCCACCCCTACAACATGTGCCGTTTTGCGCATATATCAGAACTGGTCCTACCGTTTCATGAATCACTTCATATTATCACCTGCATGCCCGGTGCCTCGCCACCATGAATGCCGTGCGCCCTCACAAGGCCTCCCGCGACCGCCTCATGATTAAGGACTGGCACGACGTCTATGCTCGGGTCCGTCCCTGCAGCGTTGCTAAACCCAAGTGGCTGAGCTCTATCTCGCGGGACTGCCCCGTGTATGTCACCTCCCATGGAACTTGGTGCCTTGTTCTTGCATGAGATAATCTTGGTTGGATGAGTCAGGGCACGTGACCTGGTATCTCGCCACCGCGGGAGCCACGCACCAATTGTCTTTCCTTAGGATCGTCGTATGAGAAGTCTGGGCACGGCGTTTGTGCTCGGGTCCATCCCTGCAGCATTGATAAACCTAACGGATGAGCTCTGTTTGGCGGGCCGGCACCGTTCATGTCACCTCCTGGGGTCGTTGGTGTTTGGCCTTCTCATGCGACATCCTCGGGAGATTCACTCGGTGCAGGCTACCTAACCATCTCGCATGACTCTTGCCAATGTTCCAAACTCCAAATCCTGCCGCAACCCGCCTTAAGGCAGGGCCTAGTGAATCTCGCGCTAGCTCACGGGTGCCCATATACACCTCCTCCAGTCCTGTTGTGCAAGCCATGCGTCAGTATGGGGTTGTACACGCCCCGGAGTCTCCCCTCAGAGGGAGCTCCCACCCACGAACCCGTGGAAGCCCCATGCTCTGTGCTGGTGGACGACACGGTTGAGGAGAGGCTATGCCCAACAAGAGTGGAAGCACCATGCTCCGCGCTGGTGAATAAACAACTGAGGGCACCCTGCGGCTGCAATAACCTCAGGAGGGCTCTCGAGCCTGCCGCCTGGCCCTAACGCGCTGCTTTCCCCACGGGATGGTAGTGCGAGGGGGGTGGGCACGGGGGCTGCGCCCAGGCCATGCCAAGCGCACCCCACCTCACCAGGTCTCTTGCACCTGGTCTTCGCGCGACCCTCCTAGGTAAACGCTGGCGAGGAAAGGTATGGAGCTCATGAGGGAAACTTGTATGTCAAGGGGGGCCCCTGAGCATCGCGACTCAGGGGCCTCACTAACCTCGTAGCCCCTCACCTCTTGGTCCTGTCCTGGCGATCCGGACACCCCAACGACGGATGAGGTATGCACGGGGTTGGGCCCTATCGATGCAGAGCACCAGCGCCCTCATGACAATCTAACTCGTAGAACACTGAGCCTGTTCGTACGTCAAGGGGGCCCCTGAGCATCGTGACTCAGGGGCCTCACTGGCCTCGTAGCCCCTCACCCCTTGAGTTTGTCTTGGTGATCCGGACGCGCCAACGGCGGTTGAGGTATGCGCGAGGCCGGGCCCTGCCGACGCAGAACAATAAGGCAGACGGAAAGGAAATCACGGGATCCTAAGCAAATTATTACAAAACACAATGTCTCATAAGTTTAAAGCAGAAGTTCTTGCACCCCCAAGAGGCATGGTAAATGTTGTAGGTCCAAACCAGGAAGAAGCGCCTCCGTCGCCTCAGTGGCCAATGACGCCAGGGCACGGCCAGGCGTCGCGCTGGAAGCTGCCTTCGCAGCAAAGGAATCACCACGGGCTAGCCAAGATAAGTCACCCCATACACGTAGGCCTGAACATTATGACTAGTGCTATGCCACTTGCATTCTTTCCCGAACAAGGGTTCCTCCCTTTCGGTCTGTCAGAAGTCGCTTGCGCACCAAAGGGGACCCCCTGAGCATCGTGCCTTGGGGGATCTTACCGGACCTCGGGCCGCTCACCTCTTGGCCTTGACCACGGCATCGCAGCCTGGCATACCAGCGACGGCTGAAGCTTGCCTGGGGACTAGGTCATGTCGACCTAGAGAACTAAGCTACCGCAAGAAAGAATGAGGGAATCGTGCCAAGGCGGGGGATGCGATCACAACACCATTTCGGGAATAATAACATTAAGTCAAAAGCATCACATTTTTTACATACCCCCACGGGGCTAGTCATGGTTGGTGCAGGAATAAAAAGGAAAAAAAAACCCCTGAAGAGGAGCGGACCCGGCAACATCACCGGCGGTGCTGGGATGATGCTGTCATGGTTTGGGCACGACGGCTCGGCAGCTCGTAGCTAGCATCGCTACTCGAGTCCGATGAAGTACTGCAGCTACTCGAGGAGTCGCGGACAAGGCCAAGGGCAGCACTACAGGCGCTGGCCGCCCTCACGAAGACCTTGAAGGAGAGCGTCGAAGCTCCATCGTACTCAAAGTGAATGGTGAGAGCCCCTGATGTCTCCAATGTATCTAATTTTTTTGGTTGTTCCATGCTATTATATATTCTGTTTTAGATGTTTAATGGGCTATATACACTTCTATATTATTTTTGGGAGTAACCTACTAACCCAAGGCCCGGTGCAAATTGTTGTTTTTTTGCCTATTTCAGAGTTTCGCAGAAAAGGACTATCAAATGGAGTCCAAACGGAATGAAACCTTTGGGAGAGATATTTTTGGAACCGTATCTACCCAGAAAACTTGGAGTACACGCGAGGGAACGAAGGAGGTGGCCACGAGGGTCCAGGGCGCTCCCCCTCCCCTCGGCGCGGCCCCCACCCTCATGGGCTCCCTCTGGCTCCCCCGATGCCATCCTTCCTCCTATATATATCCATATACCCAGAAAACATCGAGGCAACAGAGAAAACCCTAATTCCACCACCGCAACTCTCTGTTCCCATGAGATCCCATCTTGGGGCCTGTTCCGGAGCTTCGCCGGAGGGGGGATCTACCACAGATTGCTTCCACATCAACGCCATAGCCTCACCAATGAGTTGTGAGTAGTTTACCACAGACCTTCAGGTCCATAGTTATTAGCTAGATGGCTTCTTCTCTCTTTTTCGATCTCAATACAAAGTTCTCCTCGATCTTCGAGAAGATCTGTTCGATGTAATCTTTTTGTGGTGCGTTTGTCGAGATTCGATGAATTGTGGGTTTGTGATCAAGATTATCTATGAACATTATTTGATTATTTTCTGAAATCTTTTATGTATGATTATAATATCCTTGCAAGTCTCTTCGAATTATTGGTTTGGTTTGGCCTACTAGATCTATAGTTCTTGCAATGGGAGAAGTGCTTGGCTTTGGGTTCAATCTTGCGGTGTCCTTTCCCAGTGACAACAGGGGCAGCAAGGCACGTATTGTATTGTTGCCATCGAGGATAAAAAGATGGGGTTTATATCATATTGCTTGAGTTTATACCTCTACATCATGTCATCTTGCTTAAAGCGTTACTCTGTTCTTGTGAACTTAATACTCTAGATGCATGCTGGATAGTGGTTGATGTGTGGAGTAATAGTAGTAGATGCAGAATCGTTTCGGTCTACTTGTCACAGACGTGATGCCTATATATAATGATCATGCCTAGATATTCTCATAACTACGCACTTTTCTATCAATTGCTCGACAGTAATTTGTTCACCCACCATAGAATTCTGCTATCATGAGAGAAGCCACTAGTGAAACCTATGACCCCTGGGTCTATCTTTGTCATATTACTTTTCTTCAATTTCTTTTGTCGTTGCTTATTTGCTTTATTTACTTTCTGTTCTTATATCAAAAATACCAAAAATATTATACTATCCTATCTATCAGATCTCAGTTTCGTAAGTGATCGTAAAGGGATTGATAACCCCTTATTGCGTTGGCTGCGAAGTTCTTATTTGTTTGTGCAGGTGCGAGGGACTCGGCGTGGTCTCCTACTGGATTGATACATTGGTTCTCAAAAACTGAGGGAAATACTTATGCTACTGTGCTTCATCACCCTTTCCTCTTCGAGGGAATATAACGCAAGCTCGAGAAGTAGCAAGAAGAATTTCTGGCGCCGTTGCCGGGGAGGCTTACGCAAAAGTCATATACCAAGTACCTATCACAAACCCTTATCCTTCGCATTACATTTTTTGCCTCTCGTTTACCTCTCCCCCACTTCACCCTTGCCGTTTTATTTGCCCTTCTTTTTGCCTTGTGTTTACCGTTCGCTTGCTTCTTGTTTGCTTGTGTGTTGGATTGCTTGCTTGTCACCATGGCTCAAAACAATACCAAATTGTGTGACTTCTCCAATACCAACAATAATGATTTTATTAGCACTCCGATTGCTCCTATTACCGATGCTGAATCTTGTGAGATCAATGCTGCCCTGTTGAATCTTGTCATGAAAGATCAATTTTCTGGCCTTCCTAGTGAAGATGCCCCTACCCATCTGAACAACTTTATTGATTTGTGTGATATGCAAAATAAGAGGGATATGGATAATGATATTGTTAAATTGAAGCTATTTCCGTTTTCACTTACAGATCGTGCTAAAACTTGGTTTTCCTCTTTTCCTAGAAATAGTGTTGATTCATGGAATAAGTGCAAAGATGCCTTTATCTCTAAGTATTTTCCTCCCGCTAAGATCATCTCTCTTAGAAACGACATTATGAATTTTAAGCAACTAGATCATGAGCATGTTGCACAAGCTTTGGAGAGAATGAAATTAATGATTCGTAATATCCCTAATCATGGTTTGAAATTATGGATGATTATACAAAAAAATTATGTTGGCTTGAACTTTGCTTCAAAAAATCTTTTAGATTCGGCCGCGGGGGGCACTTTCATGGAAACTACCTTAGGGGAAGCTACCAAACTCCTAGATAATATTATGGTTAACTACTCTCAATGGCACACCGAAAGATCTACTAGTAAAAAAGTGCATGCTATTGAAGAGATTAGTGTTTTGAGTGGAAAGATGGATGAACTTATGAAATTATTTCCTACTAAGAGTGCTTCTTCTGATCCTAATGATATGCCTTTATCCAAGTTGATTGAAAATAATAATGAATCTTTGGATGTGAATTTTGTTGGTAGGAATAATGTTGGTAATAATGCTTATAGAGGAAACTTTAATCCTAGGCCTTTTCCTAGTAATTCCTCTAATAATTATGGTAATTCCTACAACAACTCTTATGGAAATTTTGGTAAGATGCCCTCTAAATTTGAAACTAGTGTTAAAGAGTTCATGAATTCGCAAAAGAATTTCAATGCTTTGCTTGAAGAAAAATTGCTTAAGATTGATGAGTTGGCTAGAAACATGGATAGAATTACTCTTGATGTTTATTCTTTGAAACTTAGATCTATTCCACCAAAGCCATGAGAATTTCCATTCACGAATGCAAAGAAAGAACCGCTAGGTTGCGTGCTAAAAAAGATTGCTTTATGAAAGCATGTTCTTCTAGTTATCATGAAAATAAAGATGAAGATCTGAAAGTTATTGATGTGTCTCATATTAGATCCTTGTTTTATAGTATGAATCTTGATAAAGATGGGACTAGAGATGAGTCTACTTTAGTTAAAAAGGCGTCCCAATGATTCGGAGTTTTTAGATCTTGATGCTAAAATTGTTTAAAGTGGGATTGAATAGATTAAAACTTTGGATAGTGATGAACCCACTATCTTGGAGTTCAAGGGATTCAATTATGATAATTGCTCTATAATAGATTGTATTTCCTTGTTGCAATGCGTACTAAATTCTCCGCATGCTTATAGCCAAAATAAAGCCTTTACCAAACACATAGTTGATGCTTTGATGCAATCTAATGAAGAAAAACTTGAATTAGAAGTTTCTATCCCTAGAAAGCTTTATGATGAGTGGGAACCTACTATTAAAATTAAAATTAAAGAGCATGGATGTTTTTCTTTGTGTGATTTGGGTGCAAGTGTTTCTACAATTCCAAAAACTTGGTGTGATTTGTTAGGTTTCCATGAGCTTGATGATTGTTCTCTAAATTTGCATCATGTGGATTCTACCATTAAGAAACCTATGTGTAGGGGAAACCGATCGCCCACGAACACCTATGGGACCGGAGCCCCTTCTCGGTACGGCAAGGGGTGGAGGATGCACGAAGAGCAGATTGAGGCAAACACGCGAGCGGTTTACCCAGGTTCGGGCCGCATGGATGCGTAAAACCCTACTCCTGCCTTGGTTTTTATTGCGTTCTTGGCTCGGGAGCGAGAAGAGCTACAGTGCTGATCGCTAGGACTGAGCGTGAGAGTGATCGATGATCAGAACCTCCTCTACGTTGCGCATTGGCCTCCTTTTATAGGTCAAAGGGGTCACCGACAGGTGGCAACGCAGTCGAGGGTAAAAACATAAAAATGGTGGTAGTTGGAACAATGTATGTATAGTGCCCTATACCTAACCCTGACGGCAGGGGACAAGGGCATTAAATGCCCGTCGCCGTCGCCCCAAACAGTGCAAAAAGCGTCCGTCAAGGCGCCTCCGTCCGCCACGACGGTGGTCTCGTCATCGCAGCTTGCCACCGTGTACCCCAGGCTGCACAGCCTTCCGCCACGTGCGCCCGGAAGGGCCCCAGGGCGACGCATGGGTGGATGCGCTGGAGCGCGGGCACCTAGTGGAAGTTTGCCGCGGCAAGCGCCTTGCCGCGGCCGCTATCTTGTCGCGCCTCGGAGCTTGTCGCTCTCCGGGCCTTGCCGGGACGCGTGGCGCGTCGCGGCAAGTCTCTTGAAATGCCATGCTTGGCCTTCCCGGCAAGTTCCTCTTGCCAGGGTCTTGTGCCAAAGAAGTGGTCTTGAGCCTTGAGTGACCTTCCCGGCAAGCTCCTCTTGCCGGGGCCTTGTTTATTTAACTTGAATACTTTGTTCTTGAATGGTTCCAAAGGAACTACAGTGGGCCTTGGTGGTCGCGCGGCAAGCCCTGCCTCGGGATGCTGCAACTGCCCGTGCACAAGTTCGGGATACTAAGGTACCCCTACTTTAGTACACCGACAGGAGTCCCCGGGCTTGGGCCATACACGGTGCCGAGCGCTGTTGGGCCAGGCCCAAAATAGTGCACGGGCACGCGCGGCCCGCGACATGCCGTATCCCACTCCGCATCCGCCGCGTCCCTCCCTAACGGCACGCGTCGATCGCGGCGTCGTGGGAGAGATCGTGGCTTGTTTCTTTAATGGGGAAAATGCGGAACGTCCCCCTCTCCCCCCTTAAAAGCAAGGGGGACAGGGGCAGTTCCTTCCATTCACCCGTTACTTCTTCCTCCTCCAAAACCCTCGCCGCTCCCCTCCTCCCCGAAGGTCGAAAGAGAGCAGCGCTCCGCC
>LR738715.1:305579480-305605269 GCA_902687465.1 Secale cereale | reverse complement strand
CCAGCATCACCAGCGCCGTCGGTTTCCTCCACCGTCCCCGCCATGGCCCCGAAGGGCGAGAAGACGAAGGCCGCGAAGTCCGCCAAGGCGCTGAAGCTAGTAGCAATGCGGAAGAAGATGGCGGTCTTCCCGCCGAGGCTCAGTGCGGAGGAGCTGAAAGACAGCTTCTACCTCTTCTGGTCGAGAGAGACAAAGGCGCATCCGCGCACCAAGGTACTCCCCGCCGTGGCCTGCGAGATGTTCCCGGGAGGCTATGCCTTTTTTGCTTTGTTCTTCTACTGCGGGCTCTGCCCGCCCTTCTCGGAGTTCTTCTGTGATATCATGAATACCTACGGGTTTCATCTCCTTGACTTCACCCCAAACGCCGTCTTGACCATGGCCATTTTCGCACATCTGTGCGAAAATTTTGTCGGAGTTTACCCCAATGTAGCCCTCTTCCGCCATTATTTCATTCCTCGAGTCGAGTCAGGGTCTCCTCTGTCTGGCGGAATCTCTTGGATCTTTAGGCTCCATAAGAAAGAGGCTTACTTGACGGGGGAGCTCCGCGGCAAGTGGGATGAGTGGAGAGCCAACTGGTGTTGGATTATGGAGGACGACCCGCAGCAGTTCACTTCCCGGCGCCAAGTCGCAGTAGTGCGTGGCAATGACTAGAGTGACCTGGCCCCCGAGGACGACAAGCTGAAGATAGCCACCACTCGGATCCTCCGCCTCCGGCAAGCCAGGCTCACTGTAGGTGCCGTCGGGGCAGACTTCCTCCATCGCCGCATCGCTCCCTTGCAGGAGAGGAAGAGGGTTGCTTGGGAGTTCAGGAACGCGGAAGAAAACATGAGGTTGCGTCCGGGCCTTAATTATAACTTTACTGTCATAGAGCTCAATGCAATGCTTCAAGCGCTGTTCAAGTACGACTCCGCCCATCCAGAGTGGTTTGCGCTGCCGCCGGGCGTAGTCCCATTGTGCAATAGCTCTGCGCTCAGTGCCATCCGCGCGGCGATGCCATTGTGTGATTCCCACGGGATCAACCCCACTTGCCGGGAACCCTCCGAAGGAACCGTGTAGACGTTCTTTGACAATTTGGTGGAGTCGCCAATCAACGGCGACGAGAAAAGGGGACTCACCCGCGACACCACCGACGAGGAGATGGCATATATTGCCACCAGGTTGGAAGAGGCAGCTGCAGCCAGGGCCCGCGGGTGAGTTCGGGTATACTGTGGAAGAAGCGGAGGCAGCGGAGGCGACAAGCCTCGCCGAGGAGGAAGAGCTTCGCAAAGCGGGAAAGCTCGCCGGGCGACTTGCCGGGACAAGCGAGCCCGCTGAGCAAGGCGCCGAGTCGAGCGGGCCCGCCGAGCAGGGCGTCGGGTCAAGCGACCCTGCCGAGGACTCGGGCGGCTCGCTGGGCCTCGACTCCTCTTCTTCGTCCTCGGGTAGCTCACCGCCACCAGCGAGCCCTCCAGCAGCGCCGAGAAGGCGCCTTCGCAAGGCTGCAGACGCGACGGGGCGGCAGGCGGGCCAGCAGCCGCAGCGCCGCCTGCCGCGCGCCGCCGCGACGGGCAAGGTCACCAAGGGAGCGCCTCGTGCCTTAGCGGCAACATGAGGGGGATCTTCCCGGACTGGCGCCCCTGTGCCCGCCGCCCCTCGCGCTTCGGCGGCAACCGGAGCGGGGTCTTCTCAGACCACCGTCCCGGCCCCCGCCAAGCGGCCAAGGGAGCCCACTCCCCCAGCTCCTCGTGCGAGGACGCGCGAGCAGGATTTCGACTTCTCGGCGCTCAGCTCCGACGACGAGGAGGAAGAAGAGTAAGTCTTCACGATTCTTGTTTTTCTTTGATTTTCTGTTGATTCTTGCCTTGTATCTTTTTTGCCTGCTTCTGATCTTGTCTTTCTTCCAGGACTCTGGCCCGGAGGGCGGCGAAGAGGGCCAAAGTCCCAGTAATCATCATCGAGGACGAGCCCGCCGCCGCAGCAGGGGGTGCGCCTGCGACAAGCTTGCCGGACCAGGCAGCTGTTCTCCAGAGCAGCCCCCAGCGTAGCCCCCAGCGTAAGTCTTCTGTCCAATCTCGGCTAGTCGGGCGCGCGCGGGCCTTCTATCCTTATTGACGTTTTGTTTTTCTGTTGACTTGTGCAGAAGCAGAGCAGCAGCATCAGGAGCGCCAGGAGGCCGCCCCCGACGCGCCGCACGTCTCGACCGTACCGCCAAGGGGGAGCTCCCCGGCAAGGGAGGACACTCCGCCAAGGGCGAGTACTCCGCCAAGAGCGAGCACGCCACCAAGGGACGGCGCCAGCGGCCCTCCGCCGGCGGGAGCTACCACCACGCCGCCGAGGGAGAACTCCCCGGCAAGGAACCCCACCGAAGAGGAGGCCCGCGCAGGTAACCCTTGGACTTTTCTTCTCTTGAATTTTTCTTTTTGGATATTTGCTTGATAGTTCTTCTTTCTTCTTCTTTTTCTTTCTTCACATCCGTCCGCCGCAGAGCCGATGGAGACGGAGGCCGCCACCGAGGAGGACGCGCGCGGCAACACCGGCGACGCCGCAGCTACTGAAGGGGCGGGCGGTGCTGACGAGCCTGCCACCGACGAGGCCGCCAAGGCTGCCGGCACGGCAGCTGAGGGGGAATCCGGCAGTCGCACTGACCGCCGTTAGGCCGCAGGAGCGTCAGACGCTGCGCCGGCTGCCGACCCCTCTGCTGTCGCGGCTGAGCCAGGCGCCTATCTGGAGGCCGGCAACGGAGTCTTCATCCAGCTCCCGTGGGCGTCCACGTCAAGGGCGCCTGCGGAGGGAGAGGTCTTCGACGGGGAGGTCCTCGCCTCCGCCGGACTGAAGTTCGTCGACGCGCCAAGCAGCAGCAACGAGCCCGAGGAGGAGCGGCTTCTGTGGAGGCTTCTGTCTCTGTACCGCGCACGGCAGGCCAAGCTGGAGTCCCGAGAGGCTCTGGCCGCCAAGGCGGGCGTCGACTTGGAGAAACGAGCCGAAGAGCTCCGGGCCAGCAACGAAGCAGCTCTCCGATCCTTGGCGGAGGAGCGAGAGCAGCTTGCCGAGGCGCATCAGGCCTTCATTCTGGAGAAGGCTGAAGCAGAGGAGCAGCAATGGCTCGCCGCCGAGGAGTTGTCCCGGCGAGAGGGTGAACTGACGCAGCGGAAGGACGACCTCGACAGCCACGAGGACGAGCTTGCCGCGCGCGAACAGTCTCTTGGCGGAGCTCTACAGGAAGCGAAGGACGCCGCTGCAGCTGCTGAGACCGCCAAGAAGGACTTGGAGGCGATGGTGGCGCAACTGGAGGTCAACTTGAAGATGAGCGAAGAGAAGGTTGCCGCCCTTGTGCTCGAGAGGGAGAAGGACGCGCACAGTCACTCCGAGCTGCAGGTCCGTCTCTCCGACAAGGGTAAAGAGCTCGCCGTCGCCAAGGACTCCATCGCCGATCTGGAGCTGAAGTTGTCCACCCTTACCACGATGCTTGATGGCGCCAGAAAGCGGGAGACGGACCTGAAGGAGGATCTCAGGGCCGAGAAGGCACTATTGGAGAGCGCCGCCATCTCCCAAAACAACTTCAGGCTGACGGTGGAGCACTGGACCGAGGGCCTTGTTGCCGCCGCTGCCGACGTCGACAAGGAGCTGGCGGAGCTGGGGGCGGAGCACCTCGGGTACTCCACCGACGAGAATCTCCCTCATAGCGCCAAGTTGAGCTTGTTCTTCAGAGGGGTGGCGCCGGCCCTCCAGCAGCTCCGGGAAAGGATCCCAAAGCAGCTGGCGGACGAGTCGCGCAGGCTCTGCGCGGGGGCCCTCGAGAAGGTGTTGATGAAGATAGTGCACCGCAACCCGGGCCTCAACCTCACCAACGTCCTCAGGACCCTGCCGCCGGACATTGACCAGGAGGCGCTCAAGGCCCTTGTCGCGCCTATCGTGAACAAGGTGGGCGGCATCAAGAGGGTCGAGGGCGACCGCACGGATTACTCTTGTTTACGTTCTTCTTTCCTTGTCGCTGCCAACCATGTTCTGAACAAAAGTCCATTAGTACCGCGACAAGTTGCTTTGTAATATAACTTCATTTTGGGTAGTCAATGCAGTGTTATTTCCTTTACTTGACCCCCTCGCTTTGTATGTTTTCACCCTACGCTTTTAGGGAACTTGCCGGCGTAGGGACCCTTGCCGCGAGCGCTGAGTGCCGAACTTCAGCAGCCTGTTGGCAATGCCGTTGCCGGCAAGAAACCTTGCCGCAGCTAGTCGCAGCACACTTAAGCTGTTGAGCGAACTCGAAAACGAAGTAAGGGCGCGACACTTGTCGCAGCACACTTAAGCCGTTGAGCGTGCTCGAAACAAAGTAAGGGCGCGGCTAGCCACGAGTTGGTTCCTCCGCGCACAGGTTTTCCATACAAAGTGTGGTCGTTCAAGGAAGATAACTCAAAAATTTAAAATTTTGATTGCTCAAACTTTGGCAACTTAGCTTTTGTGTCGTTTGCTTCCCGGCAAGGCAAGGCTTTCTTGAGCGGCACTCGGTCCATACCACTATCCCTTCCCCCCCAGCAAACTTGTGCGCGAGGAAAACTTCTCCTGCTTGAGAGAAAAGAAAGGGGAGAAAACAGAGATATGGAGCCTTGCGGCTCGTTATTGCTTACCGGGAATAGGTGCTGCACAAAGTGTCAGATAGTATATACAAGAAAAGTAAAAAGGGCATGAACTGACAAGTTGTGGGAGGCACATAAGCTTTACTGATGCACGGGGTCTGCGCCCGGCTTTGTACAAAGGTTTACATGCAACAGCGGCAAGACTTGTACAAAAGGTGGTTGCCGGAGCGGATCACGGCAACCGCGCCTTATGGGTAAAACTTCCGAAGATGCTCAATGTTCCAGGAGTTGCTCACCGGTAAGCCTTCTTCGGTCTCAAGGCGGACAGCGCCGGGCCTTGTGACTTGTTTCACCCGATAAGGGCCTTCCCACTTCGGCGTCAACTTGTTGGAATTCTTGGCGGACTGAACGCGCCGAAGAACAAGGTCGCCTTCCTCGAGACTTCTGGTTTTAACCTTGCGGCTATGGTAGCGGCGCAAGGCTTGCTGGTATCGAGCAGCTCGTACAGCAGCCTGAAGACGGTCCTCCTCAAGGAGCAGTGCGTCATCTTGCCGCAGCTGCTCTTGCTCGAGCTCATCGTAAGCGAGCACTCGAGGCGACCCGTATACGAGTTCTGTGGGGAGAACTGCCTCTGCTCCATAGACAAGAGCAAAGGGTGTCTGTCCAGTGGCTTGATTTGGCGTCGTCCTGATCGACCAAAGAGCCGCTGGCAACTTCTCGATCCAGTTTCTCCCGCACTTGCGCAGCCTGTCGAAAGTTCTCGTCTTGAGTCCGCGCAACACTTCAGCATTTGCCCTCTCCGCTTGACCGTTGCTCCTCGGGTGAGCAACAGAAGCGAAGCAGACCTTGGCGCCAAGGTCTTGGACGTACTGCATGAAGGTGCGACTTGTGAATTGTGTGCCGTTGTCGGTGATGATCCTGTTAGGGATCCCGAAACGACAAACAATCGACCTGAAGAACTTGACTGCTGACTGTGCGGTCACCTTTCTCACTGGTTCCACTTCCGGCCACTTTGTGAACTTGTCGATGGCGACGTACAAGTACTCAAAGCCCCCGGCTGTGCGGGGAAAGGGGCCGAGGATATCGAGCCCCCAGACCGAGAATGGCCAGGACAAAGGGATCGTCTGGAGAGCTTGAGCTGGTTGACGTATCTGCTTGGAATGGAACTGGCATGCTTCACACTTGGTTACTTGCGCAGTTGCATCCTGGAGGGCTTCTGGCCAAAAGAAACCTTGCCGGAATGTTTTTCCGGCAAGTGCTCTGGCGCCAATGTGGTGGCCACATATGCCTCCGTGTATCTCCGCCAACAGCTTTTGTCCATCTTCCCGGGAAATGCATTTCAATTTCACACCGTTGAGTCTTCTTCTGTACAGTTCGTTGCCGACAAACTGATACATACTTGACTGCCGGGTTATTCTTTCTGCTTCTTCTGGCTCTTCGGGAAGTTCTCCTGTTTGAAGGAACTGGATAATCTGCTGCGCCCATGCCGGAGCCTGCGGCTCGACGACAAGGACTAAAGGCATCTGTGCTGCTGCGGGAACGTCAGCTTCTACGGCAAGAACCTGAGGTTCAGCCGGAGCTTGACGTTCCCCGGCAAGCTTGCCGGGGCAAAACTTGTCGGGAACGCCTGCTTCAACTAGACAAACCCTTGGGCTTGTAGGAGCAGACTGCTCCTCAGCAATCTTATCATTGATCTTGGGGACCTTGTTGGCGGCGGCTTCAGGAAGTTCTGCCGGCAAGTAGTCACCAAAAACCAACTTTCTCTTCTTACTTCGTCCGGTCGATGGTGTTACGGATGGCTGAGTCAGCTTGAGCACAAAGATCCCTGGTTCCACAGGTAACTTTAGTGCAGCACACTTAGACAGGCCGTCTGCGATGTCATTCTGAGCTCTCGGAACGTGCTCCATCTACAAGCCTTCAAAGTGCTCTTCAAGCTTTCTCACTTCGTCGACGTATGCTTCCATCAACGGACTCTGGTAGCTCTTGTTCACTTGGCGAACGACCAACTGTGAATCACCCCGCACAATTAGCTTCCTGATCCCAAGTTCCGCTACGATTCTGAGGCCGGCAAGGAAACCTTCATACTCCACAGTATTGTTCGTTGCTTGCTCCTTGGGAAAGTGCATTTGGACGACGTACTTGAGGTGTTCTCCGGTGGGCGCGACAAGCAACACGCCGGCACCGGCGCCTTGCAGCGAGAAGGCACCATCAAAGTACATGATCCATTCTTTGCTTGCTTCTTCGACGGGAATGCTAGTCTCCGGAATCTCTTCGTCTGGCGTTGGCGTCCATTCTGCTATGAACTCTGCTAATGCTCTGCTTTGGATAGTTGAAGTGCTCTCAAAGTTAAGGCCAAAGCTTGACAGCTCCAGTGCCCACTCGACAATCCTGCCTGTCGCTTCTGGATTTTGCAGTATCCTCTTCAGCGGAAAGCAAGTGACCACTGTTATCTCGTGTGCTTGGAAGTAGTGGCGCAGCTTTCTCGAGGCCATGAGAAGGCCGAAAAGCAGCTTCTGCACCCCAGAGTATCTTGACCTAGCCCCCTGCAAGAGGGAACTGAGAAAACAAACTGGGCGCTGTACCATCTTCTTCCGCACCTCTTCTTGCATCTGTGCGGACCCATCCTTGTCGGGACCAGAGCTTGTCGGGGAAGCCCCCTGCTTGTCGCTGGATGTGCTTGCCGGGGCTGTTGGCTCATCATCTGCCTCCCTTTCCGCTACTAACGCAGCACTAACCACTTGATTGGTTGCTGCTAGGTATAGCAGCAACTTCTCTTGCGGCTTAGGTGCGACAAGTATTGGAGTGGTGGACAGGTACCTCTTCAAATCTTGCAGCGCTGCCTCCGCTTTCGGAGTCAATTTCATTGGACCTGCCTTTTTCAAAATTTTGAAAAACGGCAGGGCGCGCTCAGCTGACTTAGAGATAAACCTGCTGAGAGCAGCCACGCAGCCGGCAAGCCTTCATACATCCTTGACGCGCTTCGGTGCTTCAATCTGCTCGATGGCTTTAATCTTGTCGGGATTGGCTTCAATCCCTCTCTGGGATACAAAGAACCCGAGGAGCTTGCCGGAGGGGACTCCAAACACGCACTTCTCGGGGTTGAGCTTGAGTTGGATCTTGCACAGATTCGCAAAGGTTTCATCTAGATCTTGAATCAGAGTAGCCCTGTCCTTGCTCTTGACCACTATATCATCCATGTAAGCTTCTACATTTTTGTGTATTTGTGGCTCAAAAGCAGTGTGGACTACCCTTGCAAACGTTGAACCAGCATTCTTCAATCCAAAGGGCATGCGTATAAAGCAATAAGTGCCACATGGAGTAATGAATGCAGTTTTCTCCTCATCTTCTTCAGCCATAAATATCTGGTAGTACCCTGAATATGCATCAAGAAACGAAAGCAACTCACATCCAGCCGTGGAGTCAACGATCTGGTCAATGCGCAGCAAGGGGAATGGATCTTTGGGACAAGCTTTATTCACATCGGTGAAGTCAATACAAAGCCTCCACTTCCCGTTCGCTTTGCGCACGACAACAGGGGTGGCCAACCACGTGGGATGGAGTACACCTCTGACAAGGCCTGCCGCTTCCAGCTTCTTAATTTCTTCTGCTATGAACTCTTGGCGCTCCACTGCTTGTTTCCTAACCTTCTGCTTGACAGGCCACGCGTGAGGACAAACGGCAAGCTTGTGCTCAATTACATTCCTGGGAACACCGGGGATGTCAGACGGTTGCCATGCAAACACGTCGACATTCGCTCGCAGGAAAGCAATGAGCGTGCTTTCCAATTTGGGGTCGAGCGTGGCGCTGATGGTGAAAGTACCACCAGTGCCATCCTCCTTGGCGGACACCTTCTTCGTCTCTGGTGGAGCTGCCATCGCCTTCTTGCACTTGCCGGTGGAGCTCGATGGTGCGTCCTCGACGGTAGCGCAGCACTCCGAAGAGGTGCGTTTGCTGGAGTGGGCCCCAGAGCTCTTGCCAGACTTGGTCTTGTTCTTTCCCCCGTGAGTTTCAGCGGCAAGTGTTTTGCTATTCGTTGCGGCTGCTGCATCCCGGTAAATCTTGTCGGCACAGATAAGGGTGTCCTTCTTGTCGCCGGGGACAGAGATGGCGCTTATCGGGCCTGGCATCTTGAGCATGTTGTATGCATAGTGAGAGGCTGCCATGAACTTGGCGAGCGCTGGACGGCCAAGTATCCCATTATAGGGTAATGGGATATCGGCGACGTCAAAGGTGATCCTCTTAGTTCTGAAGTTCAGCTCTCCACCAAACGTCACTGGCAGCGTGATCTTCCCCTTCGGCTTGCTTCTCCCCGGGTTGATTCCTTGGAATGTGCCGGTTTCCTCGAGCTCACTGTCGGGGATCTGGAGTTTCCGGACCACAGCAGAGGAGATCAGGTTCAGGCCGGCCCCGCCGTCAACCAACATCTTGGTGACCTGGAGGTTGTGAATAGTCGGTGAAACCAACATCGACAAGCACCCGACCACAGTTGTGCGATCAGGGTGGTCCTCAATGTCAAAGATGATGGGCGTGCTGGACCACTTCAGAAGTTTGCGCGACTCGACGGGTGGTTCTGCCGCATTGACTTCCCGCACCCATTGTTTGAGTTGGCGGTGGGAAGTATGCAGAGAAGCACCACCGTCTACACACAAAACCTCTGTTGCCTTCTGGAACTCCTGCTCGCTGTTATCTCCGTCCTCCATGTCTTCGTCGTCGTCGTCGTCTTCGTCCTTGTCGCGGCCGCGGGGAGGTCTATCTCCTTGCCGCTGCTTGGCCTTGCCGTGGCGTCCTCCCCGGCCATTGAATGGCCGCTTCTTGCCTGACTCTCCACCACCTCCCTGAGCCTTCTCCTTGTCGCGTCGCTCGTACTCAGCTTTCTGCTGCTCGACAAGGTACTCGACCCTTTTGCAGTTCTAGAGGTCGTGGCCCTTGGTGCGGTGGATCTTGAAGTATTGTTTGTCGGAGTCGTCCTGCTTGTCGGTGGCCGCCACGGCAGCAGCCTCCTTGCCGGAGCTGCCGGCCTGGGCTTTCTTGGCGCCAGCCTCCTTGCCGGACTGCTCAACGACCAACACTTCTTTGTTCTTCTTTTTCCTGTTGTTCCGCCGCCGGTTCTTCTTAGCCGGGGCGGCGTCCTCACTATCCGATCCCCCTGCTCCAGTATCCTCTCCGGGGAGTCTCCTCCCCTCCTCAGCGCATGCGCACTTGTCGGCTAGGGCATAAAGCTCCCTGACGTCTCAGATTTTGCACATCTCCATTTCCTCCCTCGTCCTGCGGTTACGCACGTTCTGGTGGAACACGCTAATAACCGCGGCAGGGTGGACGTCTGGGATGTTGTGCTGGACGCGGCTAAATCTCTGGATATACTTTCGCAGGGACTCTCCTTCCTTCTGGGCAAGTATGTGAAGGTCGCTCTCCTGGCCATGGGGCTTGTGGCCACCCGTGAAGGCGCCGACAAACTGATGGCACAGGTCGGCCCAAGAAGAGATGGAGTTCTCCGGCAAGTGCATGAGCCAAGATCTGACGTTTGGCTTGAGCACTAGCGGGAAGTAGTTCGCGAGTATCTTCTCGTCTCGTCCCCTGGCAGCCTGCACCGCAATGGTGTAGATGCCGAGGAACTCCGACGGATGAGTCTTGCCGTCGTACTTCTCGGGTACGTCGGGCTTGAAGTTCTTCATGCTGGGCCACTGGACTTGCCGCAGCTCACGGGTGAACGCAGGGCATCCTGCCGCGTACGGCAGGTCGCCTGGTCCCCCGGGCGCGTGCATGTCAATAGCGGGCCCAGCGCGCTGGTCAGATTGACGCCGCGCTTCTCTTCGACGCTCTATGCGGGTTCGAGCGTCCTCTTGTCGTCGGTCGTCAAGGACTTGGCGCTGATCGCGACGAGCTCGCGGATCTGATGACGCTGTGGAGTCGTCGTCGAGGTTGATTCGGCGGGTCGGCGATTTTGGCCTTCGGGGCGGGGAGTGCACGGTGGTTGCTCCCCCGGCAGTCTTGTCGCCATCAGCCCGCGCCTGGCTAACTTGCCGCGGCCGCGATGTCGTCGGCTGTTGCGGAGTGTCGTTGTTGGCGAAGGCGATGAGACTTTGGATAGTGGCCCTCCAGTCGTCGGCCTTGTCTGCCACTGGAGGGAAGTCGAGGAGTAGATGAGCTCGAGCTAGAGCTTCTGCTGGAGTGGCGGGGAGCGGCGGCGAGCGGCGCGAGGAGCGAGATATGCTCGGACTTCTAACTGTGTTAGACGGAGCAGCGTCTCGTCCCGGCGACCGCGCCTTGCTCGTGCCAGCATGTTGGCCTTGAGCGTCCCGCGAACCACTAGCTTGACCTTGACCCAGCAGGCGTATGGTACCTTGTGTACCATGTCGCTGCCGGTCTCGCGCCTCCTGAGAGGGGCGCGGTGCGTGCACGGACGCGAGGTCTTGGAATGCGCCCGGTCATCCGTCTTGTCCTTGGACTTGGCGGCACCGTGAGTTTCCTCACCAACGTCCGCCCTCCCGCCGGCGTCTACCCCACCGGTCGTTGGCTCCGGTGGCGGTGGGATCGACGCGGACGGGCCTGCTACCTCCGAAGCTTTTTTCTTCGGCGGCATGTCGATGAAGTTGACGAAGCTGATGGAGATTTCGCTCGCGTGAACGCCGGATCAGGTTCACACAACCTCGACGCACCCCCTACCTGGCGCGCCAAAGATGTCGGGGAAACTGATCGCCTACGAACACATATGGGACCGGTGCCCCTTCTCGGTACGACAAGGGGCGGAGGATGCACGAAGAGCAGATCAAGGTAAACACGCGAGCAGTTTACCCAGGTTCGGGCCGCATGGATGCGTAAAATCCTACTCCTGCCTTGGTTTGTATTGCGTTCTTGGCTCGGGAGCGAGAAGAGCTACAGTGCTGATCGCTAGGACCGCGCGTGAGAGTGATCGATGATCGGAACCTCCTCTACGTTGCGCATGGGCCTCCTTTTATAGGTCAAAGGGGTCACCGACAGGTGGCAACGCAGTCGAGGGTAAAAACGTAAAAATGGTGGTAGTTGGAACAATGTATGTATAGTGCTCTATACCTAACCCTGACGGCAGGGGACAAGGGCATTAAATGCCCGTCGCCGTCGCCCCAAACAGTGCAAAAAGCGTCCGTTAAGGCGCCTCCGTCCGCCACGACGGTGGTCTCGTCATCGCAGCTTGCCACCGTGTACCCTAGGCTGCACAGCCTTCCGCCACGTGCGCCTGGAAGGGCCCCAGGGCGACGCGTGGGTGGATGCGCTGGAGTGCGGGCACCTAGTGGAAGTTTGCCATGGCAAGCGCCTTGCCGCGGCAGCTATCTTGTCACGCCTGGGAGCTTGTCGCTCTCCGGGCCTTGCCGGGTCACGTTGCGCGTCGCGGCAAGTCTCTTGAAATGCCATGCTTGGCCTTCCCGGCAAGTTCCTCTTGCCAGGGTCTTGTGCCAAAGAAGTGGTCTTGAGCCTTGAGTGGCCTTCCCGGCAAGCTCCTCTTGCCGGGGCCTTGTTTATTTAACTTGAATACTTTGTTCTTGAATGGTTCCAAAGGTACTACAGTGGGCCTTGGTGTCGCGCGGCAAGCCCTGCCTCGGGATGCTGCAACTGCCCGTCCACAAGTTCGGGATACTAAGGTACCCCTACTTTAGTACACTGACACTATCGGTAGGATTAATGATGTTCTTATTGTTGCCAATAGAAATTATGTGCCCGTAGATTTCATTGTTCTTGATATAGATTGCAATCCTTCATGTCCTATTATTTTTGGTAGACCTTTCCTTAGAACGATTGGCGCAATTATCGATATGAAGGAAGGAAATAATAGATTCCAATTTCCGTTAAGGAAAGACATGGAACTCTTTCCTAGAAATAAAATCAAATTACCTTATTAATCTATTATGAGAGCCACTTATGGATTGCCTTCCAAATATGGCAATACCTAGATCTATTCTTGTATCGTGCCTAGCTAGGGGCGTTAAACGATAGCGCTTGTTGGGAGGCAACCCAATTTAATTTATTTGTTTTTGCTTCTGTTTAGGAATAAATATTGCATCTAGCTTCTGTTTAGATGTGGTTTTCTGTTTTAATTAGTGGTTGTGCCAAGTAGAACCTTTGGGAAGACTTGTGTGAAGTTTATATGATCTTGCTGTAAAAAACTGAAACGTTAGCGCTCACGAGAATAGTCACCAGATTTTACTGGAAAGTGCTATTTAGTTGATTGTTTTTGCAGATTATTAATAGAAAAATTCCTCACATTTAACAATTTATTTCAATGTTTTTGGAGTTAGAGAAGTATTCGAAAGTTACATATTACTACAGACTGTTCCGTTTTTGACAGATTCTGTTTTTCATGTGTTGTTTGCTTATTTTGATGAATCTATGAGTAGTATTGGGAAGTATGAATCATAGAGAAGTTAAAATACAGTATGTTTAACACCAATATAAACAAACAATAAGTTCATTACAGTAACTTTGAGTGGTGGTTTGTTTTCTTATACTAATGGAGCTCATGAGATTTTTGGCTAAGTTTTGTGTTGTGAAGTTTTCAAGTTTTAAGTATGGCTTTGATGGACTATGGAACAAAGAGTGGCAAGAGCCTAAGCTTGGGGATGACCAAGGCACCCAAAGGTAAAATTCAAGGACAACCAAAAGCCTAAGCTTGGGGATGCCCCGAGAAGGCATCCCCTCTTTCGTCTTCATCTATCGGTAAATATACTTGGGACTATATTTTTATTCACCACATGATATGTGTTTTGCTTGGGGCGTCATGTATGATTTGAGTCTTTGCTTTTTTGTTTTCCACAATCATCCTTTCTGGACACACCTTTTGAGAGAGATAAATATGATTCAGAATTTATTAGAATACTCTATGTGCTTCACTTATATCTTTTGAGCTAGATAGTTTTGCTCTAGTGCTTCACTTATATCTTTTAGAGCACGGTGTCGGTTTTATTTTGTAGCAATTGTTGATCTCTCATGCTTCACTTATATATTTTTGAGAGTCATTTATAACAGCGTGGTATGTGCTTTGGTTATAAAACTAGTCCTAATATGATAGGCATCCAAGATGAAAATAGTAAAAACTTTCATACAAAGTGCATTGAATATGATGAGAAGTTTGATACTTGATGATTGTTTTGAGATATGAGGATGGTGATATTAGAGTCATGCTAGTGGAGTAATTATGAATTTGAGAAGTACTTGTGTTAAATTTTGTGATTCCCATAGCAAGCATGTATGGTGAACCGCTATGTGACGAAGTTAGAGCATGAGGTATTTATTGAGTGTCATCCTTTGTGTGGAGGTCGGGATCGCGCGATGGTTAACTCCTACCAACCCTTCCCCTAGGAGAATGCGTTGATTACTTTGTATTGATGACTTGTAAATTTTTGCAATAAGTATATGAGTTCGTTATGACTAATGTTGAGTCCATGGATTATACACACTCTCACCCTTCCACCTTTGCTAGCCTCTCTTGTACCGCGCAACTCTCGCCGGTACCATACACCCACCATATACCTTCCTCAAAACAGCCACCAACCTATCATGGCATTTCCATAGCCATTCCGAGATATATTGCCATGCAACTTTCCACTGTTCCGTTCGTATGACATGCTTCATCATCATTCACATAGAGTCATATTTTGTTCTAGCTTCGAGTTGTAATCTTTGAGTTGTAAGTCAATAAAAGTGTGATGATCTTCATTATTAGAGCATTGTCACATGTGAGGAAAGGCCAAAAAAAAGAGATGGCCCAAAAAAATACAGAGAGGGGCTAAAAGAAAGAAGAGAAAGCCCCTCCAAAAAAATGAGAGAAAAGAGAGAAAGGATAATGCTACCATGCTTTTCCACACTTGTGCTTCAAAGTAGCACCATGATCTTCATGATATAGAGTCTCTTGTTTTGTTGCTTTTATATACTAGTGGGAATTTTCATTATAGAACTTGGCTTGTATATTCCAACGATGGGCTTCCGAAAATGCCCTAGGTCTTCATGAGCAAGCAAGTTGGATGCACACCCACTTAGTTTCTTTTGATGAGCTTTCATACACTTATAGCTCTAGTGCACCCGTTGCATGTCAATCCCTACTCACTCACATTGATATATATTTACGGGCATCTCCATAGTCCATTGATACGCCTGGTTGATGTGAGTCTATCTTCCTCCTTTTTGTCTTCTCCACAACCACCACTCTATTCCACCTATAGTGCTATATCCATGGCTCACACTCATGTATTGCGTGAAAGTTGAAAGGTTTGAAAAAAATTGAGTATGAAAACAATTGCTTGGCTGAAACCGGGGTTGTGCATGATATGAATATTTTGTGTGATGAAGAGGGAGCATAGCCAGACTATATGAATTTGTAGGGATAACTTTCTTTGGCCATGTTATTTTGAGAAGACATGATTGCTTTGTTAGTATGCTTGAAGTATTATTATTTCTGATGTCAACATAGACTTTTGTCTTGAATCTTTCGGATCTGAACATTCATGCCACAATAAAGAGAATTACATTGAGAATTATGTTGGTTAGCATTCCACATCAATTTTTTTTGTTTTTATCATTTACCTACTCGAGGACGAGCAGGAATTAAGCTTGGGGATGTGTCGTGGTTTTGTCACCGCAGATGTCCTAGCATAAGGACTCAGTCGTGGCGCCATCACTACAGGTTAGCTTAAAGGGGTTAAAGCGGACAAAGGACGCAAGGGATTTTTATACTAGTTCGGCCCCTTACGATGAAGGTAAAAGCCTACGTCTAGTTGTTGTGGTATTGCTAGGGTTTCGTTGAGCAGGGAGCGAATCCGCTTTGCCTGTGTCTCGATCTGTTGTTTGTTGTCCCTGAACCGCCGCCGGGTCGTCCCTTTATATACATAGGATGACGCCCGACCGGCTTACAGAATCCCGAGGCCGGCTCATAAATGTGCCTGGCTCGGTCTCTACTTTACCTATCTTACAATACAAGTTACACACCGTATGGCGTTTATGTCTACGGGCCCTAATACCTTTTGGGCCCTGGGGCTTTTAGTCTCTTATAATAAAACACCATATTCTATGTCTTGATGGGCTTCAATAGGAGTAATTCGTCATAGGCAGAAACTGGCCCCTCCTGGGTGGTTTATACCTAATAGTTATATCCCTGACCTTAGGCCCGAGATTGATTTGAACCTGTTCATGTCAATCTTCAACACTTTGGGAAAACCTTGTCTTCCGTGCCTTCAAATGATCTTGTAAACCGCCATGACGTCATCTTCCATGATCATGTTAGACCGCCATGACATCACCTATTCATTTAAAACCTGTATATGCTTTAACTTTTATTTATTAATCCTTTGAATACCGAGGCGACATCTCCGCCCTATATCCATTTTTTCGGGCTCCTTGATTCCCGCACCTGCCTTTTATCCCTTCGGCTTATGAATAGGGCGGGGGTCCCCTTCTTTTTATTCCTGTTGCCTCTTCGTCCTTCTTCTGCCTCGCACCTCCTCACTGCCTAAGAACCGCCGCCGCCGCCGACCTTTGCATCTGCTCCAGCCCAAGCCGCTGCATCAACCTGTTTTGACCAGAGTTTCGCCGGCGCGCCTCCGCATCCGACAGCTCCGGTAAGTCCTTTCTTCGCTCCTCCTATAGATCTCATTAGGGCTTTTTCCGCGAGTTCATCAAAGCTACTGTGATGTTCTTCCCTGTTCTTCATCATGGCTTCGCTGGCAAGTGTAGATCTGATGCTTTTGTACGTGGTTGTAGCGATAACCCTCCTTTCTTATCATTAGCACGCTCGACTTTTAAAGTAATCCCCATCTAGGTCTGATGAACTGCTGCGGTACATGTTCAACTTAAGTCTGAATATACCTGAATTTATTGACACGGTGTAGATCTGTAATTCTGCTGTTGATCTGTGAAACTTGTTTTTCCATCACTTAGTTACTTTAGATCTTCATCTTTTGTACCTTCATTGGCGGTTTAACCTTTAGAAAAATCATAATCCGGTAGGTAGCATTAGGCCCCACTTAAACCGCCGTTGCAGTTGTCTATAACGCTTCCAATAACTAGCTTCGGTTTAATATTGTGTATATACCTCAATACCTGTCGACGTTTTATATCTGTCAACCATGAATCATAAACCTGCCTTTTATCTGTAATTTCAGCTTTTCCATTTGAAATGACCAAGCAATTTTATTCTTGAACTTGATTCCGTCCCTGGTTACCGACGAAGATCTGAACGGTTTAGTCGAGGTTGGCGCTTTAGCCAAGAAGGATGTCATCCACCGAAGAGTCCCTGGTTCGGAAAATCCTCCTGAACCCAAAGACGGAGAAATAGTTGTCTTCGTTGATCACTTGGCCCGAGGGTTTAGCCCTCCCGGATCAAAATTCTTTCGCGACGTGCTTGCTAGCTTCCAACTCCACCCTCAAGATATTGGACCCAACTATGTGTCCAATATTTGCAACTTTCAAGTATTCTATGAAGCTTACCTGCAAGAGGAACCCACATTTGAACTGTTTAGGGACTTCTTCCACCTGAATCGCCGTACGGAATTCACGGACGGACCCAACTAAACTTGGCGGGATGTCAATTCAGAAGAGAAAAGATGTCAGCTTCCCTCATGCCAAGCATCATAGTCATCCCAAGGACTGGAATCAGACTTGGTTTTACTGTCGGGATACCTCTCCTGATGATGAGAATCCTCTGCCCGGCTACCGTCCTCACCGGCTTTCTAATACTCATCCTTTTCCCCAACGGCTTAGCGCCAGTGAGCGATCCAAGTATGCACCATAGCTTTCAAAGCTTCGGGCCTTTGCTGCAAACGGTTTGACACGCATTGACTTTGTTCGTTGCTGGATCTCCTGGAGCATTTTTCCCCTAAACCGACGCTCTGGTTTGATGTGCAAGTATACAGGGGATCCAAAAGACCCTCAACGGCACACTGAGGTTTTGCTGACATAAAATGAAATCAATGAATCTGTTAAGAAAATACTGGATGAACCGGTGGCTGCCTATAATAAGACAGGGCTGGCTCCCTTCTGTGAATCGAATAAATCGCAGTTGTAAGTATCTTATAACTTTTTTGCTTGATTTCAATCCTTTAAGTAACCTTTCTAAAACTCCTCAATCTCTGGCAGGGCGATGATCCATTCTGGAAGAAGAAAGCTCAAGATAAACTAGCAAAGGTATCTCGCCCCAAGACCAAGGCTATTAAGAAGACTGTCAAGAAGAAAACTACTGAATCATCCGAGTTAAACATTGATGATGATAATGTAGATAAACCGGAATCAGAGGTAGAACTTGACTCTCTTGGCTCCCTTTTCATGCACCTCATTGACAATGATTATATTCAGGAAAACATTGAAGGCAGCCAAGCTGATGATGCAGAGGTAATTATCCTTTCCTCCTGTTCAGATCCTGTGCCAACATAGAAAATCTGTCAAGCAAACCGGAAAGTAAGATTTTCTCACCCTTTAGCTCACTTGGACCCAAACTTTCTTTTGAAGAAGCAGCAACATGAAGCTCGCTGCACAACCCGGCATAGCGGCCAAGTAATCACTTCCACCAGTTTACCAAATACTCCGACCCGGAAGCGTCGATCAGAGGTCTTATATATACCTGATGTTCTTTATCCCAAAGCGGGCCATTTCCGACAGCCTCTTAATCCATCTAATTCCAACTATCAAGAAACCCCTCATTCATCGTCTGGCGAGTCAACAGCCACACGGCTTCCACCTCTCAAGACAGTTCCTGGGTGAGCTTTTATTTTACAGTTAACTTTATGTTTATTCCACGCACTAACTTTTACCTTTATCTTTCTCAATAGGCCAAAACCCATTAAGAATGCCAAACTGAGTAAACCGGCTGATGGTGATGCAATCCCTAAACCGGAAAAAACTCCAGAACTAGCAGAAGGAAATGCTGACGCCATGCATGATGATCCGCCGTCATCGGATCATGACATTTCTACTGAACAAGAAATTGCACCAATGGACCATGGTGACAAATCAAATAGCCCAGTCCGAGCCAGTGATAAACTGTCCAGCCTGACCAAAGTTGTTGCTGATGCGACGGAAGACGTTACAATTACTGGCTTTGGCAACACCACTCCTGGTGAGCCTGTTGTCTTGTCAAAGCATAGTGCCAAAGAGGAAATTTCTGCTATGAACAAGGGCAAGTGGAATGCCGATTTATCGAGCTATGCTCACCTCAGCGTCCAGGACCTTCACTCCAGATATTTAAACCGGCTATATACAAGCCGTGACTATGAGGCCGGTTTAGTGAGATTAATGAAGCAGCGATACGAGGTAAATGTTTGCTTGACTTCTGCAATATTGTTTCTCCTTACGTAAAACTCCTTGTATCAGCTCGAGTGTAGCCCGCAAGGCCCATTTATCTCTTCAAGATGAATCGGGACTTTAGAACATCAAATTTGTAGTTTTTCTCTTGTGTAGCCCCCAAGGGCCGGTTTATCTTTTCAAGATGAACCGGGACTTTTTTGTCCTATAACTTTACTTTGAACCAATATGCATTAGCCCCCAAGTGCCAGGAACAATACTTGTATTGAGCTCGGGACTTGTAAAAAACTTCTGATAACAACAAATATGCATTAGCCCCCAAGTGCCAAGTGTATAACTTGTTATGTGCTTGGGACTTCCAATACAATTCGCCAACTAATGATATGTACGTCTCCTTATAGGCTGATCTGAGTCAGAAGGAATCTCAAACCGCTGACCTTCAAGAAAACCTTAAGTTCCAGCAAGCAGCAACCTCTAAAGCTAAGGATGAGTTGATCAGCGCTTTGGCAACTATGGAAAAACTGAAAAAAAAGACTTCCAGAAGGAGCGGGCGGATTGGGATACAGAGAAATCCACTTTGAAGAAAAGGGTTGATGACGCAGAGGCCACCCTTAAATCGGTGGCAGAAGAAGTATCCGGTCTGAAGCGTCAAATAAATGCCATGACCACTACTGTCTTTGGTAAGTACCCTTATTATAAACTCTCAATATGTATTATCCCGTAGACTGCCGGTTTAACAATGGTTGCAATGATGCAGGAAAATGCACTGCCCATTTAGGCTCTGATATGCAGAAGAAGTTGAAGGCTGCTTATACACTTATAGAACAACTTTATACCGACGCGTAGCGTATCATTTGTACTGTCTCTCACAACTAACCACCCCCAACTTTCAACAAGGAAACCATATAAAATTTGTCAGTGCTACCTGCCCGGTTTGAAGAATTGAAGAAATCGGCTGCAAGGGTTGGTGCCTTGACCGCATTAACCCGGGCGAAGGCATGGGTACCTGACCTTGATCCAGATGATGTGGTAAACGGCTATCCAAGCTTGAAGGAAGACGGATCAAAATTTAATAATGATGATCTTCGAGCTCTGACGAAAGAAATGCGCCCCTTGGCCAACAAGTTAGCTGAAGAAGCTGATCTCTCCCACTACCAGTCGGTTTATGATGCTGACAACAAATGGATCAGCGCGCCAACTCATGATGTGGAAGATCTCATTCCACCCGTTCGTAAGCACACTTATGCCCCTGATGTTGATCCCTCCGTGCTTATAAGTTGTGAAGCTATATTCCAAGCCCTAACTGGGATCAACTGGGCAACTGTTGACTTCCAGCCACTGGGCGAAGATGAAGAGGAAACGGCACAGGATGACCCACAGCCATCATGCCGGCCTAGCGAGGAATCATGAACCGGGAGCCGGATTAGCTGTCTTGTCCATCGTACTTTGCTGGAAAAACAGTTTATTCTTTTGGGCCTTGAAATGCCTTGTAATAGGCTAGTTTAAAATACTTGGTCTGTTATGCCATCGTGCATATTCATCTTGCGTAACACTGTTTAATCCGGTATCTTTATAATGTGTCTGCTTATTCTTCTATACATCTTTACTTAACCTGTTTCTACATAGAATAAGTTTGAAGTGTCCTGGCGGTTCATCGCCGGACGGGTCGTAATGCCCAAACACATGACCTAGGTTTATAACCCAGGCTGCAGTTTGAAATAAATAAATATGAAATAGATCATATCTGTGATATTGAATCACATCGTTGGTTTTACCAACTTTTGTAGTAAGGGTGATAATCCCAAATTGCGAGTATTGATGACTCTTGCAGTATTTGCTGGTTTATGATAAAACCAAACCGGGTTGTGATAAACACTGGATTATGCTTATATGATGCTGGTGATTTGTAATCAAACCAGACCGGGTTAATAAACACTGGTTTACTTGATGGTGGTGACTTATAGTCAACCACTAGGCCGAGTCAATAAACATCGGTTTAACATAAAAAAGGTGTCGTAAATCGCAAAAGAGAGAACAACTTATAAAAAAATCATGTGAGGCTTTTTATGGGCTACCAGGCCTAAATTCGAGGCTTTTCATGGGCTGCCAGGCCACTGAGTTAAACCATTTTACAAAGCATGTTAAGATGGACCTCACATTAACCAATCGTCGTTTTAACGTTGACAAGTTCAGGGTCTGTATGAGATTGACTTGTCAAACATTCGGCAGGTCATACACTACTAGAAAAAGGGCTATAGATGGAATTGACACTAATGGCGCACCAGACAAGCAGTGCGCCATTAGTATATACTAATGGTGCACCACCTTCTGATACGCCATTAGAGTTCAAACTACTAATGACGCACCAGGCCCAGGGTGCGCCATTAGTATCAATTTTTTTTGAACTAGTGCGCCTGTCCAAACATACTAATGGCGCATCCAGACACAGTGCGCCATTACTAGTTGTAACTAGTAATGGCGCACCTGTCGGAAAGTGCGCCACTAATGTTGTTTTTTTATTATATTTTTTATTCTTTCTTTTGCAAAACTACTAATGGCGCACTGTTCCAAAGTGCGCCATTACTAGTTTAAACTAGTAATGGCGCACTGTGGAACAGTGCGCCATTAGTATTTTTTTTTTCAAAACTACTAATGGCGCACTAACAGAAGATGCGCCATTAGTAACCTGGATTACTAATGGCGCATTTAGAGTTGGTGCGCCATTAGTAAGTGGGCAGCAACAAGACCTTTTGGACAGCCTCTCCTACCCACACTCACTTTCTTCCCACTTCATTCTCTCCACCTCCTCCTTGTCTCGGGTCCCTCCTCTTTTTCACCTCATTTCCACCATAGATTCATTCAAATTAAGTGGTTAAATTACCTTGTTTTGATAGGTAAGTAAGGGGGGAAGCTATATTTATGTTGTTCTCCCTACAACAATGTGCACATGCACTTTTTATGGCCTAGCTAGATCTATGAATGTTCGTGGTGTTGCATATGTGTTTGTGTTTGGAGGTGTACCGGTATTTGAAATGCGATAGTTGCCAATATTTTCCCGGAATGTTGATTCATTTCCGTTTCGGTGAGAATTTTGGCATTAAGCATTCTTTTTTGTCCTATTTTTAGGGAAAGTCATGGCATTTTTTTTCTTGGTTCTAAAATATCGTTTTGCTCTACCCCGCAGGCGACCATGGTGCGCACGATGACCGAAGGCATCGTGAATAGGTTTTTGAGGTCCGTGAAGACCGAGATGCTTCAAAAGAACGAGACGGAGATAAGATGTCCGTGTCAAAGATGCAAGCTGAAGAGCCTTATTGCGGACCCGGATTCCGGGCAGGTGCGGGACCACCTGCTCTTGCGTGGTTTCATGGATGGCTATCGGTGGCAAGGTGATGAAGATGACTACGAAGTCGTCCATGGGGGCCGGGCAAGAAATGAGGAAGGGCAGCAAGACAACCACCACGGCTCGGGCGGGCGAGAAGACGAAGAATCCCCAGGAGATGATCACGACGGTGATGCTGTACACAGTCATCATGTAGAAGATGCAGGACATGATGATGAGGAAGATGCCGGAGCAGACGACGGGCATGATCATGAAGATGATGATGCCGGCGGAGCAGACGACGCTGGACCATCGTTGGGCTGGGTGCAGGACCCTCATATTCAAGAGCTGCTTCTCAAGCAGACGGATAACGCAAGAGCTGCCGCCCGAGAGAAAGCCAAGATGGATTAACTTGAGTTAGACGCGGTTACTCCATTGTATGAAGGATGCAGGCCCGAGGATACCCGCCTGAAAGTAACGCTCATGGCTCTGGAGATGAAGGTAAAACACAAAATGACCGACGCATGCTTCGACGAGAACATGTCATTCTGGCACGAACGTCTTCCCAAGGGGAACAAGTGCCCGACCAGTTTGGAGGAGGCGAAGAAAATCATGTGTCCTCTGGATTTACCGCACGTGAAATACCATGTGTGCATGAACAATTGCATCATTTATCGGGAAGAGCACGCGGAGTCTACCATATGTCCGGTGTGCGGCGTCACTCGATACAAGAAGAGGAAGAAAGCTCCTCGAAAAGTGGTGTGGTACTTTCCGATCACTCCTCGTCTGCAACGGTATTTCACGGACCCTAAGGTAGCAAAGCTCCTGCGTTGGCACGCGGATAGGGAGGAGAAGAAGCGAGAAGATGACGCAAATGATCCGGAGATAGATAAAAAAGACAAGATGCTGAGTCACCCTAAGGATGCGAGCCAGTGGCAAGCGTTGAACTTCGAAGACCTAGAATTTGGGAACGATCCAAGGAACATCGTGCTGGGCGCGAGCACAAATGGAGTCAATCCATTTGGCAGCCAGAGAAGCACACATAGCACCTGGCCTGTGTTTGTGTGGATGTACAACCTTCCCCCTGGTTGTGCATGAAGAGGAAGTACATTCACATGAGTATGCTAATTGAAGGATCGAAACAACCAGGGAACGACATCAATCTGTATCTGGGGCTGCTGAAAGAGGAGCTTGACACGCTGTGGAAACGCCAGCCAATACGTGGGACGCCGCAGAGAAAGAATATTTCCCTATGAGAGCCGCGCTGCTCACGACGGTGCACGACTATCTCGGTTACGGATATGTCGCGGAACAGGTGGTCCACGGATTTTCTGGATGCATCAGGTGCATGGTTGACACAACATATCACCAGCTAGATAGAGATCCCGGGTCTTCGAAAACCGTGTTCATGGGACATCGAAGGTGGCTTCGCGACGATGACATGTGGAGAAAACGCAAGGATCTGTTCGATGGTGAAACCGAACCCCGAGGATGCCCGCGTACGAGGAGCGGCGAGGAAATAGACGAGCTCTTGAAAAATTGGAAAGATTGCCCACTGCCGGGAAAGAAGCAAAAGGCGCCAGAGCCGGGAAAGAAGCGAAAGGCGCCAGAGCCGCTGCTGAAGGTATGGAAAATGAGGTTTGTTTTCTGGGACTTGCCGTACTGGAAGATCCACCGTGTGCCTCATAGCCTTGATGTAATGCATATCACGAAGAACGTGTGCGAGAGTCTGCTTGGTACCCTGCTCAACATGCCAGAGAGGACCAAAGATGGGCCGAAAGCAAGGGCAGACTTGAAATCAATGGGCATCAGGCAAGAGCTTCACGCTATATATGATGATCATGATGATGATGATGATGATGATGAGGCGAAGCAGGACACGGAAAGTCGTCACAAAGGCAAAAAGGCCAAGAAGACCGGAAATGACTACCCTCCCGCGTGCTTCACTCTAAGTCAGGAGGAGATCGAGCAGTTTTTCACCTGCCTCGTAGGAGTAAAACTTCCTTACGGTTACACGGGGAAGATAAGCAGATACCTAGACCCAGCGAAGCTGAAGTTCAGCGGGATGAAGTCTCACGACTGTCACGTGCTAATGACGTAGATACTTCCAGTTGCAATCCGTGGGATCATGGACGCGCATGTCCGTGAAACCCTATTTGGCCTATGCAACTTTTTCGACGTCATCTCTCGGAAGTCTGTAGGCGTGAGGCAACTCAGAAGGCTACAGGAAGAGATCGTGGTGATACTATGCGAGCTTGAGATGTACTTCCCGCCCGCATTCTTCGACGTTATGGTGCATCTGCTGGTCCATATCATGGACGATATCATCCAACTCGGGCCGACGTTCCTGCACAGCATGATGCCGTTCGAAAGGATGAATGGTGTCATCAAAGGATACCTTCGCAACATGTCATGTCCAGAGGGAAGCATAGCCAGGGGCTTTCTGACCGAAGAGTGCATCTCCTACTGCACGAATTATCTAGGCATCGAGAACCCCGTTGGTCTGCCCGTCAACAGGCACCTCGGCAGGCTCGCTGGATGGGGTCACCGTGAGGGTCGCCGTGAAATGCATGTCGACTTCGAGGGTCGACTCGCCGACTTTGAAAGAGCAAACCTAGTCGTGCTACAACACATAGACGTGGTCGATCCTTGGGTGGTAGAGCACAAAACCTTTATTGCGAAGACGTACAATGACCGAGGCCAACAGAGGATGGACGGATATATAATCAAAGAGCACAACTCATGTTTCACGCGTTGGTTCAAGCAGAAGCTTCTGTCGTACCCTTTACATGAGGATTCTTCCGCGAAAGAACAACTCATATCCGCCTTGTCACAGGGCGCCGAGCACAACCTGATGACCTATGAGGCGTACGATATCAACGGCTACACATTCTACACCGAGGCCAAGGACATGAAGAGTGATGGTTATCCGAACTCCGGGGTAACGATGGAATCCTACACCGGTAATGACAAGGACATATACTATGGAAGGATCGAGGAGATCTGGGAGCTGAGCTACGTTGGAGAGAAGGTCCCGATGTTCCGTGTTAGATGGGCCAAGAGCGTCCTAAAAGAAGACCGGTATTTCACCACCATGATTATACCCAAAGCCAAATCCAAGACCGCGGGCGCAAACGTCACCGCGAAAAATGAGCCATGGGTACTGGCTTCCCAAGTTGACCAATGCTTCTTCATTACCGACCCGTCAAAGCCCAGTCGTGTTGTCGTGAGGAGAGGCAAAAGGAAGATCACCGGAATGGATGGAGTAGCCAATGAGCAAGACTTCGACAAGTATGGCGACCCGAGGATCGAACATGACGACGATGATGAAGTAGCAGCATACACCACAAGAAGAAGCAGGACCACCCTACCTAAAGGACGTCCGTTCCACAGAAGAACTCCATTTGCGAAAAAGAAGGGCAAGAAGATTGTGCACAGATAGCTAGCTAGCTAAGATCGATTGTATTTAAATCGTGGCCTTCATTTCTCGATTGTATTTCATGGGCACTTTTTGAACTATCATGAATATTTTTAAATTTCATGGACACTCGATCTCGATCCCCCTCGCCGCCGAGCACCCCCCGGTCCACCGGCCGCCGCCGCCGCCCCCCAGCACCCTCCCCTACTCAACCGTCGCCGCCGACCCCCCGCACCC